>CM041640.1:35673728-35889289 GCA_023333625.1 Bothriochloa decipiens
GCTTAAGAATGCAAATGATTATGCTTGCTTAACACCAGGGTGTTACAATTCACACCCTTGCATCACCAATATAGTGTCATCTGCATGTTGAATAATAGGAAAGGGGGAGTCTTGATGCTGTGGAAAAGAAGTAGAAAGATTCCCCTACTATTGGGGAACAACTTTATCATGCAAAACATCTCGTCCAAACTTTGAAGTCAAAAAATAAGTTTTTAAGTTACCACGAAATAAGATGAATTTGAATGACTGGCGAAGATGATGGAACAAACTCGTTTGTAAAACTTGGACTTTGCTTGTGTGATTTTCACCTTTTTAGGGAAAGAATTGGAGATGGCTTCACGTAGCATAAAGAGAATCATGAAGTCATCAAAGTCGACTTTGCTTATAGAAGTGGATGATGATCTACATATCTTTCAAGATGCCAACTCATGGGATCGCTGGAAGTCTCAAAGCCAGATTTGTGAGGAAGACATAGATTAGTATGGTGAAGTGTATTTTACCACTTTGCCCCCTTTCTCTTTTTAGACGTGCATAGAATGTTCAAGGTCAAGTTTGTAACTTTCTTGTAACCGCGAAGCCAGGGGATCCCTATAAATACCCACTGACATGTAATGTATGACCCATGTTGAAATAATATTGCGACTCGCAATTTAGTTTTCATCAAGACTGTTTGTGTGATAAACTTCACCCAACATCTGGCGTCGTCCATTTGTGTGATCGAAGACACCCACGACCACCACACATACCTAAAATGGCAAGACCCAGCAAAAAAAGTGGCTTTGGCTGATGAAACCAGAATACAAGAGAAAAACCCAGCTCAAGAAAAAGAAGCAGAAACTAAAACCAGAAATACTCAAGAGAATGAAGATGTCCAGAATGAAGAAACAAGACTCAAAGAGTTCGAAGAGCAACTTATCATCAAACAACTTGAAGAGGCCAGAGCAAAAACAAGGGAGAAGTCCCTAAGGCAAAGAATTGAAGAAGCCAAAGCCGTAATAAGAAAGCACAACAAAGAAATTGAAAATGAAAGCAAATTCACAATCCAAGACCCAAACTCAGTAAGCAAGAGTACACAACATAATTGATGGCGGTCGTTAACGACAAATTTATACCACCAACATAGAACCAAAAAGGGAGGAATTATATATTTTTACACACATATACCTTTACTACTAATGGAATTCCACATGTACTAAAAGTTATGACACTTTACAGGAAATACACCAAGTACAGGGAATATCTGCACCAACAAGGTGATTTCCAGAAGATGTATTTGCCAACCCAGGGAAAGATAGCCCAACCGAGGCACCTCCAGGCCAAACCCACGATGACACAGCAGTCCAGGCCCATGCCACAACCCACGGGCTGAGACTGGTTGTGAACCGACCAAGCAGGGGGTTGGCCGACGCACCTAGGTCGACCGATGCACCTGTGCGTCGGTTCAGGCCCAGCTCGCTCGTGTCGGTAATATCAATGCAGGGGAGGATGATGTGCTACTGGTTTTTCCCAAAGTACACCCGAACCACCTTCCACCGGCTACAAAAGGAGAGGAGGAGCACCCCCTACAAGAGACACTCATTTGGAGCTCACTACCTCACACTTGTTCTTTAGGCTAGACATTAGAATACTTGGAGCAAGGTTGAGCTACTTGGAGGGCTTGTCTCCTAGGAAGAAGTACTACTCTCTTAGTAATATACTATGAGGAGTTCTTCCTTATTCAAGTTCCCTATTCTTATTTACATTATTGCATATGAACTAGAGTACAGTTTTGATCATGATATATTCGATGAGTATGAACTAGACTATAGTCCATATGAGAATTGTTCATTATGTTCATATATGTTCTTCATGGTTCATATGATTTATAAACTTAGAGAAGATGATAGGAATAGAGTAAAGGTTCATTGTTCCTTTGGGTTTGCCTATATCCTATCTCGTCCATCTGTAGGCTGGGAGTCCTGGGGGGATATAAGTAATTCCTTAGTATGCAGACATGGTGTCTGGATGCGAGGGAGTTTTTGGATATGACGGCATACAACAGTTGAGGGGTAGACGGCAGGGAGTGACCTAGTCTTCTCCGTCTTTCATAATCCCCCATGTTCTTATGTCGTGTAGTAGTTTGTAAATGTCCCCATCGGCTGACAAATCAGCTGCTGAGATCTCCCTATTGCTCTTGACATGTTTATTATTTGACACTAACTTGTTCTATGCAAATGTATAAGATGTACCTGCTCTACTTAGGTTATTCTTTTATTCTTTGTTTTACCTTTTATCCTTGCTGTTGCTCTATGTGTGTTTACTATCAACAAATCATATTGTTTAGCCCCTGCATAGCTTTGGTCCTCATTCCGATGATATGAAGTCATAACATATCTATGCTAGAGATATTTGTATCCCGCCTTCCTATGGGAAAATATAAATAACGATACCCTGAATACTTCTGGGTGAAATGCTACAATGATATATCCATACGCTTGTGGATATTATCTTTCAAAGGTTACTATCTATCATCAAAGCACCTCTTACACCATTGCTAGATATACAATTCTAGTAGCGATGTTAAGAGTCGCCAACAAAGGCATTTCTGTCATGGTCGCCAGGGTAGGCATCTTGCCTATTTTGGTGATTAAGCTAAGAAATGCCAAAAAGAATGGAACTAAAAACCAGATAGCAACAATCAACACAGAATCACCTTTGTCGATTGACATTCAACTTGCGAAGTCGCCGGCAGGGCTTAATTCAACATTATCCCAACCTACAATGGCATATCAGATCCAAGACAATTTCTAATGAGTTTTAAAGCAGTAGTTGCATCAAGTGGAGGAGATGCAAACACATTAGCAAAGTCACTTATTATGGCAGCCAGAGGACCAGCACAACATTGGTACTCATCACTAAAACCAAGGTCAATCAAGTCTTGGGATCAACTTCGCACAACTCTCACTAGTGGAGATTTGGCCTTCCATGACGAAATTCCTTATAATGATTTTGTTATGGTTACTGAAGAGTCGTTTCCATGACGTTTTAGTCGCTTTGGTCGTCGAACCGCATGATGATTTGATTTCCATGACATATTTTAAAAAGGCCATGGGAACCGTCATGGAAAACATGATGAAATTGTCACAAAGGCGTTTGCGGCACTGTTCGCTGCTCGATTGTGATGGTTTCACGAATATCCTTGAGATGTGACCAACACACTTCATCACTAATACCCGCACCGCTCCATTTGGCTATGTGACCAACATACCTCCATCCGCCGTTAGCACGCATCACTAGTACCCCCATCCACCATTAGTCATAGGACCCGCCCATCACTCAGCTGGACACTTCTCCATCTGACGTTATGGGACCCACCGTTACTCATCCGTCTAGAACCCTTGTCGACCCGACGTGTGGGGCCAGATTGTCAGTTAGATGGGACCCACAACTAGGAGCCTTTAATCTTTGGACCTACCACATCTGACCCTTATCTACTCACATGGGATCACCCTTCTCTGAAGGAAGTTTAATTCACCAAAAATGGCAGGGTTCTCAGAATTCAAACCTAGGACCCAGCACAAAGGCATGTAGGTCTTTGCTACTACACTAAGCGGTTGTGTGTGTTCTTCACTCTTTGGAGCCTTTATATAACAATATTTTTTATGCTCATGGCCAATAGATCCACTTATATATATATATGAGTACTTCTATATATATATATGGATATGTGATGTGAACCCGCTAGGGTTTGGGGAGGATCTTTCAATGAGAGGCATGAGATAACTTGATTGGTGGATGGAGATGATGTTCACAGCCATACTACAGCCTTCAAGACTGTGCCTTAGCGACCGATACACCACTTCCAAAGACCGTCACGATCTTGTGGAGCGCGACAACCAGCCACTAGGGCTCCCGTCCTGCAAGCAATCGAAGAACTATCAAGAACGAGGAAACAAGAACTGAATTGGCAAGATCAAATTGAAGGTTTCAAACTGAATCTTATTATGAGTGGGGTTCCAAAGACAAGGAGATGGGCGGCTGGATCAGCACGCGCACCTACAAGCAAGTAGCGACGGCTAAACTTGATGTAAACAAAACCCAATCTGTTTGTAGCGGCTATGGAGGTATAAGAGAGGGTAGAGGGCGACCTTGTCCTGGCAGGAGTCGTCCCACAACCCTAGGACACGCCCCTATTGGGCCCCACTTGATACATGGCCCATTGGGCAACAATCAGGTGACACGAGGACAGAAAAACCTCTCGGCGTTATTTACATCATTGCCTCTGACTCTGAGAAGATATCAACATGAGACTGGATCCATATGAAAGTAGACTTGATAAGCTTTCCATCAAGTATCAAAACATCCCAATTGGAGTCCGTATGAAGCCGTGGTGACCCACACAAGTCGGGGTTGTTCTGCAGTCCGAATCCAACTCCCAAATCGTGTTGGGTTTGGACTCTTGCTTTCCTTGCTCTAGAAGTGACGTGGTAGCCTGATGGAGGACGTTGTGGACACCTGGACTTGATCCCCAATCACCTTTGTTAAGGTACCATGCTTCCCATATACAATCAACCCTTGAGCTGGTGTTGCCTCGCATTCTGAATGCAGTCGCACCTTCCCTTGTTGATCCTCTCCATCATTCCTGAGCAACACAAAAGTGCACTTGTCTCCATTGTCTAAATATGATGGACGAGAGTTTAAGAATGAACTTACTTGATGGTTGAGTTGACGAGCACGAGCACGAGTCAGAGGACCAGCAATAGGTACTGGTGTTGGCGTGGACGGCGTGGATGTATGGTTGGTGTTGATGCCCTCGTCATCCTCCCTTTCTTGAATTTGAGTCGTCCTCGACTCAAGCTCATCTTCCTCACCCAAATAAGGCTTTAAATCTGCAATGTTAAATGTGGGACTAATCCCAAACTCTGCAGGAAGATCAAGCTTATATGCATTCTCATTAATTCGTTGGAGCACTTTAAAAGGACCATCAGCTCTAGGCATCAATTTAGATTTTCTCAATTCAGGAAATCTATCCTTTCACAAATGCAACCAAACCAAATCTCCAGGTTCAAGAATCAACTCCCTTCTACCTTTATCTCTAGTAAATTTGTACTTAGCATTCATGCGCTCTATGTTTTCTTTAGTGGTTTCATGCAATTTTAGCATCAAGTCAGCACGTTGCTTAGCATCAAAATTCAATTTTTCAGAACTTGGCAAAGGAATTAAATCAATAGGAGCATGTGGCAAGAAGCCATAAACAATCTCAAAGGGAGACATCTTTGTCATAGAATGCAACGAACGATTATAAGCAAACTCGATATGAGGCAAACAATCTTCCCACATCTTAATATTCTTCTTTAAAAGAGCCCTTAACATAGTAGATAAAATTCTATTCACAACTTCAGTTTGACCATCGGTTTGGGGATGACAAGTGGTGGAAAAATAAAAGCTTAGTCCCCAATTTATCCCATAAAATTCTCCAGAAATGGCTAAGAAATTTAGCATCATGATCAGAAACAATTGTATTTGGCACACCATGCAAGCGAACAACTTCTCGAAAGAACAAATCAGCAATATGTGTAGCATCATCAGTTTTATGACATGGTATGAAATGTGCCATTTTAGAGAATCTATCCACAACCACAAAAACACTATCTCGCCCATTCCTAGTCCGTGGCAATCCCAACACAAAATCCATAGAAATATCTTCCCAAGGAGCACTAGAAACAGGAAGAGGCATATACAAACCATGTGGATTTAATCGTGACTTAGCCTTTTGACATGCTGTGCAGCGAGCAACGAACCTCTCCACGTCTCGTCGCATCTTTGGCCAAAAGAAATGACCAGCAAGAATGTCCTCCATCTTCTTCGCTCCAAAATGTCCCATCAAGCCACCTCCATGCGCTTCCTGCAGCAACAACAAGCAACGGAGCTAGCTAGAATGCATAGCTTGTTAGCTCTAAACACAAACCCATCATTGACGATGAATTTATTCCATGACTTCCCACCTTTACAATGAGGAAAGGATTCAATAAATTCTACCCACTTAGCATGCCGTCGATTCAGTTTTCCTTGACTACGAATATGTTTCAAAGATTCATGATCAGAGTGAATAACAAACTCTTTGGGCCACAAATAATGTTGCCATGTTTCTAAAGTTCGAACAAGAGCATACAATTCTTTATCATAAGTGGAATAGTTCAGAACAGGCCCGCTCAATTTCTCACTAAAATAGGCAATAAGTTTACCCTCTTGTAACAAAACACCACCCAATCCAATTCCACTGGCATCACATTCTAGCTCAAAAGTCTTATTAAAATTAGGGAGTTGGAGCAAAGGTGCATGTGTTAACTTATCTTTAAGCATGTGGAAGGAGTGCTCTTGTGCTTTGCCCCAAGAAAAAGGCACTCCCTTCTTCGTAAGCTCATTCAACGGTGCAGCAATGGTGCTGAAGTCCTTCATAAAACGGCGATAGAAACCAGCAAGACCTAGGAAACTCTGTACTTGTGTGACCGTCATGGGTACAGGCCAGCCTTGTATAGCTTTCACCTTGGATTTATCAACCTCAATTCCCTGTGGAGTGACAACATAGCCAAGAAACGATAATCGATCGGTGCAAAAAGTGCACTTCTCAAGGTTACCAAATAAACGGGCATCACATAGAGCATTAAAAACAGCACGTAAGTGTTCAAGGTGTTCATCCATGGATTTGCTATAAATCAATATATCATCAAAGTAGACGACAACAAATTTCCCAATGAAAGCACGCAAAACCTCATTCATTAATCTCATGAAAGTACTAGGTGCATTAGTTAACCCAAAAGGCATGACTAACCACTCATATAAACCAAACTTAGTTTTGAAAGCAGTTTTTCATTCATCTCCCAATTTCATAGGAATCTGGTGGTACCCACTACGCAAATCAACTTTTGAAAACACAACAGCACCACTTAATTCATCAAGCATATCATCTAATCGTGGAATAGGGTGTCGATATCGAATAGTGATATTATTAATAGCCCTACAATCAACACACATACGCCATGTTCCATCTTTCATGGGCACTAAAATTACGAGAACTGCACAAGGACTAAGAGATTCACGCACATAACCTTTATCTAGTAGTTCTTGCACTTGTCGCTGAATTTCCTTTGTTTCTTCCGGATTTGTTCTGTATGGTGCACAGTTTGGCAAAGATGCACCAGGAATAAGATCAATTTGGTGCTCAACCCCGCGTATTGGTGGCAGCCCCGCTGGTATCTCACTTGGAAACACATCAGAATAGTCCTGCAAAATGTTAGCAACAGCAAGGGGCAAAGAACGTTGCATATCCTCAATTGAAATCAAAGCATAAGCAATAGAGGTGGATGCATTGAACTCATTAATATCAGATTTTGTAGCAAGCATACAACGTCCTTTCAGTTTTACCTCATCTTTGTCATAAACAACAGATTTGCTATTTTTACTGCTCTCACTCATCGCTTTTGCAGCCTTTGCAACATCATTTTGCATAATGGTTTCAGGAGACATAGGATGCAACACAATTTTCCGATCATGGTATAGAAAAGAATATTGATTTGATCTGCCATGATGCATAGAATCTCTATCAAATTGCCAAGGTCTACCTAACAGAATATTGCAAGCTTGCATAGGCACAACATCACATTCAACAATATCTTTGTATGATCTCACGGAAAAATTATTTCGCACAAGTCTAGTTACCTTTGCCTTACCACTGTTGTTCAGCCACTGAATGTAGTAGGGATGCGGGTGTGGTTTGGTGGTGAGGGCAAGCTTCTGCACCATATCGCTGCTTGCCAAGTTGTTGCAGCTACCTCCATCAATGATCATGCGGCATGAATGCTCCTTGATGACACATTTGGTTTGAAATAAAGTGTGTCGCTGATTTTGCTCTGCCTTCTCCATTTGTGCACTAAGCACTCGCTATACAATCAAGCTCTCATAGTGGTCCGCGTCACCTGCAGTAATATGTTCTTCTATGTGTTCCTCACTACCTGCATGGTCAGCCACAAGCAACACAAGTGTATCTTCATCATAATCACTAGCAGACGAACACTCACCATCTTCTTTGACAATCATAACACGCTTGTTTGGACAGTCACGCATCACATGCCCATATCCCTTGCACCGGTGACATTGTATCTTGCTTGTTCTACCTGTCGATGCCACGGATGAAGTACTCGCAGCTGGCTTTTGCATTGTCTTCGCAACCGAATTGGTGGGGGCAGCTCGACTCTTGTCACTGGATGATGGCGTAGGAGTACATGTAGATGGAGTTGTAGACGTGCGTTGCTACCATGAGTTAGTTTTCCCTGCAAAAATATTATTCCTTACGCTAGCACGTCGTCCCTGCACTTTCCTTTCAGCTTTACAAGCAAGATGAAACAAATGGGTTATGTTAGTATAATCTTTATATTCAAGGATATCCTAGATTTCACGATTTAGCCAGCCCAAAAATCTAGCCATAGCAGATTCCTCTTCCTCCTATAAGTTACAACGCAGCATTCCCATTTGTAATTCCTGATAATATTCTTCTACACTTTTAGCACCTTGTCTTAATCACTGCATCTTATTTAACATATCACGTGCAGAGTAAGAAGGAACAAATCTAGCCCTCATGACTCGTTTCAACGCTTCCCAAGTTTGAGGAACGTTATTAGGATTTTTGTTACCATGTTCTATCCACCAAACTAAAGAAAAATCGGTAAACTCACTAGTAGCAGCTCTAACACGAGTATCCTTAGGAAAATTGTGACATGCAAACTTTTGGTCAACGGCAATTTCTCAAGTAATGTATGCATCAGGATCATACTTACCATCAAAAGAAGGTATTTTAAATTTAATCTTGCTGAAAGCATCATTATTATTAGGTACCTCACGTCGACGGTGACCACCCATACCTCTACGATTATAGCGTAGACGACGTCGATCACAAGCATCCCGATCATCATGTTCGGTATCACCAGTATAATCTTCATCATAATTATCTTCAACTTGCTCTTCATCCTTCTTGTCGTCATTATGCCGCTCTTTGTCTTTTGTGTGGAAGTCATCAAGATGGTGCAAAAGGGCAGCAAGGCTTTTGTCCATATGAGCCACAGATGCCTCCAACCCTGAAAGCTTGTTGGAGGTGGTAAGTTGGGCTGTCTCCAATTGCCCAATCTTGTCATTGGTTACTTGTAAATCATTATCAAGTCCGTCTGTATGCAGCTGCACTTGCCTTGTAAAATGTTGAATGATGCCCTTGGTACGAGGAGATCGTGGAATCTCATCACCGTCCTCTGATCCTGTCATGGTTCAATAAAACAAAGTGGAGACAAGAAAACAAATGAAGAAATAAAAGCCCTATATCTATTAGGACGTGGCTACAGCAAGGCGCTCCCTCTCAACCTGTTAGACAAGTTCTTACCAATTCTTATCTTGCTCAACAGGAGGAATCGACTACCAACAAGTTCGCAGCAATGGAATGAAGTGTATCGATGCCGCAGCAACAAGACCTGTCAAGCTGTACAATATGTGGAGCTATAGGTGGCTGAAACAAGGAACGAACTAGCACCACGTTAGTTATAAAAGCTAGCTGAATAAACGTTCAACGGTGGTGCTATGCTAGTCCTAGGCTACACTGTGCTAGAGACGTGAGCCTGGACACAAACGAAGTCACGATACAACAAGGAAAAGACACGTAACAGCAAGGAATGACTCGCCTTCTTTTGCTCAAACAGCAAGGAATCACTCCCCTTCTTTTCCTCAACTCTTCTTTTCTTTCTCCTTTTTTCTTTGCAGTTTTTTCTTCTTTTTTTCACTTTGCACAACTAGAACAAATCTGAATCTTGGCAAATCAGATTTCAGAAAAAAAAACTCTTAGTATGTATTTCTCTTTCTTTTCAGGGGTGACAAGAATGCAACTAGCAACTCAGAAATTTTTTTATATGTGAACGAAACTTGATTGAGAATAGCGATTTGCAGTGGCGATGGCAGCAGAGATGTAAAAGACCGATAGTGACCAAAACGTGACAAGAACTCGAAACTCTAAAAGACTAGAACTAAAACCAGCACTGGACACAACCGAAGCAAACGCAAACTCAACAAGCCCTAACTAACTAGTACTAGCCACGGCACAAAGGTTTTGTAGGAATATGGAAAACTAATCTACTATTTTTTTGGCTTTTCTGGACTATAGGAAAAATAGAACAACGATTGAAAATCTCTCTCCGGTAAACCTTGCTCTGATACCAACTGATGTGAACCCGCTAGGGTTTGGGGACAATCTTTCGATGAGAGGCGTGAGATAACTTGATTGGTGGATGGAGATGACGTTCACAGCCCGACTACAGCCTTCAAGACTGCGCCTTAGCGACCGATACACCACTTCCAAAGGCCGTCATGATCTTGTGGTGCGCAACAACCAGCCACTAGGGCTCCCGTCCTGCAAGCAATCGAAGAACTAGCAAGAACGAGGAAACAAGCACTGAATTGGCAAGATCAAATTGAAGGTTTCAAACTGAATCTTATTATGAGTGGGGTTCCGAAGACAAGGAGATGGGTGGCTGGATCAGCACGCGCACCTACAAGCAAGTAGCGACGGCTAAACTTGATGTAAACAAAACCCAATCTGTTTATAGCGGCTATAGAGGTATAAGAGAGGGTAGAGGGCGACCTTGTCCTGGCAGGAGTCGTCCCACAACCCTAGGACACGCCCCTATTGGGCCCCACTTGATACATGGCCCATCGGGCAACAATCAGGTGACACGAGGACAGAAAAACCTCTCGGTGTTATTTGCATCATTGCCTCTGACTCTAAGAAGATATCAACATGAGACTGGATCCATAAGAAAGTAGACTTGATAAGCTTTCCATCAAGTATCAAAACGTCCCAATTGGAGTCCGTATGAAGCCGTGGTGACCCACACAATTCGGGGTTGTTCTGCAGTCCGAGTCCAACTCTCAAATCGTGTTGGGTTTGGACTCTTGCTTTCCTTGCTCTAGAAGCGACGTGGTAGCCTGATGGAGGACGTTGTGGACACCTGGACTTGATCCCCAATCACCTTTGTTAAGGTACCATGCTTCCCATATACAATCAACCCTTGAGCTGGTGTTGCCTCGCATTCTGAATGCAGTCGCACCTTCCCTTATTGATCCTCTCCATCATTCCTGAGCAACACAAAAGTGCACTTGTCTCATTGTCTAAATACGATGGACGAGAGTTTAAGAATGAACTTACTTGATGGTTGAGTTGACGAGCACGAGTAAGAGGACTAGTAATAGGTACTGGTGTTGGCGTGGACGGCGTGGATGTATGGTTGGTGTTGATGTCCTCATCAATATGTCCCCTGAAAGTGGAAAAGTATCTGCTCGTTGGACTTGTGGCGGAGTCAGAGCCGGCAGCGGAGGATCCCCGGTGTGCTGTGGTGGCTCCGGTGTCCATTTGGAGGCAGGCGGTGGGGCTTTCCCGGCGGAGCACGACAGCATTGGTGTCCGCGTCGCTTGTGTGCCGCGGGAGAGGCGTCAAATCCGATTCGTAGGTCTCCTTTCTCTCCTTTTTACTGTTCATTTCTTCATTTCTGTTTTGCCTCAACATGGATCTACTACAGGACTTGGGGATTTCGCTTAGATATATCAACTTTGATGCATACCGCCATATCCCTTAATTTTAGATAGATGCGGGACAGGAAATGGTTTTGGTAGCACATGGCTATTGGATTTGTTAGGAGGCAGCAAATCAGTGTCACTAATCTTTTAGCTGCACTTGTTACTACGCATGTCAATGATGGTCTGCACTTCCACATGTAAAACTGAGGCAGCTTGTTTGGTTCTGTAGATTCGAGATGAAAACCTGCTATGTTGTGTTCCGCAGCCGTAGGTGAGGGGTTTTTTGCAGCTGGGCTGACTGCCAGGACCAAGTTCATGGGTTCTCTGGTGCTTCATATAGAAAGTACAACTCCTATGAAGATGCAGTTGCTGCCTTCAACTCAAGAGCAAACAACTCAAATCCACCCTTGGCTGGTGATGATAATATCTGTCTTCAAAACCCAATAGCTGCTCCACCCTCTTTCTCCTTCAAAACTGTTCTAATAGTCCTCCTCGTTATCTATGTCTGTAACATATGGAAGAAGCTGAGCTCGTGTACTGATTGTTAGTGTGATTGTTAGACTTGATTTAGCTAAATTTGTAATGGTATTGTAAGTGTATGGTTAGACTCGGTTTAGCAAAAAATTATAATGGTTACAGCTCCATTAACTACTATCCTAGTTTGATTTATATATATCTATGTGCTGCTATTCTAAATTTTAATGAGCCAGTACCATGGTAAATGTTAATGGCTATTAAAGCTGCTTTTCTTCGGACTGCAGGAGGCCTGCAAGAACATGGGCGCAGTGTACTAGCTTAACGAGGATCTTGTTTTTGAGATCATCCGCTGCCTTCCCCCCTCCTTGATCCGCTGTAAATTGGTCTATAAAACATGGCTCCGCCTCATCTCGGACTCAAATAACCAGGAGAAACTGCCCCAGACTGTGGCCGGCTTCTTATTTAATGGTTGCGGCTAGCAAATGAGACTTCGTCGGCATCACCGGTGGGTGCCCCCTCCTTCAAATTCTTGCCTTTCATAGAAGAATTAGTAGCTATATCAGATTGCTGCAACGGGCTCATCCTTTGCTGGTGCCTTGGGGGTCATGGATATCACTATGTCGTCTGCAACCCAGTGACTGAGAGGTATGAGATACTGCCACCTATCACCCGTGTTGTTGGCCTTGCAATTGGTCAGGCTTGCTTGTGTTTCGATTCGACAGCTTCCTCGCACTTCCATTTGATTGAAGCTATACATGGTGAATACCGTCAGTGCGTAGGTTTAGAGATCTACTCATCTAAAACTGCACCATGGACCTATAAGGAGTCACAATGGGCTGAGGGTACTGATGGGATTTGGTATAGGTATAGAGCACCAAGTGTTTTTTTAACGGTTGCCATCAAATTATGGGGACTATAATGAGGAAGGCTGTAAGATATTTGTTGTGGATATGGCAGGAAAGACATGGAGGAAAATCAATTGGCTTGTGGGAATGGGCACTCAGTGCATCAATCTTAGGGTCACTTGTGTGCAATTCGTCTTGATGGTCCCAATGATTCATTGCTTTCAATCTGGTTCTTCAAGACTACAGTACTGATCACTGGATATTGAATCATACTGTCAGCATCTTAGAGCTATTTGGAAGCATTGATATTGGATTTGGGGACTATGGATGATTTAATGTGGAGTACTGGGTCCACCTAGAATGGAACTTGATTTTCATTGTAGGGGAGGATAGAGTAAAGATAGTGTATGACATGGACCGCAGAGAAGTCCATGTCATCCCTACTTGTGAATTTGAGTATGTTACAAGTATCGTTAGAGGTTGATCTTCATAGACCATTATATCTTTCTTATGTTCCCTTATTCTCGGATTCATTGAGAGAAGTAAAATAAGCCCAATTTAATGCTTATGTACCCTTATTCTCGGACATTATTTGATGCTTATGTATCCGGCCCAGTCATATTTTATAAGCTCGGACTTTCTTGCCTTCACAGTATGTATAACATGTGAGCTGCGTCTGGCTTGGTTAGATCTGCATTGGTCGGACTTTCGTCCAAGTTCAAAAACTATGGTAATACGTTGTTGACCAACAACAGCACAAACACCAGCTTTAGTGATGTGGCATCGAATAGCTCAAACCATGTAACTAGGCCCCCAAGTCACAAGTAACATGTTCTATTCTCCTTCCTCAATACCTACCTCTGCCAAAAACACATCGGCCACCCATGGTGTGAATGTGCCGTGTCGCAGCAATGCATTCCACCGCAAGTGCATCACTGACTAGTTGAGTAGCTATTTGTCAATACTGCATCCTACGAGATCAGATATACGTGCACAAAAGCATTTCAACCCCATGACATCTCAATCCGTTCTGCATTACGATGTGGCGAGATTTGCTCCTCGCTGCAATGTGGGAGCCAGCAGGTAGGCGATTGATGTTTTGTATTGGTGCATATTGACTATATGACAATCAAAACTGACAACAAATCATTATTTGTCCTACATGGTCAATTATGTAGCGGTCAGACTTTCTGCGTTAGTAGATATGAACTGCTAGGAACCAAGACTTGGGACTTAGGATAATCCGGGCATCCGGCCATTTCTCTTTCGTGTACTATGAAAATGTCCAACGCTATCTCTTTTGTATACCATAGGACAGTCATTAAATGAGCCGAGTGATAATTAGGCCACCTCGTATGTAAGGGACAATCATCCTCCTCGTGTGAACATGTATATATATATATATATATGTATGTATATATATATATATGTATGTATATATATATATATGTATATATATATGTATATATATATGTATATATATATACATATATACATATATAGCTATTATGCTGAATATTTATTTTGTAGCCAGATCCAACCTTGCACGTCCGACCCAGGCACCCAGCCATCGATGCGGACGTAACCAGACCGGCTCACCCACCGCTCTGTTGGGCACGGTGGCGAATTAATCACCCGATTCCCCCCTAATCATGTGGCCCATTAATCACCCGATGCCCCAAGTGGCCAAATCACGTCATTTTCTTTTCTCTCTCTCTCTCGTGCCATCCAAATTAGAGGGTGTCGGCGGTGGCTCTCCTCCCCAGCTTCAACCCCGCAGCGGCGCTGCCCCCAACCCCACAGGCGATGGCCCTCTCCCTCCCTACCTAGATCTGGTAGCGCCACATCCAGCGGTGGCGTCTCCCACCCGTCTGCGTGACCGGCGGCGGCGCGCTTCTCAAGCGACTGAAGCTTTGGCGGAGCGTTCTCATGGGTGGACGGAGGCGAGGGCTGCGGCTGGGCTTGGCGAGGGTGGTGGCGAGGCCCGCGCCCCGGCGTCCTCCGGCTTTGCTGGCGCGGCGAGGCCCGTGCGCCGGTTTTCCCTTCACCGGCATCTTCGCATCAGGGCGTAGGGCCTCGGTGGCGGCGGCCCTTGCACCCCGATGGGAGCGCCTTCCTCTGCTCCCCGGCAGCGGCGCCATCCACGGTACCCGGCGGCGGCGGCCCATGGCTGCAGCGCCCCTTCCCCCTCCCGTTGGCAGGCTCAGGTAAGTAAAAAATGTGAAATCCCAACATCGACGGCCAATCCATTGGATTAGGATCCGATCCCCTCAGAATTTATTATTATATTTACTGTTTATTGCCGATCTGGCCTTTCTAAGGAAGAAGATAGCAATTCTGATGTGCATGGGGCCATATGTGTGGATTGATATTGGTTTGCCTTTGATTAAATTACTGCCTTTTTGTTTTGTTCCGTCAGGCACGTCAGGCACGCTACGGGCGATGGCCTAGTCCTGGCCATTCATTTGCCTGCAGCTGCTACCGGCGATCCCGATCAATCTTATAGAAAACATTTTGTAGATAGGCAATGAGATGGATCAGTGCCTCATAGAAACAGCTTACTAGTAAAATTGGTCCTATGCCTGAACTGCTAATGACTTGTACATAACGAATACAGAGTAGTTCATTCAAAAATTCTTGTATCTCACTGTTCTTTGATTTACAAAGGTAGTCTAATCAGAATAGATTACATGGAATCGTATATAATGGACATATATTCTAATATATCATTTGAAGCAAAATTTGGTTACTCCCTCACTAGGTTATTGATTCAATTTATTGTGATTACTGAGCTGTTGGACTCGTCATTTGAGTAGCATCAGAATACCATGACCTTAAATTGTGGTAGCTCCTATCCTCATTATGGTAATCTCGACCATCGTTATTAATTTTTATTGTCAACCATAGTCTAAAATTCTTGTAAATATACTTATATTCACAGTATCCATTTCTCGTAAATACCACTGTAAATTATGTTGAAGGAAAATTTATAATATAGAACTCTCGTAAATAATATTAGTGAAATTCTTGTAACTGTTGTTCATATTGTCGTAAACACAGTTCTCGTAAATATTATGTAACACATCCTGAAGTTATTTAATTTCAATAATTCTTGTAAATCGTTATTTTGATTATGCTCAGGATCCATTTTTTGTTATCTTAACATATATTTTGTATTCATGGAATTAAAAAAAGACCAATCTTGAGCCAGCTTATCCATATAATCTTTTTGGTAACTTCATCATGACATTGTGCTAAATGGATGACACCAGTATGGTAAATGCAGGCCATTTATCTACACATCATTATCGTAAATATACCTTTGCATCCATACAAATCATTACTGTTATAATAATTTGCTCTTAAGAATGACATGTGTGCCCTGTTCAAGGGTTAGTTTCATTCTGTCAGTTGGAAGATGCAAGCTTGTTTGTTCATTCGAATTGTCTCTCATTACTAATGCAGAAAGGTACCTCAGGTTTGGTCAAAGCTACTCTTCTGAATGCATTACAAATCACCAACAAAGATCAAGAAGGCCTGTGCTGAACCTGCACCACACACGGCTCGGACTAACTTAGATGGTGTAATGTTTAGTTACCTTTTGAGATGGCAATGTGGGAATTGCATGTTGGTAGTTTGTGTACTGTATCCAATACTTGTCATTTGGAACTCGCCAATGTGTTCCAGTATGAACTTAGATGAATTGTAGTAGCTGGCTGCAAATCCTGGAATCATTATTGCAACCAATTCCTGGGAAATGGCTTCTCGTAAATATTCTTAGTGTACACTTTCGTAAATATATTTTCTGAGTGCAAATTCTCGTAAATTTGTGCAAAATTCTCGTAAATATTTCTTAGAGCAAAATCTCGTAAATATTTAGAAAAATCTCGTAAATATTACTAGTATAAATTCTGGTAAATATTTCATAGTGCACCTTCTCGTAAGTACTATTAATATAAATTCTCGTAAATATTTTTTAATGCGGATTCTCATAAATCAAAAAATCTCTTATATATCGTTCTGGGAACAAATTCTCGTAAATATTTGTTGGTGTGAATTCTCGTAAATACTACTCCGTATATGTTTTTGTTTATTTTTCTTCAATGACGGAATGTAGTAAGTAAATGCACCCACGCACATGCTCTTTCAATGATTAGCGCTGCTCACGCATAGACTGCATGCGACGGTAATTTAGGATAGGTCCACGGAATTACCAGAATCAATGACAATGCGACTGGGCAGGCATCGCGAGTGGCCGGCGTCGGTGGATGGTGCGGTCGGTTTGGCCTGGCTACAGAATATGGTATTCTGTGCCTGCTAGCTACGGAGTATACTCTCCTCTTGCTCAAGAGTTTTTGGAAGATGATCAGAACCATGGATAAAGAAAAAAGAAAATGTATTGAGAATGTGAACCATGATAAGCTGAAAGTGACGTGAGAAACCGCGGTTTTTGCGTGCATCATTCTTTTCTAGGAGCACGTAATAAGCTGGTTTGATGTCTATTGTTTGAACTTGGCCATAGTGCTAAAACTCCTGGCTAGTCTTGTTAGACTTCTCTATTTTGGGTGGCGAGCGTAGTAAGGTGTTGCTGATAGCTGTTATGAGTACTTGTTGAGGTGTCGGTATTTCTTCTCCTAAAATCTCTATTTCTCTAGCCGCTTATCGGTAAAGTCTACAACTTGTTGTATATTTCCATTGCTCTATCAATGGAAATGGGTATTCCTGTTTGGAAAAAAAACAATAGTAATGATATCAAAAAGAGTCCACAAGCTGACTGAACTTTTTCTGATGATAAAAAATCAGCGGCAGACTAAAACATACGTAACTGGAGATATACTTATCCTAAATTTATTTTTTCTATGTGTTCAATTATGTAGCGGTGGAACTTTATGACATTAGCAGATATAAACTGCCAGGAGCCAAGACTTAGGACATGTGATAGTCTGACTATTTCTCTTTCGTGTACCATGGGAAAGTCCGGCCATATCTCTTGTGTATCACGGGACAGTCCTTAATTGCGTCGTCCCCGCCCGTAAGGGACAGTCATCCTCCTCGTGTGAAACATGTTGCCCTATACTATATTATTGGATATATATCCCTTAAAAATGGAAGAATATCTGCCCATTGGTCTTGCGTTGGAAGGGCGGCGGAGCTACAGGCGACGGCGGAGGATCCCAGGTGCGCTGTGGTCGCTCCGATGTCCATTTGGAGGCAGGTGGTGGATCCATGCCGGGGGTGTCGGTGGGGCAATGTATGGCACTGGTAGGAATTTATTCATCATTGAGGAGCATGCTATGTATTTTGAATTTTATTAATAAATCCCAAGACTCACATCCATCAATAACTTAGATAGAAAATGGGGTCCCTGTTATAGAGTTGTTCACAGATATATCGTCTTTTAGCAAGTAATAAAAAGTATACAAATCATTTATCAATTGGTGAAATGGAATTGGAGCATCACACTTTTAGTGTATATTCATTTGATTTTTCTATGAAAAATATTGCAAGAGTGAGAGATGTGCTGACGGAGTATAATTGTCATGAAGAATATTTGCCTGCACACCTCTTGAATGGCTCTTCCCCCACACTTGTTTTTGTTTTTGTCTTTTTATTTTTATTGTGTGCAGCGAAGAACAAAAACAAGTGGAGACAAAAACCACAATATGGGTATATATATTCTTTACTAAAATATGGTGAAAACTTGATACACATAGGCGCACATTGGAATTCAAATTACAAATTGGAATGGGAAATTGCTGAAATCAAAATGGTGTGTATGTCTAATTTATTTGTAGCAAGCATTCTAAAGACCGTGTTCTACTCCCGCTACCTTAGTGAATTTAGCGATCGCCTCATCCATCTCAAGATGAAAATATTTGATTTCTTCATCAAGATGGAGATCAGCGGTGCATGGCTCCGCTAATTTACCCTAAAGATAGAGAAGATAGCTAGAGAGTCTCTTGATTTTTGGTGCAATTCTTCTCTAATTGCATCCTCCGTTTTAGATGGTTCTTCATCATCGAAGAATCCAGCAGGTTGCCCCTGGATTGAGGATCGCACACCAGCGAGGGTGCACCGGGGTATGGTTCCCCAACTTTTGTCATAAGGCCCTTTCCTCGTCCTCCTCCCGGCTGATCAACCCCTCCAACGGTGAAGGAGAAAATGGGGGTTTTGAAAAAGGAAGAAGTGCAAGAAGAAGGTTTGGAGCGCTTGGAGGGACGACTGTCCACTGAAGTGGCCTTCTTGCGGATGACCTCCGGCGCATTGGGTGGAGCTTCAATGCCGAGAGACGCATCACGACACAATGTCACTAGTCTCTTCCTTCTTTAGATAGTTCTTGGCAAAAGCAAGGGCTTTCTTCTTGTCAAAGGTGGAGCTAGAAGGAACTAGAGAAAGATGAGCCATGGTTGCTGGTAGCACTCTTGCTGAAAGGTAGGAGAAAGGAGAAGAATGCTATGTGCCTTGTCTTGAGAAAAGAATGAGAATAAGGGGGATTACTTATAGGAAAGTTCAGATCTCCTAGCGCTCATTCGAATTGACCCCGGTGTAATTGTTGGCGTTAGGAACCCGGGAGTGTCCTAAGCCAACGAGTAAACGTATGTGTGTGTAACCCGTTCGGATGGTGATGCAAGAAGAACACAGCAATTTATCCTGGTTCGGGCAAAGAAGGCCCTACGTCCAGCGGGGGGAGAAGATTTGTATTATCTTGCACCTAAGTGCTTGTACAGGGGTGAATACAAGCGAAGGAGAGAATTCGAGGGGTGGGGGGTTCGGGTGTAGAGCGAAAGAGTTATTCAGAGTCTAGGAGTCAGCCTAGGCGTGTGTTCGATTGTTCGTGAGATCGTTGTCTGGGGTCCGTTCCCCCTCCCCTATTGGGTCTCCTGGCGTCCCCTTTTATAGGCCAAGGGGAGGCACAGGGGTACAGATGTCCTGGTTCGATGACGCGGTGGTGACGTCGCGGGTCGTGGTGGTCAACTCGAGGCCTCTGTAGAGACGTGCGCTGAGCATGGCTTGTTCTGTAGCAGCGTGGCTCGGAGTTGACAGGCGTCCTTCGGAGACGTGGTTGCTAACCGACGAAAGACGCGATCCCCTGTAGAGGACGTGCGAGTTCCTATTGGGGTCGCATCAGGAGTTGTTGGCGCAGCTTTCGAAGTCAATGTAGGTTGACCGGAGGGCGCCGATGCGTACTCGAGGCCCAGTCGAGGGGTAGCCTCGAGCGTAGAGGTTGAGTGGATAAGATTGAATTTAGGGAATCCGACGTCGGTTCTTTGTCGCGTAGCGCATCGAAGGGGGGCCTCGAGCTGCCTAACAGCGCTGAGTACGGCGTAATAGTGCCGTGCAGACCGATGCACGTCCTCAGTATGGGCGGTAAAGCGGGATTCGACCGCTGTACGGACCACTGTGCCGACACTATAGCCATACGATTTGACGAGGTTAGGTACTTTTGCATTAAATGCGCTATCGGACGTGCCTGGAGTTGGTGGATCGAGGGGGGCTCGACCCTTGTTGTATCGGGGCGTCCGTCCCGCCAAGGCCTCGACACTTGACGCGAGGTCCCCACATCTCGAGCGATCATCAGCTGGTGACGTCAGTGATTTGTCGAGGGTCAGATAGTGACGTCAGTGGCTTATTGAGGATCGCGGCAGAAGTTAAGTATCCTGTTGTGGGTCGGCCCAGTTTGTATTTGCCGGTGGGCCTCGGTGGGTCGAGGATGTATTGTCTGGTCTTACGCTTGTTTTTTCGAGGGTCCCTATGAGATTGATCTGAGGGTAAACTCGGGGTTCAACCGAAGGCAAGGGAGGTTTAGGGTACCCCTTCTCTTGGTAACCGACAGTAGCCCCCGAGGCTTCGTGTAAGTGTTGATACTTACACGGAGGCTCAGTTGAATGGACTCGGAGTGTTGGTCATATTCCGAGGGGTGCGCGCGAGCGCACCCTTCGAGTGTAGCCCCCGAGGCCTCGGGTGAGTAGAATACTCGCCCGAGGTCTTTTATTTTTGGTTTGGTTGATGCGTGCTCGAATGATCGAGCCCCCGGGTGATTGGATCCTCTTTCATCCAGGCCACCCGGTTGCGAGTCCGCTCCTTAGCTTCGTTTCGTCGAAGCCGGTCAGGTGCAAGCTCGACTTTTTCGTTCGACCCTCACAAACCCTTTCGATCGGGTAGAGGGGGAGAAGCATTGTGCCATGGTTGCTGGTAGCACTCTTGCTGAAAGGTAGGAGAAAGGAGAAGAATGCTATGTGCCTTGTCTTGAGAAAAGAATGAGAATAAGGGGGATTACTTATAGGAAAGTTCAGACCTCCTAGCGCTCATTCGAATTGACCTCGGCGTAATTGTCGGCGTTAGGAACCCGGGAGTGTCCTAAGCCAACGAGTAAACGTATGTGTGTGTAACCCGTTCGGATGGTGATGCAAGAAGAACACAGCAATTTATCCTGGTTTGGGCAAAGAAGGCCCTACGTCCAGCGGGGGGAGAAGATTTGTATTATCTTGCACCTAAGTGCTTGTACAGGGGTGAATACAAGCGAAGGAGAGAATTCGAGGGGTGGGGGGTTCGGGTGTAGAGCGAAAGAGTTATTCAGAGTCTAGGAGTCAGCCTAGGCGTGTGTTCGATTGTTCGTGAGATCGTTGTCTGGGGTCCGTTCCCCTCCCCTATTGGGTCTCCTGGCGTCCGCTTTTATAGGCCAAGGGGAGGCACAGGGGTACAGATGTCCTGGTTCAATGACGCGGTGGTGACGTCGTGGGTCGTGGTGGTCAACTCGAGGCCTCTGTAGAGACGTGCACTGAGCATGGCTTGTTCTGTAGCAGCGTGGCTCGGAGTTGACAGGCGTCCTTCGGAGACGTGGTTGCTGACCGGCGAAAGACGCGATCCCCTGTAGAGGACGTGCGAGTTCCTGTTGGGGTCGCATCGGGAGTTATTGGCGCAGCTTTCGAAGTCGATGTAGGTTGACCGGAGGGCGCCGATGCGTACTCGAGGCCCAGTCGAGGGGTAGCCTCGAGCGTAGAGGTTGAGCGGATAAGATTGAATTTAGGGAATCTGACGTCGGTTGTTTGTCGCGTAGCGTGTCGAAGGGGGGCCTCGAGCTGCCTAACAGCGCTGAGTACGGCGTAATAGTGCCGTGCAGACCGATGCACGTCCTCAGTATGGGCGGTAAAGCGGGATTCGACCGCTGTACGGACCACTGTGCGGACACTATAGCCATACGATTTGACAAGGTTAGGTAGTTTTGCATTAAATGCGCTATCGGACGTGCCTGGAGTTGGTGGATCGAGGGGGGCTTGACCCTTGTTGTATCGGGGCGTCCGTCCCGCCGAGGCCTCAACACTTGACGCGGGGTCCCCACATCTCGAGCGATCATCAGCTGGTGACGTCAGTGATTTGTCGTGGGTCAGATAGTGATGTCAGTGGCTTATCGAGGATCGCGACAGAAGTTAAGTATTCTGTTGTGGGTCGGCCTAGTTTGTATTTGCCGGTGGGCCCGGTGGGTCGAGGATGTATTGTCTGGTCTTACGCTTGTTTTTTTGAGGGTCCCCATGAGATTGATCTGAGGGTAAACTCGGGGTTCAACCGAAGGCAAGGGAGGTTTAGGGTACCCCTTCTCTTGGTAACCGACAGTAATCTCCATCAAGACAGACATCAAGACGTGATTTCAATTGTTGTGGCAAAATTTTGGGACAATCGGAGCTAGAGGTGGGCCGGCCGGACCGGGTGGGTCGGCCGGCGCACCTGAAGCTCCTCTTCGCCCGAGCTTTCGTCCGGGTACAGAACCATGTTTTTGAATTTTGAAACTACAGTCGGTTCGGTCGATACGATTGTGTAGCACCGACTTAACTCACATAATCCTCATTAAGCAAAGAGATTAAGCCATATTTTTAATCCTCCAAAACATTTTTGTATTATGCTTTAAACAACAACAACATTTCAGACATAAAAGAATATATTAGAATAAAATGCTTGCTTTTGTTTAAATCAAAAATTAATTATTAGCATGATTGTTATTTTATAATTATAAAGAATAGATTAATTAGGCTAATAAACAATTTTTTACAATTATTTTTCAAGGCATAATTAAATCTATTCTATCTATTTCTTGATTAAAATTAGAATGGTGAGAGGGCTCAAGGAAGGGTTTTAGTCGCTGACCATAACCTTGAAGATATTACCGTCATCATCTTGAATTGTTATCGCTCCATGTGTCAATGTGTCGATGATGGTGTACAATCCCTTCCATTTGCTCCACAGCTTCCCTTCTTCGAATAATTTTACTTTGGAGTTGAACAATAGGACTTGATCGCCCTGTTGAAACTCCTTGAGCTTGATTCGGTGATCGTGCCATCTTTTTTGTTCTTTCTTTATATAGTTTGGCACTGTGGTAACCTTTCTCACGCCATTCTTCTAGCTCGGTGATTTGTTTCTGTCTGTTTCACCCAGCTAGCTTGAGATCCATGTTCCAGCTTTTGATTTCCCAGTAAGCTCAGCGTTCAAGCTCTACTGGCAAGTGGCAACTTTTCCAGTATACTAGCTGGAAAGGTGACATGTCGATAGGGTTTTTTAAGCGGTCTTGTATGCCCAGAGTGCATCAAGAAGCTTATTTTCCATCCTTTCCCATATCATTGACCATTTTCTGTAGGATATTCTTGATTTGCTTATTGGAGGTCTCAGCCTGGCAACTTGTTTGCGATTGGTAGGGTGTAGTAATGTTGTGTTTGGCGCCAAGTTCCTTTAGGAATGCTCGGTACATTTTGTCAATGAAGTGTGATCCTCCATCACTTATCACCATGCGTGGTAAAAATAATTACTTTTGCTCCTACTAAGCAAGACTAGAACTTATCAATAGAAAAAATGACTGCAAGGAGCTCCTTTTCTGTGGTAGAATAGTTAAGCTGAGCTCCTGTTAGCGTCTTGCTAGCATAAACTATCGCATTATGCTTTTTTATCTTTGGTTTGGCCAAGGACCTGTGGAAGAACCTCCTAAATCATATGGCCCACACGCATGATTATTGTCTAAACAGACTCCAAATAACCATGACTGTGTTCCATACGACTTAAAAAGTCTGTCGGGTAAATCCCGAATCATCCACGATTCTCCGAGCAGGATCAATCATTGTAGAGAGACATTGCAGTATTACAATAGTTTCATATAAATAAAATACCACGGAGTAAAACAGTGGAAGACTTACAATAACATAAGTTTACAAACTTCTGAGTTTCGAATATTTACAACCACAAGTTTGAATTATACAAACCATAATAGTAGTGGAGTAGCAGTAGATTACAATATTAAACAAAAGCTCTGCCCACGAGCTAAACAGCTTACTCGTCGTCGCTTTCCTCGACGACTGCCATGCAACAGGATGCAAAACACTCCTGCCCATGAGACTCACCTGCAACAAGGGTTTAACAAAACCTGAGTACAACAGTACTCAACAAGACTGACCCGACGAAAGAAAAGGGTAGAGACTCAAGAAATGCAGGCTAGAGGGACAAGGTAAAGTCTGTAGGAGATAAGAAATTTTGCAGAAAAGCTTTACAGAAAGAGAAGGTTGCTTGGACTACCTCCAATTACCAACCAACTTCATTATTGATCCCTAAATTTTTGTTTAGGTTGTTACTACGATGATGAACAACGATCGAGTCTTCTTCTCCGAGAAGCAACGGCGATTCGAATCCATTTTAATACCCAGCTGGGACCTAAGCGACTGAGCATACCGGAGACTTTAACTCCGAAGCACCCCAGATACACCGATATACCGGGATAACAACCTCAGCCGTATATCACCACATGATACACGTGAGCTCTTTGGCCCAGCGTACCGAGATACATGGGAACTTAAACCCCACAGTAAAACACACTATGACACAGATGGGATTCTCTGGCCCCACGCTAGGTCACTCCATGCCATACACGGCTACAACCATCCGTATACCACTTCATGCATGTGGATTTCTAAATTCTCGATATCATCCAGTTCACCAACGGACAGGACCTAGGGCATCAACAGACGAGAACACTACAAAGGGACTCCATTCCCAGTGCAAGTTCGCCGTCCGGACTCGATTTATTACTAACATCAAGCTTTCAACAAGAAAACCAATCTCATCTTTTTCATTCTTTTCCTTTGAACAATTAAATAAATAAGCAGGGCTAAGCATTACTACTCATCTTCCAAGTGGGTAACAAGGATTAAGGAAATAAGACAGGTAATGCAAATTTGTGGGTTTTCACTCAACTCCTATCACTTAATGCATCGTATCAGAGCTGAAGCGGTAAAACTTTTTTAAATAGAATAAGGTTTAAATGTATCCGGGGCTTGCCTTGATGTTCGGGGTAGATGGTCTCGAACTCTGGATCAACTCCCGATTCTTGAATCTGCTCGTCCTTCGGATCTGAATGATACGTTAACTCTCCGTTAACGGAAACTACTCGATAATTAATATGCTTTACATGATGGAATAGTAAACATGATGCTCGATGGATGTATGATCAGATTAAAGGATCGAGTACAACTTTTCTTCACGATAAAGTTGCAAGCTAACAAAACTTCGCTTATATAACTGATTAGGGTTAACTACGCCATTTTTATAATTCATTAAACACATAAAATAACGTTAATTAAGCCCTAATGACATGATTAAGATAAGCGCAAACAATTAATTAAAGTACCAAAGGTCATTAGGGTTAATGACCTAAGGTCATCAATCAATCCCAAGTCACACAACTCCTATAATGATTAAGTTTAACTAAAGGGGTTAATTAATTATTTAAAAGCATTAAATAAAGGCATAAAAATTAAAGTTGTCAAATTAAGCCCAAAATTTTATTTTAGAAAGCTCTTAGCCTAATTAGATGGCAAAACAAATTTCAGAATTAAAAGCCAATTATTTTAATTATTAAAAACCATTGAAGGTCCATTTTTCAATTAAAAGGGCTAATTTTAACATATGCAAAAATTACTCAATTTTGGCATTTCATATTTTTCCTAAGTAGATGGCATCATAAAGAACATTCACAAAAATTTTTAGAATTTTTGGAGCTATAAATGAATTACTATGAATTTTCAAAGAAAATAGCATTTAAATCATTTTCTGAAAATAGAAAAAAGAAAATTGGCACAGTAACCCCGCGCTGACCGACGGCCGCGCGGCGGTTGACCGCCGATTCCTCGCCGTCGGTGAGGTCTCCGGCGATGGGGTTTCTTCCTACTTGCTCCTCTTGACACGACGCGTCGATCAAGGTGGCTAACGGGGCTGGGGAGTGGCGGCGGCACCCACGCCGGCGACCATGGCGGCACGGCGGAGCTCGGGCGCGGCGGCGTCGCTCACCGGAGCGGTTTCCGGCGACGGTGAGGCTACTGGAATGCGCAGGGCACCTAAATGGACCGATTCGGTAACTACATGAAGGTTGCTCCCGGTCTCTGGGCAGGATGGCAACGTGCGCGGCGGAGCGGCAGCACTGCGCCGGCGGCGGGCTACGGCTACCGGCGGCCACGGCAAGGGATTGACCAAATTGACGACACAGATGGATGCAGGAGCTCACCACGGCGCTAATGCGCACGTCAATGAAGGTCCGGAGTGGTTGGGTTGAGCGGCGGTCGACGGCGGTGATGGCGGCGGCGGCGCTCCGATGGCACGACGGCGTCACGGCGGCCTCTGGTAATGCGCTGCTCAAACCAAGGTGCGCATCAGGTGCAAGATGACATGGAGAACACGATTACGAGGTCGAAGGTAAAATATAATCACCTCTGGCGGCGGCAAACGGCGGCGATGGCGCGGCGGCTCGGCTGGCCGGCCGCGAGGAAGAAAGCTATGTGCGGGTGGCTCGGGCGACGAGAGCAAGCATGAACTGGCCCAAAAGGACCGAGATGAAGTGCTGGAGCTTTGAGCGAGGGCAATTGGACAGAGCTGGAGTGTCGACGGTGAATTTCGGCGGCGGAGGGAGATCGTCGGCGACGGCGGCGGGAGGAAGAAGAAGGAGAAACGGCGTCGGCCGACTGCTATTTATAGCAAGAAGATGATGAAGGAGCAGCTGACACGACGACGACGAAGTCTCTCGCGTCCGAGAGCGCTCGGTTGGCCGGGAAGGCGCGGCGGTGGACGGCGGCGCGCGATGCGAAGCCGGCCATGGCGGGCGCCGATAGGGTTAGGTGCTGTTCAAGTTATTTATAGAATTGCCACTCGGTTTAAAATACAAATTACTCCCAAATTTATATAAGAACTTGAAAATCTCCAAAAATATCATTTGCATAACTTTTCAAGAGATACACTTTTCCTTTAATGGGCATCTTCAAATTCTGTTTAGATTTTGAAATTTGAATTCAGATTTGAAAAGGGGATAAAACCCTAGAAATAAGTATTTGAAATTACTTTTGATTTTTCAATAAAACTTGAAAATCTTCAAAACTATGAAATGTTGAGTTTGTCAAACCAAACAATTTTCATGTACAAAGTTTTCTTAAATTATGCATAATTTTTGAATTATGGTTTTAAAATCAAAAGGGGATAAATGCTAAAAACTGTATTTTCAAATTAATTTGAAATTCCTTTTGGAAACTTAAAAAACTTTCTATACCAACTTTGTAGCTCTTGTCAAGATCTACAAACTATCTTTTTAAAGTATCTCCAAATTCCTTATAGAATTTGAATTAGAGAAAAGGGGATAAAACTAGGGTTGGAAATAAAGGGTTTTTGAAAAGGAGTTTAAACTCAATTTGGTTTCTAACTTAATTGGTTGGTTATTAGTGAGCACAAACATCATCCAAGGACATTTTTAGGTCATTGACCCAATGACACCCTTGGTTGACCAAGTTGACTTTTGAAAAACCTTTTATAGCATTTCCATTTTGAATTTAAATTTGAATTGCCAGGCTTAGAAATAAGCTTAGAAATCCAAATTAAACTCCAAATATGGAAATCATTTTTAGGGTTGGACTTAGACTTATACACTATGCTTAATACTAGTGTAAACACAGTTTACATCTCAAGTACATAGAGTATAAACTAAGCATTTGCGATGACATTCTAAAATAGGATTTTATCATTTCATGTGACAAGTCATTCCAGAAACTCAATCAACCTATATAATGTAAACTTGTTTTAGTGGATGCATATTACAGTGGACTTAAACATGAATGCTTTGCAGTGCATATGATGACATGGCAGGTTTTAATTAATATAACACCAGAGGTGTTACAGGACCGCACCAACAGCATAATCGCTAGCATCACACATGATCTCAAAAGGTAGAGACCAATCGGGTGGCTGAATGATCGGGGCTGAGATGGGTGCTTTCTTAAGAGTATGGAAAGCTCATAAACACTCATCGGTGAACTTGAAAGGTGCATCCTTAGCTAACAAGCTTGTGAGGGGCCTAGAGATTTGAGAAAAGTCCTTGATAAATCTCCTATAGAACCCCACATGCCCTAAGAAGCTACGGATTCCTTTTACGTTCACCGAAGGAGATAGCTGCTTGATAACTTTGATCTTAGCCCTATCTACTTCTATCCCCCATTTAGACACCAGGTGCTCAAGGACAATGCCCTCATGGACCATGAAGTGGTACTTTTTGAAATTAAGTACCAGGTCCTTCTCCTTGCACCTTTCCAAGACCCTGTCTAAGTTTTCCAGATAGTGATCAAAAGTTTTTCCATAGACCAAAAAATCATCCATGAATACTTCCATGATTTCTTCAATCATGTTGGAAAAGATAGCCATCGTGCACCGTTGGAATGATGCGGGTGCATTACACAACCCGAACGACATTCTATGATAGGTGTATGTTCCATACGGGCATGTGAAGGTCATTTTGCTTTGATCGTCGGGATCAATGGAAATTTGATGATAACCTGAATACCCGTCAAGGAGATATAAGAAAGAATGTTTCGCTAACCATTCCAACCTCTCATCAATGAAGGGTAGTGGGAATTGGTCTTTTTTAGTTGCCACGTTGATTTTTTGGTAATCTATACCACATTCTCCATCCCGTTACGGTTCGTTGTGGAATAAGTTTGTTCTTAGCATTTTCCACTACCGTCATTCCTCCCTTTTTGGGAACCACTTGGATGGGACTAACCCAATCTCTATGTGGTATGGGATAAATAATCCCGGCGTGAAGAAGCTTGAGAACTTCCTTCTTCATGACTTTTCGCATCGCATTGTTGAGCCTTCACTGAGGCTCTTGTGTGGGCGTACTAGACGGATCATTAGGAATGCGAAGGGTGCAAAGTGTTGGGCCTATCCCCTCGAAATCATCTAGGGAATACCCAAAGACCATCATATGTTTTTCTAGAATGGCAATGAGTTTGGCCGTCTCCTCATCGCTAAGCTTATTGCTTATAATGATAGGTGTTTGCGTGTCATGATTCCAGAAGGCATGACGTAGTCCAGTGGGTAAGGGCTTAAGCTCAACAGGAGGTCATGTCGGCACTTCCTCTTTGGGAAGGTCTTTGGTCTTGCCCAAATCATCTGTTTCATCTGTAAAGAGCTCTACGTCTCTTTCTAGGGATGACTCAGGAGATTCAAATGGTCCTACCAACATGGCTTCCATGGGCGAATCATGAACCTGGGGAGATTCTGCCACTGAGTTTTTAGCCCTTGTGACTTGGATAGAAAAAGAATCTCTCCCCAACTTAACGTTCAATTCCCCTGTTCTTAATGGATTGGCTTAAAGCTTCTCCAAGGCATGCCCAATGAGAATGTCAAAATCTTGGACATCAAAGATATTAAAGTCTAAGTCTAGATTGATATCATCTATACGGAGAGTGACATTGTGTAAAACCCCAAGTCCTTTTACAATTGTTCTTGGCGCTACTCGAATGGACGTGTTGGTTGGAGTAGTCGATTGGTCTCCTAAGCGTGCAAAGGATTTTGACATGATGTTTACTCCAACTGTTGGATTGTACAAAGTGTCTACCCAATCCCTATGAAGTTTGCATCGAATGGTTGAACAAGGAGAGCGAATCTGAATTTCTTCAGAAGGAAGCTCTCCTTCGCTACCCATTCAAAACTCATGATAGTTGTTAACTCCCTAACAAATTCCTTAAGAAAGGTAGGGTCAAGAGGCTTGTTAGGAGTTTTATGGACTGGTGGTCTCCTTTGACATGTGTATTTTGAGGTGTTTTCGAATTCTTCGAAAAGTGCATCCTCGAATACTGGAAGATCCAAAGATTGGAATTCTTCCTTTGGGCTTTCTGGTTTGGGAGAGAGTCTCTCTATAGAGATGACAGGTTCGGCAAGTGCCAAAGAGATTTCCTCTATAGCAAGCTCGGGCTCAAACTGAATAGGTTCTAGCGGCGGCATGTTTTCTAGGATGTGTTCTAAAAGCGCTTCGCCTTGCATTGTGGTAAGATGAGCAAAAAAGCCACCGGCTTCTATGTCAAGTTATAGGGCAGATTCCTTGCTAAGACCCAACCAAAAGTGTTGTAGAACCACATGGTTTGGTATAGACAAGTCTGGGCTAGATCCAGTCAAGATCAGGAAACATTCCCAGGCTGCACCCGTAGTCTCGTTATCTTTTTATTAGAAGTTGAGTATCTCTTGTTGTAGGGAAGTGATGCGAGACATAGGGAAGAATGTGACACAAAATTTGTCCCATAAGTCTTCCCAATCTCCGTTTACCTTGCCTACGATGTGGGCATACCATTGTTACGCTCTCTCGTTAAGAGAGAAAGGAAACAATTTCTACCGCAACGTTTCTTGTGACATGCCCAAGATGGTCAGGCAAGCATAGAGCTGCTCAAACTCTCGTAAGTGATGATATGGATTTTCATAACCCAAGCCTGAAAAAGCTTGGTCCCGAACCATGGCTATGAAGCCTGGGCGGAGCTCATAACTAGAAGCCATGATTGGCTTTGAGGATTATGGAATTTCAATGAGCTCACCCTTCGTAACAGAAAGGTTGTGAATGATAGGTAGCTCCATGTATATATTTGTTTTTTTGAAAAGAATAGAAAAGAAAGCAAAGGTAGAGCAAGATACATGAGTGAACTAGGTTCATAGATATCTACGCAAATTGGTCCTCGGCAATGGCACCGAAAATGCTTGTTGGTGTTTCTTAGCGAAAGCAGCAAAGGCCACAAGCACACGGAAATACCGTTGTAGCACTTCTCCCGGTGATCCATAGGGTATCATAATTTCCATGAGGAAACTATTACTAAACTAGTTGCCTAGAGGAGAGAGATAGATAACTTGGGTAGTGAGGTTTTCTAATGGCCGATTCCCTAAAGAAAGAGACCCGAGTCATTAAGATCTTACTTCGGGCACCGGAACGCACCTAGTCTGCCAGGTGATACTAGCATGTAGCTCTACACCAAACCTGAACATGGGGGATTACAAAGGACGGACAAGACAAGGTCACTCCCTACCGCCTACACCTCAACCATGGGGAACGAGGCAAACGAAGGTAACTCCTAGCTTAGACACCACGTCTACACTATTCGTTATAGCTCTAGCGGCCAGGAACTTCCATCTTTATCAGGAGCCCTCTACTAGAACTTCCACGACGAGGACAGATGATGAACCCAAAAGATAATAACGAACAAAGATAACTTTGCTGCAAGGAAAGGAACCAAAAGGTAAACACGGATTTCTTACTTCAAGTAGCAAGACGCCCATTGAGGTACAGGCAGGGAGGGAACCGACAACTCTAGCACTCCTCCACCTGAAAGACGATGCTCTCGGGAACCTCCGAAGGAAGCTCCACTAACTTGATCTCACTCATTCCCTTCTTAGTCTAGCTAGAAGCTAGGTAGTGGCTTTACTCTCCCTCTTGTGTATACTATGCTAGAGTGAGGATGAAGAGGAATTGAGATATGAGAGTTATGGAATGGAGGTGGAGAGCCTATCCTTAAGTAGTGAGTGGGTCGGTCGGTTTCGAGGCCCAAATGACCAAAACACCCTTGCTACTTTTCCTTATTTTGCCTTGGGCCAAGAAATGAGATGTGTGAATTGTTGTTGTTTTCCTTCATTGTTGGCCCAATATTGTGTATTTTCATAAATGTCCTGCAAAACAAGTGTATACACCAAAACTATAGATTTTTTTAGTTTAAAACTCCTATCTATATTGTTTTTGGTGTATCCTATACTAATGTTGGCGAGGTTAGAATGGAGTTAAGAACCGCCAACACGGCCACAGCCGGCCAACACATCTATTTGTATCCCCATGGGTTGAAATAGTCATTGCCCCTTCACTGGGCAAAAACTGTGAGCGTCGGATGCGCTAGATGCCCACTGTCCGGCGCAGCTCCCCAGCGTCCGACGCTCCTCAAGTTTCCACATGTCCTAGCCATTTGAATACGATCATTGCTGCCAACAGCTAAATCCCAAATGCACTCAGTCCACATGCATTGGACGCGTCCTATGCCCCCTCTGGATGCTGCTCTGCACCGTTGGACGCAGTCTAGATAGGCCACAAATCCAGGCCACCATCGGACGCGCTAGACGCTCGACCGTCGGGCACTCTGAGCCAGCGTCCGATGGATTCACCTTACACGCATGTTGCCAGCACTGCACTGTTGGACGCTGACATCACGCATTAGATGCCCAAGTCTTGTCCAAGCTTCACCATCGCATGGTCCTTCGCTTCAAAGCCTCAACTTGCCCTTCACAATTGCAACCGACCCATCCATATGCAATGAGCTCCTTCATCATCACCTGTGTTGAGCCTCGAAACATCTTCAAGCCATTTCCACCACCATGGCATATGTTGCTCACACACATGTATCTATGGACTAATCTTGTGTATCTCAACCATAAACAAATTAGTCCAACCTAAAGTTGTCACTTAATTATCAAAACCAAACAAGGGACCTTTCACTCCGCCTATGTTAAAATGTCTTGATATTTTTTGAGCAGTCATATACACCCAAAATATGGCCCCACACAAGATCTTAGGTTTTTTTGATCATTATTTTTGTTGTTATATTTTTCTTCATGTTGTGTGAGACAAGATATGATGAATTACACATGAAAACTATAGAATTATGTAGCTACCTCGACAAATACTCATCTCCTAGGGCACAAGAGAACATGTCACAAACTTTGACACCATTCCAGACCTTTCCAGGGGTGGATGCAGTTCAACATACAATTACTTGGTGAAGTCGCATGAAAATTAAAGAACTATAAAAAGTACCAAACCAATTCAGAAAAATCTCAAACTTCGTGGTTGCTTCACATAGGGAATTTGCAACCTCAAGAAAAAGTTTGAAACCAGTATGACACTTAAACCTCAGAATCACTAAGAACCCAAGTGTATAGACATGGTTTGATGAAAGGTTCCATATACCTTTATGAAGCACGTGGACTCCACCTTTGTTGAAATGACTTCAGATTATTTTGGCAGTCATACACCTAAAATATGGCCCCACACAAGATCTTAGGGGTTTTATCATTAACTTTATTATTATTTTTCTTCGTGTTGCGTGAGACAAAATATAATAAATTGCAGATCAAAAATAGTGGAATTATTCAGCAACTTCCACAAATATTTGTCTCTAGGGCACAAGAGAGCATGTGGAAAAATTTTGCAACATTCCAGATTTTTTGGGGGGTGGTTTCAGTTCAACACATAATTGCCTGATGAAGTCGAACAAAAATTAAACTAAAAAAGTAACAAACCAATTCAGAAAAATCTCAAACTTGGCGGTTGCTTCACATTGGGAGTTTTCAAGCCTGAGAAAAGTTTAAGACCAATACGACACTTGGACCTCAGAATCATTAAGAACCCAGGTGTATAGATATGGTTCGATGAAAAGTTCCATATACTTTTGTGAAGCACGTGGACTCCGCCTTTGTCAAAATGCCTTGAGATTTGTTTTGGCAATCATATATACCTAAAATATGGCCCCACAAAAGATCTTAGGTTTTTCTAATCATCATTTTTATTATTATATTTTCCTTCATGTTGCATGAGACAAAATATGGTGAATTACATATCAAAAATAGTGGATTTCTGTAGCAACCTCCACAAAAATTTGTCTCCTAGGGCACAAGAGACCATGTGCCAAAGTTTTGCACCATTTCAGATCTTTTCATGGGTGAACGCAGTTCCACGTACAATTACCCAGTGAAGTCGCCGTTGAAATACATGTTGTTTTTATATTTTGTGAACTGAAATATTTCTAAGGCCCGTATCCTATCCTGGATTGACATCTGGATGATAGAATAAAATAACAAAAAACTAAAACTCGCCTCAACAAGTAGTCGAAGGGTTGACACGTTTCCTCCTCCGGTAGCGAGAGAGTCCGTGATGTCGTCAGCCACCAATGTGTTCTCCGGCGCATGAAATTCACGGAGCTGGGCACATTCTCCAATCGTAAACATTTTTCTATTAAAAAATATGGAATATTTGGCGGTCTTTGCTTGAGAGCGGATGGGGCGATCTCCCCACCCGAAGGTTTGAATTTTGGGCGAACTTTTCGCTCCGCGCCCTCCAACACATAGATGTCTGTTTTTCCCTTCAGCGCTAAAAATATGTTCACTTAAGACAAGGGCATTTGTGGTATTGTGGTGGCCACATAAAAGTGCAAGGACGGGCCTCCTCTGCCCCCATCTCCCATTCTCCCAGCCGCACCCATCTCTCTTCCCGTCCGGCCTCCCTCTTCCACTTTCAAAGTTTCAAGCAGTGTCGACCCCCTGCTATGCCACCCTGCTCCCAGCGCTAGGCGCCATCACCATAGCAGCTTGATTCTAGATTCAGATCCCCTACCTCGGCACCCATCGCGATCCATCAAATCTGAACCCTAGCCAGATCCGGATTCGGTACCCCATCTTCAACACCTGCCACACCAGCTCCGCGACAACGATGAAACTTAGGTGCCGATAACGAATACCAGCCAGTCAAGGCGAAGGAAGAGGTACCGAGATCCCTTTTTATGATGTGTGTTGCACTGAGGTGGTTGAACCCGAGATTATTGTAGCTGTATTTGCTCTTTTAATGGATTAATGATCTCAGCATAAGCTATAGATTGGCGCTTATTTGTACACCCCTGCTCTGCTGTGTTGGCATTTGGTATAATTGTTAGTCTTTAGTTTATTATAAGTGCCTTTATAATCTACATAAGGAGCTAAATCCTTATGAATGAGCATGGAATGAAAAAACATCGCAAGGAATCTTTTAAAGATGCAAGAACTAATACCTGTGGAGCCAAAACCTTTGTCTTCTCCGATGGAAAAAATTCAAGCACAAAGAATAGACACAGTGAAGATTCGGAACATAGCCCCGACCTATGGGAGTTTTTGACGGAATTTATGAGATGGAACAGAATTAGAATTAAAGCTTAGCCAGTGCCTCTTGTGATAAGGTTCTTGTTCTTTTTTGTATTTGGTTATGAGGGTGAGGGAAGTGAGGGTCCTCGGGGATGTCGGTGGGTGGCTATGTAGCAATTTAATCCTTTTCTGTTTGGATACCAATGTAATTTGTACATAGTACATGCTTGTTGCTAAAGTTTGTGTCCCCAGTTTTAGTCTCTTGGTCCAAGAAGGCATAGAGGAGGCTCTGCTAGCAGGACAAAAGGCACTGCTGATATGAATCATAATCGAAGGACTTTGAAGCGACCGTCGACCACACCATCATTGGAAGGGCGTTGTCAAACCCAGTCTTATAGTAGAAGAAAAGAGAAGGATGGATCAGCAGTAGGTGAAGAGAATTCTCGGTCAGCAAGAGCAACCGCACCTGCCAGTTGTGGATTCAGTCTTCATGATTTGTCTGGAGACATTAATAAGGACGCCGGCAGCCCCAGCTCTGAGGATGGCTACTCTCAGCTAGATGGGCATACCGCTGCTGGAGATAGAGAGGGTTGCTATGAGCAAACCCCCGTCTCCCTTCTCTCGCAGAACAATAATGAAAGCTGCCAAGGTTATTCTTAACTTACTAATGCCTATCAATCGATTCACAATAGCTATTTGAACATGTTACTGTACTTATAACAATCTGAATATGAATGTACTCTAGATGATGGTGGTCATGTTGTGGATGGTCTCTTTGATCATCCTACCACCTCCCCATCTGGATTGAATGTATGCTAGATGATGGCGCCGGTGCCACAGATGATCTCCCTGGTCATACTACCGTCACCCCCCACACAGAACAATCGTCCAAGTTGCAAAGGTTGGTATTAACTTACAAATGTTTATATTCACACTAGCAATTTGATATCCATGTTTCTTTTCTAACAATCTGAATGTATGCTAGATGATGATACCCATGCTACAGGAGATGATCTCTCTAGGCAACCTCCTGTATCCCCCACCTGCAGAACAATAATGAAAGTTGTTAGGGTTGCTATCTACTTACAAATGTATATCATTAAGTTCGCTCAAACTAATTGATATCCATGCTGCTTTTGTAACCATCTGAATGTTGAAACCTTTGTAGAGCAATAGCTGGCAAGAAAGAGAAAAAGGAGTGCGAAAACTACTAGACTTATGCTTGAGAAATTCAACAGCACATTGGGAGGACATATGTTGCGCATCTATGTTGCCGAGGGGAACAGAAGGTCACTTGATCCAGTATAAGCTGCAAAGTTTGCCTCACAGGCCACTATAGTAGTTGTGAATGAGATACCAATTTTCCCACATTTCAAACATTACAAGAGACATGACGGCTTGCTCTATTTCCTGAAATTTTTAGATGGACTAGTTGTATGTATCGACAGCTTCATTATATTGCACCGTGCCTTGAACAACTTAGTAGTTGATTTAATTTGCACTCATACTACTGCAGGTAAAGGTGGCCATCGACCTGGATGCTACAGGTTGAATAAAAAGTACTTCACTAAAGTCCTTGCTGGTGAAATTTGTACGAGCTCTCCTGTCAAGACCATGAGCAACACGTAGTGGGGTGTGTGTGTGTGATCGATTTTCTATCTAGTCTTGATATGGTCTACTTGTGGTTATGTCTAACACAAATGATGTTACATGAAGTATCTAAAAAGAACAAGCAAAACCATGCAAAAGTGAAGGACCACCAAACTACAGGGTCTCAATCCTATGTTGTCCAGCTCCATAAATTTGTAAGTTATGTTTTGTTGTTACCGGGCCTTTGTATAGATATAGATTTTCAATCTAGTCTTGATATGGTCTACTTGTGCTTATGTCTAACACAAATGATGTTACAGGAAGTATCTAAAAAGAACAAGAAAAACCATGCAAAAGTAAAGTACCACCAAACTACAGGGTCTCAATCCTATGTTGTCCAGCTCCATAAATTTGTAAGTTGTGTTTTGTTGTCACCGGGCCTTTGTATAGATATAAACTGAATCATGTGCAATGTGAACAGAAGGAGAAGAAGAGGACAGCCGTGGGATATGATCAAGGACTTGATGGACAGCATGATGATCAAGGACTTCATGAACAACAGGGTCAACCTGATGAAGATGTTAATGATGTGGAAGTCTTCAAGGAGTTTCATACCAGTAAAAGGAATAACAAAAGCCTCAGTGATGCTGCAAAAGAAGCTGTTGTAAGTACCTTTAGTATCTTTCCTTGAAATCCATATTAGCCATTTTGCATAAAAGATTAAAAATTCTCAGGAGCAAATGTTGCATCAACATTCAATTTTGAATTTGCAATTATAGAGCAATCAATATGGTCCCTGTACATTATGTTATGTAATATCGTCTGCTCTAGGATGAGAACTACCTATGCATTGTTCTTATTTTTATGTATTCTCTATCAGCAGTATGCTGATCAAGACCTATGCATTACCTATTATGTATTATTCTCCTGGATTTTTCAATTTAAGTCCTCTTCCACTATCTGTAACCTAATGTTTAATGCTTGAAATTTTCACAAGAAGCTATGGAAAGCATGCAGGCAGCCCATCTTCCTAAAGGGGAGGAAGAAATGAGTAGTGCTGAAGATGTTTGCAAGGTCATCTGCCTCACCCAGGGCAAGAGCGAGTCTGAGGTCAGTGGCAACACCCTTTTTTTGAGGAATGCTAGTATCCCGACAAGCTCCGCCATAAAAGAGATTCCAAAAGAGAGGGCCCTTCATCATTGGCTGGTTGAAGAACAACGAAGTTCTGCTGCTCTCGTCGATCAACTGGAAGAATTGAAGAGGACGACAAAGAAGAATGCAAAGGAGATTGAGGGGTTCAAGAGAATGCAAGCAGAGGCAGCCATGAAGTTCCATGAGGAATTTCTTCGCATCAAGTCTTCTGGTAACTCTATGTCCCCACCTTTGGCCTTGTTGGCAGGACCATGTGATGGTTGATATGTGGGCCTATGTGACAGTTTGATGCATGGAATTGTAAATTACTGTATGTGATGACTCCAAATTGATTACTGTTGCTGTTTCTAGTGGGTTTATGTGATGCTTTTGAATCGGGTTTAGTGACGCTTGCGATTTGGTTTTTGTGATGAAACAATGGCCTCCCCATGGACTAACCAAGGCAGCCCATGTGGTCAAATAAACACTAGACACATGGACGAGCCAAATGCATTACGCGTGGAAAACTGTGCACATGACACGTGGGCTTGTGATGACCCAACTCGTGGAAAAAGACAGTCTAGCCACATGGCCGAATATCAAAATGCCACTCGGACGCTTGTCATAGTGTGCTTGGTCAAATAAAAAACTTCCACATGGGCAAATAAAATACAGACATGTGGGAAAAGGACAGTGCGAAACGTGTCTCAATTAAAACCTGACACATGGTATAACTCTGACCTTATACATCGTTCTATAGGAACCCAAAACGTGGAAGCAGCTACGCACGCCATGTCGCTCTTATGGATGCCGAGGTGCCTAATGACCGTCTGGGCCATGATGTATGTATACGTAGCTGTCTTGTGTGCATACGAAAACACTTTGGTGATGACCACATTTTAGTCATGGAAAACTTATCTTCTATGATGGTTTGTTTAAAGTGTCATTTGTAGACATTTGTGACGCGACTTCCACGATGGTGGGTTTTTGGTCATAGATTCACCATGGAATTGAAATAGTGATGATTTTTGACCCTATTGTAACAAAAACAATTCGTGACACTAAGTTCTACATGAGCCAATTTTAGCACATCATGTGAACAAGTATTAACATAAAGTAGATACTTTTGTTGTTCAGATGTTGCCTTTAGAAATGAATTTTCATTTTCTAATTTCATGGTTTTAGCTTTCTCATTTTCTAAAGATATGGTAATGTTAGCAAGTCCACTAACAAGCTCATCATATGAAGCAAGATCAATCACATTGCAACTTGATACGTTTGTGTCACCTTGTGACATGAAGCAATGTGATCATGTAGGAGAACTTGTAGTATCATCATCATTGGAGAATGAATCATCATCACCATCAAGTGTGCTTAGGGTAGAATCATCACTTGAATCACTTGAGCCATCATCATCCATCTTGTCAAGTGAACTTGGGGTAGATCGATCATCATCATCACTTGACCATGAGGTGGAGCATTCCTCCACAACAATCTTGTTGTGGTCATGCTCTACATCCTCTTGAGCCACCATCTTGGCCTCATCCTCCTTGTACTTGCCATCATCCCATGTGGAGGCATTGCCATAGGTGTGATTGATGTCCTCCCATAGCACATGTGCGGACACCCTAGTGTTCACCTTCTCAAACATGTCAAAGCTCAAAGATTTGATTAGATATAATAAAGCACTTGAATCAAGTTCAAAGAGAGCCCTTTGAGCTTTGGTGAGATTCTTATGGTCCATCACGAAGGTGAGACCACTTGTAACAACCCACCAAACCTTAGGCCCCCCAGCACGAAAATGATCAAGCATATGTTGTTTCCATCGTGCATAGTGTGTGCCATCAAAAATGTGTGTGTCACAAGTACACTCAACATCTATCCCACTAGTTGCCATCCTCTTGGGTTGGTGAAGACCACAAATGAGAGACCTAGCTTTGATACCACTTGTAAGGTCGAGATGGCAGACTAGAGCAGGTGAATAGTCCTTTCTAAAATTAATTGCAATGGCTAACCAAAACAATTGCAGAATTAAAACTATTGGTCTAGCCATGACTTCACCCCTCTAAATATGACTCTAGATGCACCTTGCAAAAGGTCCTAAACAAGGAAATAATATGCTGATCTAGCTAGTGCTCTCCTAAACAATTCTAGGGTGCAAGGTCACACAAACCTAAGCAACAAGTACTTTGGCAATTAAGGGAGCACCTACATAATTCTAATGAGCAAAAAGCAGAAAGCTAACCTAAGCTCACTAGATGCTCAAGGATAAAGCTATACATGAATCCAAGAGCTAAAATTTAGTTAGCTACACAAACTAAGCATGCAAAGAAATTACTTCTAGCTACACAAGCAAGAAGACAATTAAAAAGCTACACAATCTATCTAATCACAAAAGAAACTACACAAGCACAAGCAATATATATGATGAAATGTAAATACAAGCTTGTGAAGAAGATTGTAACCCACCACGAAGTGTGGACACAAGTGTTGACACCAGAAGTGGCAACGAATATACCGTAAGCGTACGGTAGTCAATGTATCCTTCACCGAGAGTATTCCGGGTATCGTATTTTCCACAGGGAATGTGAAGTGAACTAACTAGGCTCAAGGTCATCCAGTGATGAAACAAAGGGTCTAGGATAATAGGATAGAGAGGTCTAGCTAGCAAAGATATCTGGTCATGGTATTCTAAGTATAACAAGGTTTACCACCTCCTCCCTTACTAGAGGTGATAGGCGAAACGGTAGGAGACAGAACCCCTACCGAGGCGGCTACCCTGTTCAACTTTGCTCTCACTTAGTTAACTTGCCTCCAAAACCTACAAAGAACTCTACGCCTAGCGAGGACTGTCACTCTCACGCTAGGTGTCTTGCAGTGCGACAAGCAGCTCATACTAACAAGATATAGCCTAGACACCACGTCTACACTAATCTCACTACTCTAAGCTTAGCGAAAGCTTCGAGCACTTGAACAAGTAAGTAGTATGCCAGTAAAAGACCGTATACTTAAAGTACCAAACTAGAATAAATTACTAGAAAGACTCAGATGTAAAACTTACCAGAAGCTCGCATCCACTAAGGTGCACTTTGAAGAAGACTCCTAGTCGGCCAGGACTCCTCCTTGGAGACTCCTCACTCTCCCTCTACTAACATAGCTAAAATACTAGAGAGTGGATTTCTCCTAAGTTTCATTCTCTAAAGTGAAGGCCTATGGCAGGTATTTGTAGTGGAGGTGGAGTAGGGGCTACTCCAGTGCCAAGTCAGCGATCCAGGTGCTTCTCCATCATAGCCCATGATTAGAACCGACAACTTTAATAAAGGGTGTTCATCGAGGGTCATGCATGCCTCCATGCATAGAGTCGATGGGGGAAATCTGAGCTTGATTTGCCACCAAATGGGGGTCGGCCGACCCCCTATGATAGGTGGACCAACCCCCTGAGTGTGGGACCTCTTCTTGTGTTGTTCGGTGAAAACAGGATGGCTGAATGGCTCCATGAGGGGGTCGGCCGACCCCCTATGATGAATGGGGCCATTCCCCTTCCTTGTGGGCCCTTTGCACCTTCTTTAGAGTGAGTATGAAGTGGTGGGACCCCTTGATCACTTAGGATGATGGTGATGTGGGTCCATGGATCCATGGGACTTCGTTATTCACCGAAGGGTGGCACTTGCTTAGGACCATATTGGGAGGATCCTGGTGGTCTGGTAGTGGTTGGATGGTCCCACAAGGGGATCAGTCGATCCCTCTTTGGTGGAATCAAAGGACCATCTTCTGCAGGTGGCTTCTAGGTGCAATTCTAAGCACAACGGTTGTGTTGGGCCCACCAAGGCGGGATCGGCCGATCCCGTCATTGTGCCCATACTTTGCACATTGTCTCTAGAAGCTATGATATTGATGAATGTGAAGTTGGTTTGTCATTTGGCCATACTTGGTTGGTTGCCCAACCTTCATATGGAGCTTCTGGACACTGAAAAGTACCTGTTCTGAGTGCCTGGAACCAAATAATGATAAGTACATGTGGAACCAAGTTATTTATACCTAAGTCACTATATGTTTGGTGGTTTCCTTCTAGAAAAAAGTTTTTTGATGGTTTTGATGGGGTAAAAACATGGTATAATTACCGTCAACAAGATCCCCAGCACTTACGTCTTTCCTCGTCCTTGATCAAAGGTTAGAGAGAAAGAAAACATATGATTATGACATTTTTAAGATATTAACAAACACAAAGCTTTACTCAAGACATATCTCATACAAGTGGGTTGTGTGGTACTGTCTAGCATATATCCTTCTGATGTTGAAAAATGGAATAGTTTTCAAGGCAAAGTCATCTTCCCATTTTCATATCCTTAGTACTTAGAGTTTTTGACAATGGTTTTAAAATAAAGCACATAATTCATTCTTACTCCTCAAATAGTACTCTTAGGTCACTCAGTAAGTATATGATTCCTCACCAAGTATAGCATAAGATTGCCTTCTTTGTTCCATCCTACATCTATAGTACTTTTCTAGTGGCCATGTCTTAGCTATCGTGGAGTAGAAAAAATAATAATAATAGAAAATAAATTTGAATGTCCTAGCACCAATATTGCTTAAATTAGAGTATATTTGTTTGAACTAGTTTTAGCTTCCAGTTATTGTTTCTGATTGGAACCAGTTGCTCAGGTGGTGGTGCATCTGGGGGCATAACTCAATCTTCTACTCGACGTGCTACGTAGAGTTGTTAAGGCAAGTGCATGATGAACATTTGTTTAGGCTTTATGCCTATTGTTTGAGTTTTCCCTCGTTCTCCAATATCGTTATATCTTTCTAGTGCATTTTCAAGTTCCCAGTTCATGAGATTCAAGTTTCAAGTTTTATTTTACATACCATTCTGATTTATTCGGAGGTGCAATTTGGTTCTTATATTCAGGTTCCTGTGAGTAAGTGCTGGCCCCACTTACTCGTCTTTACCGGTAAATGCTAAGGAGTATTCACGTGTTGTCCGTTTCAGACGGAAACTATATTTAATTCCAATTCCATTGTTTTATTCATGAATTTCTTATCAGCCGATTGTTCTTTTGGTTCGAAATGTACTTCCTAACAGTTTTTACTCACTCTTGTGTTTATTTGGTTTTTTGGTACCAAATAATCGCGACATGCATGGGAATAATTGGGAGTAGCACCATCATGAACACAAACACTTAATTATCATTATTTTGTTATTCCACATCAATTTGCTATTGTAATAACGTTGTTTAAATGTTGATTGCCGGAGTTGGTCGTTACAGTTGGGAATGGTACTTCTGGTTTTTATTTAGGATGGGCCGTGATGCTTAAGATTTATGTCTATGCTTAACTATGATTTATATTTGTTATTTATATGTCCTAAGTGTCTAATTTTAGTGGATATGCTGCCAAAATTTTAACTAATCTTAGGACTTAGTGAGTTCTGATCTATGGTGAGGGTAGCCCCTGGTTGTAATTTTAGCCGGGGCATTACATTTGGTATCAGAGCTCAGGTTAGGTTAGTAAAAAGCTTAAAAATTGACACACTTTTGCACTATAGGATGGGTTGCATGGGTTGCATTGCATTTGTGCTTTTGATGTTTTTGACTTGTATTTCTTATGTGGATATGATAATATGTTGTTGATTAGTTTTGTTAATTATAGCTATGCCGCCGAAAAGGAGTGCCCGTATAGCAATCGTGCCTGTGGTAGAGGTCATGGTGGTGGTCAAAGTCGTGGCCAAAATGACCAAGAAGACCTTGAACCTATTATTAATGAGAATCAAGAAGATGAAGAAACTGTAGCCAAATCAGTTGTTGTTACTCCTAGTGGGGGTGTGGAAGTTCCTGTTGTTAAGAGGATGACGTTCACCAAGTGGACATCTCTCAAAGTGGATAAGTTTGATGGGTCAGGGTCGCCAATAGATGTTGCAGACTGGCTTCGCAAGGTGGAGAAGGTCATGAATGGTTGTAGGTTGACCTCAAAGGAGAAGGTTTTCTTTGTGCCACATCAGCTGACAGGCCCAGCAGATATCTGATGGAGTGGTGTTTCTGAGGCGTGGCCTGAATCTCATGGCGCTATCACTTGGGAAGTTTTTCTTCAGCAATTTAGAGCCAATTATTATCCATAATCATTCAGGGATAGGATGAGTGATGCACTAAATCATATTCAACAAGGAAGTAAGACCGTGGATGAGTACGAGAGGGATTTTAGCAACTGTCCATTTTGTGCCTGTTGTGGCTAGTGATGAATGTGAGAAGGCTAGGAAATTTTTCAGAGGGCTTAATGCACGATATAGAAAAGTGATGGGAAGGAACCCACCAACCACATATCTTGCAGCAGTGGAGGAAGCTAGGGGGATGGAATCCGAGATTCAGCTTACTACACTCTAGCAAAATCATTATGGTAATGGGAGTGGGACAAGTGGAGATCAAAAGAGGGCCCATTAGGAGGGTGGGGACTCCTCTCAGCGACCCCCATCCAACAAATTCAAGTCAAACCAGCACTATCAGCACTCCTAGTCATCTAAACCAAAGCAGTCAGGGGGCAATCTTCTTCAGCTTCATGCCCTTCTGGATCTCAATTCATACGCCCGGTGCCGGGGCAGGGTTTGATTTGCTTCAAGTGTGGGAAGTCCCACCATTCTTCAGGGTGTGGTTTTTCTGGAACTTGTCGCTCATGTGGTAAAGGGGGACACATGTCTATTGTCTGCAAGAAGAACCCAGATTCTATTATCATGTGGCAGAAGTCTAGTTCTTCACCAATGTCTACACCTAGCTCTTAGGGCTCAGTTCTGTCAGTTGGCGGTGGTCAAGTTCTTATCAGCAGTATCCACAATAGTATATGCCTTCTGGTTACTACTGGCCTCCTCCCCAGGCTCCTCATCAGTTGAATGCTTCATATGCTCCTCCTTGGCTGAATGCTCCATATGCACCACCTCAGTTGACTGCACCTTATGCTCCACTTCAATTGCCTGCACCACCTACTGTCCCACCGCCACAGATGGGGGCAGGTTCTAGTGTTATGAATCATGCTGGGGTCTACATTATGCCTACCTCTTCTTCTATTAGTCGTCCAGATGTGGGTCTCAGGTATTCTTATAGTTGATTCACATGATGCTCTAGTATTATTTGATTCTGGTGCTACTTTTTTGTTTGTTTTGTTGGATTTTGTGAAAAGGGCCAACTTGTCTAGTCAAGAAATTTCTCAGTCTGTTCGTGTAGTTCACCGAGGGGACTGATATCTAGCTCTGTTATCTGTCCAGATTGTGTAGTATCCATAGATGGGGATGATTTTATGGCTAATTTGATGGTGATTCCTTTTCCAAATTTTGATGTGATACTTGGCATGGATTGGTTACATCGTTATCGGGCCATTATCGCTTGTTTCTAGAAGACAATTTCTTTAGACGCTCCCTCCAGTCAAAAAATATCTTTTCAAGCAAGTGCTCCTCCACATTCTCTATTTGTGTTGGCAAGCTTATTTCCCGGTCGTCGACATTTGAAGATCGGATTTCTTTGGACATTAGCTGAGAAGCCAAACAAATCCATCATGATTGAAGAAATCCCTATCGTTCGAGATTACCCAGATGTTTTCCAAATGAGCTTCCTGGGATGCCACCAAAACATGAGGTGGAGTTCCGGATTGACATTATACCTGGAACAAGACCCGTGTCCATAGCACCATATCGTTTGTCTCCCCCATTTGAAGAAGAGTTGAGGAAACAACTAAATGATCTATTATCCAAGAAATTGATTTGTCGTAGTGTGTCTCCTTGGAGAGTGCTAGTTCTTTTTACTAAGAAGGATGGGAGTTGGCGTATGTGTGTGGATTATCGTGGCTTGAATGTGGTAACCATCAAGAACAAGAATCCATTGCCACGCATTGATGAGTTGTTTGATCGACTAAAAGGTGCTAAGGTGTTTTTCAAGATTGATCTATAATTTGGGTACAATCAGATTCCAGTAAGAGAGGAGGACATTGAGAAGACGATATTTGCAACCATGTATGGGCACTATGAATTTAGAGTTATGTCTTTTGGATTGACAAATGCACCACCCTACTTTATGGAAACAATGAATAATATGCTATGCAAATTTGATCAGTTTGTGGTGGTGTTTATTGATGACATACTCATCTTCTCTAAAACAAATGAAGAGCATGAGCAACATTTGAGGATGGTTCTTCAAACCTTGCAAGATAACAGGTTTTATGCCAAGTTGAAAAAGTGTGAGTTCTGGCTTTTAGAAGTTGGTTTCGTGGGGCATGTTATTAATGAGAATGGTATCTCTGTTGATCACAGCAAAGTTTTTGATGTTGTAAATTGGGAGAGACCGTCTAGTGTCAAGGAGGTGAGAAGTTTCTTAGGCATGGTTGTTACTATCGAAGGTTTGTGAAGAATTTCTCTATAATTGCTAAACCTTTATCTATGCTCACTCATAAGAATGCAAAGTTTCAATGGACCAATGAGTGTCAACATAGCTTCCAAATATTGAAGAAGTTAGTCACAGCCCCTATTCTCACCCTACCCGAGCCTGGTAAACGCTTCACTGTTTATTCTGATGTTTCCAGAGTGGGACTTGGGTGCGTCCTTATGCAGGATGGGAAGGTGATTGCCTATGCATCAAGGCAGCTGAGAACACAAACAGAACTACCCTACTCATGATCTAGAGCTTGCTGCTGTTTTCTTTGCCTTGAAGATGTGGAGACATTACCTTTATGGTGAGCCTTGTGATATCTTCACTAACCATAAGAGTTTGAGGTATATTTTTACTTAGAAGGATTTAAATCTGAGACAAAGAAGGTGGCTAGAACTAATCAAAGATTATGATATTACCTACCAGTACACCCCATGTAAAGCCAATGTTGTGGCTGATGCTTTGAGTTGTAAAACCATGCCCTCTACATTGAATTATTTGGTAACTGAATTTGAACAAATGGATATATCATATTGTTATGTGGGAGTGGCAGAAACAGAAACAAGGGTTATTCTTGAATCTGCCTTACCCTGGAGGGTGGTGGAGGCACAACAACATGAGGAGCTATTCAGTTCCGTGGGTGCCTTTGTGTGCCACAAAAGGCTCAAGTTAAGGAAGATATTCTACGAGAGGCACATTGTACGCGATACACAGTGCACCCAGGTGAAACTAAGATGTATCAAGATTTAAAGAAGAGTTATTGGTGGAAGAGGATGAAAGTGGATGTGGCTAGATATGTGGCATCATGTGGGGTTCGCTAACGAGTTAAAGCTGAGCATAAGCGTCCAGCTGGAAAGCTACAATCATTAGAGGTTCCTGTGTGGCCATGGGAGGACATCACCATGGATTTTGTGATTGGTTTACCACATAGTCCTAAAGGAAAGGATGCTATTTGGGTAGTTGTGGATCACTTGAGTAAGGTAGCTCATTTTATTCCTTACCGTAACACAAATACAGCAAGTGACTTAGCTCCAATCTATATGCGTGAAATTGTGAGACTTCACGGGGTGCCAAAAACCATCATTTCTGATAGAGATGCTAAATTTTCTTCCAAGTTCTGGGAGAGTTTGCAAACGACTTTGGGAACTAATGTGATTCTTAGCACTGTTTTTCATCCTCAAACTGATGGTCAATCTGAGCGTACAATCCAGACTTTGGAGGATATGTTAAGGTCGTGTGTTATTTCCTGGAAAGGAAGCCAGGAGGATCATTTGCCTCTTGTGGAGTTTGCCTACAATAATAGTTACCATGCTAGCATTAAGTGTGCACCTTTTGAGGCCTTGTATGGAAGGAAGTGTAGGTCACCACTTTGTTGGGGGGTGCCAGGTGAAAAGGTAGTTCTAGGACCAGATTGGGTTCTAAGGACAACTGAGCGTGTTGCTGAAATTAGACAACATATGCTAGCTACACAGAGCAGGCAGAAAAGCTATGCTGATGTGAGAAGACGAGATCTGGAGTTTCAGGTTGGAGATGAAGTACTTTTGAAGGTTTCTCCTAATAAAGGTGTATTGAGATTTGGGGTTAAAGGAAAGCTTAGCCCAAGATATATTGGTCCATTTCCAATAGTGGAGAGAATTGGAAAGTTGGCTTACAGGTTGGAGCTACCCACTTCCATGAATGGTGTGCATAATGTATTTCATGTATCCATGCTGAGAAAATACCTGCGAGATCCAGAACAACATATGAATTTAGAACCAGAAACCATTGAGCAAGACTTGACCTTTTGAGGCACATCCTGTAAGAATTCTAGAGGAGTCTAAGAAAGTATTGCGAGGAAAGACACTCAAGCAATTGAAGATTCTTTGGACTAATCAAACCGAACGAGAAGCAACGTGGGAGCTTAAGTCCCGAATGCGAGAGAAGTACCCCAAGTTCTTCTCATCTGGTGAGTTGTTCCATTCGTGGTTCCGTTATGTCTATCATTTTTGAAATAGTAGTCAAAATAAAGAATTCGAGGACGAATTCTGTTGAAGGAGGGGAGAATGTAACACCCTGAATTTAAAATAATAATAATAATAACGGGTTGACTTGGCGGGTTAATGAGAGGAAAAAAGTTTGACTTTTGAACATTAAGCCATATGGAAGATCGGAGACCGTGGTTACGTAGATCTCGTCGAAACGAATTTATTTGACTACCAACTTGTTCAGTTTGGATGTCGTAAGAATTTTAGCAGAGCCGTTAAAGTTGGACCGTTGGATATAGCGTAGTTATTCCTTTTTTCCTCTTTCCTAATAAATTTAGAAAAAAAAAAGCACCGACTCCTTGCCTGGTCCCTGCCGTACCTCTACAACTCCCGATCCGTATCCAGCACCTCCATCCTCCTGTTCTTTCCTTCCCCAAACCCACAGGCCGCCGCCGCCTGATCCCGACGGCTCTTCTGTTGGCCTGCGTTCATCCCAGACCCCAGGTGAGCCTGGCTGCAATTTCGGTATTGTGTTCATCGGCTCTTCTCTCAGTTCTACCTGTTGTTGGGCGCAACCATTGCTGCCTGATCCATCCATGTGACTTTTGTTCGGCGATGGTACTGCTGTAGGAGGCAACCTGTCGTGGGGGTTCATCTTGCCTACGGCAAGGGAGGAGGCAACAGGGTCAGCCTGGGATGGAGTTCGTGATCTGATCACTGCTGATCCAATCTGGGTATAGCTCAAAGGCATATCTAATAGGTATCCATCAATACACTCTTTGCTAATGTTGGACTAAACCTGATTGGTCGGCTTAGTGCCTGTCCTGGCAGTCTGATATTTTCACCGAGTGAAACAAGTTCCGTTGAAACTAGTAGTTAAGTTCACGTATAGGACACGAGGCCTTGCAATGTGAGTGCTCAAATTGGATTTGGCAATTCGGTGAATGGTCTGAGATCAGAGACATTCTGATCGGGAAGTCTTGGTAGTTTTGATAAAGGAAAATAAATATATATACCTATATGCACTCTGCGGAGAAAGCTAGACATATTCAAACATGTGGTTTTTATTAGGCAAAGGCGTTTTCTGATCGTAAACCTGACATGACTTTTATAATGCTCCCGAGTGTGTACATCTTTTTCGGGTGGCCATGTCTTAGCTATCGTGGAGTAGAAAAAAATAATAATAATAGAAAATAAATTTGAATGTCCTAGCACCAATATTGCTTCAAGTTCATGAGATTCAAGTTTTAAGTTTTCATTTTATATACCATTCTGATGCCGGTTTATCCAGAGGTGCAATTTAGTTCTTATATTCAGGTTCCTGTGAGTAAGTGCTGGCCCTACTTACTCGGCTTTACCGGTAAATACTAACGAGTATTCAGGTTTTGTCCGTTTGAGACGGAAATTACTATTTAATTCGAATTCCATTGTTTTATTCATGAATTTCTCGTCAGCCGATTGTTCTTTCGGTTCGAAATGTACTTGCTGAGTGTTTTTACTCACTCTTGTGTTTATTTGGTTTTTAGGTATCAAATAATCGCGACATGCATGGGATAATTGAGAGTAGCACCATCATGAACATAAACACTTAATTATCATTATTTTTTTATTCCACATCAGTTTGCTATTGTAATAACATCGTTTAAATGTTGATTGCCGGAGTTGGTCGTTACGGTTGGGAATGGTACTTCTGGTTTTTATTTGGGATGGGCTGTGATGCTTAAGATTTATGTCTATGCTTAATTATGATTTATACTTGTTATTTATATGTCCTAAGTGTCCAATTTTAGCATATATGCTGTCAAAATTTTAACTAATCTTAGGACTTAGTGAGTTTTGTTCTATGTTGAGGTAGCCCCTGGTTGTAATTTTAGCCGGGGCATTACATTTATTTTGTTGGAGACATGGCTAGCATATTTTTCTTTTTCTCACTTTTCTTTAAAAGCAATGGCCCCTCATGTGTCCACCTTTTTTTGGCATAGCCTTTGTGTCTAATCTACTAAGCAATACTTAGAGAGATATTCTAAAACCTTAAACATGGAGCATCTATATGGTGAAGATGGATGGTATGTTTTTGGGCACTTCCAGTGTAGAAGCAGCATGTGTATATGTGGTGTGTATGTGATCTTGATCTTGGGATTATGACATAATTCTCAACTAGGGTCAACAAGGTTTGACCAAACTCAACACAAGTACAAGCAGTGTATATAGAAGGGGTTTTGAACATGGTATGAACATATATGGCTTTGGTAGGAATTTTCTTACTATTGAGGAGTAAGTGACATTATGGTTATGATATTTTTAAAAAAAATAAATCTCTAAGCACTTTGAATAGAAAGGGTATGAATCTTGAGCTAAGAACTGTATCACACGGTGGAAAACTTCAAGAAGGTGGCCACTTACCTTAAAGATGATGAGTTATAGCATTGGTCCTCCTTAGTTGCTTCGAAGTTCTTCTTTGCCAAACAACTTGACCTTTGACCATGAGGATCTTAATTTGTCTCCATGAATGATCTTATGACTTACCCATAGAGATGTCGATGTTCTTGCTATAGGGTTAGTCCAAAAGTGCAACCAAGTTCCATGCAATTATGTTTGGTTCAATAATCAAGCTTAACACCATGTCAAGTTTGAGTAGGGTAGTCTATTCAACCTAAGCACCATGCTTAATTTAAAAAGACTATGGAGGTATGATTAATTAATACACCCAAACCAAGGCATGCTAACATAGAAAAAGGAAGCATGAAAAGATAAACAAGATTCATTCTACTAGAGATGGGAGAATGAGTGGTGAAGACAAGAAGCAGTTTTTAGAAGGTTGAAGACAAAAGTAAGAGGAATGCACTAAACAAGAGGAAGGAAAAGTGACAAACCAATCAAAAAGTATGGCTCAACATAGTGGAGGTTGACTGGTGGGCTGAGGGGCCCATGGTAGGGTCGGCCGACCCCACCTTGGAGGTTCCAGCCACTTTGGTTCTTTTCTTGTGCATTCTTACCTCTAATGTTGTGTTCCTACACTGATGCTTTTTGCTTAGGGTGTCCTTCAACACCCAAATGTGTTCGAGGGGGTCAAATGACCCCCACACTTGGTGTAAGGTGTGCCCTGAGCAGCGATGAAGCCATCGGGGGGCTATCCGTGCTCCAGCCCCCCCTACGGCCAAGATTCACATGGAGCCCGGGCTTAGCCTAGGCTACCGCCATGAGGAGGAAGAAGGCAAGGAGGGGCTGGAGGAAGAAGAAGAGGAAGCCAGCCTTGGCTTCATAGATTCCTGGCTTCGTCGCTGGCCCTGAGTCATGGAAACCAAGACAACATCAAGTGCAGGGGTTCTACTGGTGGCAACACACCAGTAGAACCACAAGTCTTACTAACCTACTCAAGTTAGGCACACAAGTTGCATGATGTTAATTTGAAGCCAACTTGTGGAGGCCTAACTGTAAGAACTCATACCACTATGAGATTTAGAGAACTCATGATGAACAAAAGCATCTATAACCTCTACTGTGAAGATTTTGGTCACAGGAAGAGTGAAGAAGTTGTAGATCTCTTGTTTGGTAGTGGTAGGAAGAAAGATTGAGTTGGGGATTTCTCAAATGAGCAAGGACTTGATGAGAGAATCAAAGGATAACTTCCAAGCTCATTGATGAAATTCTCCATCTCAAGGAGTGGGTGAGCGCTTTCCTTTCCATGACATTCCAAATCCTCCTCAAGACTTGGATATGTCACAGTTGCTTGTGAAATCATCTTAAACTAACCCCTTGGATCAAGAATAGGATTGGATTCTACCCTTGTGCTAAGAGGTTGGAAAGTCCAAACATGTAGGTATTCTTTGCCTATTCTATGACCAAGCTTCTCATTTCCCAAAGCATTCCCCAAGATTCGCTCAATTTGTCTTTCGATAAAAGTGAGAGGAAAGGAGAGCCTAGGAAGGTCAAAGATGTGGGAATCTAGGGAGGTATTTAGATCATCAATCACCACAGGTATGCCTTAAAGAACTCCTAAACAATCAAGGACTTTACCATTCGGGAGCCTAAGACATTTTTGAGATTGGAGTAGGTGATTCTTTGATGAACTTTGAACATGGAAATAAGGAATGAGGAAGAGCACCATTGGGATCATCAGGATCACGGGTGAGTTTAGAGATAGGTACAAAGGATATGGCAGATGTGGGCATAGAAGGAGAGAGGATAGAATTTCCTTTAAAAAACTTCGGTTCTCCTTCTATGGACACAGTTGGCTTTTCCTTTTGGAAATTCATCCAAGATCCTAGGTTTTTCCAAATGTGCTACTTGAGAACTCAAGGCATAAAAGGGTGCTGATTTGGGAAGTTTCTAAAGAAATCTTTTCCAGATGGCATTCCCAAGACTAGAAAGACCATCTAAGAGTTTAGCTTTGAAATTGAAGGAGTGATTTAGAGGATGAATTTATTCCTCCTTTGATATTTGTGGTATTTGTGGTTCAGGATCGATGGCGGAATCTCTGGATGGGATTGATGGTGATTCGGCTATCGAGATTTCTTCTTCCTTGGGGATGAAGATACTCCTCCTTCTGTTGGAAGTTTAGGATCTCTCTTCAAAGATGAGCAACACGAGAAATAGGGAAGAAAGCTAAGAAGATTTGGATTGAAGGCTTTCCCATTCTCCATGCGTACTCTCTACGTGTCGAGCATACCGATGTTTATCTATCACCATCAAAGAAAATGGGAATAGCTTCCATTTTGAGGTATTTCGTGTCATGCCTTCAATAAGAAGACATGAGCACAATTGCTCAAAATCACGTAAATGAGTATAGGGGTTTTCATCTTTTTCCCCAGGAAGAGATTGTTTCTGAACCACAGCTATGAAACTAGGGCGAAGCTCATAGCTAGGTGAAAGAATAGGATGGAATGATGGTGGTGGCTCCAAACTAGGCCCTTTGGAGTGGCGAGATGAGAGATGGGTGTCGGGTTCATGGTGTGGAAAGAATAAAATGAAAAAAAGGTAAAAGAAGGATAACTCAGACGACCTGGTTCTAAGTTAGAACAGCTACCGTTCCCCGGCAACGGCGCCACAAAGCTTGTTGACACCAGAAGTGGCAAACGGATATACCGCAAGCGTACGATAGTCAATGTAGCCTTCACCAGGAGTATTTCAGGTATCATATTTTCCACAGGGAACGTGAAGTGAACTAACTAGGCTTAAGGTCGTCCGGTGATGAAACAAAGGGTCTAAGATAATAGGATAGAGAGGTCTAGCTAGAAAAGATATCTGGTCATGGTATTCTAAGTATAACGAGGTTTACCACCTCCTCCCTTACTGGGGGTGATAGGCGAAACGGTAGGAGACAGAACCCCTACCGAGGCGACTACCCTGTTCAACCTCGCTCTCACTTAGTTAACTTGCCTCCAACAACTACAAGGAACTCTATGCCTAGAGAGGACTGTCACTCTCGCGCTAGGTGTCTTGCAGTGCGACAAGCAGCTCATACTGGCAAGATATAGCCTAGACACCACGTCTACACTAATCTCACTACTCTAAGCTTAGCGAAAGCTTCGAGCACTTGAACAAGTAAGCAGTATGCCAGTAAAAGACCGTATACTTAAAGTACCAAACCAGGATAAATTACTAGAAAGACTCAAATGTAAAACTTATAAGAAGCTCGCATCCGCTGAGGCGCACCTTGGAGAAGACTCCCGATCGGCCAGGACTCCTCCTTGGAGACTCATTGTCCCTATACTAACATAGCTAAAATATTAGAGAGTGGCTTTCTCCTAAGTTTCATTCTCTAAAGTGAAGGCCTATGGGGGGTATTTATACTGGAGGTGGGGTAGGGCCTACTCCAGTGCCACGTCAGCGATCCAGGTGCTTCTTCTCCATCACAGCCCTTGATTAGAACCAACCTTGAACCGACTTTAATCAAGGGTGTGGATCTAGGGTCATGCATGCCTCCATGCATAGAGTCGGTGGGGGAAATCTGAGCCTCATTTGCCACCAAATGGGGGTCGACCGACCCCTTGAGTGTGGGACCTCTTCTTGTGTCGTTTGGTGAAACAGGATGGCTGGATGGCTCCATGAGGGGGTCGACCGACCCCCCTACGATGGGTGGGGCCATTCCCCTTCCTTGTGGGCCCTTTCCACCTTCTTTAGAGTGAGTATGAAGTGGTGGGACCCCTTGATCACTTAGGATGATGGAGATGTGGGTCCATGGATCCATGGGACTTCATTATTCACCGTTGAGAGGAAAAACACTTGTGAGCCAAGGGTGGCACATGCTTAGGACCATATTGGGAGGATCCTGGTGGTCTGGTAGTGGCTAGATGGTCCCACAAGGGGATCAGCCGATCCCCCTTTGGTGGAATCAAAGGACCATCTTCTGCAGGTGGCTTCTAGGTGCAATTCTAAGCACAATGGTGGTGTTGGGCCCACCAAGGTGGGATCGGTCGATCCCATCATTGTGCCCATATTTTGCATATTGTCTCCAGAAGCTACGATATTGATGAATGTGAAGTTGGTTTGTCATTTGGCCATACTTGGTTGGTTGCCCAACCTTCATATGGAGCTTTTGGACACTGAAAAGTACTGTTTTGAGTGCTTGCAACCAAATAATGACAAGTACATGTGGAACCAAGTTATTTATACCTAACTCACTATATATTTGGTGTTTTCCTTCCAGGAAGAAAGTCTTGTTGACGGTTTTGATGGGGTAAAAACATGGTATAATTACCGTCAACAACAAGTTGACACGGCGATTTCTCACGTGGTTCACTTGGTTGCCACCAAGCTACATCCTCTTGTGTCGACCAACACCTTGGGTGGTTCCTCCGGTATTTGGTCCTCAAGATAAGCCCCTCAAGGCACACTCCGCAATGGCACCGCAAGCAAACCCACACGCACAAGTGTGGTAACTCAATGACACGAGCAATCGAATAGAGCTACTCTTTGCGATCCCCATGAGGTGAGTATAAAACCTCTCATAAATCCTCCTTCAGAGCACCACACAATCTCCTTTGTGTGCCTCACGAAATCCCTTGCCACAAAGTCATCTAGGAGGTGGCAACCTCCAAGAGTAACAAGCCCATGAGCTTGCAACATGAACACCTAGTGCCACACGATGTAATCTCTCAATGCAATAGCACTAGAATTGCTCTCTCACACTATCGAACAATCACTATCAAGCATATGTGAGTTAGGGGCTCCGAAGCACCACAACACAAGCCACGAAGGCTGTAGTATGCTCAGCCATTGGTCATAGCTAGCCAACACATCTATTTATAGCCCCATGGGCTGAAATAGCTGTTGCCCCTTCATTGGGCAAAAACCGTGAGTGTCGAATGCGCCAGATGCCCACCATCGAATGCAGCTCCCCAACGTCTGATGCTCCTCAAGGTGCCATGTTGTTGGCATTTCTTAATGCAATCACAAAAATGGGTAGGAAGCCTACCCTGGCGACCACGCCAGAAATGCCTTGTTGGCAACTCTTAGCATCGCTACTAGAATTGCACTCTAACAACGACGTAAGGAGTGCCATGGTGATAGATTGTAACCTTTTAGGAGTTATATCCGCAATTGCACAGATCTATCATTGTAGCATTTCACCTGGAAGTATTTCAGGGTATCGTTATTTATATTTTCCTGTAGGAAGACGGGGTACAAATACCTCGAGCATAGATATGTTATGACTTCATATCATTGAAATAAGGCCCAAAGCTATGCAGGGGTTAAACTATATAATTTGTAGATAGTGGACACATGTGAAGTGACCTCAAGGATAAAAGGTAAAATAAAGAATAAGAGAATAAACCTAAATGAGCAGGTACATCTTATACATTTGCATAGAACAAGTTAGTGTCATATGATAAACAGGTTAAGATAAAAGTCAAGGTCAAGAGCAACACGGAGATCCCGGCAGCTGATCTGTCAGCCGATGGGGACACTTATGAACTCCTACACAACATATGAACGTGGGGGATTACGAAGGACGGATAGGGCTAGGTCACTCCCTGCCGCCTACCCCTCAACCGTGGCATGCCGTCATATCCGAAGGCTCCCTCACATCCGGACACCACGTCTGCATACTAAGGAACTAACTATATCCCCCCAGGACTCCCACCCTACAGACGGACGAGCTAGAATATAGGCAAACCCAAAGGAGCGATGAACTGTTACTCTATTTCTATCATCTTCTCTAAGTTTGTGAATCATATGAACAATGAAGAACATGTATGAACATGATGAACAATTCTCATGTGGACTATAGTCTAGTTCATATTCATCGAATATATCATGCTCAAGACTATAATCTAGTTTATATACAATAATGTAAATAAGAGTAAAAGACTTGAATAAGGAAGAACTCTTCATAGTATATTACTAAGAGAGTAGCACTTCTTCCTAGGAGACAAGCCCTCCAAGTAGCTCAACCTTGCTCCAAAATATTCTAATGTCTAGCCTAAAGAACAAATGTAGAGAGTGAGGTACTGAGCTCCAAATGAGTGTGTGTCGTGTGGGGTGCTCCTCCTCTCCTTATGTAGCAGTCTTGGAGGCAGTTCGTGGGTATTCTAGGAAAGTTGAGCAGCACACCGCCCTCCTCCGAATTGATCATACCGACATGAGGTGGCTAGGCCCGAACCGACGCTCGGGTGCGTCGGCCGACCCATCCCCAGGGGGTTCGCATCCGGCCTCAGCCTGTGAGATTCATGTTGGGCTTGGACTGCTATGTCATCGTGGGTTTGGCCCGAAGGTGCCTTGGTTGGGTTATCTTTCCTTGGTTTGGCAAATATGCTTTCGCAAAAGGCTCCTTTTAGTGTAGATATTCCCTATACTTGCTGTATTTCCTGTGTAGTGACATTCTTCCAGTACAAGTGGAATTTCATTAGTAGTAAAGGTATATCTCTGTAAAAGAATATTATTCTTCCCTTTTAGGTTCTATGTTGGCGGTATAAATTCATCGTCAAGGACAGCCAACACATGTGTCCTAGCCGTTTGAATTTGACCGTTGCCGCCAATGGCTAAATCCCAAACGCGCTCAGTTCACATGCGTCAGACGTGTCCGATGCCCTCTCTGGACGCTGCTCCGCACCGTCAGACGTAATCCAGAGAGGCTCCAAATCCAGGCCACCATCGGATGCGTCAAATGCCTGACCATCGGATGCTCTGAGCCAGCGTTCGACGCGTTCACCTTCCGCGCATGCTGCCAGCACTACACTGTTGGAGGCTGATGTCACGCGTCATACGCCCGACCATCGGATGTGTCTGATGTGTTCACCTTACGCGCATGCTGCCAGCACCTGCACCGTCAGACGCTGATGTCACGCGTCGGACGCGTCCGACGCAAGTCCAGCATAGTGTCGCCCAGCTTGCCTACTCGGACGCTCACCCAATGTTCGACGTCACTAAGACCAGCATTCGACACTTGTGTTTCAGCCAGAAACACTTCGCCGACATCGCCTCCTTTCGCCGACATCTACCCTGCAAACTCCACCACCTTTGCAAATGGGCCAACACCACCAAGTGTATATCACCAAGTGCATGTGTGTCAGCATTTTCACAATCATTTTCATAGGATTTTCTCTTAATCTCACAATGCCACTCAATCCTAGCATGTCGCAATGTTAGATCGCTCAATGTGGCACTAGATGACCGATATAGAAACAAGTTTGCGCCTCTTGATAGTACAACCTATCAATCCAAAATTCGGTCATCATCATCTCTACACACCTCATGACCGGTGAAATGAAATGCCCTAGGTTATACCTTTGTGTAATACCCTAGCCTGTTAGAAGCCTGTAGTGGTCGTGAAGTTGGCCCATGTAGCCCTTTGGCTCATGTGGAGTTGTATTTAGTGGGTTTAGTACCACCTTGGTTGTTTAGGAGGGTGAGGGCTAGCTTATAGTCCTTATCGTTCCAAATGTAGCACCTCCAAGTTAACCCTTTTACACGAAGCGAGGACAAAAGTGTAAGCGAGGTGCTACGCGTATGCAGACCCATCCCACGTGCTGAACGGGCCATATAAGCAGTTTTGGACGCCGGGTGTTACTCTTTGCCTTATGCATCTCCATTTCCACCGTCACCTCCAATGTGCCAATGCAAGGCATGCCTCAACGCGATCAACAAATGGTATGATTCACTTCATATCATCACATGACTGTCTTGGTCCACTGATCTTAACCTCACTTGCTCTTCTCCATTGCATCAGCCCATCAGCGCCATGTCTTGCCCAAGCTTCACCATCGCATGGTCCTTCGCTTCAAAGCCTTGACTTGCCCTTCACACTTGCAACCGTCCATCGAGCCAAGCCTCATCTTGATCTTCACCGTCTTGATCACATGACTCCATGTCATGTCTCATATGCAATGAGCCCCTTCATCATCACATGTGTTGAGCATCGCAACATCTCCAAGCCATTTCCACCACAATGGCATATGTTGCTCACACACATGTATCTATGGACTAATTCTGTGTATCTCAACCATAAACATATTAGTCCAACCTAAAGTTGTTACTCAATTATCAAAACCAAACAAGGGACCTTTCACTCCGCCTATGTTGAAATGGCTTGAATTTTTTGGGCCACCCAAATATGGCCCCACACAAGATCTTTGGTTTTTTTTATCATTATTTTTTTATTATATTTTTCTTCATGTTGCGTAGATGTGGGACACGGTGCTTGATGTAGTTATGGAGAGGTCGGCGATGATGAAGAAGTTGTAGCACAGATGGTAGTTCTTCATGGCAGATGGTGTTGTATGAAAATTGAGCGTGTCACCAAGAGAAAACTCACCGTTAATGAAGGTGTTAAGCCAAGTGCGGGCTTATTGTAGTTGACATTGCTGTGGGCGAGAGGGTTGTAGGTGTAGTGTATGCCTTTGAAGAAGTCAAGACATCCAAAGAACAATTTGCAATTGCTCTTGGTGTCACTGGTGAGGAAGGACAACTTCAGTGGTGGTGATGTATTGGTGGTGCTGTATCTGGTGCCAACTCTGGATCCGCTGCTGGATGAGGAAGAGAAAACTGGGATTGTGCTATAATTGGTACCTCTTGTTTGATTGGTAATTGTTGAAGATGGTATTCTTCCCGCTTGGGTTGTACAATCTTTGACCTGAGCACGGTTCCATTTGCAACTCCATGCTATCATTGTTGCTGACAAGGTTATTCAGAAGTAGTGATAGGACGAAGAGTAGGAAAAACCATGTAGTAGTTGATGGTTTGAGGAGCTTGCTTGTTACCTCTTTCATCATCTCCGTGATTTGAGGTGAGATTGGTTTCTCCATGTTGTGTTTTATGGAGGCATTAACGGAGATGGCTCTAAACTGTTGTTTCTCCACAATAAGATGTTGGAGACGGCGTCTCGATCTTTGGCGTGCCTGATATCTGCATATTCAAGGATGGTGTTGTTAGTGGCGTAGGGACGTTTCTACTCAGCTTTTGTAGCCGCCAGATGTTGGCCTAGTTGGGTATGCTTTTCATCAAACAACTGGTGGACGTTGTTGGTGACGTCAGGCGACAGCGTGCTGTTGTCATTATCGTCAGGGCCTAGCTTGATGAAGACATCTTTTCTGGCGCGTGGCGTGGCTGACATAACATCGAAGTTGGTCAATTATTACCGGTGGGTAGTTGTCATCCTTCTACTGTTTCTCTAGAATAGTGTTGTTGATAGCATCAACGTTGGCGTGCGGTGGTGATCTGATGTGAAAGGTGCCGGTGACGATGGCGAGGGCACCTGGCAACGTGGTCGCGTGCTGCGGTGCTGTTGCTGGCATGGTCGCGATCGCTAGGCGAAGCTTTGCTTGGTTGGGCGCGTCATCGAGCACCTGCTGGGTGTCGATGATGACGTCCTCTTTATCGTTGACAATTTTGATCTGTTGTGTCTCCACAACAGGGTTGTTGATGGCGGCATCCGGATTGATGTCATTGGGTGTGTTGACGACGAGGACACGGGCGTCAGATGACGTGGCCGTTGGCGGTGGCGCCGCTACTGGTGTAGGCACGGGGTCGACGAAGATGGCGTCGTGCATGCACACGAGCTCTTTCTCATTGGCATTGAGGCATTGATCTAGCATGGTGATCTCCTCGCTGACGTTGATATTGATGTCATTATCATCATTCCGATCTAATTCGATCTGAACCACGTTCTATTGTTGCAGGGAGGAATTTTTAAGTTGAACTACACCTACGACTAGGGTGCGAATGTCGTCGAAGATGACGTCGACGTTCATCGTGGTAGCGGCATCCATGGCGGTTGCGGCGGCCATTGATGATGCCGGAAGGATCGATCGGTCTCCGGATACCAAGTATAAGGGGCCTAATTACCGATGACACGTGGTGGCAGGAGCGAGGGCGGAGAGCAGCGACGCAGTGGCAGGACGACGGTGCATGGCGGTGACAGCGCGCACGGGTGGCGCACGGTGAGGGCGACGCCTAGGTTGGCGGCGGTGGCACATAGATAGAGAGAGAGCCAAGAACCAAGAGCTAGGGTTGGGACTACCCCAATTCCCTTCATTGCTACAACAAATACATGGGGCCTTTATTTATAGTCCTGGCATGACTTAGCCCCTAAGTAACCAGAGATCCTGCGGATCCTCCGCTTCCTATTTTATTTATTTCTATTTTCCTAATTTATCTAAGTGACGTGGAATCTTCCGTAGACGGCAGCAGTGAGGCTGTGCCCGTGCCTTCCTCCTTGCGCGCGCGTGCTCTAGCCCACAACATGCGGCTTGTTGCGGTGCTCCTCCTCTTTTGGGCCTGAGTTGGCCCAATTTCTTTCCTGATTTGCTAGGCCGTCGTTGCACTTGTTACACCTATTGTCTTAGAAAAAAATTGGATTATATATGTAGCTCTTAAGATTGATTAGATCTTCTGTTCTTTATATTATTACTCTTTTGTTAATCAGATTCAAATTTTCTAGAATGATTTGAGGATGACATAACATTAACCCACTAAACGAGTAGGCATCTAGATAAAAAATTAGAGACCCCATCGGCTACCTACATTCAGACACGAAGCCTCCCATTAGTATAACCAAGGCATCACGATGTGGATTAATATGGGCCATGTCTAGCCTGGGCACACATCAAACCCCATGTTTGGCCATTTTTTGATGTCTTATCTAGCTGTAGCATTTGTTGTAAACACACACCGACATCACATACACGCACACCATACTCACACCTATATACACAACAGACCCTATAGCTACACGTAGATTGGAAGATCGCATTCTCAAGAAGATCGCATCCTCCGTAGGCGACAGACATGTCTCTATCCCTCTGTGGCTCCATATGCGACGGTCACGTCACAATCCCGCTACACCTAAAAACCCTGGTGGAAATCATGGTCACCTAAAAACCCTAGTGGAAATCATGGTTCAAGCAGAGAGCACCTGCCACTCAGGGGGTGATTGGTTGCCTGTATCAGACTGTGCAAAGGGCCATTCAGTCCCATTTACGTCACCTTGGTTTTGTTTGGTTCCCTGAGTCGCATCATTTACCTGCATCGAGTCATGCTTTTCCCCCTCCATCCCGGCTCACTTGGGAAGCTCGAGGCGAGCTTCGCTCGCGAGCAGGGATGATGTGGTGCACCTGTCAGCTCACATGAGAGATGGCGCCGTCCTCCCTAGATGGATAAGGTTACCTCCTCCCCTACTTCGTTCTTTCCCAAAGCACCTATGCTCCTTTCCAAGCGAGGCCATGGATATCCTCCACGCCCAGCCGGCCGGCGTGCAGGCGGTGCCGCTCTGGCCTACGGCGGTTGCACACACGGCGGTGCTTGGCCTCACCTTGGGCGCTCCGTCCCGGGGCAATGGACCTGGTGGCCTACACGCCCACGCGGTGCTCATCTTCCGATTCAGTGGTGAGGAGAGCGAGGCAGATTTAGGGAAGGATCCTTCTCCTTCCCTGACATGACTGCCGCGAGGAGGAGCACGGGAGCCTGGGGAGCTCGTGTGGTGGGGCAGCGGGACTAAGTTAGACCGGCAGCAACGGTGAGAGGAGAAAGGGTAGGGGGCGGATGCTGGCCAAGGAGAGCTTCTCATCGTCGACGTCTGTGGCATCCTCGACGCCGCCTTTGCTGTGATGACGCCTGCACGACGGCGGCGTCCAGTAGGGCCCTCCGCAACTGCCTGTAGCAGCCTCAGGTTCCGGCCAAGGATAGCAGCGGCTGCTGGTTAGCAGTGACCTGTGTAGCTTGCACCATGGATGGTAGGAGAAGCTTGTTGCGTTGCACGGAGTGAGCTAGCAGCTTGCTTGCTCTCAGCCAAACCAATAACTTTTTTATTTTTCTCAGTGCTTCGGTGCCTATTGCGTTTTCTTTTCTTTTTTGTTTTTCCTTCTTTTTCAGGGCATTGTTTTGTTGGATCAGAATTTCTTCTCATCTACCTCTCTTTTGTAACTAATCTAACCGAGTAGCTTCTTGTTCCTATGGTGGTAAGGTCACCAAATCTATACATGGGTGACCACAACTTGTTCCATTCGACAAGCCAAACACATGATGGTGTATTAGTTCATTCACCAAAACGGTCCCTACGAGCAACCAAATAGACTGATTGTCATCCTATATCAAATGATTTTTGGCAACCAAACACACGCGAGTGAACGGTTTGGGCATGCCCCAAACCAGCCTGCACTACCTCTTCATTAGACTATTACAGTGGGGAACGGTAAAGCTCACTGCAACAACATATACCGTATGGAAATGCTGTAGCAGTGCACTGTAAAGGGCGCACTATTTTAGCGGGAGGCTTTCAGCCGCTATTCCCAGCGGCGGTACGAGCGTAAGCTAAAGCACTGTGCGAGGCCCACCACTACGCCTGGCCGCGAGCAGAGGGAATTACCAAGTAGAAGGGGAGAAGATGAGGGAGCTGCTACTGCTGGCTGCAACACGAACCCGCCGGCGTCGTGCCCCTGCCCACTCTGCCAGGCCTGGGGCAGCCTTGATGCACTTGTGGGCCGCCTCCGCGCCCGCGGCTACAGCTACGAGAAGAAGCGCAAGAAGCCACAGCAACCGATGTCAACCTTCGCCTTGGGCTTCTTGGATGTCACGGTAGTCTTCCCCGACGGCCCCACTGCCGGCTGGCCCTTGGCCATGTGCTTGGCGACGAGCACGCGCGTCCGCGCCGTGGCCGAGTGCTCGCCCGAGCCGTGCGAGAAGAAGAGACTAGCGTGTTGGCGCGCAGCAGGAACAGGTCACGGCAATGGCGCCATCAGTGTGGCGCTACGTGAGGAAAGGAGGGCCCGGGGCCAGGGGAGGCCAGGGCGGGACTCGTCGGTGTGGGAAAGAGAGAGCCGTCATCGAGGGAGAGAGAGGCGTCGTCGACTGGAGCCCTTGGCCACCTCCATCGTCGTGCCCGTGGCCGGTCGAGGGAGAGAGAGGCGTCCGCCGAGGAGGGAGAAGGGGACGTCCGTCGTGCGGCGGCCGTGACAAAGGAGGAGGGCCACAGTGCTGCGTTCACGACGAGGGAGAAGGAGACGCCGCGCCCTCGCCAAATCTGCGCCGAGCTCCCGCCGCGACTGGGACGGCGCGACGAGCTGCCCCGGCCACTGTGACAGCGCGCGGCGAGCTTCCCTCGAAAGCCGCGACGGCGCGCCAGTGCTCCTTGATGCGGACGGCGCTCGCCCGCAGCCGGGGCGGCGGCGGTGCTGTGCGGGCGGACGCTTGCGAGGCCACCATGGAGCACCGCGCCGAGGTCTCCGACTCGACGCGCCTCCCAAGCGCGCGGAGCTGCTTCTCGGTGAATCGGAACGTGGCGAGCACGACGCACGGTGGAGGGAGAAGGAGCGGTCGGGATGTGCGAGGCGGGGATGGGGGATACGGTGGTGGGAGAATGGGGAGGGAGGGGTGGATATTATTAAAAAAAACTGATAATTAGTATGGAGGATGATATAAAGTATGTATGAGTATGGAAAAATTAATTATAGAGGAGAGAGTTTTAACGATCATGACGAAATATTTTTTTTAAGGAGAGAATATTAATGATCAGCACACCTCATTTTTTACGCCTCTTATCTAAGTACAGTTGTAGTATCTGCCTATAAACAGACATACACCAACACCACACACGTACACCTCACTCACTCACACCCCAGTGTATACAAACAGATCTTGCAACTATACCTAGATCCAAAGATCGTATCCTTCTAGAGATCATCGAAACCATCCGAGCTCCGTAGATGACGGACATGTCGTTATCTCTTTATGGCTCCACGCGAGATAAATTAGGTTAAAACCCGGCGAGAATCATGGATCGAGCAGAGGTCACGACCGGCCAACTCCACCACGAGGAGCTTTGCCGCTCGAGCTACGACTCGATCCCATCAGCACACCTTATTGGTGTTGGCAACCAATCACCCCCTCAAGCTACGGCTTGGTTCCGTCCGTTTGGCCATTGAGCTTCCTCGAGAACGTCAAACCTCTAATATCCGCAGCATCTGAGACTACACGTGGGGCTTGATGATTGGATCCAGCCCGCACACAGACACTGCAACCGAGGTCAGATCCCATCGGCCGAACGGACCCCCTTTTCCCCTTTCCCCTCGACTTGTGCTGTTCGAAAAAATTCAAATCCCCCTCCCCCTGCCAACGTCTCAATCTCCCCCTCGCGGCCTCCGCAGCCAGCCATTGAGCCATGCGGTCCCTCTTCTCGCGGCACGCGCGCCACCCTGCTACGCCGCCGCCCCCCTCTTTCTCCGGCGGCGTTGAGACCCCTCCTCGTCGCCGCATCTCCAAAGAGAACGTCGACCCCTCCTCCCCGGCGCGCAATTACCACCACTCCGCCCTTGACCACGGAGCCTCCCCCTTTCGCTCACCGTCCTGCGCGGCCAAACCGCTCTCCTCCCGCAACCGCCTGCCACCTCGTCCGCCGTCCTCTAACCCACTAAAGAGGAAGCTCGAAGTCTCCTCTGCGGCAGCCGCGGCGGGCCCCGCGCACGAGGCCTCGCCCGGGCTCGACTCCGGCGTCCAGGTACGGCTAGGGTTGGTTGCTGGGCGATTTAAGGTATTCTGTGTTGGGACTATGGATCTGGCCTGACGGCTGTTGGCTCTGCCGGTTTTGCTCTTCTGGTCACAGGTGGTGGTGAGGATACGGCCGTTGTGCTGGGTCGATGAGGAGGAGGCAGGCGAGGATGGGCGGGGGCCGGAGGCCTGCGTGCGCAAGACTGCGGCCAACTCGGTCGCGATCCAGGGGCAGGACTTCACCTTCGATGCTGTCGCTGACTCGGCCTCCACGCAGGTGAGCTGGGTGAAAATTTTGGGCGGTTTTGGGGGTAGTTTCTCTAAGATTGGGGATTCGATGTACACGGTCTGGATTAGCTGAATTTCGGAGTTCTTTCAGTGAGCAGCATATATATGGTACTTGTGTAGTGATATTTCATTAGTGCTGAGGCGATTTAGGCATCTGTGGATTAGTATATAATCTATAATTTTATGTGTAATTTGGCAGAGGCCAGGGTCGAGGTCTTGTTTTACTGCAAGTAGCTATTGTTGGTTTTGATCTGAATATGGTATCCCGTGCACTTAATGGATTTTGTTTGGGGGAATCGTAAGTGCTGGTTGTTTCTTTTGGCTAGTTTCATTGGTTAACCATTCTAACCTATTGTTTAAGTATGCAACCTCTGTTTGGTTTTGTGATGGGTTGGGTTTGGTCTGTTATGTTTGACTTTTATGTACTTATAGGAGGATATCTTCACCCTTGTTGGGCTGCCACTTGTTGAAAATTGCTTAATGGGTTTCAACAGCTCCATATTTGCCTACGGACAGGTGACTTATCTTTAGTTTAACATCTAAGCCATGTAATGGCTGGTATCAAGAAATAAACTGACTAATAGTCCTTCATTCTTATTTTGTCACTTCAAAAGACTGGCAGTGGGAAAACATACACTATGTGGGGGCCTTTATCTGCATTGTCAGAAGATTCAGTGAGCAGCGAGAGGGGCTTGACACCTCGTGTATTTGAGCAGTTGTTCTCCCGCATTAATGAAGTAACGTGATAGTTCTTTTCTAAAAACTTATTTCTTTTAAGTATTTTCCTGAGTTAAATCTGAAACATGCCCCATTTACAGGAACAAGTTAAACATGCAGATAAAGAGCTAACTTACAATTGTGTCTGCTCATTTCTCGAGGCAATTTCTCTTCTTAGTACCTGGCAAACATTGTATTCATTCTTGTTTGATGCATGAAATGTGATCCAGTATTATTATTATTATAATGTGCAGATCTACAATGAACAGATAACTGATTTGCTAGATCCCTCGCAGAAGAATCTTCAGGTGAAAAAGTTTGTGAAAAAGCCTCTGTTGAGTGTCATAGGAGGAAATCCTTTTCTCAGTTTGCTAATATATGTCCTATTCCTTTGCAGATTAGAGAGGATGTCAGAACTGCCTGTGTTTATGTTGAATCATTGACAAAGGAGTTGGTTTTTACCATGAAGGATGTAACTCAGTTGCTGGTTAAGGTGTCTCCAAATATTGACATCTAATGTACCCATCTCCATCTATATGTTGTGATGGCATTGAACCTAATTTCTGACATTTGTATTTGGCACATGCCACTCTTAGATATAAATTTTAACTATGCATATGATCATTTTGTCACTAGATTACGTTGAAAAGGTGAACTGCCCAAGTTCTGTCTATCAGTGAACATAGTTGTACCATCATGGAAGATTTTTATGGCGCCTCTTGATATACACAAACTACATAACACGTGGTTCTGCATAATTTCATCTAAACATGGCCTTCTGCTTCACTAGAGATCGATATATTTCTGTACGCTCTACAAATACATCCTATTTTTCTTAACTTTGTGTTGAATAGATTATTTCAATTAATGCAGGGCCTGGCAAACCGCAGGACAGGGGCAACAAGCGCAAATGCTGATAGCTCACGCTCGCATTGTGTTTTTACGTGCGTCATTAAGTCGGATTCTAAGGTATTCATTGAAATTTGGCCCAATAATACTATATATACATATTATATTAATCATTTATTAATTATCAATCAGTAAAATGTAATTGTAATGAGTGCATTTTCTTGACCTTCTGCTAATGGTTCTTATCATCACCTTTCTACGAGCTGATTGTTCTTTTGAGTTTGGGTCATTGCTTTACATGAGGATTGTTAGAGTAAATGGGAATAGTATCATATTGTCTAACCACGAGAGGTGTCAGTCCTATGTACTCTATATAATCAGCTCATGAGGCCCAATGCAATATATCCAATATTCCACCTATTATTCTCTTTCATGGTATCATTCGCCTAGGTTTAGATCCTAACCCTAGTCGCCGCTGCTTCCACACGCGCACCCCCGGAGAGAGGCTGTTCTCCGCCGGGGGCAGCGCCCCCGTTTAGGCGCCCAATCCTATTGATCCGGCTGCCATCGTCGTCGTAGCTGATTGGGATCTCCCACCGTCATCGCCCGGTCGCTGCCGCCTCGTCCCCAAGCTCGTCGTTGGGTTGTTGTCGTCAACGCCTTCCCGATCTTCGCCGCATGGAGGCTGCTGGATCTCGCCTCGTCCCGTGCCGCCGTGGTGGCGGCCAGGCCCGGCCACTCGCCCTAACCCTTTGCTACCATGGAGGTAGCCAGATCTGGCGTGTCGCTGTAGCCAGGCAGATCTGCCCATCTCCACGTCGATTTGCGTTGGCATCTTCGACCCCGCACGTCCGCGCCCCTCCGTGCACCTTGTCGCCGAGGGATGGCCGCCTGATGAGGTTGCACCGCCACCGCCGTGCCTTCACGCTGGGTACACCCGATCTACTGCTGCTGTATCTTTTTGGTTTGCCCGATCACCGATCGGGATTGAGTCGCCCACCGCCCGTCGACCTTGTGCGAACTACTCCGGCATTGGCATCGACTGCAGCGACACCATCGCCGAGTACTACGCGCATCTTCTCCGAGCAATAGGGGTTGCTGTTGTGTCGCCTCATCGGGCCACAACACCGCTGCTCGTGTGTCGACATCGGCGTCCCCTGTGTATCGACGGGTGTGTTGCGTCTCGCGTCGTCGCTGGGCGGTGCTCGCCGATGCGTCCCCGCTTCTGTCTGCACAAGGTCTTCGTCCTGCTGATTGGGTCTTCATCATCAAGCTGCAACTACACCCTCATCGTCGCTGGGCCTAGCTCGCCGGCCTTCGCATCGTCGCTGAGCTCCACTTGCCGATGCGTCGCTATCGCACTGCTTCTACTTCGTCCAGCACAACCACGTCATCAGTGTCCCCCGTGGTTGGGGCCCTCTTCGTCATCACCTTGGCGCCCCTTGTGCGCCTGCAGCTCCATTGACAAGGCAACCCGATCACAACTACGTTGGCCTTAGCCATCTTTAGCACGGCTACGACCACGACTACTGCGCCCCTCACGCTCGGCTACCTCGACATCGGCACCAAGGGCTATCGTCTTGCATGAGAACTCCTCGGCTTCTTCTCCAGCCACAACATACGCGCCGCATCGACTACTATGACTGTGGGGGGATGTTAGCTTGTCAGCTTCTTCTCCAGTCTCAACGTCTGTAGCGCTCCTGCTGTGACTGCGGGCGAGTGTTAGAGTAAATAGGAATAGTACCATATTGTCTAACCACGAGTGGTGTTAGTCCTATGTACTCTATATAATCAGCCCATGAGCCTAATGCAATATATCCAATATTCCACCTATTATTCTCTTTCAAGGATGATGTATAGTTCTAGTTTGTTCCATTCTTACAAAAGCATATGCCAAACCAGATACTTGTGTGGACTGAATGGTTTTTTATGTTTGATGAATTCATATACCAACTAGAAAAACACTTGGAATAGATAATCTGCTGAATTTCTTTTTGTGGTTGATTGTGCATATTTACCTTGCCAATAACCTGATACATTCTGTTCTCTTCTATATGGACTGCTTTAATGTTCTGAAATGTATGCTAACGGAATTAATGTACTGAATCCTTGCAATCTCTGTGGCTTCAATGCAAAGGAGAATTATCATGACTTCATGATATGCAACCTTTTTCATTCTTGGTCCATTCTGTTTGTACTGTGCAATATGCAGCTTAAAAGACTTGTATCTGATCATGTGTTGACAGAAATAACATTTATATTAAAGAAAGCCTTGCACCCTTGCTTACTAGTTGCTTTGCCTATATGAATGCATTAAAAATGTTTCTGTTGCTCAAATCACTAAATGCTGTCTAAGATATTGTTGGTTTCAATATAGATGCATCAAATAGTTGTTTACCTATTTTGCTCTTGTTCTATAGAATCCACAGGATGGCTCAAGCATCACAAGATCAAGCAGGATAAACTTAGTAGACCTTGCTGGATCAGAGCGACAAAAACTAACACATGCAGCTGGGGATCGACTGAAAGAAGCTGGAAACATAAACCGTTCACTTTCACAGCTTGGGTAAAATTCCATTTGTACTTTCAATAAAAAGTAAAAATAAAGTTCAAGGATTTATGCAATGTTTTTGCTAATTCTCCAGACACCGGCTGATATCTAAACTCAAGTTGTAGTCTACTTTACTAATGATGGATTTGGTTTACTGCACTATTTGATGTCCTGGAATGAGAGATGCATAGCACTTGAGTTATTAAATGATTTCAAGTTGTCAAACATGAGTCTGATAGATGAGTCTAGGCTTCAATGGTTGTTTAGCACCAGTGTGTGAACTAGTATGAACTAGCAGCCTATATGGCTGCTACATTGGCTTGCTGTATGACAGCAAGGCAGCCATTTAGTATATCAGTAACTTAGTAAGTTTTAGATGTTGTAACAAAGTTTGCTTAGCATAGCTATTAGTAAAAGTCAATTTTGTTTTGAGTTAGCCAGCCTGTAACAGCAGGCTAGATGTATCCAGTCAGTTCAGCCACTCTCTGAACTGATCTGCCCTTTGTCTATAAATAGGCCACCATGGCCATATGAATGAATTAAGCTATTCTACTAAAGATCTAGTTCACCAATTGAACTCAGCCTGTGCTTGCTAGTTTTAGTTTAGCTTCCAACATTTGGTAGTGTTCTCACCAAGCAATGACGTTCACCGTTCTCGACTCAGGCCAAGTTCCGCGCCGTGCATCACCTAGACTTAGTCCATGGTGACATCTGCGGCCCCGTCTCTCCACCAACTCCCGGCGGCAAGAAGTATTTCTTGCTGTTGGTTGATGACTACAGCCGCTTCATGTGGCTGATGCTACTAGCGGCCAAGAGCGATGCACCGGCAGCAATCAAACGCTTCCAAGCAGCAGCGGAGCTCGAAAGCGGGCGCAAGCTCAAAATCCTGCGCACGGACTACAGCGGGGAATTCACCTCTGTCGAGTTCGGCGACTACTGCGCGACAGAGGGCATTCAACGCCACAATTCAGCCCCATATTCGCCGCAGCAGAACGGCGTTGTGGAGCGCCGAAATCAGACGATCGTGACGACGGCAAGGAGCTTGCTCAAGCAACGCGGCATGCCTGCCATGTTCTGGGGAGAGGTGGTCACAACGGCCGTTTTCCTCCTAAACAGGGCACCTACCAAGGCTCTTGATGGCAAGACACCGTACGAGGCTTGGTACGGCAAGAAGCCAGCGGTGAGTTTCCTATGCACCTTTGGGTGCATGGCATTTATGAAGAAGACGAAGCCACATCAAGGCAAGCTTGAAGATCGTAGCATGCTCGTCGTCTTCAACGGCTATGAGACAGGAACCAAGGCATACAGGGTGTTCGATCCTGTGTCCCGCCTCGTCCACATCACCCGCGACGTGGTGTTCGACGAGAAACGTGGTTGGGACTGGCACATGGAAGAAGAAGATGGTGCACGGCAGATAAGTGACTTCATCATCGAGTCTACAACGATGGTCTACGGTGGTCCTACACCGATAAGTCTAGCCCAAGCGGGTGCAAGCTCTAGACTTGGCACACCACCAGCTAGTTCACCTCCCGCACCACCATCACCTGCGACGCCACCAAGATCCCCTGCTCTAGCAGCTGCCATTGAATTCGCCTCACCACCCACGAATGCTGAGGAGCAGCTTGATGTAGAGCATGGTGACATGCCGGTGCGCTTCCGTCGAGTAGACAATGTCCTAGGCGACGACGCGCCTCTACCTGGCTTGGCTGTGCGTGAGCTGGCTGAAGCAGAGCTGCATATGCTCAGTGCTCAAGAGCCGGCCACATTTGCTGAAGCTGAGAAGAAAGATGAATGGCAACGAGCCATGAAGGAAGAAATGCAGGCGGTGGAGGAAAACAATACATGGCGTCCTGTCGAGCTCCCGCCTGGACATCGCCCAATTGGACTCCGATGGGTGTATAAGCTAAAGAAGGACGCCGCCGGCGAGGTTGTTCGCCACAAGGCTCGACTGGTAGCAAAAGGCTACGTCTAGCGCGCCGGCGTTGACTTTGACGAGGTCTTTGCGCCGGTGGCTCGACTCGAGTCTGTGAGGCTCATGATTGCCATTGCGGCGCATGCCGGCTGGAAGCTCCACCATCTCGATATCAAGTCAGCCTTCCTCAACGGCGATCTTAAGGAAGAGGTCTACGTTGAACAACCCCCAGGCTTCATCGTTAAAGGCAAGGAGCACCTTGTGTATAAGCTGGACAAAGCGCTCTACGCCCTGCGCCAAGCACCACGTGCATGGAACATCAAGCTCGACGCCAGCCTGCTTCAGCTTGGCTTCAAGCGATGCGCCTCTGAGCATGGCGTCTACACCCACGGCAATGGCGACCAGCGGCTCCTGATTGGAGTCTATGTTGATGATCTCATCATCACCGGCGGCAATCCAAATGAGATTGAGAAATTCAAGGCGGAGATGAAGGCAAAGTTCAAGATGAGCAACCTCGGGCTACTCTCCTATCTCGGGATTGAAGTGAAGCAAGGGAATGAACAAATCTCCCTCTCCCAGTCCACCTACGCAGCCAAGATCGTCACCGCCGGAGGAATGCAGGGCTGCAATCCCTGCGTGGTGCCCATGGAGCCGCGATTCAAGCTGAGCAAGAAGAGTTTAGCACCGCCGGCAGATGCAACTGCATACAGAAGCATCGTAGGGAGCCTAGGCTATCTCACCCATACACGCCCTGACATCGCCTTCGCCGTTGGCTATGTCAGCCGCTTCATGGAGGCCCCTACGACAGAGCATTATGCTGCAGTAAAGAGGATTCTGCGCTACCTCGCTGGCACTTTGTCCTATGGGGTCTGCTACAAGAAAGGAGGAATGAAGAACGCCAAACTCGTCGGCTACTCAGACAACGACATGGCTGGTGACATAGACACGCGCAAGAGCACTAGCGGCGGAATCTTCTTCCTCGGCAGTTGTCCTATCAGCTGGTACTCGCTGAAACAGCGAGTTGTGGCACTCTCCTCATGTGAGGCAGAGTATATTGCTGCCACTTCTGCTGCCTGCCAAGGAACTTGGCTTGCACGTCTGCTCGGGGAGCTCCAAGACACTGAACCTAACCCCTTTGAGCTGAAGATGGACAACAAGGCAGCAATTGAACTAAGCAAAAACCCTGTCTTCCACGAGCGCAGCAAACACATCGACACAAGGTACCACTTCATCAGGGATTGTGTTGAACAAGGCAGGACAAGGGTAACTTACATCAGCACCAAAGATCAAATTGCTGATATCCTAACCAAGCCATTGGGAAGGATAATATTCCAAGAGCTGTGCAGCAAAATCGGAATGATTGAAGCCTAAGTTGAAGAATAGAAGCCAAGACTCAGGGGGTGATTGATAGATGAGTCTAGGCTTCAATGGTTGTTTAGCACCAGTGTGTGAACTAGTATGAACTAGCAGCCTGTATGGCTGCTACATTGGCTTGCTGTATGACAGCAAGGCAGCCATTTAGTATATCAGTAACTTAGTAAGTTTTAAATATTGTAACAAAGTTTGCTTAGCATAGCTAGTAGTAAAAGTCAATTTTGTTTTGACTTAGCCAGCCTGTAACAGCAGGCTAGATGTATCCAGTCAGTTCAGCCACCCTCTGAACTGATCTGCCCTTTGTCTATAAATAGGCCACCATGGCCATATGAATGAATTAAGCTATTCTACTAAAGATCTAGTCCACCAATTGAACTCAGCCTGTGCTTGCTAGTTTTAGTTTAGCTTCCAAGTTACCACATGTGATAGAGAAATAGTTTCTTGATTCCATATATGCATGATGTGCATCATGGTTAGAAATTCTTTTAAATATGTTTATTCCTACTTGTGATTTCTTCAATTCTGTAGTCATTCTCACTGTTGTTTTTGGGGTAAAACATGTATAGATTTTTATATCTGTATTTTAGTTATGAATATATATTTCCATTTAGTTTATTTGCTACATACTTCCTCTGTTCCAAAATGTAGGTCGTTTTAGTTTTTGTCATACTATTTTAGCTCTTGGCGCAGGAATTAAGATGTATCAGTTGACCAATTTAACATTAAATAGCACATCTGAAGTGTTGGGACAATAAAAGGCAAAGTATGATGTTGCAATCAAGTGAAGGCTATTTGTAAAAATTATCACAAATATATTTTTAGTGTGTACAATAGACATATCTATGTATGGGAGCCACATAAATAAAGTTAGTGGTTTAGGAAGAAAGGCTGATTTGTGGACTTGACAGCTCAACCATTTTTCCCTGTTTAGGTGTAACGTTGCAGCCATTGAATATGGTTGTGAAATGAGGGTTTTTTTAACTATATGTTCTTGTTCACTGCAGAAACTTGATTAATATACTTGCAGAAATATCGCAGTCTGGAAAACAAAGGCATCATGTTCCATATCGCGATTCCAAGCTCACATTTCTATTACAAGAATCCCTTGGAGGCAATGCCAAACTGGCAATGATTTGTGCTGTCTCACCATCCCAAAGGTACCCTCTAAGTTGACCAGCAATTCATTAGTTCTGTGGCCAGTTAATATTGTTTTCTGGATTCCTCACTGCACTTTCTTTGTTGTCATGCAGCTGTAAGAGTGAAACGTTAAGCACACTTAGGTTTGCTCAACGTGCAAAAGCTATAAAAAACAATGCCGTAGTTAATGAAGAGAAAGTTGAAGATGTAAATGCGCTGCGTGAGCAAATCAGGCAATTGAAGGTATGATTCTGTACCATCTGACAACCAAATTTTTTCTCTATAATATTGCTGCTTTGATTCATGCCTCATCAGCCCTGTTTCAAAGGCGTTGCCTAGGCATCCAGGCGTACCCAGCATGCCTTGGGAAACAGTGATACCTTGTCACCTAGGTGTCTCAGTGGACCCAGCAATCGCCTGAACGCCTAGTCGCCTTTGAAACCATGCTCATCAGTAAGGTGTTATTTTCCATATAATGCAGGATGAACTTCACCGAATGAAATCTAATGGGTGCATAGAAGGTAACAATGGCAGCTTTGCCAATGGATGGAACCCTAGGCGCAGTTTGCATCTATTGAAAATGAGCTTGGGTCATCCTACAACATTCCAATGTATAAAAGAAGATAGTGATGAAGAAATGGAAATTGATGAGAATGATGTTGAGAAGCCCTACAATCATGAAAGTATTGCAATGTCTCCTATTAATGTTAAAGACTCCAAATGTTTACAAGCTTCTATGGATGTAAGTGCTGGAACTTCACAGGTTGAGGATCTTGACAGGGATAAGAATTTGATATCCATAAAAAGGTCATGCTGTAGTGCTAATAAATTTTACACTGGTACTGATGTTGGAGATGGAAAATGCAAATTAAACATTGCCGCCAGTATACAGAGGGGACTTCAAGTCATTGAAAGTCACCAAAACAATAGTGCATGGAGGAGAGCATCGGTTGGCTTAAATGCTAGAATCATGGATATTCAGCCTTGCAAGGTTGATGTTGCAATTCAGACTGATCCTGAAGAATATGAAACCAGAGATAACCCTCTAGCTCTGATTCCTAGTTGTCTTGAGGATTCTGCCAACGAGAGTAGGGATCCCAGTGCTTGCAGAGACCTACAACTGGTACCAGCTGATGTGACAGTACCATCTGATGACCAAAAGCAGCGACATTTTCTGAAAGTAAGTTTAACCAAAAGAGGCTCAGCGCATGTATTTGTAGATCAGTTAAGCTGGGTGTAAAGCACTTATGCATATCTTATTTCTATATAGGCTGTGGAGAAGGTCTTGGCTGGAGCTATCAGGCGAGAGATGGCACGTGATGAACAGTGTGCAAAGCAAGCTGCAGAAATTCAACAACTGAATCGTCTGGTGGGTATTTTCTCTTTATACATAAGACGAGGCTATATGTTCCTCTGTTTAAATCATTCTGTTTTTTTTTCAGGTGCAACAGTATAAGCATGAACGCGAATGTAATGCTGTAATTGCACAAACACTTGAAGGAAAGATTGCTAGGCTTGAGAGTCTCATGGATGGAACTTTACCAACTGAAGAATTCATGAATGAAGAGTTTTTGTCACTTATGAATGAGCATAAGGTTGCATGAATTTTCCTTTGCCATGTACTTAACTTACTGTATTTCCTTTTGAATACTGCATTTCCTTATCAGCTATTCTGTTACACTAAAAACGCAGATCCTTCAAAAGAAATATGAAAACCATCCTGATGTTTTGCATGCTGAAATTGAGTTGAAGAGACTCCAGGAAGAATTGGACATGTTCAGGAACTCTGAGGACGAGAAAGAAGTTCTACAGGAGGAGATACAAGATCTGAAAAATCAGTTGCATTACATGCTTTCATCATCTTCATCAATCCGTAGACTCTGGCCTCCAGTGCCATTGTGTGAGGGAAGTAATTCTGAACCTGGAACAAAAGATAAAGATGGAGATAATAATTTTGGGGACACTCCTAATTGGACTGAAGCTGAGAGTAAATGGATTGCACTCACAGAAGAGCTTAGAGTTGAACTTGAAGCAGCAAAATCCCTTGTTGGAAAGTTGCAGTCGGAACTGGATTCTGAGAAGAAATGCTCAGAAGAACTGAAGGAGGCAGTACAAACAGCTGTCCAAGGAGCTGCAAGGCACCTGGAACAATATGCTGATCTTCAAGAGAATCATTTTCGTTTGCTTGCTCTGCATAGGAGGATGCGTGAGGGTGTTGAGGATGTGAAGATGAGGGCAGAAAAGGCCGGTATCAAAGGTGCTGAATTGCGGTTCATCAACTCCCTTGCAGCTGAAATCTCAGTCCTAAAAGTTCAAAATGAAGGCCTTCAGGGCCAGCTAAGGGATACTGCTGAAGCTGTTCAGGCAGCTAGTGAATTGCTTGTTCGGTTGAAGGATGCAGAGGACGCAGAAACACTAGCCAAGGTATTGCCTTTCCAGAATTGCTTAGACCTTACATGGGCAGTTGATAATACAACAGAGTTCATGAATTTGGGAATATTTGTGTTGAAATGCTCTTCTAGTGGTTCCATGTATTTTGTTAACATTTAGTAGTATGACATAGATTTTCCAGTTACAACATGCTTTTGTACTCCTTTGTTGCAGAAGCAAGCTTTAGTGGCAGAGCAAGAGACAGAGAAAGCTTATCAGGAGATTGACAACTTGAAAAAGAACTACGATCAGGAAATCCTCACTCTAAAGCAGCGTCTCACAGAGTTTGCTCAGTGCAAGGATGATAAGGTACAGCCACAAGAACCAAATGATCTTGAGCCTCCTAGGTATGACACAGCTGGTAGCCCCAGTGTGCAGAATTGGAAGGAATTCAATACCTTGCAACAAGGTGGATCATTTGACGTCTCCAAGAGTACAGACCTCAACAATTGGTTTTATGGATACGACAAATGTAACATTTGATGCTGAAGTGTTTAATTTGTTCAGTCCTAGTTTGTACCATTGAAATGGTGATAATATAATGTTGTACACTGGGTAAGCAGAGGGAAAGGATAATCCTGAGGAATGCTGGTGGATCCTCGTCGTCTGATGAGGTGTATGCAGATTCTTCAGACCCTTGGCGAAGTTGTATTCTGTCCTGTAAATCTAGATGAACATTTTTTTACAACGAAGCTGCGAGAACAATATTCTGTTGCTGTATGATTATGTTGGTTGTAACTGTAACCCCAAAGTATCAGGTATGGTTGGTCATGGTTCAGATTCTCCCCAGGAAGTTATGCACGATGAAGCTACTCCATTGTAGCTGTCTCCTTGTTTTTTTTTTTTTTTGTGGAAACTTGTAGGTGTTTCCTGGTGCAATGTTGGAACTGTTTCCTTGGCATGTGATGAAATAGTTTGGCGAATCTTCCTGCCAGCAGGAATTTTACTCCTACAATGGAGCTGGGTTTGCTGGATCCTGTGAGTACCCACGGTAGTAAATTTGTCTTCGTTCTTTGGATCCAGCTGAGAACGGTTAGATTTGTTTTTTTTGTCTTGTCTTGGTGTAATAAATGCGTTCACCGACCCTGCTTTTTCGTCTGGTACGAACGAGATAGGAAAAAAAACTAGCGACACTGCCCGGCCTCCTTATCTCTTTCCCCTCATGGCCTGGCCTCTCTCGTTTTTCGTCTCCCCCGATGTGACTGTGGTGGGATGGCTGGGGCGAGGTTCACGCTGGCGCCTCCGCCTCCCCTTCCACCTCCGTCTCTGGCTTGTTCGTTCCCGCTCCCTCGATCTCAGACTCAGCCGATGTGGCGTCGCAACGGGGACGGCTGGCTGTAGCTGGGACGACGCTGGCCTCCGCTGTTCCTGCCCCCGCTCCTGCACATGATTTAATCGGTTTGTTCGCTGGTTTGCTCTCTCTCTCTCTCTCTGATGCTCTCCCTCTCCCTCCTTACTCTATGCAGTGAATCTACCATGTGCCATGGTATGGCTTTGCGATTTCGAGGCAATCCAGTAGGCCACGATTAGTTTTTGACCCTGATCTATTCTTCTTCCAGTTTCCTCTTTTATTTACCCCTCCAATTTGGCTAGGTTCCCGCTGGATCTTGAAACTACCTAGGTGTTGCTGTACATATATGAGGACATGACCATGTCAATGACATTTGTTTAATTTTTTTGAACACTGCGGTGCTCATAATTTTGTGGCATATATATTGGAGAACATCACCATATGCCAATGATGTTTGTTTCCTTCCTTACTGTATTGCGGTGCTCATGATTTGGGTCATGTCCAATGAAGGGTACACTTTTCTCTTGCTGCTAGATTAATTTGAGGGAACAGTATAAATGTTTGATACTTGATGCAACGATCAGGGGCTACCACTCCACAATTTACACCTATTTCTTTTCCTACATGACAGAGGCGATGCAAGTGAGCTATGATGATTTTTCCTTTCGCATCTGTTTATGTGTTTATAACTAAGGCAGTGATCATGAGAAATTTACTCCTACAATGGAGATGGGTTTGCTGGATCCTGGGAGTAGCCACGGTAGTAAATTTATTTTCGTTCTTTGGATCCAGCTCTGAACGGTTGGATTTGGTTTACCACCTACTTCTCCCTTTCTTGTTCGTACGAACAAGTGAAAAAGATTGATTCTATTGTTCCTGTCTTTCTAATTCAGGAATTATTTCAATTGGTTGGCTGGTTTTTTTGCCGAATCTGATCATTGCCTTTGGTTTTGTGCTCTTCCTTCCTTAGGATCATTGCCTATGATGTTAATAGCACACAACTGTGCAATATGAGCTCCTTATTGCCCGTGAAGTCATACATATATTCTTCTTGCATTGCCTCTTATCACTGGTTATGAATTCAGGTTGCACACTTTTGGTTCTCAGCACACTCCCTATTTCTAGATATAGCATTATCAGTCACTTTGCTTGTATTGGTTGGTTTTGCCTTTTGGGTGAATCAAATAGAAGTTTCAACTTTTCAAAACAAATGATGATAGTGGAGCGTTTCCCAAAGTTGAAGTGGAAAATTTGAAATTAGAGGTATGTACTCCTCTCTAATTACAGGAACAGTTAGTTTGTGCTCACAAAAGCTACTGTTCTTTCCACTGAGCTCAATTCGTTTAATTGATTATTTATAGCTGTTCAGCCTTGTCTTTATGCACTATAGAATGTCTGAATAGTACTATGGTTGGTAGCATATTTTCCCTTAAAAAAATTTGTTCCCTGCCAATAGTACATTATCAGTCAAGTTATTTACTGAAGCGAAGTAACCTCACTTGTGCAGAATCTTCTTTGTTGAAGAAGTCGGCTGTATCTTATTTTCAAATGGAGTTCCAGTAACACTCTACCCATTAGTGTGTGTGTTTGATAACATTCACGCCTTAAGCTAAATTATATGATTCTACATGCTGTTTGTTAGTCTCTGGATCCTTGCTCTAGGTGTGAGCAGGATCCTTACTCTCATCGAGAGGATAGCACACAGAGATCTTAGAGTTGGGGCAATTTTCTGGGTTTATTTCTCACACCATGCTATGCCAACCTTAGGGGTTGGGGATACATATTTATAGGCTGCTAACCAGCCAAGCTAAGATGCTAGTCTAAGATGCTGTCCTAGATACTGTCCTAGATGCTAGTCAAGATGCTGTCCTTAAGATGCTAACTGCTGTCCTAAAAGCAGTCAAGGATGCTTTTACAAAGGACACAAGGACACAAGGACCATGTGCTCTTGCAGCACACACACACAGGGACTTATCCATCACTCTCCCCCTAAGTCTTGTGTGACTCCTTGTGAGGTATCTGAGCCATCCCGATCCTGGCGCGAAGTTCCTGGAACTTGACTCGCCCAAGGGACTTGGTCAGGAAGTCGGCGAGCTGGTCTTGGGTGTTGATGTAGTTGGCCCGGACACTCCCTCCAGGCAGCTCCTGATGAAGTGATACCTCACCCGGATGTGCTTGCTGCGCTCATGGAAGACTGGATTCTTCGCCAAGGCCAAGGCGGACTTGTTGTCCACCCTGAGCTCCACTGCCTCTGCGTCTCTGCCAAGGAGATCGCCAAGCAGCCGAGCCAGCCACAAAGCCTGAGTAGCAGCGGTAGTGGCTGCGATGTACTCTGCCTCGCAGCTGGACAGAGCCACCACTTGCTGCTTGGCCGACTGCCAGCTGATCGGACACTTGCCGAGGAAGAACAGCGTCCCGCTGGTGCTCTTGCTCGTGTCGATGTCGCCGGCGTGGTCGCTGTCGCTGTACCCGATGAAATGTGCCGCGCCGGGGCACCTCGGGTAGTGCAAGCCGTAGTCGGAGGTGCCCGCGACATAGCGGAGGATCCTCTTCACGGCCTGCTGGTGCTCCGTCGTCGGTCGCTGCATGAACCGGCTGACGTAGCCGACGGCGAACGCCAAGTCCGGTCGCGTGTGGACAAGGTAGCGAAGGCTGCCCACAATGCGCCGGTACTGCGTCACGTCCACCTCCTCCTCCGTACTCTCCCGGCTCAGCCTCAGCCTCTCCTCCATAGGAGTGTGGGCTGGGTTGCAGCCGGTGAGACCGCCAAGCTCCACAATGCGCTTGGCGTAGGCAATCTGGCGAAGGGAGGTGCCGGAGCTGTCCTGGTGGACTTCGATCCCCAGGTAGAAGGAGAGAGGGCCCAAGTCGCTCATCTGGAAGCCCAAGTCGCTCATCTGGAAGGTCGTCCTCATCTTCTCCTTGAACGCCTCGATCTCCACCTCCTTGGTACCGGCGATCACAAGATCGTCGACGTAGACACCTACCAGCAGGGCCTTTCCTCCACTGCCCCGCCGGTAGATGGCCGCCTCGTGCGGGCTTTGCTTGAAGCCCATCCCCTTCAACGTGGAATCCAGCTTGGCATTCCACGCTCTCGGTGCCTGCCGCAAGCCGTAGAGGGCCTTGCGTAGGCGAAGCACCTTGCCCTCCTTGCCGGGAACTGTGAATCCCGGCGGCTGACGTACGTAGACCTTCTCCTTTAGGTCGCCGTTAAGGAACGCCGACTTGACATCCATGTGATGGACACGCCAGCCCTCCTGGGCAGCTAGCGCAAGGGTCGCACGGACTCCATCCGTGCCACGGGGGCGAAGGCGTCGTCGAAGTCGACCCCCTCCTGCTGCACGAAGCCTCGTGCCACCAGGCGAGCCTTGTGCTTGACGATGGCATCGGCTTCATCCCTCTTCAGCTTGAACACCCACTTAAGGGTGATCGCGCGGTGACCACGAGGGAGGTCAGCGAGCTCCCAAGTGCGGTTTTGCTCGACCGCGTCCATCTCCTGCTGCATCGCGGCACGCCATGCCGCGTCTCCCTCCGCCTCAGCGAAGGAGCGAGGCTCACCGTCCTCATGTGCCAGGTGCAGCTCCATCTCGAAGTCGTGTACTGCCAGCCCAGGGACAGGCTGGTTGCCGAGGATGTTGTCCATGGTGCGGTAGCGTAGAGGCTCGTCGTCGTGGTAGGCATCGACGCGGTCCTCATCGTCGGACAGCGGAGTGGCGAACTCCACCGAACGCTGACGGGCCAAAGCTGCTGGTGCCGATCTTGGAGATGCCGGCGCCGGTGCAGGAGAGTGGGGAGCCGGTGCAGGAGTGCGTGGCGTAGCCGGTGCAGGAGTGCGTGGTGTAGCCGGTGGTGGTGGTGGACTCGCTGGTGGCGGAGGCGGTGGAGGACTCGCCGAAGCTGATGGCGAGCCTGTTGCCGAGGAGGACGAGCTCGGTGAAGATGAGCTGCTAACTCCCCCGGCTCCCTCCAGGTGGACGTAGTCGACGACGAAGTCCCTGAGGGTCGAAGCCGAGCCGTCGTCCACCGCCTTGTCCCAGGTCCAGCCTCGCCCTTCGTCGAACACGACGTCTCGGGAGATGCAGACGCGCTGTGTCGCAGGGTCGAGGATGCGGTAGGCCTTGGCGCCCTCCGCGTAGCCGATGAACACTCCTGGAGTGCTCCTGTCGTCGAGCTTGCCGATGTGAGTGAGCTCCTTGGCGAACGCCAGACAACCGAAGACGCGGAGGTGGCTCACCCCCGGCTTGTGCCCGTGCCAGGCCTCGTACGACGTCTTGCCATCAAGCGCCTTGGTGGGCGAGCGGTTGAGGAGACGGACGGCAGTCATCACCGCCTCCCCCCAGTAGATCGCCGGCATCCCTCTCTGCTTGAGGAGGGCGCGGGCGGTGGCTACCACCGTCTGGTTGCGGCGCTCGACGACGCCGTTCTGCTGCGGGGTGTACGTCGCGGTGAAGTGGCGCTTGATCCCCTCATCGGCACAGTACGTCGCGAACTCAGCCGCCGTGAACTCGCCGCCGTTATCCGTGCGCAACACCCGAAGCTTGCGGCCGCACTCCTCCGCAACAGCTTGGTGGTGCTTGATGGCGTCCGCGGCTGCCCCCTTGGTGTCGAGGAGGACAACCCACTTGTAGCGGGACACGTCGTCGACGAGGAGGAGGAAGTAGCGTCGTCCTCCAGGTGTAGCCGGTGTCACGGGGCCATACAGGTCGCCGTGCACGAGCTCCAACTTCTCCTTGGCGCGGAAGCTTGCTTGGCGGGGAAAGGACAGCCGTCGTTGCTTGGTGAGTACGCAGGTGTCGCAGAACTGCTCCACATGGTCGACGCACGGCATGCCCTGCACCATTTCCTTGTTGCCGAGCTGCTTCAGGACCTCGAAATTGAGGTGCCCAAAGCGCTCGTGCCACCGCCAGGCCTCATCGTCCCGCCGAGCTGCAAGACAAAAGGGTTGCGCCACCTGTACGTGAAGAACATAGAGGCGGTTGCTCCCCCTGTTCACCTTGGCGAGAAGTCGGTGACGAGGATCCCAAATGCGAAGCACGCCGTCGTGGATCTCCACGCGCGAGCCGTTCTCATCCAGCTGTCCCAGGCTGATGATGGAGTTCCTCAACGTGGGGATGTAGTAGACGCCGGTGAGCAGCCGGTGCTCGCCGTTCTTGGCGACGAAGATGACGGAGCCGGCACCCTTGATCTCCAAGGCAGAGGCGTCCCCGAACTTGACAGAGCCTCGAACGTCGGAGTCGAGCTCGGAGAAGAACTCCCGCCGGCCTGTCATGTGGTGGGTGGCGTCGGTGTCGAGGCACCACCCGTCGATCTTGCTGCCGCTGCCGGACCCGCTGCTGAGGAGGGCATGTGCCTTGGGCTCGTCGAGGTGGAGAAGGGTCACTGCAACCGGTGCTGCTGGAGGTAGCTCGGTGCTCGCATGTGCCATGAACAGAGCTTGTTGCTCCTCCTCTGCCTGTGCGACATGGGCCTGGGCGCGTCGTGGCTGTCTGCAGTCCCTGGCCCAGTGACCAGCATGGCCACAGTTGTGGCAGGCGTCTTCTTGTGCCGGCTTGGGCTTCTCGGCGGCGCCGCCCTTGGCACCTCTGCGGGCGCCGCCCTCGGCGCGCCCTTGCGCCCCGGCCTAGGCGCCTTTGCGTGGCTTGCCGCGCTTGCCACGCTTGCGGCCGGCTGTTGCGGAAGAAGGCTCCCCCTTCTTGTCACCTTGGCCGGCAGCCCACTGCTCCTGGGTGAGAAGGAGCTTCCCACCAACGGTGGCAGGCCCCGAGAAGGGTTGTGGCTCATCATCGTCGACGACCTTGAGGCGACCTATCGCCTCTTCGATCGACATCGTGGAGAGGTCCAGCAGGGACTCGATTGAGCGAGCCATCTGCCTGTACTTCTCGGGGATGCAGCGGAAAAGCTTCTCGACAGCTCTCTCCTCGCTGTAGGTATCGTCGCCAAACTGCACCAACTTCTGCAACAGAGTGTTGAGACGGAGAGCATAATCATCGACGTCCTCACCAGGCTTGAAGGCCAGGTTCTCCCACTCCTTGCGAAGTGCCTGCAATGTGGACTTGCGGGCGCGGTCGCTGCCGATGCGTGCTGCAGCAATGGCGTCCCAAGCCTCCTTGGCAGTCCGCTTGCTGGTAAGCGAGAACTACATCTCGGACGGGACTGCAGCGATGAGGGCATTCAGTGCCCATCGATCTTGGTCGTAGTCGACGTCGCCGTACCGGACTGCCTCCCACATGTGCAGCACCTGAAGTCTCACCGCAGCCCACTCAACATAGTTGGTCTTGGTGAGGGTAGGCCACCCACCACCGGGGCCAACGTCCCAGGCAATACCCGTGGTAGCCACGGTACCGGTCCGGGGAGAGAGAGCCACGCTGCCTACGATGGCCGTGTTCTTCCTCGACCCGTCCACCGCCGTGCCGGTTGCCCTCGTGTCCGACACGGCCGTGTGCGCGCTGCTCCTGACGCTCGGGCCAAGCGTTGGCTCGGTGTGCAGCACGCTCGTCCCGCTCGGGGAAGTCCTGCTCGCGGTCTAGTTCGGCGTCCAGCCGCGCAGCAGCCTCCCGCAGACGTATGGCCTCCAGTGCCTGCTCTTCGCGGGCCGCGTGGTTAGGGTCGCGGTTCCCTGCACTCGGAGCGCCGCCATCGCCGTGCGCGCCTCCTCCAGGAGCGTCGCCGGGCTCGTGGGCGCCTCCTCTAGGAGCGTCGCCGGGCTCGTGGGCGTGCGCAGCTACCCACTGCGCCGCTCGCCCTCGCCCTGCCTGCCTCTCCAGCTGCTCAAGGTCTGGGTCGGCGCTGTCATCAGCAGAGATGGAGCTGTTGTGACTGCCGCGCAGGTCCTCAACCTCCTCTGCGGCTGCACGCGCTGCATCCGCAGCTGCTGCTGCCTCCACCTCCGCTCTGGCTGCTGCCAGCTCCGCTTGGGCCAGCCTCGACGCCCTCGTTGCTGCTGCAGCGGTTGCTGCCGCCGCTCGCCTGCGTTCCTCTGCCGCGGCGAGGTCGGCCTCCTGCCGACGCCGCGCGCTGGAAGCGGCCGAGTGCTGAGACTGCCCTCCTGTGGTCATGGCGCGCTGCTGCACGAGGGGCAGAGGCTGCCAAAACAGCTGCTGCTGGCTGCTGGGGCTGTTGCGAGGCAGGGAGCTCGACTGGAGAAGGGATTGAGCAGGAAATGCTCAGGCTACAGGATAGTACGGCTCCGATACCACTTGTTAGTCTCTGGATCCTTGCTCTAGGTGTGAGCAGGATCCTTACTCTCATCGGGAGGATAGCACACAGAGATCTCAGAGTTGAGGCAATTTTCTGGGTTTATTTCTCACACCATGCTATGCCAACCTTAGGGGTTGGGGATACATATTTATAGGCTGCTAACCAGTCAAGCTAAGATGTTATTCTAAGATGTCCTAGATGTTGTCCTAGATGCTGTCCTAGATGCTAGTCAAGATGTTGTCCTTAAGATGCTAGCTGCTGTCCTAAAAGCAGTCAAGGATGCTTTTACAAAGGACACAGGGACTTATCCATCACTGTTGTGTGGATTGTTAACGTTTCATAATATATCTTAATATTGACGGATCAATTTGTGCAGGGTACAAGATGATGGAAATTTATACTACCAAATTGCAAGAACTAATGTGGGGTTCATATCGGGCTGAAAGCCGAAAATGAAGAGACAACGTAATGTATGGGCATCATTCTTCAAAAATTAAGGTACTGCTCTGTACGGTGATTGTATGATAAAAATAAAATACAATGGACAGATTCATGTTTTTTTTTCTGATGTCCAGATGAACACCGATGCTCCTATTGGAAAGCTACCATGTGTATAATGTGCTCAGTGCCCATTGCGCCATCAATGGACCTGTTTCCGAATGTACCTAGGTTGCAGTGCAACTTAGTAAGTTTTCCTCAACTGTGCTGCCTCCGGTTCTGAAGTTGGAGACTCAATTGCATGATGTATTTTCACCAAAACTTTGTACCTGTTCCATGGTAATTAAGGCTATGGTGAATTGGTCAATTCTTTTTTTCATCTCTTTGTACCTATTCTATTTTGTGTAATTTGGAGGCACCAATGGCAGGTAGTATTTATTACCATTTTGATGCGAACATACATCATGTCACCATAGAGGTTTTTATTTTACAGAAAAAATAGGCAATGGGAAATGCAGGCTCTTGGATGATAGAGAGCAGTTCATCAAGGATGCAGCAAATAGGAGTGGTAATGTCCTCTCTATTTTTAAAGATGTGTCATTTTGCCTACTTTTTAGAAAGGATTATTGGTTTGGTGTACTTATTAGTTTTCCCTTCACTACGACATAGCTTATCACTTTGCAACCTGTGATGGAGTTTGGGTCTGCAGGAGTCCCAGGATGTCGCCATTTGGAAACTAATTTATATACTTGCAGTTACATTCCTCAGGCCAAGTTTTGGTTCCTGTGTTCAGAAAGACTATTTGTGGCATGGCATACACTTAACATATGGCACCACCCTGCTCTCTTCTCTATGTTCTCAGTATGCACACAAGGTTCCTGTCCAGTCAATTATATGCACTGATTCATTAATGTATTTTGCTTGTATACAAGGATATCCTTATGACCTCTGTGTGCCATGGCGGGTGGCTTCCTGCTCATTGCAGCCTTCCAGGGTTTGAGCCTATAGGGTCTGCCAAATGACAAAATGGATGATCACTGATCAGCCTACCAGTGACGACACCACAGTGGCAAGGTAATTTGGATCATGTGCAGTTTTTTACCATGCTCATGTCATAACTCATAACAAAGGATGATGCTTCCTTTTTCTATTTGTCTTTTATGATTCTTTTGATAGAAAATTATATGTGCCAGATGAGTAATGCACATCCCTAGCAATGCGTTGACTGGGCAAGGACAGGTCAAACTAGCTGTAATTTGTTTCTTTTTTATTGGAGGTAATGGTAGAACCGCTGCTTTGTGATTTCTTTAAAGGTTTGGTTTCCCTACCTTCCAACCTTGTAACAAAGCTTTGTTGGCTCAGATATAATGTGGTTCTATTTTATAAGAATAGTACACCAACCGACAAATATTTATGAATAGATTAGGTTCTACTACTTCTGCAAACCTGCACCAGATAGACATTTCTTCCATTGATAGATTGTCCAAGAGATTTCTAAAAAGATTCCCAAGTCAGCCACATTTTGTTAGTTTATAACGGGCTACTGTGCAGCTATGAAAAGATACCTATGTTTCATAAAGTAAATTGAGGACAAGGCCCGTAGGTTTCCCATTTTTAGCTTTTTCTGAATATGCAGGGATTTTCTCATCCAGTGTTCCTGTTCCCATGGTTGTCAGGATTGATATACTCAAGCCTACTATATTGCTACCAACCTTTGCTGTGACAAATTGTTTAAGAATGCGAAGACCAAAGAAAAACCGAGACAGTGGATCATGTGTTTACCTTTTGTGCCCTTACTCTAGAGTAATAAATATCGTCTATCTCTGTTTAATATAGAGTGAGATAGTGGATCTCTGTTTCCTATATTGCTACCTACTGTATTTTAATTGCTTGCTCCACATCACCTTTTTCAGACTGCAATCAAGTTGATTGGGATAAATCGCAGTTACTAAGAACTATGACAATAATGCCTTTCCTAGGCTCTATCCCTTCCTGTTGTAAACACAGTTCCTTATAAAACTATTGACATTTGTTGATGTAAACACTATAGACGTTTGAGGCTTATGTCAGAATTTTAGTGCTCCAGGTTATAGACTTTCGAAGAAATTCAGGAGCTGCCTCCTTATTCTATCTTGCGATAGTCCCGGCCGTCCTTCATAGTTATTAAAAAGTTCAGCTTCTCGCGTGTTTTTCTTCTTTCGAGACTGACAACTTGCTCTCTCTTTCTGACGATCCAAGTTTATATCAATATGCTCTAAGTTAGGTGTGGCTTCCTGTTTCATAGAACTAAAGTCACAGCGATTGCAACTGTCTTAGACTTTTTTTGGTCCTATTATCTGTTTCCACACGGTTCACATCTTTTAAAATTAAATAAAAAACATTGTGCTTATTTATTTTTTTAAAGTGAGCTTTTATAACTCGGCTTATGAGAAAGCCAAACGCGTGCAGTTCTTACATCGATTCTACTGGGGTTACCAGCTACAGTCAAAGGCACAAAACCCAAACAAAAACAAGCAGAGTACTTCAACGTTTCCCAGAAAACTCTAAATTTCTATTACACTCTAAATTTCTATTACAGCCTTCGGGGTGAAGCCTCTGATCTAGCTGAGTATCGCCGTCCTCACTTGCTCAATAGCCTTCTTCTCCTCCTCCTTGAGCAGGATAGCCCACCGCTGCATGAATGAGAGCGCCAATTATATACAATCAGCAGGGGAACTAGGAAATTTCTTTTCAATAACCATCTTATTTCTGGTGATCCAGATGGACCAGGCGAAGCATGCAAAGCAAAACATTAGTAAACGCGATGGAAACGGCCCCTTGCCCTGCAGCCAAGAATAAGAGAGCTCTTGCAAGGATGTAGGGGTATGCCCCAGATTCCATACTTCCCTTATTACAACCCATACAAATTTAGCTAAATAGCAATTAAAGAAGACATGATCCACAAACTCTAAGCCATCCCCTAAGCAGCAATTCCCAGATCCTTTCCACCCTTTTTTTTATTAAAGATTGCACCACTTGTAGCTTATTATTGAAGGCTTGCCATAGAAAGAATTTGATTTTTAAAAGGGATCCTACATTTCCAAATGTGACCAGCTGTCCTGCTCGCAAAGCCTCTGTCAGTGATAAATCTGTACAAGGATTTAGAAGTGAACTGCTTAGAATTGTCCAACTCCCAGATCACCCTATCTTTATTTTCAGTAAGGTTTATCTCCATCAACATATTCTTAAGCTCTATCTATCTTTCATACTCCCTAGCAGATAAAGATCTTCTGAATTCAATATACCATTCACCCTCCTCCCAATAATCAGCAGTTTCATCTTCAGGATCACTAACAAGTTTATATAGATCCTCAAAAGCTATTTTTAAAGGAACTTGCAATAACCAGCAGTCTTGCCAAAACTTGCAAAGTCTGCCATCCCTAATCTTAAAAATTGCTCCCCATTTAAAGAGGTGCTTTACTAAGTGGAGCCCTTTCCAGAATTGGGAACTTCCTATAACTTTTGAATTGAAGAAACCCCCTTTTTCATATATTTTGCCTTCAGGATTTTAAACCATAGAGTGTCAGGTTCTAAGTAAATCTTCCAAATTCATTTCACCAAAAGACATTCGTTCATAATCCTGGTGTTGATTATCCCTAGACCTCCCTAGTCCTTGGGTCTCCTCACCATGTCAAATTTTGTCATATGATATTTAAATTTCTCTCCAGCTCCTTGCCAGAGAAATCTGGACCTAATCCCATCCATTTTTGCATGAATTCCACCTTGAAGTTCACATCCATTTTTGCATGAATTCCACCTTGAAGTTCATAAAAGCCCATGCAGTATATGGTTATACTACTAAGACAAGTATTAGTGAGGATTTGCCTCCCCCCAGAGGTAATACTTTCCATTCTAGGGATCTAGTCTTTTAGACATTTTATCAATTAGAAAATGGAACTTATTTGCCCCAAGATGTCTATGACTCACTGGAATTCCTAGATACTTGATAGGTACATCTTTCAGCACACAATTCAACATGTTAGCCTTTCTAAGTTTTTCAAAATAAGACATCCCAAAAGCAAAGACTTCACTCTCGTGAAAATTGATTTTCAAGTCTGAGAGCTACTCAAAGCAGTACAAAATTAATTTCAGGTTTCTAATGGAAACATCAGACCCATCTATCATTATAACAGTATCATCAGCGTATTGTATGTGGGACACCCCTATGATTAAATGTTCTAGCACCCCTTTAATGTGCCCTTTCTGTATTTCATTTTCAATCATAACAGATAGAGCATAGGCTACTAGGTCAAATAACAGCGGAGACAAGGGATCACCTTGTCTTAGGCCTCTAAAAGTCCTAAAGTAAGGACTCCCCCATTCACATTCACACACACTTGGCCTCCCTTAACAGATTGCATAACCCAGTTAATCCATTTCTCTGGAAAGCCTCTTCCAGCCAACACTTGCTCTACAAAAGACCAACTAACCCTGTCATAGGCTTTTTCAAAATCAATTTTTAGAATTAAGCCCTGTTTCTTGGACCTTCTGAGCTCAGGAAGGGTTTCATGTCAAACTACCACTCCCTCCAGGATGTTCCTACCCTTCACAAAGCCAGTTTGGTTCAAACCAATGATGCTCTTAGCCACAAGTACCAAGCTATCCGTTAACACTCTAGTGAACCATTTGAAGTCCACATTCTGAAGGCAAATGGACCTAAATTGTGTAATGTTATTGGCATCCTTTATTTTTGGTACTAGTGTGATTACACCATAGTTTAGCCTCCTAGTGTGTAAGGTCCTAGATGGCTAGAGGGGGATGAATAGCCTATTAAAAATTCTACAAACCACTGTACAAAACTTGATTAGTATAACAAATGGCGTAAACACGGATTTACCTAGCCTAGATGGTAGCAAGCCTCCTAATAACAAGTCTAGTGTATCTTATGATCTCTATTTCACACAAGGGTTGTGTCACTACTTTCTACACTAATGAGCTTGCAAGAAAACTACTTCTACTCAAGCTACACAATAAATACTAGAAAGTAAATACCGATGGTGATTTCAATACCGATGGTGTAGAGAAGATGTTGCTAATCACCAAGATGATAACCAATCAATCAATATGGCAACAATCACAATATGAAGATCAATCACTGGGAGACAAGTGAACACAATGATTTTTGTTCACCCGGAGTTCACTTATGCACCGACAAGCTAGTCTCCGATTGTGTCGACCGACACCTAGATGGTTCCTCAGTTCTTGACTCGCAAGTCAAGGCCTCGCAAGGCACACTCTCGCAAGAGCACCGCAAGACACCACTCTCAAGTGAGGTAGCTCAATGACACGCGCATTCCACTAGAGTTGCTTTTGGCTCTACGCCGAGGACAAGCACAAGAACCTCTTACAGTCAATCACCGAAGGTGGGCAAGAATAATCACCAACTCTTCCCAACGCCTGCAACAATCCTCCAAGCCGGCTAGGAGCGCTACTCTCCAAGAGTAACAAGAAATCCACTGGCCAAACGACTCACAAGTGCCACTAGATAAATCACCTCATGCAAATGCACTTTGAATCACTCAATCTCACTCAAGATTAGCAATCAAGCGAGAGAGATGAGTAGGAGGGAGTTGCTTTAGCTCAAAGGATGCTCAAGAATGAAAGAATGGGCAAGTGACCTCCCCAAGTGTCGGCCACCACCTATTTATAAGCCATCCTTTTGAAACTAGCCGTTACCCCTCGAGTCAGCTGAAAACGTGATCTCCGAACGCGTCCAAAGACTACCTCCGGACGCGCCACCTGGCGTCCGGACAGTTCAAAATTTACGCGCCATTAAAACATTTCAAACGGCCAAAAAAACCACACCTCTAGCGCCCTCCACTCCGCATCCAGAGTCAACGTCCGGACCCGCTTTGAGTCGCGTCTAGCACGCTACGGATGCGTCCGCTGCCCCGCGTCCGGACAGTACAAGAAAAACGTGCCAAAACTCAGCCGATTCAAACAGCACCTCGGACGCACGGAGAACACTGTTTAGTGTCCAGGGCTAGCCACTAGCTCGGCCCTCAGCCCGACAACGGTCTGGAAGCACCCTAGCGTCCAGCGCTTGTCCATGGACGCGTCCAGCGCGTCTAAAAACACATTTTTACACCGTCGCGACATGCTATCTCATCCAGCTTTGCAAATGTGCCAACACCACCAAGTGTACATCTCCATGTGCATGTGTGTTAGCATTTTCCAAACATTTTCCAAAGGATTTTCCATCTTGCACTAGATCCTAATGCATTCACATGAAATGATAGACCTAGTGGCACTCATGAACCGAATTACCGAAGATCTCCCCTCTTCATAGTTCGGCTATCGATCCTAAACCAATCACACCCTCTATGGTGTATTGAGTGAAAAACAAAATGGACCTATAGGTTATACCTTTGCCTTGAGCCCATTTTATTTCTCCATCAACCGCCAAGCCTCCACATGACATGTGACACTCCAGGTCATCATGTAACCGTCTTGGTCCATCGATCTCGATCTTACTTGCTCTTCATCGTTGGCCGGCTCATCGGCGCCAAGTCTTGCCCAAACTTCACAGTCGCAATGGTCCTTCACTTTGAAGCCTCAACTTGCCCTTCCACTTCCACACAGTCCATCAAGCCAAGTCCTCATCTTGATCTTCACCTTCTAGTTACACAACTCCATGTCATGACCCATTTACAATGAGCTCCACTTGGCAAGGACTACCTTATCTAAATCATCCACTTAGATCAAAGGTTAGTCTTAGGTTTCATCAATTATCCAAAACCAAACTAGGGACTTTCAATCTTCCCTTTTTTGGTAATTGATGACAACCTCACAGAGATGATTTTATGATAATAGATTTTTAACTTATTATGCTTGTCCAAGCAATTTGAATCAAGAATATGATTTGGACAACCATCACAAATTCGGTTTTGGTAGGAGTAGCTCCCCCTACATATGTGCATAGAGTTTGGATTGAAAGCTTTGCACATATACATGGATATAAAATTTATGGGAGTGTAATTCTACCAAAATGATGTTAAGGTGTAAGAAATGGACCTTTGAAGTGTGATACCAATCAGAGTTGCCTTTTACACCATCCTTAGCACCATTGTTGCACTAGACATGCATCAACACTCAAGAACCCCGTGAGATCAACATTATAGCAAAGGCTCTTGATTCACTTGTAAAGTAAAACATGTCTAGTTATAACCTATTCATGCTAGTAGATCATTTCATCATTCAAATTCTTGACTAGCATTTCATCACACAAGTATGTATATTAATTTAAATACATGTGCAAGAGCAAGTCATATGATTAATGCACAATCAAATGCAACAAATTGTTCATGTGCATGCTCCGCCTACTTGTGTGCTTCTCAAAATTTTATTTACCCCCTTCCATTGGCATATCTTTATGACTTATCTCTCCCTCTTTGTCATTGATTATGAAAAAGGTATGTCAAATTTTGGAGAGTAAGTTACATTAGTTCTTTTGGTGAGGTAGAATCAAATTTTATCAAATTTGGTCTCGTCGAGCTTACTTGCCAAAGATATTCAATTCGGTTTGAACCAAAGACAAGCTTCTTCACACCTCACTAGAAGGATTATCTTACCTATGTTGAATTAAACACTTATGGCAATTATTCTAGATTCAACACTAGGATTGCAAGCTCACACACATGGCATATATCATCACTAGATAGTCAATCATAGAAGCAATAGTGATGCTATATATCCACCAAATTCATTTGATTTTTCATGAATGCACCTAGGAAGCAATTTGTATGTCTATATGTTCTAGCAATTCCTAATATCCCATGAATGACATGTCAATACAATTTTACCTTGCATTGTCGAAGGAGAGGCATGTCAATAGTGGGTGGGGTGCATTCAACTCATGTTTGAGAAGTCAAGAATGTTCAATTCATTCCTTAGCTTGCAAAACCTCTTCTCATCAAGTGGCTTGGTGAGTATATCGGCAAGTTGATCATCGGTGCCAATACTTTCAACTGAAATATCACCCTTCTGTTGATGATCCCTTATGAAGTGATGCCTCATGTCAATGTGCTTTGATCTTCCATGTTGGATCAGGTTTTGTGTCATTCTAATTGCACTTTCATTATCACAAGACAATGGTATATTTTTGAAGTTGAATCCATAGTCCTTCAAGGTTAATTTCATCCATAGCAATTGTGCACAACATGCTCCCGCACTAACATATTCGGCTTCGGCGGTAGAGATTGCTACGGTGTTTTGTTTCTTTGAGGACCATGACACTAGTGATCTTCCAAGAAATTGACATGTTCCACTAGTGCTCTTTCTATTGATCTTACATCCCCCATAATCGGAGTCCGAATATCCAATCAACTCAAATTATGACCCCTTGGGATACCATAGTCCAACATCTTGTGTATGCTTCAAGTACATCAATATTCTCTTTGTGGCCTTGAGATGACTCTCTCTAGGTGAGGCTTGATATCTTGCACACATGCATACACTAAACATGACATCTGGCCTTGATGTGGTTACATAGAGTAGGCTTCCAATCAATGACCGATAATCTTTTTGATTCACCATGTTGCCACAAATGTCACTATCAAGACTTTCATTGGTGCCCATTGGAGTTGAGATTGCCTTTGCATCTTGCATTCCAAATTTCTTCAACATGTCCTTGATGTATTTTCTTTGACTCACGAATATCCCTTCTTTCAATTGCTTGACTTGAAGACCAAGGAAATAGCTAAGTTCACCAATCATGGACATCTCAAACTCTTTGGCCATCATTTCACCAAATTCTTTGCAATAGTCTTCATCGGTTGATCCAAAGATGATATCATCAACATAGATTTGCACAATGAATAGATCATTTCCAATCTTCTTGGTGAATAGAGTAGTATCAACCTTGCCCATCTTGAATCCCTTAGAGAGAAGAAAATCCCTTAGCCTCTCATACCATGCTCTAGGTGCTTGCTTCAAGCCATATAATGCCTTATTCAATTTGTGCACATGGTTGGGTTTCTTTTCATCTTCAAAACCGGGAGGTTGCTCAGCATATACTAGCTGATTGATGATCCCATTGAGAAATGCACTTTTCACATCCATTTGATATAACTTGATATCATGGGCACAAGCATAGGCCAATAAGATTCAATTGCCTCTAATCTTACAACCGGTGCATATGTTTCTCCAAAGTCAAGACCCTTTATTTGAGTGTAACCTTGTGCAACTAGTCTTGCTTTGTTTCTCACCATAATGCCATCTTGATCTTGTTTATTCTTGAATGCCCATTTGGTGCCAATGATATTATGATCTTGAGGCCTTTCAACCAATTCCCAAACATCATTTCTTGTGAAATTGTTGAGCTCTTCTTGCATTTCCTCCAATCGGCATCCCTCAAAGCTCCATCAGTTTTCTTGGGTTCTTTGGTTGACACAAATGATGCATGCTCACAAATCATTGCCAATCTTGATCTAGTTTGCACACCACTTCTACTATCACCAATGACACTATCAATTGGGTGATCTCTTGCAATGTGTGTGGGTTGGAGAACTTCATTTTGATTGCTTGAACTTGGTTGATCATTTGACTTGTCTTCTTGATGAACTAGCATTTTGATCTTGCATTTGAGAACCACTAGCTTGCTTGATAGGAGATATGAGTACTTGATCTTTTTTATCATCCACATCAATCACTTGCCTTGCTCTAATATCTCCAATGTCCATGTTCTTCATTGCTTCTACCAACCGAGGTCCACCGACATCATACAAGTTGTCTTCCTCATCTTGGGACCCATTGTTTTCATCAAATTGCACATCATGGACTTCTTCAATAAGACCACTAGCATTGTTCCAAACTCTATAAGCTTTGCTTGTTGTTGAGTAATCGAGTAGGAAGCCTTCATCACATCTAGAATCAAACTTTCCCAATCTTGTACCCTTCTTCAAGATATAGCATTTGCAACCAAATACTCTAAACAATGCAATATTTGGTTTTCTTCCATGAAGTAGCTCATATGGGGTCTCTCAAGCAATGGATGATAATAGAGCCTATTGATTGAGTAGTAAGCCATGTTGATTGCTTCATCCCAAAACTTGTGACTCACATTGTACTCATTGAGCATAGTTCTAGCCATATCAAGCAATGTCCTATTCTTCCTCTCAACAACACCATTGGAGGGTGGAGTGTACTTGGCCATGAATTGATGTCCAATAACAAAATGATCTCAAAGATCATCAATTCTTGTATTCTTGAATTCACTCCCATTGTCACTTCTTATCTTCTTGATCTTGATTTCAGACTCATTGTGAACTCTCTTGACAAATGTCTTGAATGTATCAAATACTTCACTCTTGTCACTAAGAAAGCACACCCAAATGAATCTAGTGAAATCATCAACAATGACAAATCCAAATTTATTCCCACCAATGCTTGAATATGTTGTTGGTCCAAATAGGTCCATGTGCAACATCTCAAATGCCTTGCATGTGCTCATTGTACTCTTCTTTGGATGTGCACTTCCAACTTGCTTCCCAGCTTGACAAGCACTATAAAGTCTATCCTTTTCAAACTCAACATCTTTCAAGTTGTTGACTAGATCATGACTCCATAGCTTCTTCAATTGTTTCATCGCAACATGACCAAGTCTTCTATGCCATAGCCAACCCATGCTAGATTTGGATATCAAACAAGTTGACAGAGATGTTTCACTAGCATTGAAGTCAACTAGGTAGAGATTCTCATATCTAAATCCCTTGAATATCACATTAGAACCATCCATGCTCATAACCTCAACATTATTTGGTCCAAATATGCACTTGAAACCCAAATCACAAATTTGTGCGACCGAAAGAAGATTGAAATCAAAGCTTTAAACTAGAAATACATTTGATATACTCATGTCATTTGATATTGCAATCTTTCCAAGCCCAATAAACTTGCCTTTCTTGCAATTGCCAAATGTGATAGAATCAATGCCACTAACATTATCATTGATAGAATCAAACATTCTTGATGTACCAGTAATGTTTTGAGTGCACCCACTATTAATGATCCAATGCCTTCCTCCGGCCTTATAGTTCACCTACAAACAAATCAATGAGTCTTAGGTACCCACTTTTGCTTGGGTCCTTGTAGGTTAGTAACTAAGCTCTTTGGTACCCAAATAGCCTTCTTCTTTAGGCCAACAATGGGTGTACCAACAAACTTAGCTCTCACACCTTTCTCACCCTTGGTAAGAACATTACAAGAATCAAAAGGTATATCATTCACATTTTTCTTATTCTTCTTCATTTTATTGCAATTATTCTCTAGGTGCCCAACTTACTTGCATCTATGGCAATACCGACCATTGCTCTTCACAAAGCTAGGCTTTGGAGTTGCAAGAGTCGCTTTGCCCTTCTTGGGGGTGTATCCTAATCCCTCTTTGTTTACGAAAAACCTTTGGCTATCCAAGCACTTTAGCAAGCGGGCCTCACCACCATAGGCCTTGCCTAGGGCGTGAGTGAGCTCATCCACCTCTCTCTTGAGAGTCTCATTCTCAACCATTAGTGAAGCATCATAAGTGAAGCCATCACTACTAGTAGAGGTATAGTTGGTGGTGGTGGATGAAAAGCTACAAGAAGGGTTAGTCTCATGCATGATAATAGGTTGATAGAAGGATTCATTGATGATATCGCATGTTACACCTATATCACTTGATGCAACAACATCATTCTTTGCTTTTTGCTCAAGAAGCAATGGGTGAGCCTTTTCAAGCTTGGAATGAGCTTGACCAAGATTCTCATGGTCTTCCTTTAGACTCTCATGAGTGGTCATTAGCTCACTAAGAGCTTTCTTAAGTATTCTACCTTCATAGAAAGCTTCTTACACTCCTTGTCCTTAGCAATAGCTATATCTCGAGTTTGTAGCATTAAGTCATATAGTTGTTCCTTTGTTGGTTCATCATCATCATTATCATGTTCATTATCATTATCATGAGCATATTCCATTTCACTTTCGTCATCACTATCATCATATATTACCTTGTTCTAATTAGCCGTGAAGCATGAATGTGATGTCGAGAACAATGATGGCTTCTTGTTGATAGCAATGGAAGCAAAAGCCTTGTTAGAAGATTCTCCTTCTTCTTCTTCATTATTGCTCTCCCAAGTGACAACAAAGGCACCATCCTTTCTGGTTTTGAGAGTCATCCTTGCTTCTCTCTTCTTCTTATCAAACTTGTTGTTCTTGAAGTTCTTTTTTTCTTGTCATAGGGACACTCATTTTGGATGTGCTTGGTGCTATCACAATTGAAGCATCTTCTTGGTTGCTCATTGCTCTTGGAGTTGTCAAATCTCTTCTTGAAGCCTCCTCTTCTCTTGATGAACATATGTCCCATCTTCTTGACCACAAGAGCTAGAGACTCATCATCAATCACAAAGTCTCCCTCTTTACCATTGTCATCTTCTTCTTCAATGATGGGAGCTTTGCCCTTGGAGGAGGTGGCCTTGAATGCTACGGTTAGCTTATTCTTCTCTTCCTCCTTCTTGTCCTTCTCATCAACGTGCTTGTCATACTTGTCATATGTCAAAACCTCTCCAAGCAAGTCATTCGGCTTCATTGTATCAAGCCCATCTCTTTATAGCATCATGATCAACATCTTGAATCTTGAGGGCAAGCTCATCAAGAATTTGACATAAAAATCTTGGTCTTGTGTCTTGTAGCCCAAACTCTTGAGATCATCCACAATGACTTGTAGACGATGAAACATCTCTAAAATGGTTTCATCATCCTTCTTCTTGAGGTTCTCAAACTCACTCTTGAGGCCATAGAGCTTGGCACTCTTCACAACCTTGGTGGCCTCATATGTTTCACTCAACCTTGTCCACACTTCATGTGTCATTTCCACGTCCTTGATGCCCTCAAAGATCTTAGTGTCAATGCCATTGTATATTGTGTTGAGAGCCATTTTATTGGCTCTATCTTCATCGGTGGATTGTTGGGGTTGATGACAGCATAGTCATTCTCGGTGACCTCCAACACTCTCATGAATAGAACCAAGGTGCATACTCATCTTTCTTTTCCAATGATCAAATTAATGTCATCAAAGAAAGGTGGTTTGCTCCCCACATGGTTGAACACAATTTGAGCCATCTTTTCAACACCGAAGGATGTTAAGCCTTACTAAAACAGTGACCACAGCTCTAATACCACTTGTAAGGTCCTAGATGGCTAGACTGGGGGAGGGTGAATAGCCTATTAAAAATTCTACAAACCAGTAGACAAAACTTGATTATAGTATAACAAATGGCATAAACATGGATTTGCCTAGCCTAGATGGTGAGCAAGCCTCCTAATAACAAGTCTAATATATCTTATGATCTCAATGTCACACAAGAGCTATGTCACTACTTTCTACACTAATGAGCTAGCAAGAAAATTACTTCTACTCAAGCTACACTATAAATATCAGAAAGTAAATACAAGCGATAGGATGGTGATTTCAATACTGACGGTGTAGAGAAGATGTTGCTAATCACAATGATGATAACCAATCAATCAATATGGCAACAGTCACAATATGAAGATCAATCACCGGGAGACAAGTGAACACAATGAATTTTGTTCACCCGGAGTTCACTTGTGCACCGACCAACACCTTGATGGTTCCTTGGATCTTGACTCGCAAGTCAAGCCCTCGCAAGGCACGCTCTCGCAAGAGCTCCGCAAGACACCACTCTCAAGTGAGGTAGCTCAATGACACACACATTCCACTAGAGTTGCTTTTGGCTCTCCCCGGACAAGCACAAGAACCTCTTATAATCAATCATCGAAGGTGGGCAAGAACAATCACCAACTCTTCCCAATGCCTCCAACAATCCTCCAAGCCGGCTAGGAGCGGTACTCTCCAAGAGTAACAAGAAATCCACCGGCCAAACAACTCGCAAGTGCCACTAGATGAATCACCTCATGCAAATGCACTTCGAATTACTCAATCTCACTCAAGATTAGCAATCAAGCAAGAAAGATGAGTAGGAGAGAGCTTTAGCTCAAAGGATGCTCAAGAATGAAAGAATGGGCGAGTGACCTCCCTAAGGGCCGGCCACCACCTATTTAAAAGCCATCCTTTTGAAACTAGCCGTTACCCCTCGAGTCAGCTGAAAACGTGATCTTCGGACGCATCCGAAGACTACCTCTGGATGCACCACTGGCGTCCGGACAGTTCAAAATTTATGCGCCATGGAAACAATTGAAACGGCCGAAAAAACCACACCTCCAGACGTGTCTGGAGGACACGCTCAACCGGCCAACTAGTCGTTACCCTCTGACATGGATGCGTCCGACGCCCTCCACTCCGCGTCCAGCGCCAACGTCTGAAGGGCCAGCCGCAGCGCACCCTCTCTGAGTCGCGTCTGATGTGCTGTGGACGCGTCTGGCGTCCCGCGTCCGGACAGTACAAGAAAAACACGCCAAAACTTAGCCGATTCAAACAGCACCTCCGAACGCGTCTGGTGCATGCCTTCCGATGCCCGAGAACATTGTTTAGCATCCGGGGCTAGTCACCAGCTCGGCCCTCAGCCCAACAACGGTCCGGACTCGCACCAGCGTCCAGCGCTTGTGCATGGACGTGCCCCGACATCCGGCACGTGTAAAAGCATGTTTTTACACTGCCGCGACATGCTATCTCATCTACCTTTGCAAATGTGCCAACACCACCAAGTGTACATCTCCATGTGCATATGTATTAGCATTTTTCAAACATTTTCCTAGGGATTTTTCATCTTGCACTAGATCCTAATGCATTCACATGAAACGATAGACCTAGTGGCACTCATGAACTGAATTATCGAAGATCTTCCCTTTTTATAGTTTGGCTATTGATCCTAAACCACTCACACCCTCTATGGTGTCTTGAGTGCAAAACAAAATGGCCATATAGGTTATACCTTTGCCTTGAGCCCATTTTGTTTCTCCATCAACCGCCAAACCTCCACATGACATGTGACACTCCACGTCATCATGTAACCATCTTGGTCCATTGATCTCGATCTTACTTGCTCTTCACCATTGGTCGGTTCATCGGCGCCAAGTCTTTCTCAAGCTTCACCATCGCAATGGTCCTTCACTTCGAAGCCTCAACTTGCCTTTCACACTTCCACACGGTCCATCAAGCCAAGTCCTCATCTTGATCTTCACCTTCTAGTTACACAACTCCATGTCATGACCCATTTACAATGAGCTCCACTTGGCAAGGACTACCTTATCTAAATCATCCACTTAGATCAAAAGTTAGTCTTAGGTTTCATCAATTATCCAAAACCAAACTAGGAACTTTCATACTGTCCAATTTCCCTTCCCAAAAGTCCTCAAACATAGCCATCACATCCCCTTTAATTACCCCCTAGAATCTTGAAGTTCATTGCCTGTCATAGCACCCGCCATCTATTCCACATTGAGGATCCCAACTTAGGATGAAAAACTGCTATTGGCTTAGCTTGGATAGCCTCTGGACCCTCCTGGATAGGTTCAGTCCTCTCCCCATCTTCTTCCATATACTCATCATTGTCTGAATCCATCTCCCTATCTAGCCTCCACACCCTATCAAATTTCCCTTTGCCCTTGCTGCTGCCCTCCCCTTGCTGAAATTGATCATTGTTGCCCCTTCTAGATTTGTCTTTATCATCTGGTTTGTCTGAGTCCTGTCCAGGAGTAGGAGGAGCTCCTCTTCCTCCCCTCAGCTCTTGTTCCACTTCAAACCTGAAAAAGGTCCCTTCCCCATTGATAAGGAACTCTATCTCTCCATTAATAGCCCCAGGATTTTTGCATCTAGCCTTAACCTTTACTGGCTCAATTCTTAGAAAGCTTTGCTCATCCACAACTAAGGGCTCAGCCACCATCGAAGTGATTTCCTTTATCTACTCCACTTCTCTGACAATGCTTGGAACATTGTGTATCTTTACCCATACTGTATGCAGGTAAGATGAAGCTTTTGGTTCCACATGGTTTTGATCAGAGTGACTGATAGTGATAGAGGGACATTGTGCTTATTCATGTCCATGGAAAAGAAAAATTAAAACTAAATTTCAATATATTTGTATCTGATACACTTCTCTGTTTCCTTCCCTTTGCATTTTTGTTTCCCAAATGTTCAGGCCTGCTTTTTTTTATCTTGCCTAGGTTGTTTTAAATATCAACAACCATGACCGCTTCAATCATTTGGAGCTAATTCCTTTCCTACTTTCCCGTTCACTGACCAACCAGTGTCTTTGTACTATTAAGTGGATACCCACTATTTTATAGTCCCCTTGCTCTTTTGGTGACTACTGTTTTTTCCTTTGCATGTTTCGTTTCCCTATGATCGAGATTGTTTTAGTTATCAAGAACCATCAAAGTTCGTTCGATTAGTTGGAACTGATTCGTCGGCATTGTGTTTTACTTCACCAGGCAATACCTTGCTGCCATCCAGTGGATAGCCAATATTTTGCAGTTAGGAACGACTCTGCTGTCTTGCTACCTGTTTTCTTTAAACTGTATTTGTCCATGTACTCTGCTGCCATCCCTCTTTTGCTATATGTCCATCCACAACTTTGAGTGCTCATGTTCTATGCATGAGCAGTTGCATACCTACCATGTCTCTATTGATTTCCACGCAACCAAATTGATATGTTCCATGGTTCGTTCTTGCCATTTAATTAATTTTTGCTGCCATTTCTATAGCTGGTGTCTAATTTAGGCTGCAACTTAAATATTTAGTTGGTACTATAATTTCTATACCTCATGTGCATGTTCTTTTCTTAGAGGTTTATTATAGCACTGCAATTTTCTTCACATTAATATATCTGTTCGGTTTTGTCATCTAATACTATCTTATCTTATTTGTGCACCCTACAATCATAACAGACCAACTTTTCTTTTTCTCCCATTCTTGTGGCATATAAACTCAGTGCACCTATATATGGTTTCTCATCTCAGGAACCATGCAAAAAAGTATTGAAACTGCGACAAAGAAGACACAGATTTGTGCATTTGTACCTTTGCAGTTAGCAGACCTCTCTTCTCAGACTACTCAATGCGGTAAGCACACCGCTCTTCTAGAGTTCTATCTTAAAAAGTACATCTACACCATTGCAAGTTATTTTCAGGTTGCCTCATAGGTCTTAGGATATAGAAAAAAAAACTTTAGTGATAGGCATTGGGGATTTTAGTATCACAATTTACAAGATATTTACTCACTCCGTCTCTCAGAAAACACAATCTAAGAGTTTAAAATTTTTTTCTAAAACAAGGCGCTAAAGTAGCCTACAAACCTACTAGCAGGCCTAGGGTGGAGGCCATACCAACAGGAGCAGCCTGCTGCCAGCTCACGCACGAGACAGCCCGTTGGTCTTACTGTGTCGCTCGAGAAACTTCCTTCGTGATTTTTTTTGTTACGTAATTTTTACGTGACTGACCAGACTTCAGACATAGGGGCATTTTGGTTATTTTGCCGACGCCTTGGTTTTCAAGCCGAGAGCTACGATGCATTTTTTCCCGAGACAGGGGGAGTAGGTACTATAGAGCTATACTATATATCTATTTTATTTTCTCTAAAAGGGTTCATCGATCTATTCTACCGTAGATTCTATAGCTATCAGTTAGTTTTCCAATCGAAGCCAAGAAAACCTATATGTCTGTTTGAATGCTAAAGAAGTGAATCATAATTAACCAGATCACTAGACCAATGTTTGAAGAGTTGTTAAGTTCAACAAAAATATACCAATAATCTCTCAATATCGAGTCATGATGTCTTGGTGAGTTACATGCATTTAGATTGGTATCTATGGAAAGTATAGCCCATTCTCCTTTATACTATAAAGTACATTTATTAAAGCCCAGAATGGACGATAGATTAGTCTCTCTATTTTCTGTTTTAAAACGCTCACGCTAGATAAATTAGAGCGCACTATGGTCCATACATTACTGAACCAATTTAAATGCAAGAGCGCACTATGGTCCATACATTACTGAACCAATTTAAATGCTGATGGAGTTGCCCACCTACACTATAGCAAACTCTGGACACTGTTTTTGGCCATGTCGCATCGTATGCAATCACCCTCCTGGATCTTACTTGCAAACTCGCGCAGCTGCCAAATTTTATGGCAAAATATTTCTGGAGCTATATGAAACCTTGATAGCTTAGATAGTAGATTATACTTCTATACTTCTACAATTCCATGTGTCGGTGTTTGGACCCAGAGCCCCTTAATCAACTAGTAAATTATGCTATGTGTCCCTATCTGGATGGTGATGCAAGGTGGATACACTCGATTTATTCTGGTTCGGGGAAGAGAAAGCCCTACGTTTAGCGGGGGCGGGGGAGGAGGGATGTAGTATTGCCTTGTACTGAAGTGCTTGTGTAGGGGTTATAAGCGAGTGAGAGAGGGAGCTAGTCCCAAGTCTTAAGAGCAAAGGAAGGATAGATTGCTTGAGATGTTGATCTCGAGGACGTAGAAGGCTAAGTGTGTTGCTGCTTGCTCTCTGCCTAGAACTACCCCTGGCGTCCCTTTTTATAGGCTCAAGGGGAGGCTCAGGTGTACAGAAAAAACCTAGGAGAAGGCGTGGTAGGCGCTGTAAAGGGTGCTGCAGTGATGTGCATCTAGGAATGGGGGTTATCCTTCGAGCGTCATGTTGATGGCTGGTGATGGGGTGGTGATATGCTCACGCCTAGGTAGCGCGTGCAGCAAGTTGTGTGGCTCGATCTTCTCGTAGGATCCGCGAACTTGATAACTTATCGCTGCGTGACCTGGTGAAGAGGCAGTGCACCGCGAGGCTGTCCACGCGATGAACTACCGAGACATCACCCTTCCACGTACCGACGAACAGCCCACGCAATCACGCCCTATAGATGTGAAGGCACGAACTGGGTGAACCGCAGTTCGGCGTTCTACAACTCCCTCAGGAATCGAAAGAACAAGTGTTGCAAGTCTCTCAAGACTCACACATAGACAAAACTCCACGAGTTTGTGTAATCTGAATTCAGCAAATCAAGATATGTCCCTTCATTGTCTTAGTACAAAATATTTATAGAGAGAGGGGCGATCAGCTTGGAGTAAATGGAAGTATGCGCATGCACTAGTGGATTTCGTGGCTGGTTCGCGCGTCTTTTCAGCTTCTAGCAGCAGTTACTAAAATGAGCATAACTCTTTATTAGGAAGTCCAAATGAGGAGCCGTTTGATGGGTTGGAAAGTAGACTTGAAGACGCTTCCAACCAAATATAGAGCACCATCTAACTCCTTGTATTCTGTCCGCGGTGATGCTTGGAATTCGTACCATGTGTCAGCCATCTAGCTTCTGGTTGCATTCCCATGCAAAGGTGATGAAGCACCATTTATTCTTGCACGCCTAGGTTTCTTGGTTCAGATGTCCGGGGGTTTGAATCCTTCATCATCCCATGCTTGCTCATTCACTCCCTCATTTCTAAGGACATTGAAACAAGAATTCAAAAGCATAGGTTCATTTAACGTAATCTGATCATTAAACATAAGGTTAGCGTTCACCTGAGAATGAATTTCCTTCTCCAATTGTTTAGCTCTACTCCTTATAATTGGACCAGTAATATCAAGTGTAGTTTCATTCGAAGATGAGGGAATGCTAGGAATGTCCTCATTAGGTGGTGAAAGACCCCTACTTCTATTAAGGACGTGCGTTCTCCTCTTGAAAACGTGCGGATGTTGTTCCTTCGTTAACTGATGGTGCTTGAGGCCCGCTCGGGGTGTAACGGTGGGGGTCAACGCATAGCGGATAAGATTAAGCCCCGGAAATTCAGTATATGGCTGTTGTCGAGTAGCGTTTTGAGGGGGCCTCGGAGGCGGAACAATGATGGGTGATCACGGCACAATCTGGTATGGGCGGTAAAAAGTGGGATTTGACCCCGATACTTCTTCCCTTTTGATGGCGTTGTAGCCATGGAGGTAGGTGGGAGTAAGTAGAGTCATTAAATGCCCATACTTTTGTCTCTGGGTAGGTAAACGATGGGGAGTCGACTGCACTAGCTGGCCTCGTGCGAATCGAAATTTCTCCGTAGTCGAGGCCCTCCATTGAACGGGCCTCGTGCGAATCGGAGTGGTGTCGAGGGTGTCCTAGAGACATGGAATACTTTATGGAGCGAGTTTGAGCAGGACATTTAGGGGGTTTTGGTATTGGGTCTGTTGGAGGATTTTGCCTTATAATCCTTGATTTGGGGTACCCCTAATAGCAGTACTTAACAGTAGCCCCTAGCCTTTGTATGAGTGAGGGAACTCTTGCAAAGGGTTCAACAGTGTAAGATCAGGCTGGCACTCGTATTCTCCGATGGGTGCGCGTGAGTGCACCCTTCGGGTGTAGCCCCTGAGGCCTCGGAGGAGTTGGGGATTCCTCCGAGGGCTTTGTTCAAAGTGCTTATTGTGTGATTGGCTCTTTTTTCGCCGTGATCGCGTCACCTGTCCGTGGGGAGCCCATACTACCTAGCCTCAGCTTGCTTGCGTGGCGAGCCCCCATGCCTCTGCACACGCGAGAGGTCGATCAGGGTCTCACTCGGCTTGGTTCACGACCCTCATGCATCCTTTCCACAAGGAGGAGTGGTGGGGAACGTGTTACTACCCTCGACATGCGAGCATCCATGTTTCCCGATGAGCTTTTATCGGGAAATTCAAGTGGAGGCCCGTGCCCCGTTAGATGGGGTTCGGCTAGCGGCCATAGCGGTGCTCTCCAAGGATGTCTGAGGGTTGTCACGTGGGTCTTGGATCCGTTCGATGGGATCCAAGGGCTCGGTGCCTCCCTCCGAGGGGATCCCGCCGTCGACCTCTCTTTTGACCTTGAATATGTCCATCGGCGTCTCGAGTATCTTACTCGAGCCCTGGCCGTGTAGGGGCCTGCCCAAAGTCATCCCTGACTCTAGTCACTCGATGGCAGCTGTCGAACCCCTGTCGGTGGCCAGCCTTTGAACCCTCGAGCTTTGAGGTGGGCTTGGAGCCCGTGGTTCCTTGGCCTAGAAGGATCCCATCGTGTATATCCTTTTTTTCCACCCATTCGGGTGCGCCTTTTTAGGCATGTGTTACGGGGAATCAGAACAACATCATAGTGAACATTGCGAGGAACGACCCATGAGCGAGAATCGAGGGGGCAGTTTGGTGGAAGCATTTCATGCAGAGATTTTGTTGCTCCCTTGCTGGATCTTCCCATTGCCCTCCCGAATGGATATAAGTACAGGGTTCACGGATCGTCTCGCCCTTACCCTGCCATTTGTGACCGTCGTTTCTATCTGTCGATCCCACCACCGGGGTACCCGAGAGGGTCTTTTTGTTCGGAGGAGCTAGGAAAACTGCAGAACTCAGCGGTTATGGCAACAAGCTTGACAAGACAGACGATTTTATACTGGTTTGGGCCCTTGACTTGGCGTCGAGTAACATTCTTTACGTCGAGTCGGCGTTAGCCTGTTGCGTTGTATTGATAAGTATGAGGGAATGTGTTGTTCGTTATTACAAGGGGTACCCTCAGCAGCCTTATATGGGGTGAGGCTAGCTCCAGGTTCTATGTTTCCTAGTCAGATTCCAGGATCGAGTCCTAAACTAAGAGTTTCGTACTCTTTCCTATTACAATCCGCCTAGAATATGAAAATTTACACATCGTGTTGCTCTGTGTTCTATTTGAATTGGGCAGCGGGTCCTTTGGGAAGGGTCCACCATCCATATTCCGTCTTGTCAGGGAACCTCTGGTATCCTCCATCGCCAAGCCCCCGAGCGTTTCAGAGCACAAGCACATAACTCGCTATTTGGACAGCAAATCATATGATTGAGACCTAATAAACCCGGTAGTCCGTGAAATCTCGAAGGATTTCAAACTTTTCCGACACGACCAAGATCGTAATAGTTTAGCGTACTCATTCACAAGCAACAAGTTTAAAACATCATCGGAGTACGAAATAGAGTTATTACAAACCAGGTTCAAGTTCAAATAAAAGCGGAAGCGATTTAAGTTCAAATACCACACACACACAGTTGAAATATAGTGCCAGGTCCTTGGTCCACATCCAGCAAAAGCATCAAGTAGAGAAGAGTGACCATGCCCAAGGTCTAGTCATCGCCCAAGGCGGGATAGAAATAGTTCTGACAATAACCATAAAGCATCTCACCATCTGCAAAAACATGGGAAATAAAACCCTGAGTACGAGGATGTACTCAGCTAGACTTACCCGTCATAAACTAAAATAAAAGACTCCAAGGAGTATGCAAGGCTGTATAAGTAGGATAGCTGACTCATTTAAAATTTGCGGAAAAGCTTGCATTAAGAAACAATTAATAAGAACCTTCTAGCAATGTATTTTAATCTGATTATCCTTATCATGCTACATTAGCACCTGTACTAAACAAGCATGGTAATAATTATTCAACAGCAAGTAACCATTTCCGGTTGAGTCTCATTCAGTCTCAACAGCTCAACCATCTCACCTCTTGTTCAAGTTCTTACTACGATGCCGCTGCTCAAGTCAAGTGTTCACTGTCCAGGAACGATGGCGATTATAATCGATTGCTAACCAGCTGGCGGGTACTCCTCACACAAACCACACTCACCAGCCACGGTGAGCTACAGGTCACCGACATCCAATTCAGGAAAAACGCGAGATCAACAGGTACCATCGCATCCGGCCACCGTCCGGCTGCCAGCAGGGCGCACCATGCTCTATTCAGGCCTTACAACCGCGTAACCCGTGGTCCTCCATCTTCACCAATGCGATGCGTACAGCAGGTCGACTCCCGGCCCAAATCAAAATTAGGCTTCGCGGTCGGAACGACTTATCCTTCCAGCTAAATGTGAGGCATAAATTCAATATGACTTGAGGACGTACAACGGACGGGGTCCTAGTTCGACACAGACGGGATAAACCACATTGAACCTCCAGTTCATTCTCAACTCCAATCCCGCCCGGTCTCGATTTATTATCTCCACATGGTTATCCAAGATAACAATGTATTCAACCATCCGAGTTACCACCTATAACTCGCGGATGACAGGAAATCACCCGACTTCTACCGATCTAGTTAAGCAGGGCTAAGCATATAATCGTACCTGAACCTAACAGGGTTGAAGTATAAACAGTGGCAAGGAATATAAGTAATGCAGCAACGGTATAAAACAACGCCTATAACTTAATGCAACAAACAAGTAAAGGACTCAAGTTAGATATTTTACAAACCACAGGGAGAATGCTCCGGGGCTTGCCTTTCAGAAAAGCACTTGGCTGATGGTCGGGACACTCCGGAAGATCAGCTTCGGGATCCTCTTCTGCTGCTGCTTCCCGCACCAAAGCTTCTTGTTGGTCTTCCTCTCCTGGTGCTCCGGGAACTACTGTCGCGAGCTCTGACGATCCTGTATGATGCATAGTGCATATGAATACCGTGCATACATATAAATAAAATGCTGATGGTGATGGTAAATGAATGCTCAGCTAAGATGAATGATATGATATTTTGAAACATGTATGATAAGCACATGTCATCCGCATTCTCTTCTACCGATAAATCTCCAAAAAGGCCTCGCATTAAAACTTACTCGCACACTATAAGGAATTATAAACAACCAATGTTTTGCACACTACACTCTACTGAACCACAATCAATAGAAGATCACACATATCAAGAATAGCATAAAAAACATTTTTACACACATGAAATGATAACTCTAAAGCACTATTTATAAACGAAAGAATTCAGGGTATAACTACAACATGACTTTAGACTACTCAGAAAATTCTGTAAAAATTACAGAAGCTTAATCATACCATATAAAGACTACCATAAAAATTTCAAGTCAAAACAGTAAGTACTTTATCCTGCACAAAAATGACAAAGCAGCACAATTCCAGGGGCATAAAATACTTTGTACATAAAAGTATATCAAACAACAGATCTCAGAACATAATTAGCTCTATATTGACATAAAAACACTCTCCAAAAAGTTTCATGCACAAATTCCTTATACATTATTTATTATGAATTATTTATCCTCACATGAAAATAGGCACCATAACTAGACATAGAAAAATTTACATATGACATAGCCTAAAAACATTTTTCACAGATAGAGCATGACATAAGAAAACCAACAAACTTGGTCTCACATTTTTCTGAGCAACACAGAATTAGTTATGCATTTCCTAAGATAAATACAATTAATAGAGATAAATAAAGCTATACAGAAAAGTTTTACAAATTCCACATTTCATATTTTTCATGCACAGATCATCTCATAAGAAAAATACTGCAAGTTGAACCAACTCATTTGGATGAAAAATGAGCAAGTTATGAATTTTCAAAGTTTAAACTGAAATCTGAAATTAATTCTGAAAAAGAAAAAGGAAAACCACTTTACACCGAGGACCCTGACATTTCCAAAAACTAACTGAGCCCTAACCGGTAAATTACTGAGTCTGGCTGATATGCACGAAGGACCCTAGGGTTTCTCTTATTCTAACTCGCAGATCCTCGACGGCGGCGGCGCTCGGCCGGCCATCCTGGCGGCGCTCGGGCTTCACCGACCGGCGGGAAAGGGAGAGGGGAACAACGCGCACCGATCTATGGGACCAAAGACGGGAGGGAGCGGCTCAGGGCGGTCGGAGCACGGACGCGGCGGAACGGCGACTCACCCCGACTCCGGCGAACCCTAATCCCGGCGATAGGAGACTCGACCGACCGCATTAACCACGGCTTTGGCTCGAGGGGACCCTAGCGCATCTCACTGGCTACTCAGAGCAGCGGGAGCTCGACTACGGCGGCTCGGCCACGCACGCGCGGCGGGGCGGCGACACTCCGCGCGGCGGCTCGGCGAAATTCGGCCGCTCGAAACCCTAATCGACCTCACTGACTACCGTCCTAGCTGCTACGGACCACGACGCGGTTGCTGCGCATCCTAATGGCGAGGGAGGACGGTCGGAGCGGCGGGACCACGGCGAAGCCGAGGTGCGGCAATGGCGGCCCGAAGAGAAAGCGGGGCGATTCGGCTATACCTTGACGCGATGGGCCGAGGTGAGGGCGGAGGAAGATGGAGCGGGCTCGGGCGCACTCGGTTGCGAGCTCAATCGAGTGAATGCACGGCCGACGGCGACGAATTTTGGAACGGCGGCGAGGCGGGCTCGGGCGACGCGGCGGCGGCAGAGAAGAAAATGCGCGGGGTGAGGGAGAGAGTGAGGGAGCCGGGAGGATGAAGGAGCGGGCGGCTTCGGACGACGCCCACGCGGCCAAAATTTCCCTCCGGACGCCAGACCCCGAGCGCCACGCGGCCGTCGCATGCTGCCGCGGGCGGCCACGGCGTTTTCCTGGTCGGGGATTTCCCTGACGGCCAGGACCGAACCGTCACCGAAAAGCTATTTTCACTAATTCAGAACAAACTTTGCTACTTAATAACTTTCAAACTAAGCCGAATTAGCAAAAACTCAAAATAGATGAAATGTAGCTTTTGAAGAGTAGAACACTTCATCTTAAAGGAGTTTTACCAGATTCTGCCTAGATTTTGAATTACAAAAATCCAAATAAAATACCTTTTAAAATATCCCAAAATAGAAAATCAGCCCCCATTTTTTTCCCTTTTTCAACATTTTTGAACACCTTCCAAGCATTTTCATGAAAAGTGGTAAAAACAACTTTTGTTCCTTATAAAATTCTCTACAAACTTCATTTAGGGCACACACACATGCAAGCACTGTAGCTACCACTTCCAATTCAGTCAAACAAAACTACTCTAATGGTCCACCTTGGTCAACCATGACAACAAAGCTTAATTAGCCAAAACCATGAACATAAACCTAGGTTCATTTGGTGTCCTAAACATGTCTAGGTTACATTAGAGGTCATCCAACACCAAACACTCATACCACATATGCACTTCATGTGAAAGGCAAGCAAAATTCGAATAAACAAGCATGATACATGAAATGACAATCACTCTTTTCATTAATGCTATGCATAATGATGCTTATGCTTAAGAATGCAATGATTATGCTTGCTTAACACCAGAGTGTTACAGCTAGGTTCTTTTGAGATTAAATCTTGGGATGCTCTTCTCTTCCTCTATCGTCATCTTGTTTTCAGGGAGTGCAATTTGAAAAAAAATTGCACTCACTGAGTGTAGCCCCCGAGCCTCTTGCTTTATGGAACAAAAAGTTGGAGGGTCTAGCTTAGTCTTCATCTTCTGGTCATCACCTTTGCATTTCATAGAGTGCAATTTTTTCCAAAATTGCAATTAGTGAGTGTAGCCCCCGAGCCTCTTGCTTTATGTAATAGAAAGCTAGAGGGTCCTGATGAGATTTTGAAATGTGTTTTTGGTGGAGGGTACTCCTGCAGGCCCTAAGCCTTTCTTGGGTTCTTTTAAGTGTAAAAGAACTTAGGGAATGGTTCTTGAATTCTCCGTTGATGAACGGTTGGTTAGTTGGCTGTTGGATGTTTTTACTGCTCTTGTACTTTACCGAATATGCTTTTGGATATGCTCCTTTGTCTTGTAGTGCTTTTACTATTTTGCTCATGACTTTGCAGGCACACTTGATTCCTTCTGCGTGCATGCCTGTCCTCTTGTCGGCTGTGTATTGTTCCCGCGTGCTCGTTCAGTCGTCTCAGGGTCTTGTCTTTTTTGCATGGCTGCCTTTGCTTTGGGGTTCCTTTTCTTCTGTAGACTCAGTCTTCATATACCCATTTTGGTCTATAAATATGGCTTCCTAGTGTCCGTCTCCCTTCATTCACTCGTAGGCTTCTTGGGTTACTCTTTCTCTCTTCATAGTATCTTTCTAGTGATGGAATTGCTGGTGTGCGAGCTTGATGAGCCCTCAGTCTTGTTCTGTACCTTCTATAATCTTCCTTAGCACATGGTGTAGGTGTTTTGGTAGGGGTTAGTAGTAGGCTAATCCCGCAGTGGAATTGCCTCATTAAAGGTGATGAGGCGGATGGTGTAGGGCTTGTGATGTACTTGGCGCTATCTCCGATGCCTCGGTTTCCAGTGCTCTTCAACCTTCCTCCTTATTTCCTTTATCTTGGTGGTTCATGAGTTGTTTAGCTTGTTCAACATCTGTTTGGTGTGGACCGACCTCTGCTTTCTTCTCTGCTGTGTCATTTTGGCACCACGGTGCAGGTCAGCTCGTGTTGGGAGATGTACCTAGGATCTTCTAGTGTTACAGACTGCGACGACGCTGTTGCACCTGTGAATATGGTGCTGCTCCTGCCATTCTCAGCGACATCATATTCGAATTTGCTATGGCCATTTTATTTCTAGGGTTGTCCTCCTCCTTGTCAACATTGAATCTTGGTAGAGGTATATAACCTTGAATTCTATTGGGTTCCTTGTTGATATTTGTAGTTTGACCAGGACTTTCTTGATGCTCAGGAATCCCATCGAGTTCCTAGTTTCTGCATTGAAATGAGTATTTTCAAGTTCATTGGGTCTTTTATCCATTTGTACTCTGTTGTAGTCCCCGTATCTGCTTGATCAGTGCAATGAGAAATATTGTTTTATACTTGTCTCCTATCGATGTGCGAGTTGTTTGTAAACTGGAATGCTGCTATATAACTTGTCCCTGTGAAGCTTCGGTTGTATCGGGTTCTTCTTATATTGTGCTTGATGATGTATGAAACTTTCCATGTGTCTGCGGTTTCTTTTCCTTGCATGAGAATGTTGTTACCGAAGCCTTTGGGCTCTTTTGGCCACAGATGTATGTTCGGCTTCTAGTTGTCTGCTCCGTCGAGTTGTTACTATCCCGATATCACTGGGTCTTTGTGCTTTCTTTGCGGTAAAAAATCTTATCCTAAGATCTTCTGTTTTCTGCCCATTGTAATATTACCGCTGCCATTGTTATCGTTGGCAATTTATCCATTGTGGTAATATTCAATGCTCCAGTTAGGCAACTGTCGATGGGGACACTGGAGGTTTCCCAAGAAGACGAAATATGGATGGAGGATCGAAGAACCCGCCGCCCAATTCGAGTACAACACGGAGTAACACGACGTGAGAACTACCATATCCTTAACGGGTTGTAATAGGAAAGAGTACGAAACTCTTAGTTTAGGACTCGTTCCTAGACTCCGACTAGGAATCGTAGAGCCCGCAGCCAGCCTCGCCCCATATAAGGCTACTGCGGGCACCCCTTGTAAAAAGCGCGAAGTACACAGCAACACACAATCCCTCATACTCATCAATACAACGCAATAGGCTCACGCCGACTGGACGTAAAGGCCTTTACTCGACGCAAGTCAAGGGCCTGAACCAGTATAAAATCGTCTGTCTCATTAAACTTGTTGCCACAACCGCCGAGTTTCGTAGTCTGCCAAAGCTCCTCCGAACAAAAACACCCTGCCGGGTACCCTGGTGGTGGGCTATCAGTGATAAAACATCGACAGCTGGCGCGCCAGGTAGGGGCTTTCGGCGGATTGTACACCGAGAGTTCGACGGACCTCACCTTCAAGATGAGTTTCTCAATGGGAACAACCTTCATTTTTGGTTCATGTATCTACGAGGCCAACGGGGAAGGCAAGTTCCAGAGCCGTCTGGCCAAACAGTCAGAGCTCGACGACATCAAGATCGACACCATGGAAGAATCTCGACTCACCAAGAGGCTCGCAACGCTTTCAACTTCGGATCCAAATTGGGAAGAAGAAGACCATGAAGCCAGCTCAGAGGAGAATTCAAAAACCGTTGTCAACTCCAGCACCATCAAGAATCTGACTCAAGGTCAAGAGGAGGAATATGAAACCGACTCTGAGAAGAACTGGAATACCATCTACAACTCGAAGACATTCATCAAGATTCCCAACTCGTTTTTGTACGGGTTGCGCAACTCAGCATCTATTGTGCAAGAATACCTGAAGAAGTCGCACGGGTGCCACGAGTGCCCAATCCATGGGAGGAGTAGGAAGAACCAATCTGCGGAGCCAATTACTCCAATCCGCAACCCTCGAGACCCAAGAGGAGAGGTAAAGCGGATAGTAAAGAACTTTGAACCAACCAGAAGCCAGGAAAGATTGCTTACAACCATGACTAAGGAAGACAATACTACTCACTGGCCAAGTACTTTCTCCACCAACGGAATACAACCTGATTACTACTATTAAGGATTGCCCTTTCAAGAAGGAAAAGAACTCGCCACTTTATCTTTCGACAACGCTAATTCAGAAGAAGAAGAACCTGCAAAAATTCTAAGAAGGCTGAGAAGAAGAACTGTCTACATGGTCGATGTAGTTGAACTACCCGTATCTCCAAGACCACCGGAAGTACATTCATCTGATGAGTCAGAAGATGACATATCTAAAGATGAAAGAACCAAAGAAGACGAAAGCGAGGATTGCAAGCTGTCGAGGGTGGGTCGGAACCATCGCCGGTCTAGCAGAAGAACTAAAGCGAAGCGAAAGAAGCAAGCATGGACCAAGTACAGGCAAGATCACATGATGTACAACAAGCTAAAAGCAGAGAAACAAGCAGCCGAGCTTGAAGAACAAGAGAGAATCAACGAAGCAACCAAACAGCTCGAATCTCTAAAGAAGGTGCAAAAAGAGAAAGAAGTTGCACAGAAGAAGACTCAAGAACCTGAAAGGATGGTAAACAAAGCTCAGCAAAATGAACAACCCGCTATTATAGACCAGCAGGGCGGATAACCCGAAGGACAGTTTTCATCAGAATAGAACCGGAAGGGAGCAGCAACGTAAGAGGCAGAACAAATCACCAACATTCAAGACCGCCTTCACCGCCAAGATCTGAAAGAACCCACCCATACCCATCACAAAGAAGGTCGGAACAAAGCAGGATGGTAAGCAGAGAAGAAGGATGTGGAGAATCAGAGTGCCAATCACGCTACAGAGATCGTAGAAGATCACCATCACCAGATTACAACAAGAAAGACAATTACACCAGATTTCCATGTTTCGCCAAAAGGTTGTAAGACACGAAGCTACCGCACAAGTTCAAGTCATCAAATCACTCAAAATACAATGGGAAAGAAGAACCTAAGAAATGGCTGAGAGTTTATTCACAATCCATCGAGTTGGCTGGAGGAGACGAAGACCTTAAAGCACTATTCTTCCCAATGGCATTAGAAGCAATGTCACTAGAATGGTTTGACAAACTACCCACAGGGTCCATCAGATATTGGAGTGACTTGCAAAAATAATTTTTTGACCACTTTGCAGGAATTATCATACACCCAATGACAGCAGCAGAATTACAAGGAATCACACAGAAGCCAGGAGAATCACTTAGAGAATACTACAGAAGATTTGGCGAAGCAAGAGCACAAGTACTCGAAATCACTGATAGAGAAGTCATCGATATATTCAGCAACGGAATCATCGCAAGGTGGGAATTCAAAGAGTTCAAGAGTGAAGACCCAAAGAACAGCGAAGAGTTCAAGCGAGCTGTTGAAAAGCTCATATCTTCAGAAGAAAAGACAAACAGAAAGTTCCCTAATAACAGAGACAACAATGACAGGAGGGGAAGGCCTGACTACAGAAGCTATAACAAGAGACCAATGCAAGAAACAACGGTGGCAGTAGCCAACAAAAGAACCAGCACCTACCAGAGCCTAACCCCTCAAGAAAAAGATAGAATAAAGCAAAGGCAATTTGCAAACTTCGAAGACATGAACTGCCCCATGCACCCAAGGTCGGGGCACAAGCTCAAAGACTGTCATGATTTCAATAGCCAATACCAAAAAGATGGGAGGTACAATAAAGATAGAAGGATGATAGAACCAAAGAAGGAAGAAAAGAAGCCAGAAGGAGATTTTCAAGAACCCCAGAAGCAATTATATGTGATATTCTCTGGAGTACCAGGCATAAGGAACAAGCAGCAACAGAAGCTAGCACAACGAGCAATCATGGCAGCAGAACCCGCTGTGCCAAGATAACTAAACTGGTCGGAGCACCCGATCAACTTCACAAGGGAAGATCAATGGACAAGCACATCCAACGCAGGTTGTTATCCACTAGGTAGCACCAACAATTGCAGGAATCATAGTCCCCAAAGTACTAATCGATGGTGGAGCTGGCTTGGACATCATATTCAACGTAACCTTGAAAAAGATGAGCATCGACTACGAAGGGATGATTACACCAACAAGTACACCATTCTATGGCATAGTACCCGGAACAGCAGTGGTACCTCTTGGACAAATAACATTGCCGGTTACATTTGGTACCAAGGAGAAATACAGGACAGAGTTCATCAAATTCGAAGTAGCCAATTTCGAGTCTTGCTACCATGCTATCTTGGGATGACCAGCACTAACCAAGTACATGGACTTACCACACTATCCATACCTACTACTCAAGATGCCAACAACTAAGGGGATATTATCACTACAAGGAGACCTACAGAAAGCATATGATTGTGATGTGCAAGCCATACAAATTGTAGAAAGATTGCAAGGTGAAAAAGGAAGAAGGGGGATTGCCATGATAGGAGCAACAATGAACCCGCAGGAGACAGAAATCCCTATAAAGAAGGCTAGCAAAAGTTTCATTACCCCAACCGAAGTGAAAACAAAGAAGAGCGACCCGAACAAGTGCGTTTTTGGAGTACCAGCTGGTCAACTACTCGGTTTTCTAGTCAGCAATAGAGGAATTGAAGCAAGCACAAAACAAATCAAGACAATTCCAGATATGGAACCACCAAGGAAGATAAAAGACGTCCAGAAGCTGATAGGCTGTATGGCAGCTCTCAACAGATTCATATCACGCCTAGGAGAAAAAGGCATTCCATTTTTCAAACTACTAAAAGAGACAAGAAAATTTGAGTGGACAGAAGAAGCAGATGAAGCCTTTCAGAAACTTAAGCAGTACCTAGCCAAATCGCCTATTCTGGTGCCACCAACCAAGAAAGAAGACATGCTTGTTGTTGTTGAAAGAGAAGAACCCGGTCATGTTTACAAAGTACAAAGGCCAGTCTATTACGTCAGCGAAGTACTAATGGAGTCAAAAGTCAGATACCCTCACATATAGAAATTACTCTATGCAATCTTGATTTCATCAAGAAAGCTCAGACACTACTTTCAAGAACATAAGATCACGGTCATCATAGAATTTCCTTTGGCAGACATTCTAAGAAACAGAGACGGTACAGGAAGAATATCTAAATGGGCAGTAGAACTCGGAGCATTGAACCTGGAATTTCAGTCTAAAAAGGCTATCAAATCCCAAGCACTCAGCGACTTCCTAGCTGAATGGACAGAAACAACTCTAAAAGAACCCGAACCCATCACAGATCATGGGATTATGTATTTCGATGGATCACTCAAATTAGGAGGAGCATGGGGCAGGGATCCTATCCATATCACCAGAAGGAAAACAACTCAAGTACGTCCTACAGATTCTATGGCAGGCCACGAACAATGAAGCAGAATATGAAGCACTCATACATGGGTTAAGAGTAGCCAACTCTTTAGCAATAAAAAGGTTGCTAGTCTACGATGATTTAGCAGTTGTCATCAACCAAGTCATCAAAGAATGGGATTACACAAAAGACAACATGGGCGCTTACTGTGCAGAAGTCAGAAAGTTGGAGCAAAATTTCCAAGGATTAGAAATCCACCACGTTCTAAGAGATTCAAATGTAGTAGCTGATACTTTGGCCAAGCTAGGCTCAGACAGAGCAAAGGTACCACCAGAAATCTTCATAGAAGAATTAAAGGAACCATCTATCAAACAACCATGTGAAGAACAATAACCTGGATCTACCAAAGATGACCCAATGGAGATTGACCAAGACCCTCTGTTAAGACAAGTTATGGTAATCTATGAAGACTGGAGGCAACTGTTCATAGATTACATCAAAGACAAAACACTACCAGAAGACAAGGCACAAAGAACGCGACTAATACATAGAAGCAAGAACTACGTATTAGTAGGAGACAAGCTATACAGAAGAGCCTCTTCATCAGGAGTTCTACTCAAATGCGTACCAAGAGAGAGAGGAAGAAACATCATCGAAGAAATACACACAGGTTGCTGCGGCAATCATGCGGCATCAAGAACCTTGGTAGGAAAAGCTTTGAGGATGGGGTATTATTGGCCCACGGCAATAAAAGATGCAGAAGACTTTGTCAGGAAATGCAAGAAGTGCCAAATGTTTGCAAGGCAACAACACATCCCAGCATACAACCTGATATGCATACCGCCCTCTTGGCCCTTCTCTTGCTGGGGATTGGATCAAGTCGGTCCACTAAAAAGATCATCCAAAGGATCCGAGTACATCTTCATCGCAATCGACAAGTTTACCAAGAGGATAGAATATAAACCCGAGGTCAAATACAGCGCTGAAAAAGCTGTTGAGTTCATACAAAGCATCATGTTCCGATTTGGAGTACCCAACAGGATCATCACAGACCTAGGATCACCGTTCATTGTGAAGGAGTTCACATCTTGGGCGACATATTGTGGAATCAACATTGATTTTGCATCAGTTGCCCACCCTCAAGCAAACGGACAAGTTGAAAGAGAAAACGGGTTAATTTTACAAGGACTAAAGCCAAGACTATATGAAGAACTAGTGGACTACGTAGCTAAGTGGATTGATGAAATACCAAAAGTGGTTTGGGGCCTCAGAACCCAAATCAGCAGATCAACCGGATACTCACCGTTCTTTCTCGTCTACGGATCAGAAGCAATACTTCCAGCTGACTTAATTTGGACATCACCAAAGATAGAAAATACGAAGAAGGAGAGCCGAAGAAACAAGATGCCTAGAATTTGATTCACTAGAAGAAGTCTGAGAGTGTGCAATTTTATAGAACGCCAGATATCAACAAGGACTAAGAAGACACTACGACAAGAGCACACAACCTCGGATCCTTAAACCGGGAGACTCAGTTCTTCGACTCATCCAAAAGAAAGGCAGAAGGCACAAACTACTAAGTCCTTGGGAGGAACCTTTCAAAGTAAGAAGAGCAACCGGACCAGGCACATATGATCTTATGACGGATGAAGAAATTCCACTGAAGAACACATGGCACATCAGCCAACTTTGAAGATTTTACAACTAAGTGGAAAAGTCCTATAAAAGAACCCGAGATGACAAAATAAGAATTTTCTGATCTTTAGAACAACTCGCTCTTTCCATTTGCAACAACAAGACCATCAGGCACTCAATGCCTCTTCAAGATATCGCGCTATGGGGTGATCTCATAGCGTGCTTGCATGGACTAGAGTCTTAGTACCGCTCCATGGACAGGCTAGCCGCCCTGTGCGCGGCTCCGGGCTGGATCAGGGCACTCCGTGTCGGTCCAGGATCGGGCCTCTCTGGGGTGATTCAGGGCACTTGTGTCGTTTCACAATCAGAGAGTACTGTGAATTGAGAATGCAGTTGAACCATGGCACCTAGTGCTGGTTCGGCAGACCAAACCTATTCGCAACAGCGGGATCAGGGCACTTCGTGTCGATACAGGATCTTGGCTCCCCACCTTGCCTGCCCTGTGCGCAGAGCACCGAGTTGGATCAAGGCACCGCGTGTCGGTCCACTCAGGCCTTTATTGGGTGAATACGAGCTCTCATGCCGGATTCATGATCAGAAAGTTCTTCCTTACTGCGAAATGAGAATGCAGTTGAACCCGGGCACATAGTGTTGGTTCGGGAGTCAAAACCTTTCGCTACAGCAACAGGATCAGGGCACACCGTGTCGATCCAGGATCTTTGACTCCCCACCCTTGCTTGCGATGAGATGCAGAGCACAACTTACTAGACTGAACTCATGCACACCTTGCGGGTTCAGGCTCAGACATCAACTACACTGTGGCATGATGCAGTAAAACCTCAAAACAACTATGGCTCAAGAGCAGCCACTACACTACCAGCGGGTAGTTTCAATCAGCAAAACAACTATGGCTCAGGAGTAGCCATTACACTAGCACGGGTAGTTTGAAGCAACAAGAACAACTCCGGCTCAACGATAGCCACTACACTATCGGCGGGTAGCAAGAAGCAATACAAAGTTGGGACGAAGCCCGCACAACTCGTCGAAACTACTCAAAGTCAGGATGAAGCCGCACAACCCGTCGAAACTACTCAATGTCAGGACGAAGCCTGCACAAATCGTCGAAACTACTCAAAGTCGGGACGAAGCCTGCACATCAAAGGACTCATCAAAGATTATTCAAAAGTTAGGACGAAACCCGCACAGCAAGAACTCGTCGAATCTAATAAAGTTGGGACAAAACCCGCACAGCAGGAGATCATCAAAATAACATCGAGATGAAGCCCGCATAACAAAATTCTGTTCAAAAAAGGGAAGCAACATCCCCGGAAGTTCAACCCACTGATGGCCAAGGAGTTTTTTTTTACAAGAAAGGCGCTCAAGATGCAGGAGCAGTAGGATCAGCACCCAAGTTTAACCTATCTACGACTTGATCTACAAGAGGAGCAAGGGCAGCCTCCTACTCTCCAACCTGAAGCACGAACTCCAGCGACGGATTGGGATCAACTAACTTCTCGAACTAAGCCTCAGGAGTGAGAACTCGGACATCGCATAAGATGTTGCTCACACACCTCCGGAAGCTATCCTTCATGAAGTTGAAGAACTGCGATGGAATCAGAGATGCATAGCTCACCACATCAGCATACAGGGGCTGATCCTCCTCCAGTCCAATGAAAGACAGGAGATAGGTCATAGCCCCCCACAGTGACTGGAACCTGGCATTGGCCACATCCAACTGGCCCTTCAACTCCTAAACAGTCTTCAAGGCCTGAAAAACATCCCGATCAGCATCACGCCGGAACTGGCGGGCCAAAGAAAGTTTTCTCTTAGCATCCTCGAAGTGAGAATGCATCTCTCTTACCAACTTGACTTTGTTCTTGAAAGTCCTGAGGGTCTCTTTCATATCCTCCGAGTCCTGATGCCACTGGAGCTGCTTACGCTCGAACTCTACAAAGAAGAAATCAAGTCAACAAGCCAAAGACAGAACTCGGCGGCAGACAAATCAAAGGAAATAACTCAGCAGAAGAAAAAGTACCTGCAACTTGGGTCTTCAAAGCCTGGACTTCATCAGCCACGACTTTCGATGCCTCCTCCCAACGATGAAGCTCATCAGCCAACTGAGCCTGATGAGTCGCTTCAGTAGCTTGACGCTGCCCACGCTCGCGGTCCAGTTCTGCCTGAACATGAGCGAGCTCTTTACGAACCTGCTCAAGATCGGCAAAGCTAGACGCAGTCGCCACAGCCTCAGCAGGGCCAAAAAGAAGGTCTTGATCCTACCATAAGAGACTGGAAGGGATCAAGACAAGAATTAGAAAAGCTGACAGATCAAAAGCAACACAAGACTAAGAAAGGAACACGTACCTGCACCATGTCGCCAAATCTGGCAGAGAACTCCTCAAAGCAAGCCTTCAGACCGCCAGACGGTGAGGACAGCTCATCTCAGGTTCCATCGGACCAGAAGAACTTGATGGTGGAAAAGCGAGCAGCGGCGGATCAGCAACAACTCTATCACCTCCTCCAGCAACAGTAACTCCAGGAGTCACCGGCTAGCATGAGGAAGCTCACGACCCGACTCAGCAGGCATCGCCAAAGGAACCGCCTGCACCGTGGGACCAGACCTCGCATCAACTTTGGCCCTCTGGCCAACCTGCAAGATAGCATCTACAAGAAGCCAATACAAACATATCAGGAACCTTCAAACAAAGAAAGAAGTAAGAAAATCCAGAAGAAGTTGCAAGGAACCTACCAGCAGAAGAACTCCAAGCCTTAGGCTCATCCTCAGGGGCTCGGCCCGGGCCCGCGCCAGAAGAAGAACCTGGTGAATCCATAGCACCAGGCCTGCAAGAAGAAGGCATGAGAACTAAAAACAAAAACAAGAGCAGAAACCAATTCATAAGATACCCAAGACAAATTACCTTGGTGGAAGCTTGAAAGAACCCACACCCCTCCTAGGGATGATAGGCAGGGGAACAACGGCAAGAGATTGCACCACAGAAGACATGTGAGCAGCAAGAGAAGGCGAAAGAGAAGAGGAAGTCCCAGAACCCTTCATCTGGCTGCAAAAAAGCAAAAGAGGCATTAGCAAGCAACAAAACTGAACAAAGAAGAAGGCATAAGTTAAAGAAAACTTACGGTTTACGAACAAGAGGAGTCTGCGCCTCCTCATCCTCCTCATTCTCAAAAAGAAGCAAATTAGCGCCCTCTACAAGAAGCAAACAAATATGATAAGCAAAGGAAGAAGCATCCAGAAGAAAGAACTCAGAATCACCTCACCTATAATAATATTACCAGTGGGCAGAATAGAACTTGAGGCGGCAAGGCTCCCTCTCTGAGCAGTAATCACTGGAGGACGCGACACTGATCTTCGCCTGACATCAAGAATCATCTCAACAATATTTGGGTGTGGCTTATATGGCACAAATTCAAAACCACCCCCATGGATACCACAAGAAAGACCAGGAAGAACAGACCGTTGTGAGAATCAAAAGCAGGAGTAGTTTCAGTAGCAGTATCAGTAGGATTGGCCTCCTCAGCAGCAGGGAACTAGATGATAAAATCACGACCAAAGCCCTAAAAAGAAATACAATAGCTGAACAAAGAAGAAAGAACTCGCACAAGCCAAATTCACACAAGAAAAGAACTTACCGTAGGAGGTGGATTGGCAGTAGAGTACTCCTCGAGACGAGGGACACAAGGGACATCACCAAGAACATCATTCAATCGAAGCAACAGATCATCATCACTGAGCACAACCTCGGCCTTAATCCGAGATGAGTCAAGAACCCTAGTGTACTTGTCACACCCCAAAATTTCTGATTTTGGCTTGTGCAGAGAAACCATTAACTAAAATAAATCTTTTGGAATTGGGATAAAATTTACCAAGTTTAGTTTTAGCTAGCGTAAATTTAGTTATAGGGAAAATGTGAATTTCCAAACTTTTATAAAATAAATTTGATGGGCTATTGCTTGATGTAAAGTTTGCTTGTTGATTGACTTCGTGTTGTGAGAAAATATTTCAAAACACGTTTAGTAAGTCGTTTATCTTTCTCCGGCTTGTCCTTGTCTATTTTCTATAATCGAATTCCTTGATTCTTAGCTCAAGATTTCATTGGAACCTTCTTGAAGTCTTTTCTTTGTATCCCAAATCACTCCTTTTAGTGTCTCTTTTGTCAATCAATCTCTAAAACTTCTTGGGAATTTTTTAGATTTTATGGAATTTTCCCCACTTTATAGGAGCACAATGTGATTTTTATATGCTCCAAGTTATATTTTTATGAGCTCCAAATAATTTATTTGGGTTCACCATGCACCAATACATCTCTAAGTTTTCTGTGCTTTTGTTAAAGCTTTACTCTATGAAGTTCTTGTTCTCGGCCTATCATTATCAACTCATCTCACCTTGGTTTCCTGTTCCCCTTAATTTGGGCTCAAACCAACGACCCGACAACAGCCAACCAAAGCATGTTCTTAGCAATTTGTATCATCTTTCCAATGTCTTATCCCAGCGAGACTAGTTCAACTCCTTTTTAATTGGATCCTAAACTACTTCCAGCCGCATGATGTGTTAGTCTATATAGCAAGCTAAAGGCTCTCCATGGTTGCCGTGCATGCAAAGGACTTCATGTCCATCTTGCCAGCCGATTGATGTGCCCATCCATAAATAGCAAGCCTCTGGCCGATTCTATTCTTTTACAAACCAATCTCTCATGACGCACGCCGCCGCTCAGTTCCTTGCTACCGGCCTCCACACGTTCTTGCCTGACGATCTTGCCTGACCATCGAAGTTAGAGGAAAAACCATCTGAGTTCTGCTGTCGCCGTGATCTGTACATAAATCCAACACCTGCATCTGCACCGAGTTCTTCATTGAGTAAGAAACCATGCACAATGATCGATCTATGTCTATCTTGCCTGTTATCTCTAGTAATTGCTATCCATGCTTTTTGATCAGGTAACCCTAACCATGGCGCCTGCTCAGCACACCATGCAAGCTTCTCTATCCACGTACATGGTTTACATGTTGAATATCTGTCAATGCCAAAACTGCCGATCTCCACCTTTATGACTACCATCGCCCTAGGTATCAACGATCTGTTTGGAGGAGCCCGCTTGTAAAACCCGATCTGGTCGCTCTCTACTTCAATGCCGACATTGCTCGTCTGACAATGGTGAGGACCTCTGCACACCTCCTGTTAGTTTCTCCTCCTTGAGCTCTGCGCGGTGCTGTGCCTACACGATCATCACCTGTTGCCGTCATTTGCGACCCACCACTGAGCTCCGCTTCAAGAAGGTCGATCGTCCGCTTCGTCGAGCTCTTACGCCAGCTGTCGTGGAGATTGCCCTCCGCTGCTGTACCGACGTCTCCTACTTCATGGAAGCCGTGCTTGAGATCGCCGCTCTGGAGCCTCGCTAAAGCAACTCGGAGTGCCATCAAGTCATCTTCGGCCGTGCACCAGTTCATCATCGATCTGCTTCCATGGTTGCTAGCACAAAGTTTCAGTTGCTGCAACTTCAAGTCAAATCGTTCATGGTACTGGATCAAGCTAAGCTAGAGAAGCATATGCAAACGTGCACCATGATCAAGGTCAGCGGCCAGGTCACTAGCACATTATTATATTTGACTAAATCATGTGTAGCTATGTACTGTTTCTTTCTTCCTTGTATCATTGTCATCATCGTGATCTATTGATACCTGGCAGTACCTAGCACCGTTCGTCGTCTACTGCCATCTGAAATCATTGCTCCTCATTGTTGAAGATTCAAATCTTATCAGCACCTGTCGCTATGAAGGATGATGCAAGATCACCATGCATATCTTCTGGAAATTAGCAACGCTAGACATGCAGGGAGAGCTTTATTGAGACGAACCCTAAGTTCCTGATGAGCCATGCAAGCTGCCGTTCATGCAGGACCAGTAACGCCGCCCGTTGGTAGCTGTTCCTTGGTGAGCATCTTCGTGTTTTCCTTCCTCTCTCAGAATTACACCATGCCCTAGGCCATATATGCATGCTATATGTATCCCTTACGAACCTTGCTTCTTGTATTCAATCTACAGTATATACGCGCTTGTTTGCCGACATGCGGCAATTGCGCCTTTCCTGGTTGCCACTGACTGGCTTTGTGCTCTCTCTGCCCGAGCAGAGGAAGAGTTTGCTGCCTGCCTAGTCCTAAGGTCCGTGTTCCAACTCACCAGCAAGCCATAATGCACGTGCGACATGCCTTGCAAATCTTTCTAGCCGGATACCTTACTCACGTCGGCCATATGCAGGGCACCCCTAATTCATCTGCTTCATTTCAATTCTAAAAGTTCCATCCCTGCACATGTACGTACATCAAAGACTACTAGCAATAGGCATCCTCAATGCCAGTTCAATATACTTTTTACTCATATATCTATCCCTTGTGTTATCATTCCGAGCTCTCTCTTAATTAGTACGCCGTTTTAAAGCTTTTGTTTTCTTGTTCTTATATGTTTTTAATTTATGGCTAGTATGTTTGTCCTTGCATGGTGCTTGCTAGTAGAACAAGAACCGTTGTGAGCGTTGGAGATCAGAAGCTGTAGAATGGAAGATAAAGATGATGTTTCTCTAAGCACATTGCTTTGGGTATAAAGCAAACTTATGGCAAGTATAGTTTGGGTTTTACTTTCTATAACCATGATCTAGTATGCTTGATCAATGAATATGTATATAAACATAAAAGATGAATATTATCCTTTGGCAAAAGCTACGATTACAGTACAACTGTAAGGGCTACATGGCTCTGGTTTTAGCTTAGTATGAGGACCTTTTTTAGTTAGTTAGAGGTTGCCGAGTTGGGTATAGGACAACCTTTGTCCTTATGAGTATAGCCGGGAAGGAATGTGCCATATTGAAAGGGGGTTCCTACATCTGATGATCTAGCGGCCCTAATTAGTTAGACGAACCTTTGAAAAGTGTCATAGTGAACCCTGTCGGCTTTCCTTAATAGTGAGCTAAGAGGTCGACGGGCCTCAGGCAAAAGGATAAATCACGGCTCACAGTGAATGTGTACACCTTTATGCAGAGTTTAATAAACTGGTATACTAGTCGTGCCCACGGACACGGGCGGTCCGAAAAACTGAGGGAGTTGTATGTTCATTTAATTTTGTTTATGTGCAATTCATTATTGAATTTTAGTTGATCATGTGGTTATGAGAGTACATTACCTTTGCTATATTTGCGGAGTTCGACATGGACTCACTCTTGCAATTCCCCCCCATACCTCAGGAGAATTGTTAGGCTTGTTGTCAACCAGTCAGTTTAGATCCAGTGGAGTGGAGTCTACACCTGAAGATTGGAGTGTCTTTCCGTTGATAGCTACATAAGGGTATATATCTTTCTTTTACTATGTACGTTATATAATAAGCATTGTTTACTGTTACTATCCTTCAATTATAGCCATTTGTGAGATTTGTCTTCAGGGACTCACATATAGTGTGTATCTAGTTTTATCCTCAAAACCGGGTATTATAGTACTCAAATCCAAGATGCTCCCGCTGCATCAGAGGTTGCACAAAACGATGAAAGAACCCAGCAACAATGCCAAGACCTGTAAGACCCTACACCTTGACATAGCGAAGACGAACAAGAAGAGGATTAATCGCCAAGAGCTCGACATCCGAAGGTTTATGAGCCCATAGACCAGTATCTTTTGGGGAGACAGAAAGATCAGAAGAAAAGTAAGGAGAAGGCTTGGGGACGTAGAACCACTTGTTAGCCCAAATTTTCTTATTAAAGAAACTCAGGGAGAAAAGACCAGCAGCCATCCCCTAATGAATCTGGATCGAACAACAACCAAAGGCGCCGCATTCAAATCCAGCTTAAGACGAAAGAAGTGTCGGAATAGAAGGAGATTGGGGGGGAACCCCAAGATGCACCTCACACATATGCGCAAAGGCAGATAGATAAAGAACCCCATTAGGGGAGAGGTGATAGAGCTGAAGGCCAAAGAACTGAAGAAACTCCATCAAGAAAGAAGAAGGCGGAAAACAAAGCCCCGCGGTGACAAAAGCAACAAATAGGATCATTTGATCAGTAGTAGGTTTGGGAGCCAGATCCCGACCAGGCAGGACATACCCAGAAAGCGGCTGCTCCTGGAGCAAGCCACACTCCACCAAACCCTCCAAATCTTCCACCATCGTCGTCGGCGCCAGCCAAGGCCGCTGCACAAAGAAAGCCCCTCTAGTCACAATCATCAACAGGAAAGAATGGATTTTTCGCTCAGAACTCACCTCAATGGACTTGAACTTGCTCTGTGACCGTGTACTAGCCATCAGATCCCATGAAACAATTGGCAGATTCACAAATTTCAACAAAAGTTGAAGAAGAAACTAGGGTTTTTGCACGCGGCAGAGACAACAAGAAGAGATTGGGGAACTTTTTGCAAGTACGGATGACAAAGGCTCAAATGTACAGGAGAAGGCTAAGCAGCAAAGTACTTATAAGGATCGGTTGATACTAATGGGCCCCAAGGGCCAATGGTTGCCTAAACAGGATAGCACGACAGCAGTCACAACAGATAAGCATCAACGGTAATAATGGCAAACATTAACTCTCCAACAGGTAGAAAGCGGAGTATCTTGGACAAGATTTCATTCCATGAAGGCATCAAAGGCAGGAAGAACGTGGAAACATCAACAACTCGTTAGTTCATTAACCTACTGGGACCAACCATTGTTTAGTCAAAAGAGCTCAGAAGCACACAACAATATATAAGAACAACCCGCAGACAGTCGGAACATACTATACATCGCTAGAAACATCATCATACAACTCGGCACAGTCAGAGTCGCAGACTCACAATCATACAGATGCCAAACCAGTCAGAAAACAACTCCCACAATCATTAGGAACAAAGACAAGACAAATATCTTTATCATTTTACTGATTAAGAAGGCACTGGATTACGGCAGGGTACAATTGGATACAAAATCCGAAAAGGGTATAAAAGAAAGCAAAGGAAATCATTTAGGACTGATTACATAGAACCCAGTGGAATTTGAGGTTAACAAACCTATACAAAGATTCATGCAATCAGGCAGGAAGCAACCAAGGCAGCGTATTCACCGAAGAGAACTCACAACCAAGATTACTCGAACAGGCAGTTGAGACGGCACCAAGTTCATCAAGACACTAGCGAGATACCGCTTTGCCGCCTCAGAAGAACCTGATATCTCCTCTCAACATGTGCAGATCTGCGCCGGAATACCAAAATGATACAGCAGTGAACAAATCAGTTGCATATCCGCAACGACTTGTTGAGGTAGTCGGCCGACCACACACTAATCAACTTCACAAAGAGCAAGAAGATGATCGAGGAGAGGGCATGGAAGTTCGTGTAGGACAGTAATAGCTATCAACCTAACAAGCCCTATTCCATTTGCCTCAATGCCCTTCAGGAGAAGATACAACCTGGGGACTAGCCTGCTACTAGCCCCTATCACAAGTCCTACACCATTCGCTAAGAAAAAGATTACACAGCAAGCCCGGGGGCTCGTCAAGCTCGCTCACACTAACTCCATAGCTATAGAAGAAGGAAGCAACAGCTCAAGAAGAATACAAGAGCACCAGGAAAGAAGAAGGAACACAAGAAGACCTAAAGTAAATGAGGACACAACGAGCACCAGCAAGCGATATTTATAAGCAAAGATGGGTGTATGAAGACCAAGTCTATGGAAGAAAGGAGAACCAAAAGCAAGGACAGTCATGTGAAGAAGACAGAACCTCAAAGTGACCGAACAAGCACGTGTGAACCCCTCACAGCCGACAAGGAAGCAGGCATGCAGTCGAAAACCATCAAGGACACTCACAAAGCTCATGGGCGAACAGTAAAAGTCACTACACGACAGAAAAGGCATATCCAGTAGCACATTTCAAGAAAAGTACAAAAGCAATGAAGACACCCAACAACCAACGGTACAACAATAAAGAACCTCATCACCAAGGCACTCCAAAATCCTTTCCCGAGTTCTTTCATGTTGAAAAGAATATGGAAAAGGCTCGGGGGCTGCAGGAGTACCCCGCACCGAAGGCACCTTTTTAAATTTTTTACCAAGACCCTCCAGCTTTTTGTTCCATAAAGCAAGAGGCTCGGGGACTGCACTCACTAAGTGCAAATTCAGTGAAAAGACAAAGACGACGACCAGGAGAAAGAAGCTACAAACTAGACCCTCCAGCTTTTTTGCCAAAAAACAAGAGGCTCGGGGGCTGCACTCAGTCCAAAAATTGCACTCACCAAAGAACCAAGATAGAAGCTACTAGAAGGAAGAGCATCCAAGATTTTGCCTCGAAAGAACCCGGCTTCCAAGTTCCACATCCTGGAATGCTCGGGGGCTTGTCGATGGGGGACACCAGAGGTTCCCCAAGAAGATGAAATATAGACGGAGGATCAAAGAACTCGCCACCCGATATGAGTACAACACAAAGTAATACGACGTGCGAACTACCATATCCTAGATGAGTTGTAATAGGAAAGAGTACGAAACTCTTAGTTTAGGACTCGTTCCTAGAATCCGACTAGGAATCGTAGAGCCCGCAGCCAGCCTCACCCTATATAAGGCTGCTGCGGGCATCCCTTGTAAAAAGCGCGAAGTACACAGCAACACACAATCCCTCATACTCATCAATACAACACAACAGGTTCACATCGACTGGACATAAAGGTCTTTAATCGACACAAGTCGAGGGCCTGAACCAGTATAAAATCTTCTGTCTCATCAAGTTTGTTGCCACAACTGCCGAGTTCTGCAGTCTGCCAAGCTCCTTCGATCAAAAACACCCTGTCGGGTACCCCAATGGTGGGCTATCGGTTATAAAACATCGACAACAACCGCTGGGTCCGCTAGGCCCGCTTGGATCAATTGGTCCTTATAAATACTTGACTGCTCATCCTTCTCCCGTACACTTGAGTCTTTGCCATTCGTATACGCAAAAATCCCCAATTCCTCAGTTCTTCTTGCCGCCTCTACCGCTTGCGAAACCCTAGCTCTCCTCTACATCCGCTTTGATTTGTGATCCGATTTGCTTTGCTTTTGAGCTAGATGGCCTGGACTAGGTCGAAGGCCAAGGGTAAGGCCGCTGAAGTAGATGAAGAGAAATTGTTATCCTCCATTGATAATGAAGATTTTCTGAAGATGTGTCCACGGGGGACACCAGAGGTGCCCTAGGAAGACGGAATACGGGCGGACAATCGAATAACCCGTCGCCCGATTCGAGTCAAACACGGAGCAACACAACATGTAAATTACCATACCTTAGGCGGATTGTAATAGGAAAGAGTACAAAACTCTCAGTTTAGGACTCGTTCCTAGAATCTGACTAGGAAACGAAGAACCCGCAGCTAGCCTCACCCCATATAAGGCTGCTAAGGGTACCCCTTGTAAGCACGAAGTACACAACACAACACAATCCCTCATATTCATCAATACAACGCAACAGGCTCACGCCGACTGGACATAAAGGTCTTTACTCGACGCAAGTCGAGGGCCCAAACCAGTATAAAATTGTCTGTCTCATCAAGCTTGTTGCCGCAATCGCCGAGTTCTGCAGTCTGCCAAGCTCCTTCGAACAAAAACACCCTCCAGGGTACCCCGGTTGTGGGCTATCGGTGATAAAACATCGACAGCTGGCGCGCCAGGTAGGGGCTTTCGATGAATTATACACCGAGAGTTCGGCGGACCTCACCTTCAAGATGAGTTTTTGATGGGAACAGCCTTTGTTTTTGGCTCATGGATCTGCAAAGCTAACGGTGAAGGCAAGCTCCAAAGCCATCTGGCCAAGCAATCAGAGCTCGACGACATCAAGATCAACGCCATGGAAGAATCTCGACTTGCCGAGAAGCTAGCAACACTTTCAACTTCAGATCCGGGTCGGGAAGAAGAAGGCTATGAAACCGACTCGGAGAAGGATTTGAAAACCTTTTTCAACTCCAACACCTTCAAGACTTTGAGTCAGGATCGGTAGGAAGAAGTTCACGAAGCCGACTCAGAGAAGAACTGAAGACCATTCCAAACTCAAAGACATTCATCAAGTTTCCTAACTCACTCCCGTATGGATTGCACGACTCAGCGTCCATAGTACAAGAATACCTGAAGAAGTCGCATGAGTGCTCGATCCATGGGAGAAGGAGGAATCCACCTGCTGAGCCAATTACTCCAGTCCACAATTTTCAAGAGCAAAGAGGAAAGGCAAAGTAGGTTGTGAAGAACTTTGGGCCAACCAGAGGACGAGAAAGAGCTATTTACAACTGCAACAACAAAGGATCACATGATGCATTGGCCAGGTTCTCTTTCTACTAAGGGAGTACAATTCAATCATCGCCTTCAAGAACTATCCTTTCAGGAAGAAAAAGAACTCACAGTGAAGAACACACAGAAGAAGATGAAAGCGAAGGCCACAAGCAGTCAAGGATGATTAGGATCCGGCGTCGAGCTAGCAGGAAGAACAAGGTGAGGCGCAAGAAGCAAGCATGGACCAAATATCGATAGGATCATATGGCTTACAAATAATTGAAGGCAGAAAAACGAACAACCAAGCTTGAAGAGCAGGAGAAAATCAATGAGGTAGCTAAACAGCTTGAATCTTTGAAAAAGGCGCAAAAAAAAGAAGCCGCCGGGAAGAAGTCTCAAGAACCTAAAAAATCACCTATCGGGGCTCATTAGAATGAACAACCCGTTGTTGTTGACCAACAAGGCGGACAACCACGAAGATCAATTTTAATAGGCTAGGGCTAGAAGATAGCAGCAACGTGAAAAGCAGGGCAGCGAACTGTCGGTATTCATGACCGCCGCCACCTCAAAGATCTGAAAGAACTCGACAGTGCCCACCATCAAGGAGGTCAGAGCGAAGCAAGATGATGAGTGAAGAAGAAGGATGTGGTGAATTAGAATACAGCTCGCAATACAGAGAACCAAGGCCACGACGCAGGAGGTCACTATCGCCAGATTACAAAAAGAACAATTATGACAGATTCCCATGCTTCGCGGGAAGATTACAAGGCTTGAAGCTACCCCACAAGTTCAAGCCTTCAAATCACTCAAAGTACAATGGGAAAGAAGAACCAAAGCAATGGCTTAGGGTCTACTCACAATCAATGGAGTGAGATGAGGACCTCAAACCCCTATTTTTTCCAATGGCGTTGCAAACAATGCCACTACAATGGTTTGACAAACTACCCGCATGGTCCATCAGGTATTGGGGCGCTTGCAAAGAAAAATTCACAGCCAGTTTGCAGGAATCATCATACATCCAATGACGGCAGCAGAGCTACAAGGAATCACACAAAAGCCAGGAGAGTCACTTAGAGAGTATTACAGAAGATTTGGATAAGCAAGGGCACAAGTCCATGAGATTACATAGAGAGGACATTGATATCTTCAGTAACGGGATCCTCGCAAGATGATAGTTTAAAGAATTCAATAGTGAAGACCCAAAAACAAACGAAGAATTCAAGTAAGTTGTTGAAGCTCATATCCTCGAAAGAAAAGAAACCAGAGGGGGATTTTCAAGAACCCCAGAAGCAACTATACGTGATTTTCTTTGGAGTACCCGGTGAAAGAAACAATCAACAACAAAAGTTAGTGCATAGAGCAATCATGGCGACAGAATTTGTAGTTCTAAGATATTTAAATTGGTCAGAGTACCCTATCAACTTCACAAGAGAGGATCAATGGACAAGCACGTCATACGCAGGTTATTATCCACTAGTGGTAGCACCAACATAGCAGGAATCATAGTTCCCAAAGTTCTGATCGACGTTGGAGCCGTTCTGGACATCATATTCACTGCAACATTGAAGAAATGAGCATCGATTACGAAGGGATGATTACACCGAGTACACTGTTCTATGGCATAGTACCTGGAATAGCAACAGTAACATTGTGGCAAATCATGTTGCCGATAACTTTTGGCACTAAGGAGAAGTACAGAAGAGAGTTCATCAAGTTTGAAGTGGCAAATTTTGAGTCATGCTATCATGCTATCCTGGGACGACCAGAATTAACCAAGTATATGGCAGTGCCACACTATCCATACCTTTTACTCAAGATACCGACGAAAAAAGGGATATTATCACTACAAGGAGATTTGCAGAAAGCATATGATTGTGATGTGCAAGCCATCCAAATCACAGAAAGACTACAAGGTGAACAAGGGAGAAGGGAGATTGCCATGATAGCCGCTATAATGAACTCATAGGAGATGGAAATCCCTAAAAAAAGGCTAGCAAGAGCTTTACTATGCCAGCAGACGTGAAGATGAAGAAGATTGACCTAGAAACTAGTGATCCCGAGAAGACGGCGACCATCAGTGCAGAGCTCGACCTCAAATAGGAACTCACGCTCACTAAGTTTCTTAGGGATAACAAAGATATCTTTGCCTGGAAGCCCCGACATGCCAGGGGTCCTGAGAGACTTGGTTGAGCATATAATTGATGTGGACAAGGGTTCAAAACCCATCAAGCAGAAACTACAAAGATTCGCACTGGATAGAAAAGCAGCAATCAAGAAGGAACTCACAAAGCTGATGGTAGCAGGTTTCATCAGAGAAATAATTGACCCGGACTGGATAACAATCTAATACTCATGGAGAAGAACTCGCCAGATTGGCATATGTGCATCGACTATACCGACCTCAACAGACACTGCACCAAAGACATGTACAGTCCCCCAAGAATTGACCAAGTGATAGATTCAACATCAGGAGCATCTCTACTCTCGTTTTTGGATTGCTACTTTGGATATCATCAAATATCTCTTAGAGAAGAGGACCAAAGCAAGACATCTTTCATGACACCGTTCGAGGCATATTGCTACCTATCAATGCCTTTCGGTTTGAAGAACGCAGGTGCAACATATCAATGAGCAATTCAAACAACCTTGGGGGATCAAATAGGAAGAAACACTGAGTCCTATGTGGATGATGTCATGGTCAAAATAAATGAACCCGATGCATTGATAGAAGATCTACAAGAAAGCTTCATAAACTTAAAAGAAGTGGAGATGGAAGCTCAATCCAAACAAGTGTGTTTTTGGGGTTCCAACAGGACAATTACTCGGGTTCCTAGTCAGCAACAGAGGAACTGAAGCAAGCATGAAGCAAATCAAGGCAATCCTAGACATGGAGCCACTAAGAAAAATCAAAGACGTCCAAAAATTGATGGGCTGTATGGCAGCCCTCAACAGGTTCATATCACGCCTAGGAGAGAAAAACATCCATTCTTCAAGTTGTTAAAAAAGATAGGCAAATTCGAGTGGACAGAGGAAGCAGATGAAGCTTTTCAAAAACTTAAGCATTATCTAGCCTCATCACCCGTATTAATGCCACCAAATAAGAAGGAAGACATGCTGTTATGCATCTTAGCCACAAAGAACATCATAAGCACAGCTATTGTGGTCGAAAGAGAAGAACCCAGTCATGTTTACAAAGTGCAAAGGCCAGTTTACTATGTCAGCGAAGTATTGACAGAATCAAAAGTTAGATATCCACACATATAGAAGCTACTCTATGCAATCCTTATATCGTCAAGGAAGCTGAGGCATTATTTTTCAAGAACACAAGATCACAGTAATCACAGAGTTTCTGCTATCAGATATTTTAAGGAACCAAGATTCTACAGGAAGAATATCCATATGGGCAGTAGAACTCGGCGCATTAAATCTGGAGTTCCAATCAAAGAAAGCCATCAAGTCTTAAACACTCAGCGACTTCCTAGCTGAGTGGACAGAAACAACCTTGAAAGAACCCAAGCCGATCATGGACCGTTGAAAGATGTACTTCGACGGTTCACTAAAGCTAGGAGGTGCCGGAGCAGGAATTCCACTCATATCACCAGAAGGAAAGCAACTCAAGTATGTTTTGCAAATTCTGTGGCAAGCCACGAACAATGAAGCAGAATACGAAGCACTCATACATGGGCTAAGAGTAGCATACTCTTTAGCAATAAAGAGATTACTAGTCTAAGGAGATTCAGCAGTTGTTATCAAACAAGTCAACAAGGAGTGGGACTGCACAAAAGACAACATGGGCGCTTATTGTGCAGAAGTCAGAAAACTAGAAAAAAATTTCACGGACTAGAGATCCACCACATTCTAAGAGATTCAAATGTAACCGCTGACACTCTAGCCAAGCTAGGTTCTGATAGAGCAAAAGTACCACCAGAAATATATGTGGAAGAGTTAAGGGAACCATCTATCAAACAACCCAGAGAAGAACAACTACCTGGATCAATCAAAGATGACCCAATGGAGATTGATCAAGATCCATTTACAAGACAAATTATGGTAATATATGAAGACTAGATGCAACAGTTCATAGACTACATCAAAGACAAGACACTACCAGAAGATAAGACAAAAGAACCCAACTAATACGTAAATGCAAGAACTACGTATTAGTCGGAGACAAGCTATATAGAAGAGCAGCATCTTCAGGAGTTCTACTCAAATGCGTACCAAGGGAAAGAGGAATCAACATCAACGATGAATACATGCAGGTTGCTGCGGCAATCACATGGCCTCAAGAGCCCTGGTAGGCAAAGCTTTCAGGATGGGGTATTACTGGCCCACGGCAATGAAAGACACAGAAGAATTCGTCAGAAAATGCAAGAAGTGCCAGATGTTCGCAAGACATCAACATGTCCTAGCACACAACCTGATATGCATACCACCCTCTTGGCCCTTCTCTTGTTGGGGATTGGATCAAGTCGGTCCACTAAAAAGATCAACCAGAGGATTCGAGTACATCTTCGTCACAATTGATAAATTCACCAAGTGGATAGAATACAAACCCTTGGTCAAGTACAGAGCAGAGAAAGCAGTCGAGTTCATACAAAGTATCATGTTCTGATTCGGGATACCCAAAGAATCATCACAGATTTAGGGTCACTATTCATCACAAAGGAATTCATGTCTTGGGCAACAAACTATGGAATCGACATAGATTTCGCATCTGTTGCTCACCCTCAGGAATACGGACGAGTGGAAAGAGCAAACATGTTGATTTTACAAGGGCTAAAGCCAAGATTATATGAAGAACTAGTGGACTACGGAGCAAAGTGGATTGACGAGTACCAAAAGAACCCAAATCAGCAGATCAACTGGTGTTGGGGAACAACTTTGACATACAAACATCCTTTCCAAACTTTGGAGACAAACATTTCATTATAAACATTTGAGATGCTAACATGTGCAGCGAAGATAATGTAGATACTTTGCTACACGTGTTTTCAACTTCGCTTATGTATTTTTGCATGTTTCAAGTTGACTGGCAAAGATGACTTCGCCGTACGTTGGATGCTCAGCGAAGATGATGTGGACACTTCGCTGTGGCTATCAAATTTCACACATATGATTTCACATGTTTCAGGTTACTCGGCGGAGATGACTTCGCTAGACTCTTGATGAGCAGCGAAGCCAACGTGGCAGCTTCGCATGAAGAGTCTATGAGGTTCTCAGCTGAGTCAAGAAATCATGATCAAGTCCAAAGTTGCTTAAGAAGACAAAAGGAAAAGGGCGAAGTGTGTTTCACCACTTCACCGATGTGCTTTCTAGCTAAATGTATAGGAGGTTCCATGGCTAATTTTGTAAGATTCCTTGAATGGCGGAGCCAGGGGTATATAAATACCCCCTGGAGTGTAAGTTTTTGGGCAGAATAAAATACAATTGCGATTAGCATATTGTTTTCACCTTTCATATATGTGTGTGATTTCATTACCCAACATCTGGTGCCGTCCGTTTGTGTGATCGAATACACCCACGACCACCACGCAGACGCAAAATGGCAAGACTCAGCAAAAAGACAGCTTCGGCTGGTGATAATTCAAACCAAGACAAAGATCCACTTTTGGAAGATGAGACAGAAACAGAAAACAGACGTGTTCAAGAAGAAGAAACCTAGAACAAAGAAAGAAGACTCAAAGAACTCGAAGATCAACTCATCGTAAAAAAACAGCAAGAGGAAGCAAGAGCGAAGACAAGAGAAAAGTCTTTAAAGCAAAGAATCGTAGAAGTAGAGGCTGAACTAAGAAAGCTCAATGATTAAATAGAAAATGAGAGCGAAGTTATAATTCAGGACCCAAACTCAGCAAGCAAAAACACTGACAACAAAGAGAGCCAAAGTCAAATAGCGACAATTGGCACAGAGTCACCCATTGTCAATCGACATTCAGCTAGCGAAGTGGCCAGCAGGATTTAAATTCAACATCATCCCAACTTACAACGGCATGTCCGACCCAAGACAATTCCTTATGAGTTTTGAAGTAGCAGTTGCATCAAGTGGGGGAGATGCAAACACCTTAGCGAAGTCGCTCATCATGGCAGTAAGAGGACCAGCACAGCACTGGTACTCTTCACTAAAACCAAGGTCAATCAAATCTTGGGATCAACTTCGCACAACTTTGCTCCTAGATTTCCAAAGCCTACAAAGAGTTGAACTCACCAGCGATGATCTTTTCAACATCAAGCAGCCACCAAAAGAACCGTTGAGCCAATATTACAAAAGATTTATACAAGCAAAAAGCTCAAATACCAAACATACCAGATGAAGTCATCATCATAGCAGCAATCAAAGGACTGCGAGCAGGCCAACTCTCATCACATTTCAAAAGGGAAAGACCAACCACAGTTGAAAAACTATACGAAGAAATGAGAAAGTACTGTGAATCCGACGAAGACTACAGAAAAAGAATAGAAGAAGAAAATAGAGAAAGAAACACGTCAAGAGCAAACAACAACTTCCAGCACTCAAGAGTGACAAACACAGAGCGAAGACCACTTCAGAGAATAAACCATATCAACAACACAAGCGAAGTAAACAGCCAAGGTCCAAGCTCAAGCAATCAAAGATATTTCCAAAGCAACAGAAATTACAAGAAAAACTTCTAGCAAAGGGCAAACTATAACAATCAAAGCAAAAACTTTGAAAGGAAAATTTTGAGGCCCGAAGAAATGTACTGTATCATACATGGCAAAAGGGCTGGTCACATATCAAAGATGTGCCCAAGAGTAAAGAAAAGCATTGAAGAAATGCATGAAGAGAATAGAGCAACTTCGCAGCTGAAAGTTGTCAATCATCTAGCCCCCCCAAAGAACAAGTTACTCGTCAATAACTTACCCTTAGCACATGTTGCCACCACATCCGTCAATCTATAATTATCAACCGTTAGCAGAGTGCCTGTAAAATCAATGGGGCCCAAGCCAGCAGCAAAGTTTCCACCCTGAAAGTTCAGTAGCAAATAGCAACCACCAAATTCAATACAACAATAACATGCCCAAAGAGTCAACAAGCAACGGGAATGCAATCATCCCAAGCAAAGGTAGAATTATGACAATCTTCGGAGGAAACAACATGGAGCTTGATACAAGAAATGAAAGAAGAAATTATTTCAGAAGAAGTAAACTCCATAGCAGTCGAAGGTCCATTCAAGAAAACAAGATGGTCCCACATGCCAATCACATTCTCAGAATAAGATCTCAAACTCAAAGATTACCCTCATATGGACGCAATGGTCATAGAAGCAAACATTGAAGGTTGGGCAGTAACAAAAATTCTAATAGATGGTGGCAGCTCAGCAGATATCATATTCATAAGAACTCTAGATGTAATGCAAATTGACAAAAAAAATCTTGGGAAGGGCCAAGCACCCATTAGTTGGCTTTGGCGAAAAGAAAATAAACTCAGTCGACGGAATTGTCTTGCCAGTCTCATTCGGAACAATGAACAATAGGAGAACAGAGCAAATAGCATTCGATGTTGTCGAAATGCATAGCCAGTACAACACAATCTTTGGAAGGGGAAGTTTAAATGCTTTCGAAGCCATAGTCAGCTACCCATACTTATGCATGAAGATGCCAGCAGTCAATGGCATCATAACCATCATCGGCGATCAAACAGAGGCAAGAAACATAGAGAGAGAGATGCAAGCCCAGCTTCCAAAAATATCCATGTCATACAAGAAAAAGAAGAAGAAGATGAGTTTGAAACTGAAAATGCAAAGACACAAGAAAAAGTGAAGCCTTGCGAAGACACAAAGAAAGTACCAATCGACCCAATGGTGCCAGAAAGACAAGTTATCATCGGCACAAATCTATCAAAAGAAGATAAAGAAAAGATAATACAAGTCCTGCAAAGTAACAATGATATCTTCGCCTGGTCTGCACAAGACTAAGGAGGAGTAAGCAGGGATGTCATAGAACACAAGTTAAACATCGTCCCAAACTTCAGGCCAAAAAAGCAAAAACTCAAAAAGTTGTCGAAAGCAGAACATAAGCTGCAAAAGCCGAAGTCCAAAGATTGTTAGATACAAAAGTCATAAGAGAAGTTCAATTCACAACTTGGCTTGCAAACATAGTCATGGTGCAGAAGAAAAAGAAAAAGTGGAGAATGTGCATAGACTTCGCAGATCTCAACAAAGCGTGCCCAAAAGACAACTTTCTATTACCAAGAATAGACACTTTGGTAGATCAGGCAGCAGGAAGTGAAATGCTCAGTTTCATCGAAGTCCAAAGATTGTTAGATGCAAAAGTCATAAGAGAAGTTCAATTCACAACTTGGCTTGCAAACATAGTCATGGTGCAAAAGAAAAATAAAAAGTGGAGAATGTGCATAGACTTCACAGATCTCAACAAAGCGTGCCCAAAAGACAACTTTCCATTACCAAGAATAGACACTTTGGTAGATCAGGCAGCAGAAAGTGAAATGCTCAGTTTCATCGACTGCTATTCAGGCTACCATCAGATTTGGATGAAAAAAGAAAATGAAGAGTACACAAGTTTCATTACACCATTCGAAACTTACTGTTTCCAAAGAATGGCCGAGGGGCTCCGCAATGCAGGAACAACTTTTATTAGATTGTCCACAGTCCTCAAAGGTCAAATACCAAGAAATCTGCTTGCGTATGTTGATGACTTGGTAGTCAAAAGCAAGAAAAGAGAATACCATGTCAAAGACTTACAAGAAACCTTCTCAAACCTCAAAAAAGCAAATCTAAAGTTGAACCCAGAAAAATGCACATTTGGAGTTCAAACAGGCAAAACTTTAGGGTGCATTGTATACACAAAAGGAATGGACCCGAATCCAGAGAAGGTAAAGGCAATACTGAACATGCAAGTGTCAAGAAACATCAAGGACATCCAAAAGCTGACAGGAAGATTAGCTTCGCTGAACAGATTTATATCCAAATCAGCTGAGAGAAGCCTCCCAATATTTCAAACACTAAAAGGGAAAAAGGAAAATTCAACTGGGGGCAAGCACAACAAGAAGCTTTCGAAGAAATAAAGAAGGATCTATCCAACCCCACAACTTTGGCAACACCTGACCCAATGGCAGACTTTCTACTATATGTATCAGCAAACGAAAGTACAGTTAGTGCAGTAGTGATACAAGAAGAAGAAAATGAGCACTCAACAAGACAAGTTCTAGTATACTTCACATCCGAAGCTTTGTCTGGATCAAAAATTTTCTATTCAGAAATCGAGAAAATTGCATATGCAGTACTTATGGCATCCAGAAAATTAAAACACTACTTCCAAGCACACAAAATAAGAGTGCCAACAAATCAACCCCTCAAAAAAGTGCTAGAAGGCTCTAAGTCCTCAGGGAGATTGGGAAAATGGGCTGCAGAATTGTCTCAATACTTTATCAAATTTGAGAAAAGAACAGCAATCAAATCTCAAGTGTTGGCTGACTTCATAACAGATAGGACACCTTCAAAGTATAATCAAGAAAGAATGGAGTAACTAGAATGGATAATCTATTGTGACGACGCTTGGGGCTTCGCCGGCGCAGGAGCAGCAGCAGCCATAACCTCACTTTCTAGAATCAAACTCAAATACACAACAAGACTAAACTTTCAATGCACCAACAACATTGCAGAATATGAGATAGTATTGTTGGGACTTCGCAAAGCAAGAGCAATGGGAATTCAAAAGCTAATAATCAAGACAGATTCTCAAGTTGTGGCTGGACATATAGAGAAAAATTACAAAGCAAGAGATCCAGAACTAGTAAAGTATCTCCAATTATTCAGGGAACAAGAAAAACACTTCGCTGGATTCACAGTGAAAAGTATCTCAAGAAATGATAACACAGATGCAGACGAAATTGCAAAAGCCGCCGCCCAAAAGTTAGAGTTACCACTAAAAGTATTCTTCCAAACTATCACCGAAGCCTCAACAAAAACAAAAGTTAAACAACCAAAAGAAGTACACATCATAGAAAGCGAAGACTGAAGAGCTCCAATTGTGGCATTCCTCAAAGGATTTTACAAGCCAGAAAACAAAGTTGACGAAATAAGAATGAAGCAAAAGACCAGAAGTTACAAAATCATCAACGAAGAACTGTACAAGGAAGGAGTTTGCCAACCACTACTAAAGTACATCTCAAGAGAAGATGGGAAAAACTTATTGAAAGAAATACATGAGGGGGTCTGCGGATGTCACGCTGGGGCTAGATCAATAGTTGGGAAAGCTTTCAGATAAGGGTTTTTTTGGCCAACTGCCCAAAGTGACAGCAAAGAAATCATTCAGACTTGTCACAATTATCAAATGGCAGGAAGTAAAGTCAATGCACCAGGAACAAACCTACAACCAATTGAACCAACTTGGCCACTTGTAAGATGGGGAATAGACATAGTTAGAAAATTACCTCCGGCTCAAGGCAATTACCAATGCACAATAGTTGCAGTTGAATATTTCACCAAGTGGATTGAAGTGAAGCCAATCACCTACATGTCTTCTTACACAATGAAAAAATTCCTATGGCAAAACATCATATGCAGATTTGGAGTTCCGAGACACATCACTGTAGATAATAGACCCCAGTTTGATAGCGAAGACTTCAGAGAATACTGCCATTCAATGGGAATCAAACTTTGCTTCGCATCAGTAAGACACCCACAGTCTAATGGAGTAGTCGAAAGAGTAAACGGGATAATTTGCACTGGAATTTCAAAGTTCTTAATAGACCTAAAAAAAGGAAAATGGGTCGACGAATTACCAAGAGTAGTTTGGTCTCATAACACTTCAAAATCGAGGCCAATAGATTTTTCTCCATTCAAGTTACTTTACGGAGATGAAGCAATGACTCCCGAAGAAATAAAATACGAAGGTCTAAGAACAAATATTCAAATGATCACAGAAGAAGACCAAGCAACAAGCAAAGATTTGCTCGAAGAAGAAAGAAACAAAGCACTAAGTACCAACTTGAAACAAAGAAGTGGTACAACAAGAAAGTCAAGCCAAGAGAGTTAGCACCATGAGATTTTGTCCTCAAAAGAAAAAGAGATGAAGACACAGTGGAAAAATTCCAATAAAAGTGGGAAGGGCCTTTCATCATCATAAGAACAAACAAAGAAGGTGTGTATCACCTAGCAAATCTAAAAGGTGAAGAACTTAGTCACACTTGGAACATAGAAGCACTTCGTAAATATTACCCGTAGCCAAACTAGAAGAGTAGTTTTACTTTCTGCAAAGTAGAAGTAGAAGTTTCATTCCAAGCAACTTTACAATTCAAAAATGTAATCGAGCTGCACTCATTTTCCACTCAGGGGAAACCCTTCGCAGGGTGAGTAGTTTTTTAACAAGACAGTCTCTTGGTAAATCTCATGGAATATAAATGAGAAAGTAGTTTCCCTAGAGATATGTCTCCGCATTGAAGTACAAAATGTCGAAGAGTATATCCAACATATACTCCCATATCGGCACAAATTTTGCAAAACTAAGTTAGCATCAATATTTTATTAAATCTAAAAAATGCTAACTTATCCAACTCAAATAAGTCTAAGGCAAATTTTTTGACTTCATTTCACTAAGGTGAAAATATTTTCCGCTTCTAAGGAAGCATACGCATCCACTTCGCACGAAAAAAAAGGGACGGTGTTTCAAAATTTGCTAAGGCAAATTTTTTGACTTCATTTCACTAAGGTGAAAATATTTTCAGCTTCTAAGGAAGCGTACGCGTCCACTTTACACGAAAAAGAAGGGACGGCGTTTCAAAATTTGCTAAGGCAAATTTTTGACTTCATTTCACTAAAGTGAAAATGTTTTCAGCTTCTAAGGAAGCGTACGCGTCCACTTTACACGAAAAAGAAGGGACAACGTTTTAAAATTTGCTAAGGCAAATTTTTCGACTTCATTTCACTAAGGTGAAAATGTTTTCAGCTTCTAAGGAAGCGTACGCGTCCACTTCGCACGAAAAAGAAGGGACGATGTTTCAAAATTTGCTAAGGCAAATTTTTTGACTTCATTTCACTAAGACGAAAGTGTTTTCAGCTTCTAAGCGAAGCGTACGCGTCCGCTTCGAACGAAAAAGAAGGGACGACATTTCAAAATTCATTTTCAGTCACTAGGCGAAGTATACGCGTATACTTCGAACGAAAAGCAGGAATGGTGTTTCAAAATTTATTAAACTCTCCAAATCAGTCTAATCAGAGCAAAAATATTACCAGTCATTAAGCGAAGCACGGACAACTATCCTCAAACAAAAAGCAAGATCTTTAAAGAAAGACGATAAAATTCAAATCGATTATGCAATATTCATTTACAAGCGAAGGTAAACTCACACACTTCGTAGTACAACAAGATGTCTTGCAAATACAACTTACCCAATTACAAAAATGTGTTTACAAAATTAATCATCTTGAGAACTAACTACTTCGGCAGCATCACCAAGTATGTCGCTCACAACTTCATTAATAATCTCATCCGCTTCACGGCGTAAATAGTCCTCACAAACATTTACCGGCGAAGTACTTGACTCAGATGACTATAAGAAGAAGTCAGAAAACAAGATTCCAACCACAGAAGAAAAGATAACTTCACACGACAAATTTTTACCTGTGCAAAGTTCATGAAATCAAAAACTCGGCAATTGGGAGGCCTGATATTACGGTATCGTTTATTCACATCTATAAACGATTTGTAAGATAGAATCACCAAAAAGTTCAAGTTTAAAACAACTAGAGCAAAACTTACGAGTAAGAAAATCATCGACATTATAATCATCATACTTTGCACGAAAATCATAGAACTCGCTAGGCTCAAAAACGAAGTTATCTTTATATATTAGCAACAGAATAGCATCTTCAACATCCTGCACAGACTCAGCGTGAGGAACCTGCGCAGGATGCACAAAAAGTCAAACAACAAAGACAATAACTGTGAACCATTGTATCTTGACACCCTCTCATCTCACAAAACAAAAAATAGCTAAAGCCTAAGGATCGCCGCCACTAACATTGCTAGATCTGGCACCGCCTTGACCCCTAGCATGGGCCTCCCTCTTCGTGGCTTCCTCCGCCTTCCTCCGAGCAGCCTCCGCCTCCTTTGCAATTTGCTAACATAAAAAGAGAGAAAAGTTAGATATGAAACACAATAGAAAACAAAAATGATTAAGTATAAAATTTACCTTCTGTAATTTCTCTCTAGCTTTATCAAAGCAATGAGCCTGACCACCTGACCTCTAATACTGCTTAAGATACTTATTGCACAATATTTGTGTAGCCTTCGTCACATTGGTAAGTTTGTTCACAGAAGGAAACTTGTAGTTGGCATCACAAAGTTGCACAAACAAAGGATCTTGACTCTGTTTCATCAAATGAAACAAAGCACGAGCAGACTAATATACCCCAATATCAAATGTGGTCTCGGTAACTCGGGACAAATCTTCGTATTGACGACAAAGCCAACTGAAGAAGCTATCACGATCACCAAGCTCCCAACATTTTTCCTTAGGGCGAGCTCCAAACTTGTCATAGCATTCAAAACAAAGTTTCCAAATCCAGTTGCAACTGTCAAAGAAGGACTTGTCCTGTTCCTGCAACTTCTTCTCAACACGTCGCATGCCTTCCTTCAACTTTTCATTTTCGGTGATAATCTTTTTCATCTCATCCTCTTTCTTCTCAACAGCAGCTAGAGCACTAATCAATCTAGTCTCTAAGTTATTATGGGCATCTACAGCATCAGCTCTTTCCTTTTCTTTCTTGGCAAGTTGCTTCTTCAGATTTTTATTTTTAACTTGATAGTCACGTTCGCGAAGAGCAAAATTTTTCTCCTTCTCTTCTAAACCCATTCGCAACCCTCTCATCAAGATAGAACCTTTGTACATCATAGACAAGCCAGCATCAGCAACTTCGAGCAAAGGCTTTTTGATATCTCAAGCTCAGCATCCAGGACAGTGAAAGCCTCGTCTATACACTTTGATAGCTGAACCTCAGTAGCGCGAGGCATCATCCGAAGTTTATCAGCCCCAATACCTATAAACTTGAAACAATCAAGACCTAAACTTTTCTCTTGGAAAAACTCCAAGCCTCGCTTTAGCGCATCAGAAACTTCCCCTCCGTCGACATCAGGGGCAACAGGAGTAGCAGGATCTTGCTGAACATCCTTCATCTTGCCAAAATCAACATTCTTCTGGTGAGAAGACGGTGCATGAGGAAACATAGTTTCTGCAAAAATAGAAATCAAGACTTAGCAAAAGAAGACAATTCAAGTAAAAAGGAAACACGAGGGCACAATACTCACCAGTAGAAACGCGTTCTCCCAAACTGCAATCAACCTTCTAGCCAGTCTCAACATGAATAGTGGAGCTCGACAAGCGCACCAACCTTTCTTCATTAACCACATCATCAAAAACTTCGTCATCACTCTCCTCAAGATTAAGAGAATAAACCCTAGAGCCACCAGCTTTTCTCGCCACATTCAGAATACCAACTTCGCCAACCCCAACTGTTGCAGGGTCTTCAAGTGAAGTAGTCTTCCCAGCATCAACATTCTCATCATGAGATCCAACAACAGGAACCTCAGAACCAAACTATGGCGAAGTCGACCCAGCAGCTTTTTGAAAATCTCCAACTTGAGTCTCTTTCTCATAGACCAATTTAACTCCCGCACCAACTTCGCCAAGACCACCAGCAGAAGCACCACGAGCTTACAAATTCTGTAAGTTTTTGTCAAGTGGAGTAAGTAATAGTGGAGCCAAACCGCTAGAAGAGAAAGTCATACAAATTTTTCTCACCTCATCCTCAACATCTTGAGAGACAGGAAAATCGACATCACCACCTTCGCCACCAGCACCGACATCAGAAACAATATTCCTCTCAATATCCAAAGTCTGATCAAGAATAGCGTCAAGTTCTTCACTATCAAGAAGAATAGCAGAACTATTATTCTTCTTGATCTTCTTCGCAACAACCTTAGTTGAACCTTCAGCAGCCTTACGTTTTCCTTTTGCCTGAGCAGCAGTTTCTTTCTTCTGGCCTTGTTTCTTCTCATGGCTATAAGCAGGAGGAGGTCTCTCATGATATTCAACCTTAGCAACCTCAAAAACTCTATTCAAGCGCTTATACTCCAAACCAATAATTTTATCTATATTATCCTTCTCACTCTTCACATATTTACCAAGTAAATCATCTGCCCTATTTTCGACAGACTTCACAAATTCTTCATCCGAAGCAAATGTCCTTGGGCAAAAAAAAATCATTGTCAGGAAACTTGTAATTGATGCCACGAATCTTCTTAGGATAGAAGCGCAAGAAGGTCCATCCTTTCTTCAAAGGCCAGATTCTAGCTACAGCATACTCTTCAATAATATCACGAGCGCATTGCAGCGAAGCTGTAGCCTTGAAGGCCTTTACCGTAGTCTTGGAAATCATAGTAGGGGGAAAAGAAGGAGTACACACAAATCTTTCAATAACCATTTTTGCAGCCAAAGATACTTTTTCACCATCCTCTTTGTAACAGGATCCCTTTCTTCAACCATTGGCACCTAATGATAAAACCAGTACCTGGACCAGTCACCAACTCCCTACTTGTTCTTTGTGGCAGGAGAAATCTGAGCAGCATTACGAGCTGTCTTAAAACTACAGCAAGCAAAATGCTTAGTAATCAAGCGCCCATCAAGCATAAATGTCTTATACTAAGTGTGCATCTCAAACAGCTCACAAAAAGCAACAATGTTGTCATTGGCTTATAAAGATCTCACAGCCCAAATGAATTGTGACAACCTAACCACTCCGTTAGGTCTCAAATGATGCATCTGTATGTTGAAGGCCTTTAACACATCTTCAAGAAAATCTCGGAATGGAAACCGAAGCCCAGCAGTAAAAAGATCACGATAAACAATACATTCATCAGGATGAGGTTGATGGTTAGTTTCATCAGCATCGGGAATCCTGACGAGGTCACGATCAAGAATTCGCAGCCTTACCATTTCATCAAGGCAGCTCTTATCAAACAGACTCCTGCCGAAGGTCAACTTATAACCCTCATCATCCCTAACCAAATTCTCGACCGATGCATCAACATTTTCCAAGTTTTCATCATCTGAATCCAGATGAGACTTATCTTCCTCAGTTTTGGAACTCTCCTGAGACTGAAGTTGATCTTGCAAATCACGCGAAGACATCTACAAAAATCAAAGATCAGAAAGACTATTTGACAAAAATCACGAAAATATAAAAGTTAAAGAAACAAACCTTAACGAAGGTGTTACACAAACTTAGATCAAAGATCCAAGACCAGGTGAACACAACGGCAAAACATCAAGAAAAGCTATCTCAAACTTTAGGGTTCAAGAAAAATTTTGGCAGAGTTTTCCTTCTTCTGAAAACGACAGCCTCAGGGGGGAAGGCCTCTCTATTTATAGGCAGAGTCCGGTCAACCAGTCAAAACTAGCCGTTGGATTCAAAATTCAAATAGGCCAACACCAAAGTTTGGACGGCGTTTGTTAGACAAAGTTTCATATAAACTTCGCAGGATTCAGACCCTTGGAGTAGGCCTTCGCCCGCGAGGGGCTGCTATTGGGGAACAACTTTGACATACAAACAACCTTTCCAAACTTTGGAGACAAACATTTCATTATAAACATTTGAGATGCTAACATGTGCAGCGAAGATAACGTAGATACTTCGCTACACGTGTTTTCAACTTCGCTTATGTATTTTCGCATGTTTCAAGTTGACTAGAGAAGATGACTTCGCCGTACGTTGGATGCTCAGCGAAGATGACGTGGACACTTTGCTGTGGCTATCAAACTACACACATATGATTTCACATATTTCAGGTTACTCGGCGGAGATGACTTCGCTAGACTCTTGATGAGCAGCGAAGCCAACATGGCAGCTTCGCATGAAGAGTCTATGAGGTTTTCAGCTGAGTCAAGAAATCATGATCAAGTCCAAAGTTGCTTAAGAAGACAAAAGGAAAAGGGCGAAGTGTGTTTCACCACTTCGCCGATGTGCTTTCTAGCTAAATGTATAGGAGGTTCTATGGTTAATTTTATAAGATTCCTTGAATGGCAGAGCCAGGGGGTCTATAAATACCCCCTGGAGTGTAAGTTTTTGGGCAGAATGAAATACAATTGCGATTAGCATATTGTTTTCACCTTTCATATATGTGTGTGATTCCATTACCCAACAACTGGATATTCACCGTTCTTCCCCGTCTATGGATCAGAAGCAATACTCCCAGCTGATTTGATATGGGCATCACCAAAGATAGAGCAAGACGAAGAAGGAGAAGCAGAAGAAACAAGACGCCTGGAACTTGATTCAGTAGAAAAAGTTAGAGAGTGTGCAATTCTACAAAATGCAAGATATCAACAAGGCCTAAGAAGACACTATGAAAAAAGCACACAACATCGGGCCCTAAAACCTAGGGACTCAGTTCTTCGACTCGTCCAGAAGAAAGATGAAAGACACAAACTACTCAGCCCATAGGAGTAGCTGTTCAAAGTAAGAAGACCAATCGGACCAGGCACATATGAACTAATGATGAATCAAGAAATCTCACTGAAGAACACCTGGCACATTAGCCAACTCCGAAGATTCTACAACTAGCAAAAGTCCAGTAAAAGAACCCGTGATGACGCAACAGAAGTATTTCGAGCTTCAAGACAACTCATTCCCTCCGTTTGCGACGCAAGAACCCAGGCACTCAACGCTGCCTCAAGATATCACGCTATGGGGTGATCTCATAGAGTACCTGCATGAACTAGAGTACATAGTACCACTTCATGGACAGGCTTGCCGCTTGGTGCGCGGTCCGGGCTAGATTAGGGCACTCGTGTCTGGGGTGAATCAGGGCACTCGTGTCGGTTCACGATCAGAGAGTTTCCTGCCATATGGTGCAGAAGAACCCGGACACGTAGTGCTGGTTAGGGAGTCAAATCCTAAAATGCAACTAGACAACGGCATGCGCGCGCCCGCCTTATCTCTCTCCGCTCATTCTGCTTTACGATTGGAGCTGGTCAAACCCACCCTCCGGTATCTATTGTTTCCGGTTCCTGTACCCTGCGCCCTTTTGTTGGAATTCGATTCCCAACTATGCTGCTCGATTCCGGTATCAGTATTCGCACTGATTCCCGATCAATTTGTGTCCAGCAGCTCGATTTCTCTGTTTCTATCCGCCGCTAGTTCCAACCGCCACCGCTGCGCCTGTAGCCGCCGCCGTTAATCTCTCCATTTTCTTCCTCCGCCGCCGTATTGGATCTCTCCTGTTTCCTCCGCCCCCGCCATAGGTGATATCTCCAGTTTCCTCCGCCGCCGCCATAGCTGATTTCTCCAGTTACCTCCGTCGCCGTCATCTCCTTTATGTACTTGCATCCCGCCGGCTCCCGTCTCCTGATCCGTCCCTCCGTCTCTGCACCACCTCCTCATTTTTGCACTTCTCATTGTTTCTTTCGATTTTTCGTATAGCTCTGCATATATTATGCGTCCAATCATAGAGCACTTGCTTGAAATTTTAGGTTTATTGGCAGTTGTGTTATTGGCAGGTTTTCAGAGAGTGTTTGGATCAAGTAGCTATAGGCAGTGGAGAACTAAGATGTCCATGGATTATGACAACTAGATCAATTGCCCATGTTTGAAGTGCCGAGTTGTTGGTAATTGTACAATGAGTATGATGTCTGTAAAGGAGAAGCTAACGAGCTAAGCGTAATATTGTCATTTTTTAAATAATGTTGGCCTGAAGAATACTTTGTTGGCCTGAAGAATTGGTTAGTAGTAATACAATTTACAAATTATCACTGAAGATATTGCTTTTACAATATGGAGACACACATTTTGACTAACACTTTTAGTATAGTAACTAAAGTACATATTGAACATTGAACTCTTCTCGATGATCTAGGAAAACATGAATGACTTATGGTATTAGTCAAAATATTTTAGTAAGTATGACTAAATTAATCATGAAATATATTTTTATAATAAAATATCTTAAAGATGTTCTATAAATATAGTTCAAGTTTTAGATTGTTTGACTTTCTGAATGCGATATTCTCATTAATTAGTATGCAATAGACTGTACACAGATTAAAATGATATTTTTTTAGATAGAAGATTAAAATGATAATTGATTAGGCACATTTGATCAACAAGTTGCAGAGATAGGATGATCAGTTTACAAAGATAGGATGATCAAGGTGCAGCCCTAGTTAGCTAGGCCTGACTGAAACCTTTGTCAGATGTCTTCCATTTAGCTTTTTTTAGTATAAAGGGATAGCTCCCTTCTTAGTATGACAAACTAAATGTCACATACTAGTTCATGGTGTTGGTTTATACTGTATGTGTGAAAATTATGGACCAACACTTCAGGAAGTAAAATTCAGGTATATGACGACAAACTTATAATTCGTGATAACATGTTACAGAAGCAATTCAAAGGTTATAGAAAATAAAATGATTGTTGGCCTTGATGTGATCCTCGGTTTACATGCTTACTTGGTACAACTTCTACAAATATTCTTGTTGGTGGCTAGAGCTGCTAAAGAAAATAGTCTGCACACCAGATCAAACTGCAGAATCTCCAGCATGTTTATATATCATAATAATATCCTTCAACTTTTGAGGTATTTGCCATTGTTTCCTTCCAGCATCCAGGCTACAGTGTCAACGTTGGTCCAGCAAGCACATACTGCACAGAAACAATTATTAGTTATTATTGCCACTTGGTTGGGTGCGAGTGCGAGGCTGGGTGACCTGTGTACGAGGGACTAACCAATTGTGCCTTAGAAATATGCTGCCATCACCTAAGCGTGATATGGATGTTTTAGAGAGAGTAGTCTCAGAATGCAAATTCATTTTGTACAAGATAATAGTTAAATACAGAAGAAGAAATACATAAATTATTGTGGAAAGAAATCTGGACACAACGCAAATTTACCTCTGGATGGCACCTAATGGATCGAAGCCATATTCTAGAATCTGCAATAGATAAATAATATTGTATCAGATAAGAGAAAAAACAAGGACAAAAGGAATATGCCCTGGAGTGCAAACATCATGATCCAAAAAAAAGAAGAAGTTAAATGCTATATAGATTAAGGATTTATATGTGATTAGTGCAACCTAAATGGTAGGAACAACACGAGTGAAAGAAATAAGCACATAATCAGAAAGGTAGGAAGTCATTCAAGATAGAAAGCAGGCCATGGTTGACATTTAATCTGGTATATGATATTTTCATACTATAAAACAAATATCTGCCACATGCATTTTCCATAAAGGAAGACATGACACCATGAGAGCTACCTTTTAAGCAGCAACGAATGGAATAATGCGCCAAACTGCTATGAGTAGCACATCTGAAACCCAAGCCCCGTTAGCCTCAGTTCTGAATGCGAACCTCACTTCACTAATCAGTACACAGAGAGATATGTTGGCATGTTTTTTTTCTAAAATGGTGCAGTCCCCTACTATATAAAAGGTTTTCCCATATGTGATTATGTGGAAAATTAACATGAAGTGCCCTGTTTAATTTTCTAATTACATGCTTATACCAAGTCCATAATGTGGAACCACAGTATGGTTAAATAGAGACGATAACAAAGCTTGGTTAATTTATTGATAGCTATTTTGTAGAGCAATGATCAGTAGATAAAGACGATCAGTATGGCCGGTAAAATGCAATGTTAAAAATAAACCTTGAAGTATGTCTGAATGTGGCTCAAATCGTCATTGAACTAAAATCACATTAGCTAAATTAAATAGTAATACTATGATTGCATCCACCAGAAGCAAACAAAAAGGCTAAACTAAAAGAAGATCACACAGTTGAATAAAAAAAGAAAACAAACCGGAGACCTAAGACTGATGGTACCCAGAAATAAAAATGTGTAAACCAAAATAAGATCACACAATTGTATATATAAAAAGAGTGTATGGTTTCATTTAAAACATTACTCTTTAATGAAAATACCAACCAATTGTGTAGGAGCCCATCTAGGATTTTATGTCCTTGTGTAATAAGAAATTAGGATGGAAGCATGAAAAATTGTTACTAATTCTGTAGGATATCTAGAACTAGAAGAGATTACAACAAAGTGGAGATCTTTGAACCAAAGGGCTATTTTCAATGTAACTCTGAAGTAAAATAAAAATAGAAACATAAGGTAAGTATAATTGTATAAGCGGAAATGACTATGAAGACTTCACATTAGGTGATTAGGATTAAATTGCCTCAACTGTAAATCTGAATAAAACATTTTTATGACAAATGTGTGCACTGAAATCATGGAATCCATAAGCATTTTCAAATCAGAAGTAGATCTATGATGTAAAGATAAACATTTGCAAATTTTAGGTTTTGAAAAACATTTTTGTGCAGTTTAGCAGCATGAATAATCTTCTACAAGAGACAAACAAGGAAAACATGCTTCTCCGTAAAAACGAAATGTAAGGAGTAAAAAGCATTGCTGACTTTGAGCTCCCTAAATTTCAAACATCCTTTTCAAGAGGATCAACAATTTGTGGGACAGTATTCAACACAGTTACCACAAAATATACAAACTCCGAAATCAATACTATAATTAAGCAATTGTTTTCTTTGCACTACATTTAGGAAGATAATATAGACAACATGCTAGTATATGAATCTGCAGAAAGGCTGTAAGTACCTAACAAACAACTGAAAAGATAATAATGCTATGACTATTAGTCGATGAGAAATATGTGATTTGCTATAGGGGAACACTCAGCCAAAAATTAATCAAAATACCACTCATTTAGGCTGAGTTCCCTTTCCCTTGATGCAATGTCAATTCTAATGAAAATTGTATATGATTTGTGGCACTAGCACAATTTCAATGGGCAGAGGAGCACATATGGGAACTGTAGCCCTATTAAATTCGTGATATCTACACAAGGAAAATGCTATTTGTTAGCCTTGGAGATCATAGTAAGTTACAATATACTGATATGCACTCTACAACAATCAACTAAGGAGAGGTGGTACCTGATAAAGTGATAAATACTTTCATATCTGAATCTGTGATGCAATTACAGTATCTCAGCTTCAGTTTTTTCCACTTTTTCCAAGCCTGTATCAGAAAGTTTTGTCATTGCACAATGGAATTTAAATTTGAAGTATTAAAGCAATGGAGAATGGCTGAATTCACGTCAGAAAGCTTTTTGAAGCCTATATTGTAAGGTCTTCACATCATTTTGGGTAATTAAATGCTTATACTAAATCAGAAAGCAAGTATCTGGTACGAAAGAATACAAGTGCAAGGGCTGGTAAACTTTGAAGCATTTTGGATTGAATATAATTATATACAAACTATACAAAAGAGGGGGAATCTATGCTTAACAATTATATGGTTATAAAAATGCATAACATTTTGCTATCATACTTGTCCAGAAGCATACTCATTTTCAGAATAACACGTTTCCAAAATTTACAAAACAAAAAGAGAACAACTCTTACAAATAGAATTAAGTGTATGAGGCTTCGTTTGTTGTGATGAAACGTCAATCTCACTAACAACACACAGTTGATTAATGAGATCAGCACAAGCTTCAGGCATAGCACCATCTTGTTTGCTGGCCTTTTTTGGAGAATGTGGTTCTCAGATCAAACGAAACATGAGACCTACAACTGGATGGGTATAAACTGAAATTAAAAAGACTGAAAGAATCCGTCAAATTGAGATTGAAAGTTCACATACAAAAAGGTTGTGAGATAGAAAAAGGAAGACATGGATAAATTGAAGAAAGAGACCTACAACTGTATTTGCAAAAATTGAAATTAAATAAAAGGTAGATAGGAATAAGGTCTGATAAGGAAGATAGAAACAGGAAATAGTGAGAAGCAAGAGAGCAATAACGAGATTGTGCTAGGGGATCGTGTGTTTTTGGGATCAAGAGAGATAGAAACAGTATTTGATTACATCTCCGACTAATGTGAATCTCAAATTAATCTCAGAGTAATCTCAGAGACATTAAAGCGATGCAGATTGAGAAAATTAAGAGACTTCGTGTAAAAGAGAAATTATCGCAATGTCGAATACAATGTGCCACGGATGCAAAAAAAAAAAAAAAACCTGAGGCTGATTGGTAAGAAGAGGAGAGAAGATGAATCGAAGAAACGAGCAAGTGGAGGCAAATCGGCACGCCGGCGAGTAGACATGGAGCTGGTTGTACAGCGGACAGAGAGAGACAAGATCTGAGAGGGAGAGAGAGGCGAGAGGGGGGGAGTTACCTGGAAGAGCTGCAGCAATGGTGGCGTCTGGCGGAGGCGGCAGTAATGGCGGCGGAAGTGGAGAGCAGATGGGGAGAGGGAGACGGAGAGAGAGACGGAGAGGCAGAGAGAGAAACAAGACAAAAAACTGAGAGGGAGAGAGAGAGGTGAGAGAGAGAGGGGAGAGAAAGGGAGTGTACCTAGAAGAGCTGCAGCAATGGCGGCGGAAGTGGAGAGCAGATGGGAAAAGTGTCGAGGGAGATATGCGGAGAGACGGAATCGAAAGTAGAGTGGGGAATCGATCTGTGCAAAGGCAGGAATGGAGAGGTGCCATGCGGGAAAGGATGGGTGAAGAGGGAGTTTTGAGCGGCGCGATTATTGGCGGAAAATAACGGGTAGGATAACGCATGCGCGCGCATGCTGTTGTCAAATAACCGGGTTGGAGTCAAGTCCTTTTGCAACGGCGGGATCAGGGCACTCGTGTCGGTACAGGACTATTTGGCATCCCCTCTTTTTTACCTACGACATGAAGCAGAGCATCGGACTAGATCAGGGTACTCGTGTCGGTCTAGACTCAGGCCTCTCTGGGGTGAATCAGGACGTTCATGCTGGTTCATGATCAGAGAGTTTATTATGATGAGATACAGTTGAACCCAGGCACATGTGCTGGATCAGGAGTCAAGACCTTTTCGCTACAACAATGGGATCAGGTGTGGCAGAACCTCCTAAATCATATGGCCCACAAGCATGATTATTGTCTAAACAGACTCCAAATAGCCATGATTGCGTTCCATACGACTTAAAAAGTCTGTCGGGTAAATCCCGAATCATCCACGATTCTCCGAGCAGGATCAATCATTGTAGAGAGACATTGCAGTATTACAACAGTTTCATATAATTAAAATTCCACGGAGTAAAACAGCGGAAGACTTACAATAACCTACATTTACAAACTCTGAGTTTCAAATATTTACAAGAATAGGTTTAAGTTATACAAACCATAATAGTAGTGGAGTAGCAGTAGATTACAATATTACACAAAAGCTCTGCCCAAGAGCTTAATATCTTTATTCGTCGTCGCTTTCCTCGACGACTGTCATGCAGCAGGATGCATAACACTCCTGCCCATGAAGCTCACCTGCAACAGGGGTTCAACAAACCCTGAGTACAACAGTACTCAACAAGACTGACCCGATGAAAGAGAAGGGTAGAGACTCAAGATATGTAGTCTAGAGGGACAAGGTAAGGCTTGTAAGAGATAAGAAATTTTGCAGAAAAGCTTTACAGAAAGAGAAGTTTCTGGGATTATCTCCCATTATCAACCAACTCCATTATTAACCTTAATTTTTGTTCAAGTTGTTACTACGATGATGAACAACGATCGAGTCTTCTTCTCCGAGAAGCAACGGCGATTCGAATCCATTTTCATACCCAGCTGGGACCTAGGTGACTGAGCATACCGGAGACTTTAACTCCGAAGCACCCCAGGTGCACCGATATACCGGGATAACAACCTCAGCCGTATATCACCACATGATACACGTGAGCTCTGTGGTCCAGCGTACCGAGATACATGGGAACTTAAACCCCACAGTAAAACACACTATGACAGCAGATGGGATTCTCTGTCCCCACGCTAGGTCACTCCATGGCATACACGGCTCCAACCATCTGTATACCACTTCATGCATGTGGATTTCTAAATTCTCGATATCATCCAGTTCACCAACGGACGGGACCTAGGGCATCAACAGACGAGAACACTACAGAGGGACTCCATTCCCAGTGCAAGTTCGCCGTCCGGACTCGATTTAATATTATCATCAAGATTTCAACAGAAAAACCAATCTCATCTTTTTCATTCTTTTGCCTTTGAACAATTAAATAAATAAGCAGGGCTAAGCATTACTACTCATCTTCAAAGTAGGTAACAAGGATTAAGGAAATAAGACAGGTAATGCAATTTGTGGGTTTTCACTCAACTCCTATCACTTAATGCAACATATCAGAGCTGAAGCAGTAAAACTTTTATAAATAGAATAGGGTTTAAATGTATCCGGGGCTTGCCTTGATGTTCGGGGTAGATGGTCTCGAAATCTGGATCAACTCCCGACTCTTGATTCTGCTCGTCCTTCAGATCTGAGTGATACGTTGTCTCTCCGTTAACGGAAACTATTCGATAATTAATATGCTTTACATGATGGAATAGTAAACATGATGCTTGATGGATGCATGATCAAATTAAAGGATCGAGTACAACTTTTCTTCACGATAAAGTTGCAAGCTAACAAAACTTCGCTTAAATAACTCATTAGGGTTAACTACGTCATTTTTATAATTAATTAAACACATAAAATAACGTTAATTGAGCCCTAATGACATGATTAAGGTAAGCGCAAACAATTAATTAAAGTACCAAAGGTCATTAGGGTTAATGACCTAAGGTCATCATTCAATCCCAAAGTCACACAATTCCTATAATGATTAAGTTAATTAAAAGGGATTAATTAAGTATTTAAAAGCATTAAATAAAGGCATAAAAATTAAAGTTGTCAAATTAAGCCCAAAATTTTATTTTAGAAAGCTCTTAGCCTAATTAGATGGCAAAACAAATTTCAGAATTAAAAGCCAATTATTTTAATTATTAAAAATCACTAAAGGTCCATTTTTCAATTAAAAGGGCTAATTTTAACATATATAAAAATTACTCGATTTTGGTATTTCATATTTTTCCTATGTAGATGACATCATAAGGAACACTCACAAAAATTTTTAGAATTTTTGGAGCTATATATGATTTACTATGAATTTCCAAAGAAAATAGCATTTAAATCATTTTCTGAAAATGGAAAAAGGAAAATCGGCACAGTAACCCCGCGCTGACCGACGGCCGCGCGGCGGTTGACCGCCGATTCCTCGCCGTCGGTGAGGTCTCCGGCGACATGGTTTGGTCCATCAGACTCAGCACAGCACGGGGAGTCCAACGAGCTAGTTAACGGCGCGCACGAGCGGCGGCGGCACCCACGCCGGCGGCGATGGCGGCGCGGCGGAGCTCGGGCGCGGCGGAGTTGCTCACCGGAGCGATTTCCGGCGACGGTGAGGTCACTGGAATGTGCAGGGTACCTAAACGGACCGATTTGGTTACTACATGGAGGTTGGTCTTGGCCTCTGGGCAGGATGGCACCGTGCGCGGCAGAGCGGCAGCACTGCGCCGGCGACGAGCTGCGGCTACCGGCGGCTACGGTGCAGGATGAGTGAAATTGATGGCACGGATAGATGCAGAAGCTCACCACGGCGCGGATGCGCACGTCAATGGAGGTCCGGGGTGGCTGGGTTGAGCGGCGGTCGACGGCGGTGATGGCGGCGGCGGCGCTCCGATGGCACGACGGCGTCACGGCTGCCTCTGGTAATGCGCTGCTCGAACCAAGGTGCGCATCAGACGCAGGATGACATGGAGAGCATGATTACAAGGTCAAAGGTAAAATATAATCACCTTTGGCGACGGCAAACGGCGAAGATGGCGGCGGCGGCGCGACTGACCGGCCGCGGAGAAGAAGGCAGGGTGCGGGCAACTCACGCGAGGAGAGCAGGCATGAACTGGTTCAAACTGACCGTGAGGAAGTGGCGGAGCTTTAAGCGAGAGCAATTGAACAGAGGTGGAGTGTCGACGGCGAATTGCGGCGGCGGAGGGAGATCGTCGGCGACGGCGGCGGGAGGAAGAAGAAGGAGAAACGGCGTCGGCCGACTGCTATTTATAGCAAGAAGATGATGAACGAGCAGCTGACACGACGACGACGAAGTCTCTCGCGTCTGAGAGCGCTCGGTTGGCCGGGAAAGCGCGGCGGTGGACGGCGGCACGCGGTATGAAGCCGGCCATGGCGGGCGCCGATAGGGTTGGGTGCTGTTCAGGGTATTTACAGAATTGCCACTCGGTTTAAACTACAAATTACTCCAAAATTTGTATAAGAACTTGAAAATCTCCAAAAATATCATTTGCATAACTTTTCAAGGGCTACACTTTTCCTTTAATGGACATCTTCAAATTCTGTCTAGATTTTGAAATTTGAATTCAGATTTGAAAAGGGGATAAACCCTAGAAACAAGCAATTAAAATTACTTTTGATTTTTCAATAAAACTTGAAAATCTTCAAAACTATGAAATGTTGAGTTTGTCAAACCAAACATTTTTCATGTACAAAGTTTTCTCAAAATATGCATAATGTTTGAATTATGGTTTTAAAATCAAAAGGGGATAATTGCTGGAAACTGTATTTTCAAATTAATTTGAAATTCCTTTGGGAAACTTAGAAAACTTTATATACCAACTTTGTAGCTCTTATCAAGATCTACAAACTATATTTTTAGAGTATCTCCAAATTCCTTATAGAATTTGAATTAGAGAAAAGGGGATAAAACTAGGGTTGGAAATAAAGGGTTTTTGAAATGTAATTTAAACTCAATTTGGTTTCTAACTTAATTGGTTGGTTATTAGTGATCACAAACATCATCCAAGGACATTTTTAGGTCATTGACCCAATGACACCCTTGGTTGACCAAGTTGACTTTTGAAAAACCTTTTATAACATTTCCAATTTGACTTTAAATTTGAATTGCCAGGCTTATAATTAGGCTTTGGAATCCAAATTAAATTTCAAATATGGAAATCATTTTTAGGGTTGGACTTAGACTTATACACTATGCTTGACACTAGTGTAAACACAGTTTACACCTCAAGTACATAGAGTATAAATTAAGCATTTGCGATGGCATTCGAAAATAGAGTTTTATTATTTCATGTGACAAACATTACAGAAACTCAATCAACCTATGAAATGTAAACTTGTTTTAGTTAATGCACATTAAGGTTGACTTAAACATGGATGCTTTGCAGTGCATATGATGACATGACAGGTTTTAGTTAATATAACACCAGAGGTGTTACATCAGGGCACTCGTGTCGGTCTAGGATCCTTGACTCCTCTTGCCTGCGATGTGATGCAGAGCACCACATACTGGACTAAACTCAGGAACAACGTGCGGGTTCAAGCTCAGATCTAAACTACGTTGCGGCATGATGCAGCACAACTAGAAGCAACACTAGCTTAGCACTAGCCACTACACTACTAGAAGCAACAAAAGCCACACTGGCTTAGCACTAGCCACTAGACTACCAGCGGGTAGTATGAAGCAACAAAAGCAACACTGGCTCAGCACTGGCCACTACACTACCAGCGGGTAGTATGAGAACAAACTCAAGCCGGGATGAAGCCGCACAGCAAGATCGTTGAAGAACAACTCAAGGCGGGATGAAGCCCGCACAGAAAGAATTCAACAAGACACAACAAGTCAGGACGAAACCTGCACAACAAGAAGTACCACACAAACAAAAGACCAATATCCATTTATACAAAAGAAGGAAAAGTTTATTACAAGACGCGCTCATGGCATAGAGGAGGAAGTATCAAACCAACATCAATCTTTTCTACAATTTGCTCCACAAGGGGAGCAAGAGCAAACTTCTGCTCAGCTACCTGCCTCAAGAACTCCACTGGCGGGTTGGGCTCAACAAGCCTATCCAACTGCACCTCAGGAGCAAGAACCCGGACGTGGCACAATATGTTTCTCACACAATTTCGAAAGCTGTCCTTCATGAAGACAAAGAACCGAGACGGAATCAACTGAGCATAGGCCTCCACATCAGCATAGAGGTTATGATCTCCCTCCTGTCCAATATAGGACAAAAGATAGGCCATGGCCTTCCATAGTGCTTGAAACCAGGCATTGGCCACATCCAATTGGCCCTTCAACTCTTGGACAATCTTCAAGACCTGAAAAACATCTCTATTAGCATCACGCCGGAACTAGCGGGCCAAGGCAAGCTTTTGTTCAGCATCTTCACAATGAGAGTACATCTCTCTTACTGCCTCAGCATTATTCTCGGAGGTCTTGATGGTTTCCTTCATAGCCTCCGAGTCTTGGTGCCACTTGCGCCGCTCACGTTCAAAATCTATAAAAAAGCAAGTAAGATAACCAACCGAAGAAGGAGCTCGGCAAATAGAAGACGAGGAAAACAACTCAGCAAAAGTAGCAAGTACCTGCTGTCTGGGCCTTCAAGGACTGGGCCTCTTCAACAGTGGCCTTTGCCGCCTCCTCTCGACGACGCAATTCATCAGCTAGTTGAGCCTGATGGGTCGCCTCTGCAGCCTAACGCTGCGCACGCTCACGCTCCAGCTTCGCCTACACCTGGGTGAGTTCTTTCTGAACCCGCTCAAGATTGGCGAAGCTAGACGTAGTTGCCGCAGCCTCAGCAGAACCAAAGAGGATGTCCTGATCCTGCCAGAGAGACTAGGAGACAAAGAACCAAGAATCAGAAAAGATGACAAGAACAAAATATTTTCAAGACTAAGGAAGAACCCTTACATGCACCATGCCACCAAACTGTTGGGAATATGCCCTAGAGCTAATCATGTAGATGATGATATTTCAACTGTATCCATGATTAATAAAATGTTCATTGAATATCCATTATAGACAACTTGTATTGATTGGCGATTATGTGAATTGTTTGTGGAATTCAATTACTTGAATGGTTATTCTAAAGTTGTCCCTGGTCGGTGTTCTTGTGAGAACACACTTGAATATTAGACCAGCACATGTATTAGTTGATGGCTATGTTTCACAAGTCATGGACATGGAGATGTCAAACTAATAATGTGGACACATGTGAGACATGTAGGCTGGACTGACCCGACATGAGAAAGTCTCTATTCACATCATGTACGTTATGTCCTTAGACCTAAGATTGTGGTATGTACTCAAGATGTGAAACGGCATACTGAGGGACTATCAAACGCTGCTCCGTAACTGGGTAGTTATAAAGGTGGTCTTCGAGTGGTAGGAAAGCATGCTATGAGACATAGACAATCAAGATGGAATTTGCCCCTCTTTATGTGAGAGAGATATCACTGGATCACTCAAGTGATTGGATCAACAAATGCATGGCCGTGCTTGGGTTAAGTGTTAACCCACGAGTTGAACCATATATCGAGTGGCAAAGGGAATAACTAGTATGTGGTCGTAGTGGTTCGTCTGATATGATCTTTGCGTATGCATAGGAGTTGTCACGCCTTGCTAGAAGCCGCTGTCAACTATTGGGCGAGTAGGAGTATTCGGCCCATGTCAATGTGTGCGTGAACCCATAGGGTCGCACGCTTAAGGGGCTGCAAGCCTAATTTGGGTTGGACCCAAATTAGACAAGGCTTAGGGTTACTAATGGGCCTCCAACTCGTGAGCTCATTGGGGACGCCTATATAAGCAAGGGGTAGGGGCGCGGTCAGGGTTACACGCCTTTGACAGCCGCCGTCGCCCTCACCACGCTCGCGCCTTCTGCTCCTTACGGACCTAGCAGTCCGGAGGCGCATCGCTTCTTCCCTGCACGTGTGGGATTCCTCAGAGGTGCTGCATCTGGAGCACTGGGACGAACCACGCAAGGGGATTGACATGACAGACGACCATGCAACTGCACTGCCTGCTGCGACACGTACGACTACATCGAGTTGTCTTCCGCTGCACCCGTGCATCTAGTGGTAATCCCGTAACCTGTAACTAGCAGTAGATCCTGGTTTATGAGGTCGAAAAGTTTTATTTTCTGGCTAGCGTAGCACCCTCATAACCCAACACAAACTTGGTAGAAAACTGATCGAAACAAGCCTTCAACGCCTCCAGACGGCGAGGATGGCTCATCTCCGGATCCACCGGACCAGAAGAAGTGGAGGGCGGCAAGGAGAACAATGGTGGATCAGCAACAACACCACCGCCTCCATTACCCCGACCAGCACCAGCAACTCTAGGAGTCACCGGCTCAGCAAAGGGGAGCTCGAAAATCACCGTAGCAGGTTTCTCCACGGGAATCGCCTACGACACAACTAATTTGGGGTCGGACCCTAAGTCAATAGTGGCTGTTTGGCCAGCCGGCAACTCAAGGCCTACAAAGATGATCCAAGCAGTCAGAGATATCACAGACTTGCTAATTCAAGACAGAAACCCAAAAAGAACTCGCAAACTCACCAGCGGAAGAATCATGAACCCTCGGCTCATCCTTGGAGCACCCGGACTGCTAGAAGAGTCAGCGGCACCAGGCCTACAAATACAAAGTACATGAGCAAAAGACAGAATAGCAGAAAGAAGAACTCATATATTGATAAGCAAATCACCTCGGAGGACGCTTAAAGCCACCCACACCCGTCCTGAAGGGGACAACAGGAAGAGAGATAGAAGCAAAAGATTGTGCCACGGAAGACACATAAGCAACAATAGAAGAAGAAAGAAAAGAGGAGTTCCCAGAACCCTCCATCCATCTATAAAAAGAAAGCAGGAGAAAAAATCAGCAACACCAGCAAGAAAAGAATCAGAAAGATCAAGAAAAGAAGTCACAAGACACTTACGACTTATGAATAAGGGGAGTCGCAACTCCTCATCCTCCGCAGTCTCATTAAGAAGCACGTTCATGCCCCCTACAAGCATAAAATGAGGAAGACATGATAAGAAACAGAAGGAGATCTCAAGAGAAGAACCCGAAATCAACCTCACCTATGATGATAACCTGTGACCTGAAGAGAACTCGAAGCAGTGGGGCTCGACCTCTGGGCAGTAACCACTAGAGGACAAGACGACCCCTTCGCCTGGAACCAAAATACATCTCAACAATTTTGTGGTGCGGTTGATAAGGGACAACCTCAAATCCACCCTCACAAATGCTATAAGGAAGATCAGGAAGAACAGACCATTTCCGGGAAGCAGAAGCAGAATCCTCTTGGATAGCATCCTCAGCAAGATCAACCTCCCCAGTAGCTGGAAGTTGGATGAAAAAGCTACAACCAAATCCCTAAATAGAAGTAGCATCAGAACATCAGCACCAGCGAAGAAAAGAACTCGCATGAATAAAAAACAACAAGCCAAGCACTTACCATAGGTGGCAGGTTCTCAGAATGATATTCCTCAACTCGAGGAGGAATACAAGGCACTGAAGCAAGAACAACCTTCAGACGCACCATCAACTCCTTGTCATTCAGCTTTACCCCAGCCTTGATCCGGGAAGAATCATCAACCCCGGTGTATTCAAAGCCAAGGTGCTCCCTTTGCATAAGAGGTTGCACAAAGCGTCAGAAGAACCCGGCAATGACACCAAGACCTGTGAGGCCTTGCGCTTTCACATAAAGAAGATGCGCAAGAAGAGGGTCGATGGTCGAAAGCTCAGCATCAGAGAGCTTTTTAGATCAAAGACTGGTATCATTAGGGAAGACAGAGTGATTAGAAGAGAAATAAGCTAAAGGCTTGGTGACATAGAACCACTTGTCCGCCCAAACCTTCTTGTCAAAGAAATCAAGGGTAACAAGAGTTGCACCCATCCCCTGGCGGAGCTGGATCATACAGCAACCAAAAGGCATTGTTTTCAAATCATACTTCAAGTGGAAGAAGTACCGAAAGAGAAGCAGATTTGGAGGAACCCCAAGATACGCCTCGCACAGATGTGCAAAGGCAGATAGATAAAGAACCCCGTTAGGGGAAAGGTGGAAAAGTTGAAGACCGAAGAACTGAAGGAACTCCATCAGAAAATTCGAAGGTGGGAAACAGAGCTCGCAGTGACAAACGCGTTGAACAAAATTGTCTAATCAGGAGAAGGAGTGGGGATAAGATGTTGACCCAGAAGGATGTACCCGAAGAGTGCCTACTCCCACAGCAGGCTGCACTCAGGTAGCACCTCAAGATCCGCCTCCATCGTCGTCGGCACCGGCCAAGACCACTGCACAAAGACACACAGTCAAGAACAGCACAATCACCAGGAATCTCTACCAATCAATTACCTCGACGGCCTTGCCCTTGCTCTGCGACCTTGTTCTGGCCATCGAAGCTCATGAACTAGTAGGCGGATTCACAAATTGAAGGCAAAGAGGAGAACAAATTAGGGTTTTCGGGAAGCAGCGGAGACGGAGAGAAAAGTGGAGGATTGGGGATTTTTTGCGCACACAGATGGCGAAGGCTCAAACGTACGAGAGAAGGATAAGCGGCGAAGTATTTATATGGATCGGGTGATCTAAGTGGGCCTAATGGGCCAACGGTTGCCAAATCCGGATTGCAAGGTGGCCGCAACGGATACCTATTACAATGGATAAAAGCTACAATGGTAATATTTCCAACGGGCAGAAAATAGTGTATCTTGGACAAATTTTTTACCATGAAGATATCAAAGGAGGAAAGAACACAGAATCATCGACAACCCACCAGCTCGACAGTTTACAAGGACCAGCCGTTGACACACCAAAAGAACCTAGAAGCATTAGAAGACATATCAGAAGAGCCCGCAGATAGATAGGACACATTATACAACCCTAGACGCATCATCAGAGAGTCCGACACAGTAAGAGTCGCAGAATCACATCCATACAACTCCATCTCAGTCAGCGAACAACTCACACAATCATTGGAGACAGGGACAAACAAATATCTTTTACTTTTCACTGATCAAGAAGATATTGGGATTACAATAGGGTACAAGAGGATACAAGGCCCGATGATCTAGGAGAAATACATTTATACAGCAGTAGGAGCCTGATGGAATTCACAAGGGCATCAAGAAAGTCCTGGTCAACTGCAAATATCAACAAAGAACCCAGTAGAATTCGAGGTTGCTGAACCTCTACCAAGATTCGATGCTGATAAGCAGAAGGGTAACCTCAGAAATGAAATCGCCGCAGCAAATCCATCTCTAAAGTCGCTGAGAATGGCAGGAGCACCAAGTACACAAGAGTAGCAGACGCGTCTTCACACTCCACGACTCCCAAAGAACTTGGACAGATCTCCAAACACGAGCTGATTTGCATTGCATCGCCAAAACGACACAACAGAGAAGAAACCAGAGGCCGGTCCACACCATGCGAAGTGTGAACAACCTGAACAGCTCGTGAACCACCAAGTTAAAGGCAACAAGGAGGAAGGACGAAGGGCACTGGAAAATGAGGCACCGGAGAAAGCGCCAAGTACATCACAAGCCCTACACTGTTTGCCCTGACACCTTCGACAAAGTGATTCCACCTGGAGATTAGCCTGCTACTAACCCCTATCACAAGACCTACAACATTCGCTAAAAGAGATTATAGAACAAGCCCGGCGGCTCGTTGTCGATGTTTTATCACCAATAGCCCACCATCGAGGTACCCGGGAGGGTGTTTTGTTCAGAGGAGCTTGGCAGACTGTGGAACTCGGCGGTTGTGGCAACAAGCTTGACGAGACAGATGATTTTAGACTGGTTCAGGCCCTAGACTTGCATCGAGTAAAGACCCTTATGTCCAGTCGGCGTGAGCCTGTTGCGTTGTATTGATGAGTATGAGGGATTGTGTTGTGCCGTGTACTTCATCTGTTTACAAGGAGTACCCTCAGCAGCCTTATATGGGGCGAGGCTGGTTGCGGGTTCTGTGTTTCCTAGTCGGATTCTAGGAACGAGTCCTAAACTAAGAGTTTCGTACTCTTTTCTATTACAATCCACCTAAGATATGGTAATTCACACGTCGTGTTGCTCCATGTTTGACTAGAATCGGGCGGCGCATTCTTCGATCCTCCGTCCGTATTCCATCTTCTTGGGGAACCTCCGGTGTCCCCCATTGAGAAGCCCCCGAGCGTTCCAAGATTTGGAACTCGAAAGCAGGGTTCTTTGAGGTGAAATCTTGGGATGCCCGTCTTTCTTGCCGTCGTCGTCTTGGTCGTTCAGGGAGTGCAACTTTGAAAAAATTGCACTCACTGTGTGTAGCCCCCGAGCCTTTTGCTTATTGGTACAAAAAGTTGGAGGGTCTATTGTAGCCTTCATCTCCTAGTCGTCGTCTTTTGTTTATTCACGTAATTTGCACTCAATGAGTGTAGCCCCCGAGCCTCTTGCTTTTTGAAACAAAAAGCTGGAGGGTCTTGATAAAAATTAAAATGTGTCTTCGGTGGAGGGTACTCCTGCAGCCTCGAGCCTTTCCCGGTTTTTTTCGGTATGAAAGAACTTGGGGAAGGGTTCTGAGGTTTCTTTGCTGATGTCTTGTTGGGGAAGGGTGGCTTCAATGCTTTTGTACTTTTCTTGAAATATGCTTTCGAATATGCCTCCTTTGTCTTATATTGACTTTTACTGCTTGCTCGTGACTTTGCAGGCGCTCTTGATGGATTCAGAGTGAATGTCTATCCTCCCGTCGGCCATGCAGGGGCTTCGTGTGCTTGTATTTTCACTTCAGAGCTCTGTCATCTTCACATGGCTGTCATTGCTTCTGCTACTCTTTTCTTTCATAGACTTGGTCTTCATACATCCATTCTAGCCAATAAATATGGCCTCCTGGTGCCTGTTTTTTCTTCATTCAGTTGTAGTCTCCTTGAGCCATTGCTTCCTTCTTGGTGCTTGTTCTTCTTCATTCACTTGTAGACTTCTTGGCATGTTGCTTCCTTCTCTATAATTATGGAGTTGTTGGTGAGTGAGCTTGACGAGCCCCCGAGCTTGTTCTACGATCTCTCTTAGCGAATGGTGTAGGTCTTGTGATAGGGGTTAGTAGCAGGCTAATCCTAGGGTGGAATCTTCTCTCGAAGGGCATCGAGGCAAATGGAGTAGGTCTTGTGAGATTGGTGGTTGTTGCTACCCTACATGAACTTCCAGGGCCTTTTCCCGATCAGGTTCTTGGTCTTCGCAGAGTTGATTAGCGTGTGGTCGCCTAATTACTTTGATACTTTGGTGTGTCGGCACAGATCAGCACGTGTTGAGGGGTTCATCCAAGTTGCTCTGAGGCGGCAAAGCGGTATCTCGCTATTGTCTTGATGAACTAGGTGCTACCCCTGCTGCCCGTTGTAGCAATCCTGACCGCAAGTTCTCTTCGGCAAATACGCTATCCAGGTTGTTTCCTGCTTGATTGCATCGAACCTTGGTGCAGTTCTGTTAACCTCAAATTCTACTGGGTTCCTTGTAATCTGATTGAAATGTTTTCTTTTGCTTTCCTCTTTAAATTCATTGGATCCTATAGTCACTTGTGCCCTATTGTAATCCTAGTATCTTCTTGATCAGTGAAATGAAAAAGGTATTTGTCTTGACTCTGTCTCCAGTGATTGTGTGAGTTGTTTGCTGACTGAGTTGATGTTGTATGGATGTGATTCTATGATTCTAACTGTGTCGAGTTCTCTGAAGATGTGCCATAAGTTGTATAATATGTCCTGCCTGTCTGCAGGTAATTTTGATATGTCTTCTAATGCTTCCAGGTTCTTTTGGTGTCTCAATGGTTGGTCTTTGAACTGTTGAGTTGTCGAGTTGTTGAGGTTCTCAAGTTCTTTCTTATCTTGCTGTCTTCATGGTAAGAAATCTGTCCAAGATACTCTGTTTTCTGCCCGTTGGAAATATTACTGTTGTAGCATTTATCTGTTGTAGTAAATATCCATTGCGGCTGTCTTGCAATCCAAATTTAGCAATCGTTGGCCCATTGGGCCCACTTAGATCACCCTATCCTTATAAATACTTCGTTGCTTATCCTTCTCCCATATGTTTGAGCCTTTGCCATCTGTACGTGCAAAGAATCCTCGATCCTTTGCTTTTCTCACCATCTCTGCTGCTTCCCGAAAACCCTAGTTTGCTCTCCTCCTTATCTTCAATCTGTGAATCTGCTGACTTCTCCACAAGCTCCAATGGCCGGAATGAGGTCGCAGAGCAAGGGCAAGGCCATCGAGGTAATTGATTGGTAAAGATGTTTCTTTCTGCTGGCAATTCGAGCTGTTCTTGATTGTGCGTTTTGGTGCAGCGGACTTGGCCGACGCCGACGCCGACTGAGGTGGATCTCGAGGTGTTGATTGAGCGTGGTCTTCTGTGGGAGCAGGCACTCTCTGGGTACATCCTTCCCCACTCCTCCTGATCAGGCGATTCTGTTTGTCGTGTTCATCATCACTGGACTCTGTTTTCCTCCTTCGAATTTTCTGATGGAGTTCCTTCAGTTCTTCGGTCTGAAGCAGGATTCGAAAACAGTGCCTTTTGGTTGCTGTACGATCTAGCTTCGTTAGGGGATGGATGCTGCTCTTTTTACCCTTGATTTCTTTGACAAGAAGGTTTGGGCGAACAAGTGGTTTTATGTCCCCAAACCTACCCTTTATTTTTCTTCTGATCTTTCTATCTTCCCCAATGACACTAGTCTTCAATCCAAGAAGCTCTCTGATGCTGAGCTTTCTGCCATTGACCCAATTCTTTCGCGCCTTCTTTACGTGAAAGTGCATGGCCTCACTGGTCTTGGTGTCATTGCCAGGTTCTTCCGATGCTTTGTGCAACCACTTATGCAAAGGGAACACCTTGGCTTTGAATACACCAGGGTTGATGATTCTTCCCGGATCAAGGCTGGGGTAAAGCTGAATGATGAGGAGCTGACGGTGCGTCTGAAGGTTGTTGTTGGCTCGGTTCCTTGTATTCCTCCTCGGGTTGAGGAATATCACTCTAAGAACCCGCCACTTGCGGTGAGTGCTTGGCTCATTGTTTCTTGTCTATGTGGGTTCTTTTCTTCACTGGTGCTGATGTTTTGTCACTATTTCTTTTTAGGGATTTGGCCGGAGCTTTGTTATCCAAGTTCCTACTGCGGAGGATTCAATCCTACTGCTGAGGATGTCAATCTTGCTAGAGACGCAGCCCAGGCGGGTTCTGCTTCTGCTTCCCAAAAACGGTTTGCCCTTGCTGATTTTCTTTACAGCATCCATGTGGGTGGTTTTGAGGCTATTCCTTATCAGCCGCATCCCAAATTTGTTGAGATGTATTTTGGTTCCAGGCGGCGAGGGTTGTCTCGTTCTCCAGTGGGTACTGCCCAGAGGCCGGGCCCCGTTGCTTCGAGTTCTCTTCAAGTCACTGGTACTATCATCATAGGTGAGGTTGAATCTGAGTTCTTTTCCTTGAGTTTCCTTTCGATTGCTTATCCTTTCTCCTTTGTTTCTTTGTAGAGGGTGCTAATGTGCTTCTTCTTGAGCTTGAGGATGAGGAGGTGCAGACTCCCCTTATTCGTAAGCCGTAAGTGCCTTGTGACTTCCTTTCTTGATCTTTCTAATTCTTTTCCTTGCTGGTGCTGCTGATTTTTCACCTGCCTTTTTATTTATAGGCGGACGGAGGGTTCCGGGACTTCTTCTTCTATTTCTCCATCTCTTGCCGCCCACATAACTTTGGTGGCGCAGTCCTTTGCTACTGTTCCCCTTCCTATCACCTAGGAAGGGTGTAGGTTCTTTCAGGCTTCCTCCTAGGTAATTATTTTGGGCATCTTCTGAATTGGTTTCTGTTTTTGTTCTTTATTCCTCATGCCTTTTCTTTGTAGACCTGGTGCTGCGGACTTGTCCAGCGGTCCGGGTTCTTCTAGTGTGCATGGTTTTGACCGAGCCTTCGAGGATGAGACGAGGGCTCATGATTCTTTCGCTGGTGAGTCTGCGAGTTCTTTTTGAGCTTCTATCTTGAATGAGTTAATCTGTGATGTCTCTGATTGCTTGGATCATCTTTATATGCCTTGAGTTGTCGGTTGGCCAAACGGCCGCTGTTGACTTGGGGTCCGACCCTAAGTTAGTTGTGCCGCAGGCGATTCCTGTGGAGGAACCTGCTGCGGTGATTTTTGAGCTCCCCTTTGCTGAGCCGATGACTCCTGGAGTTGCTGGTGCTGGTGGGGGTAATGGAGATGGTGGCGTTGTTGCTGATCCGCCGTTGCTCTCCTTGCCACCCTCAACATCTTCTGGTTCAGAGGATCCAGAGATGAGCCGTCCTCGCCGTCTGGTGGCGCTAAAGGCTTGCTTTGTCATCTTTTCTAACTCTTGGTTCTTTGTCTTCTAGTCTGTCTGGCAGGATCAGCACCTTCTCTTTGGACGGGAGGAGGATTAGGCCCTATATACTAATGTGGTGGGCTATGCACCCTTGATTCCATCGCGGTTCTTCTCCTTCATGAAGGATAGTTTTCGGAGATGTGTGAGCAACATTCTGTGCCACGTCCAGGTTCTTGCTCCTGACGCTAAGCTGGAGAGGTTGGTTGACCCCAATCCATCGGAGTTCTTGCAGCAAGTTGGCGATCAAGAGGCCGGGCTTGCTCCACTTGTAGAACAAGTTGTAGACAGGATAGACTTAGGTGCTGATCCTTCTGCTCCTGCGCTTTGAGCGCCTTGTTTGTGAAATGACTTCTTTTGTATAAAAGGATGGTGCTTTCTGGGTCGTTGTTGCCTCTTTTCTTATGGAGTAAAAACTTTTGCTGTGCGGGCTTCGTCCTGTCTTGCTATGCCTTGTTGAATTCTTATTGTGCGGGCTTCATCCCGACTTGAGTTTCTTTTCGATGAGTTCTTGCTGTGCGGGCTTCATCTCGAATTGAGTTTGTTTTCATACTACCCACTAGTAGTGTAGGGGCTGGTGCTGAGCCAATGTTACTTCTTGTTGCTTCATACTACCCGCTGGTAGCGTAGTGGCTGGTGTAGAGCCAATGTTACTTCTTGTTGCTTCATACTACCCACTGGTAGCATAGTTGCTGGTGCAGAGCCACTTCTTGTTGCTTCATACTACCAGCTGGTAGCGTAGTTGTTGGTGCTGAGCCACTGTTGCTTCTTGTTGCTTCATACTACCCGCTGGTAGCGTAGTGGCTGGTGATGAGCCATTGTTACTTCCTGTATTGAGTCGTGCTGCATCATGTCGCAGCGTAATGTGGATCTGAGCCTGAACCCGCATGTTGTGCCTGAGTTCAGTCTAGTATATTGTGCTCTGCATCGCATCGCAGGCAAGGGGAGTCAAGGATCCTAGACTGACACGAGTGCCCTGATCCCACTGTTGTAGCGAAAAGGTCTTGACTCCCGACTATGTGCCCGGGTTCGACAGCATTCTCACTCCTAGTAAAGAAGAACTTTCTGATCGTGAATTGGCATTAGTGCCTTCATTCACTCCAGAAAGGCTCGAGCGGACCGACATAGTGTGCCCTGATCCAACTCGGTGCTCTGCGCACAGGGCAGGCAAAAAAGATGGGAGCCAAATAGTCTTGGACCGACACGATGTGCCCTGATCCTGCTGTTGCGAAAGGATTTGACTCCCTAACCAGCACTACATGCCAGGGTTCTTCTGCACCATATGGTAGGAAACTCTCCGATCATGAATCGACACGAGTGCCCTGATTCACCATAGAGAGGTCCGATCCTAGACCGACACGGTGTGCCCTGATCCAGCCCGGAGCCGCGCACTGGGCGGCAAGCCTGTCCATGAATGCGGTACTATGTACATCAGATTCATGTAGGCACGCTATGAGATCACCCCCTAGCGCAAATCTTGAGGCGGCGTTGAGTGCCTGAGTCTTCGTGCTACAAACGGAGGGAGCAAGTTGTTTTGCAGCTCAAAATATTGCTGTTGCGTCTTCACGGGTTCTTTTACAGGACTTTTGTTAGTTATAGAATTTTCGGAGCTGGCTAATGTGCCAGGTGTTCTTCAGTGGGATTTCTTCATTTGTCATCAGTTCGTATGTGCCTGGTCCGATTGCTCTTCTTCTCTAAGAGATATTTGATGATACCTAGAATAGCAATCCAAGAATGAGAGTAGCGCTGCTCGTGCTGTTGAGTCTATCACTTGATCAATTCTTGGGGACTGTATGGGTATTTGGTGCAGTGTCTATTGAGGTCTATATAGTTGATGCACATACGCCAATTTGGCAAGTTCTTCTTCTCCACAAATACTAGATTAGCCAGTCTGGGTTGATTATCTCTTTGATGAATCTTGCTTCCATTAGCTTTGTGAGTTCCTTCTTGATTGCTGCTTTTCTGTCTAGAGCGAATCTTCATAGTTTTAGCTTGATGGGTTTTGAACCCTTGTTCACATCAATGATATGCTCAACCAAGTCTCTGGGGACTCTTGGCATGTCGACTGGTTTCCAGACAAAGATATCTTTGTTGTCCCTGAGAAACTTGGTGAGCGCGAGTTCCTATTTGGGGTTGAGTTCTGCACTGATGGTCGCCGTCTTCTCGGGATCACCAGTTTCTAGGTCAATCTTCTTTGTCTTCACTTCTGTTGGCGTAGTAAAGCTCTTACTAGCCTTTTTCATTTTGATTTCTGTCTCTTATGGGTTCATTCATGCTGCTATCATGGTGATTTCCCTTCTTTCTTGTTCACCTTGTAGCTTTTCTGCGATTTGGATAGCTTGTACATCGCAATCATATGCTTTCTGTAAATCTCCTTGCAATGATAATATCCCTTTGGTCGTTGGCATCTTGAGTAGTAGGTACGGATAGTGTGGTACCGCCATGTATTTGGTTAATGCTGGTCGTCCCAAGATAGCATGGTAGCATGACTCAAAATTTGCCACTTCAAACTTGATGAACTCCGTTCTTTACTTGTCCTTGGTGCCGAAAGTGACTGGCAACATGATCTGCCCCAATGGTACTATTGTTGTTCCAGGTACTATGCCATAGAACGATGTACTTGTCAGCGTAATCATCCCTTCGTAGTCGTTGCTCATTTTCTTCATTTGTTTTTGGGTCTTCACTGTTGAATTCCTTAAACTGCTATCTTGCGAGGATCCCATTACTGGAGATATCAATGACCTCTCTGTCTGTAATCTCATGGACTTGTGCTCTTGCTTCACCAAACGTTCTATAATATTCTCTAAGTGATTCCCCTAGTTTTTGCTTGATTCCTTGTAGCTCTGCTTCCATCATAGGATGTATGATGATTCCTGCAAAGTGGTTCCAAAATTGTCTTTGCAAGTCGCCCTAATATCTGATGGACCCTGCGGGTAGTTTGTCGAAGCATTGTAGCGGCATTGCTTCCAATGCCATTGGAAAAAATAGGGCTTTGAGGTCATCATCTCCTCTAGCCAACTCGATTGATTGTGAGTAGATGCTAAGCCATTGCTTTGGTTCTTCTTTCCCATTGTACTTTGAGTGATTTGAAGGTTTGAACTTGTGGGGTAGCTTCAAGTCTTGTAATCTTCCCACGAAGCATGGGAATCTGTCGTAGTTGTTTTTTCTGGTATAGTCCGGCGATGGTGATCTCCCGCATTGTGGCCTTGGTTCTCTGTACTATGATCTATACTCTGATTCACCGCACCCTTCTTCTTCGTCCATCATCTTGTTTCATTCTAGCCTTCTTGACGGTATACACTATTGAGTTCTTTCAGATCTTTGAGGTGGTGGCGGTCGCGAGTACTGACGGTTTGCCGCTCCGCTTTTTACGTTGATGCTTTCTTCTAGCCCTAGTCTTTTGAAGACTGATCTTCGGGGTTGTCCGCCTTGTTGGTCAACAGCAGTGGGTTGTTCATTTTGCTGAGTTGTTTAGCCACTTCATTGATTTTCTCTTGTTCTTCAAGCTCGGCTGTCTGTTTTTCTGACTTCAACTTATTGTAAGCCATACGATCCTGCCTATATTTGGTCCATGCTCGCTTCTTATGCCTCGTCTTGTTTTTTCTACTACCTCGGCGTCGGTTCCTATTCATTCTTGATTGGTTGTGGCCTTCACTTTCGTCTTCTTCCGTCCTTTCTTCTTCAGATATGTTGGCTTTCTATTCGTCTGATGAACATACTTCTGGTGTCTTGGGTGATATGGGGAGTTCGATGACACTAGCCATGTAGATGGTTCTTCTCTTCATCCTTCTTAAATTTGTCATGCGTTCTTCCTCCTCTATATCAACAGCCTCCATAGACAAACTAGCGAGTTCTTTTCCTTCCTTAAAGGGTAGTTCCTGAAGGTGATGATTGAATTGCATCTTTTCAGAGGAAAGAGAACCTGACCAGTGCGTCATGTAGTCCTTCGTAGTTGCGGTTACAAACAGCTCTTCTTGTTCTTTGGTTGGCTCAAAGTGCTTCACAATCTGCTTCGCCTTTCCCCTCTAGACTTGAAAATTGTGGATTGGAGTAACCAGCTCAGCAGGTGGATTCCTTCTTCTACTCCATGGATCAGGCACTCATGCGACTTCTCCAGGTATTCTTGCACGATAGACGCTGAGTTGCGTAATCCGTACAGGAGTGAGTTAGGAAATTTGACAAACATCTTCGAGTTGGAAACGGTCTTCTAGTTCTTTTTCGAGTCAACTTTATAAACTTCTTCCTAATCCTGACTCGAAGCCTTGAAAGTGTTGGGGTTGAAAAATGTTTTCAAATTCTTCTCCGAGTCGATTTCACAGTCTTCTACTTCCCGATCTGGTGCCGCTAGCTTCTCGACGAGTCAAGATTCTTCCATGATGTCGATCTTGATGTTGTCGAGCTCTGATTGCTTGGACAAATGACTTTGGAGCTTGCCTTCACCATTAGCTTCACAGATCCATGAGCCGAAAGCAAAGGTTGTTCCCGTAAAAAAACTCATCTTGAAGGTGAGGTCCGCCGAAAGCCCCTACCTGGCGTGCCAGCTGTCGATGTTTTATCATCGATAGCCCACCACTAGGGTACCCGGGAGGGTGTTTTTGTTTGGAGGAGCTTGGCAGACTGCGGAACTCGACGGTTATGGCAACAAGCTTGACGAGACAGACAATTTTATACTGGTTCGGGCCCTCGACTTGCGTCGAGTAAAGACCTGTACGTCCAGTCAGTGTGAGCCTGCTGCATTGTATTGATGAGTATGAGGGATTGTGTTGTACTGTGTACTTTGTATGTTTACAAGGGGTAACCTCAGCAGCCTTATATGGGGTAAGGCTGGCTGCGGGTTCTATGTTTCCTAGTCGGATTCTAGGAATGAGTCCTAAACTAAGAGTTTTGTACTTTTTCTATTACAATCCGCCTAAGATATGGTAATTCACACATCATGTTGCTCCGTGTTTGACTTGAATCGGGTGGCAGGTTCTTCGATCCTCCATCCGTATTCCGTCTTCTTGGGGAACCTCCGCTGTCCCCCATCGACACTCATCAAGCTTGCTCACCAGCAACTCCATAAATATTGAGAAAAGAAGCAACAACTCAAAAAGTCTACAAGAGAATGAAGAAGAAACGAGCACCAGGAGGCCATATTTATAGGCCAGAACGAGTGTATGAAGACCAAGTCCACGAAAGAATAGAGTAGCGAAAGCAGGGACAGCCATGTGAGGAGGACAGAGCTTTGAAGTGACCATACAAGCACGTGAAGCCCTGCATGGTCGACAGGAGGACAGGCATGCATTTTGAAGCCATCAAGAGTGCCTGCGAAGGCACGAACAAGTAGTAAAAGTCACTACAAGACAAAGGAGGCATATCCAGTAGCTTACTTCAAGAAAAGTACAAAAGCATTAAAGCCACCCAACAAGTAGCGGTACATCAGCAAAATAACTTTAGAACCCTTCCTTGAGTTCTTTCATAATAAAAAAGAACCCAGGAAAGGCTCGGGGGCTGCAGCAGTACCCCTCCACCAAATACACATCTCAATTTTTTATCAAGACCCTCCAGCTTGTTGTGTTGTTCCAAAAAACAAGAGGCTCGGGGCTCACGGAGTGCAAATTTTGTGCCAATAAGATGATGACCAGAAGACAAAGGCTACAACAAGACCCTCCAACTTTTTATGCCAATAAGCAAGAGGCTCGGGAGCTACACTCAGTGAGTGCAGTTTTTTTAAAAATTGCACTCCCTGAACAATCGAGACGATGGTAGCAAGAAGAAAGAGCATCTCAAGATTTCATCTCGAAAGTACCTAGATTCCGAGTTCCAAATCCTGGAACGCTCGAGGGCTTGTCAATGGGGGACACCGAAGATGCCCCAAGAAGACGGAATACGACAGAGGATCAAAGAACCCATCGCCCGATTTGAGTCAAACAAAAAAGCAACACGACGTGTAAATTACCATACCTTAGGCGGATTGTAATAGGAAAGAGTACGAGACTCTTAGTTTAGGACTCATTCCTAGAATCTGACTAGGAAATGAAGAACCCGCAGCTAGTCTTACCCCATATAAGGCTGCTAAGGGTACCCCTTGTAAGCACGAAGTACACAGCACAACACAATCTCTCATGCTCATCAATACAACGCAATAGGCTCACGCCGACTGGACGTAAAGGTCTTTACTCGACGCAAGTCGAGGGCTTGAACTAGTATAAAATCGTCTGTCTCATCAAGCTTGTTGCCACAACCGCCGAGTTCCGCAGTCTGCCATGCTCCTCCAAACAAAAACACCCTCCCGGGTACCCGGTGGTGGGCTATCGGTGATAAAACATCAACAGATGCGTCTTATGCAGAACATGTCGCTGGCGCCGATGATGACGGCGGCTGATCTAGAGTTGTTGGTAGAGGACGGCTTGCTGCAAGAGCAGCCGCTTTCTTAGTATGTCTTGCCGTGTCAGCATGTGATACCTACTCCTTCTCCTGATCAGACGATCCTTTTTGTTGCTTTTATTGCTGCTGGTCTCTGCTTTCCTTCTTCTAATTTCCTTCTCGAGTTCCTCCAATTCTTCGGTATTCAGCTTTATCATCTCTATCGTAATGGGTTTCTTTATCTGTCTGCCTTTGCACACCTGTGCGAGGTGTACATCGGGGTTCCTCACAATCTTCTCCTTTTCTGGCACTTCTTTTGCCTGAAGCTGGAGTCTAAGACAGTTCCCTTTGGTTGTACGATCCAGATTTGCCAGGGGCATAGTGCTTAGATTTTTACTCTTAGCTTTTTTGTCAAGAAGTTTTGGGCTGACAAGTGGTTTTATGTCCCCAAGCCTTCCCCTTATTTTTCTTCTGATCTATCCATCCTTCCTTCTGATGCTGAGCTTTTAGCTATCGAGCCGCTTCTTGTTCGCCTTCGCTTTATGAAAGTGAAGGGTCTTATCAGTCTGGGCATTGTTGCTGGGTTCTTTCATCGCTTCGTGCAACCTCTCATGCAAAGGGAGCACCTTGGATTTGAGTACACCAGGGATATGGACTCGTCCCGGATCAAAGTTGGGTGAAACTTTCTGAAGTGGAGTTGGAGCAGCGCTTGAAGACAATTCTTGGCGATGTTCCCTGCATTCCTGCTTAGGTTGAGGAGACAATCCGCCATCTGCGGTAAGTGCTTGTCGAGTTGTTTTTTCATTCCTCTATGTTCTTCTTCTTACTAGTATTGAAAACTTTGTTGCTTCCTATTTCAAGGCATTGGCTGTAGCTTTGTTATCCGGCTTCCTGTTGTCGAGGAGGCCGGTTCTGTTGAAGGTGGAGGTTGAGCGGGTTTTGCGTCTGCTTCCCAAAAACGGTCTGTCCTTCCTGGCATCTCCTGTAATATCCATGAGGATGGGTTTGAGGTCATGCCTTACCATCCACACCCCAAAATTGTTGAGATGATTCTTGATTCTAGGCAGAAAAGCTCGTTACGTGCCATGGCGAAATCTGCAAAGAGGTCGTGTCCCGCGTCTTTGACGTCTCTTTAGGTCACAGGTAATATGATCATAGGTGAGCTCAATTCTGGGCTCTTTTTCTAGCTATTTGTTTTCATCATGTATAATCTTTGAGTCTTTGTAGATGGGAGTAATGTGCTCCTGACTGAGCCCGAGGAGGAGGAGGAAGTGGTTCCCCTTATCCGCAAGCCGTAAGTGTTGTCAACTTTTTTAGCTGTTTCAACTAGATCCTTGCTTGTTGTTTATCTTGATTCTTCCCCTTCTTTTCCTTTTAAGGCGGACAGAGAGTTCTGGGACCTTATTCTCTTTCTCCCTCTCTTGCTGCCCATGTGGCTTCTGTTGCACAGGATTTGGCTTCTGTTTCTTTTCCCATCGTTCCTTTGAAAACGAGCGTGGGTTCTTTCAAGCGTCCTCCGAGGTAATTGCCTGTTTTGAATTTATTCTCGCTTCTTGTTCCTTGTTTCTTATGTCTTTCTTCTTGCAGGCCTGGTGCTGCGGATTCATCCGGTGGTCTAGGTTCTTCTGGAGATCAAGGGGTTTTGCAAGCCCCAGAGGATGAGCCAAAGGCCCAAAGTTCCTCTGTTGGTAGGTGCTTGCCAGTTCTTCTTTTGTCCTGGATACACTTCTATTTATTGATTGCCATGTGCTTCTCTTGTAGGTCGTGTGTTGCAGGTTGGCCAAGTGGCCATAGTTGATATAGGGTCCGTCCCTGTGTTGGAGGCGCCACAGTTGTCCTTCATGGGACAACCTGCGATGACTCAAGTGGAGTTGCCATTTGCTAAACTAGTGGAGGTGTGGGTATGCCGACGCCCTCTTTGCCACCTCAAGTTCTGTTTGGTCAGGTTGATCCGGAGATGAGTCACCCTCAATGCTTCGGGGCACTGAAAGATTGTTTTGATGAGTTCGTCACCAAGTTTGGTGGCATGGTGAATGTAAGCATTCTTCTTCAACTTCCATTGTCTTGAATCATTCTTGACATATTTTTGATGCTTGGTTCCTTGTCTTTTTATTTTCTTTGGCAGGATCAGGACCTTCTCTTTGGTCCTACTAAAGCTGAGGTGACTGCGCCTAGCTTCGCCAACCTTGAATGGGTTCGTAAGGAACTCGCTCAAGTGCAGGCAGAGCTTGAGCATGAGCGTGGGTAGCATCAGGCTGCTGAGGCTACTTAGCAGGCCCAACTGGCTGAGGAGTCGTGTCATCAGGAGAAGGCGGCGAAGGTGGCCGCTGATGAGGCCCAGGCCTTGAGGGCCTAGATCACTGGTACTTCATCTCGATCTAATGAGTTATTTTCTTCAAGTTTTGCCTTGTCAGTTTCTGAGTTCTTTTCAACTGGTTGTCTTGGTTGTTCTTTGTAGACTTTGACCATTAGCAGGTCAAATGGCACCAGGACTCTGAGGCCATGAAGGAGATCCTCAAGACCTCCGAGAATAAAGATAAGGTGGTAATAGAAATGCATTCTCAATGTGAGGATGCCGAGCGGAAATTTGCCTTGGCTCACCAGTTCAGGCGTGATGCTGATCGGGATGTTTTTCAGGCCTTGAAGACTATTCAAGAGCTACGGGGCTAATTGGATGTGACCAACTCCAGGTTCCAGGCGTTGTGGAACGCCATGACCTTCCTCTTGTCCTTTATCGGGCAAGAGGGAGATGATGCCCTTTATGTTGATGTGGTGGCCTATGCACCTCTTATCCCGTGCCGGTTCCTTGCCTTCATGAAGGAAAGCTTCCGGACGTGTGTGAGCAACATCTTGGCCATGTCTGGGTTCTTGCTCCTAATGCGTGGTTGGAGAGGATAGTTGAGCTCAATCCTCCCGAGGAGCCCTTGAGGCAAGTGAATGATCAAGAAGCTGCGCTTGCCCCCTTGTAGAACAGTTTGTAGAGAGGATAGATGTAGGTGCTGATCCTCTTGCTATTGTTCCTTGAGTGCTTTCTTGTAAAACCTTTTGTATAAATGAAGTCTTGATAATGTTGCTTCTTTGGTCTTCATGAATCTTCCTGCTATGTGGGCTTTGTCCTGACTTGTTTGTCTTGAAAAGTAGCTTATTGTGCTTCTCAATCTTTTCCTGAGTGGTTGATATCTCTGGATTTATCCTGGTTTTTTCCAATTTCCAGCTGGCACTATGTGTCCGGGTTCTTGGTCGTGCGTTACATCTTTGTCATAGGCGAAAGAGAGGTTTGCCAATCCTGAACCAGCACTACGTGCCCGGGTTCAGCCCGGTGCACTACATCTCATCGCAGTGCAAGAAAGGTTTCGAACCAGCCCTATATGCCTAGGTACTTGTCACGCGGTGCATCTTGTCGCAAGGCGAAAGTAAAGATTTGGCCGATCCTGAACCAACACTGCGTGCCCTGATTCAGTCCAGTGCGCTGCATCACATCACAGTGCAATAAAGTTTTCAAACCAGCACTATGTGCCTGGGTTCTTGTCACACGCTGCATCTCATCGCAGGTGGAAGTAAAGATTTGTTGTTTGCCAACTGGATGTTCTGATAAAGCTCAATCATCTTTATTGCTTCGTTGCGGGTTGTTTATTGGATGTTTCTGCTAGTTATAGAATCTTCTGAGTTGGTTGATGTGCCAAGTGTTCTTCAGTGGAATTTCTTTGTTTGTCATTAGCTCATATGTGCCGGGTCCAACTGTTGTTTTTACTTTGAACAGTCCTTCCCATGGGCTGAGTAACTTGTGCCTTCCATCTTTCTTCTGGATGAGTCAAAGAACTGAGTCTCTAGGTTTTAGGGTCTGGGGTTGTGTGCTCTTGTCATAGTGCCTTCTTAAGCCTTGCTGATATCTTGCATTTTGTAATATTGCACACTCTCTGACTTCTTCTAGTGAATCAAGCTCTATTCGTTTTGTTTCTTCAGCTTCTCCTTCTTCATATTGCTCTATCTTTGGTGATGCCCATAATAGATCTAGTGGTAGTATTGCTTCTGATCCGTAAACAAGCAAGGATGGTGAATATCCAGTTGATCTACTGATCTAGGTTCTTAGTCCCCAAACCACTTTTCATAGCTCATCTATCCACTTTGATCCCTAGTATTCTAAGTCTTTGTATAATCTTGGTTTCAGTACTTATAAAATCAACCTGCTTGATCTTTTAACTTCTCCGTTGGCTTGTGGGTTAGCAACGGATGCAAAATCTATGTGGATTCCATAGTCTCTTGCCCATAATGTGAATTCCTTTGCAGTGAATGGTGATCCCAAACCTATGATGATTTGTTAGGTTTGCCAAATCTGAACATGATGCTTTGTATGAACTCGACTGCTTTCTCTGCACTGTACTTGACAAAGGCTTTGTATTCTTTCCACTTGGTGAACTTGTCAATTGCAACAAAGATGTATTTGAATCCTCATTTTGATCTCATCAGTGGCCTGACTTGATCCAGTCCCCAACAAGAGAAAGGCCAAGATGGTGGTATGCATATCAAGTTGTGCGCTGATACGTGTTGTTGTCTTGCGAACATCTGGCATTTCTTGCATTTCTTGACGAATTCTTCTGCGTCTTTCATTGCCATATGCCAGTAGTAACCCATCCTGAAGGCTTTGCCTACCAAGGTTCTTGAAGCCGCGTGATTGTTACAGCAACACACGTGTATTTTGTCAATGATGTCTATTCCTCTTTCTCTTGGTGCGCACTTGAGTAGTACTACTGACTTGGCTTCTCTTCTATATAGCATGTCCCCAACTAATACATAATTCTTACTTTTTCATATCAGTCGGGTTCTTTGTGTCTTGTCTTTTGGTAGTTTCTTGTCTTTGATGTAGTCGATGAATTGTTGCATCCAATCCTCATAAATCACCATGATTTCCCTTGTTAAAGGATCTTGATCAATCTCCATTGGATCATCCTTGGTTGCTCCAGGTAATTATTCTTCACCGGGTTGTTTTATGGACGGTTCCTTTAGCTCTTCCACAAAGATTTCTGGTGGTACTTTTGCTCTATCAGACCCTAGCTTAGCTAGGGAATCAGCTGCAACATTTGAGTCCCTTAGGACGTGGTGAATTTCTAAACCTTGAAAATTTTTCTCTAGCTTTCTCACTTCTGCGCAATAAACGCCCATGTTATCTTTTGTGTAATCCCACTCCTTGTTGACTTGGTTGGTCACAATTGCTGAGTTGCCGTACACTAGTAACCTCTTTATTGCTAAAGAGTGGACTACTCTTAGCCCGTGTATGAGTGCTTCATATTCTGCTTCATTATTCGTTGCCTACCATAGAATCTATAGAACATACTTGAGTTGCTTTCCTTCTGGTGATATGAATAGTATTCCTGCTCCAGCTCCTCCTAGCTTGAGTGAGCTATCGAAATACATCTTCCAATGATCTGTGATGGGTCCAGGTTCTTTCAGGTTTGTCTTCGTCCATTCTGCTAAGAAGTCACTTAGTGCTTGGGACTTGATGGCTTTCTTTGACTGGAACTCAAGGTTTAACGCCCCAAGCTCTACTGCCCGTTTAGATATTCTCCCTATTGAATCTCGATTTCGCAGGATATCGGATAGTGGAAATTCTGTGATCACTGTAATCTTGTGTTCTTGAAATTAATGTCTTAGATTCCTTGATGATATGAGGACTGCATATAGTAGCTTCTGTATATGTGGATATCTGACTTTTGATTCTGCCACTACTTTGCTTACGTAGTAAACTAGTCTCTGCACCTTGTATACATGACCGAGTTCTTCTCTTTCCACCACAACTGTTTTCCTGACACATTCTCGGTAGCTGAAATATATAGCAACATGTCTTCCTTCTTGTTTGGTGGCACCAATATGGGTGATGAGGCTATTTGAGCTTTTGAAACGCTTCATCTTCTTCTGCTGTCCACTCAAATTTTCCTGTCTTCTTTACTAGTTTGAAGAATGGAATGCCTTTCTCTTCTAGGCGTGATATGAATATGTTGAGTGGTGCCATACAACCCATTAATTCTTGAACGTCTTTTATTTTTCTTGGTGGCGCCATGTCTAAGATTGCTTTGATCTGCTTTGTACTTACTTCTATCCCTCGGTTACTGACTAGGAAACCAAGTAGTTGCCCTGCTGGAACCCCGAAAACGCATTTGTTTGGGTTGAGCTTCCATCTCCACTTCTTCAAGTTTGTAAAAGTTTCCTGTAGGTCTTTGACCAATGTTGTTTGTATTGCTCTTTGATAGGATGCACCCATGTGTTTTAAACCGAAAGGCATTGATATGTAGCAATACACCCTGAACGGTGTTATGAAGGATGTCTTGCTTTGGTCTTCTTCTCTGAGTGATATTTGATGATATCCGGAGTAGCAATCCAGAAAAGAGAGTAGAGTTGCTCCGACTGTTGAATCTATCACTTGGTCTATTCTTGGAGGACTATAGGGGTCCTTGGTGCAGTGTCTGTTGAGGTCGGTGTAGTCAATGCACATACGCCAATCTGTTGAATTCTTTTTCTCCATGAGTACTTGATTTGCCATGCAAATCGGGTTGATTATTTCTCTGATGAATCCTGCTGCCATTAGCTTTATGAGTTCTTTCTTGATCATTGCTTTTTGATCTGGCGCAAATCTTCGTAGCTTCTGCTTAACGGGTTTTGAACCTTTGTTTACATCGATAATATGCTCAACCAAACTCTCGGGACTCATGGCATGTCGGCTGGCTTCTAGGCAAAGATGTCTTTGTTGTCCCTAAGAAATTTGGTGAGCGCGAGTTCCTATTTTGGATCAAGTTCTGCACTAATGGTCGCCGTCTTTTTGGGGTCATCAGTCTCCTTCTTCGTCTTGACATCTGTTGGAGTAGTAAAGCTCTTGCTTGCCTTCTTTATGGGAATTTCTGTCTCTTGCGGGTTCATTATTTCTGCTATCATGGCGATTTCTCTCCTTTCTTGTGCACCTTGCAGCTTCTCTGCGATTTGAATTTCTTGTACGTTGCAATCGTACGCCTTCTGAAGGTCTCCTTGTAGTGATAGTATTCCGTTTGTTGTTGGAATCTTGAGCAACAGGTATGGGTAGTGTGGTACTGCCATGTACTTGGTTAGTGTTGGTCGTTCCAAAATAGCATGGTAACATGACTGAAAGTTAGCCACTTTGAACTTCATGAATTTTGTTTTGTACTTTTCCTTTGTGCCAAAGGTGGGTGACTGGCAATGTGATCTATCCTAGTGGTACTGTGGCTGTCCTGGGTACTATGCCATAAAATGGTGTGCTCATTGGGGTAATCATCCCTTCATAGTCTATGCTCATCTTCTTCAAAGTTGCTATGAATTAATGTCCAATCCTGCTCCTCCATCGATTAATACTTTGGGCATGATGATTCCTGCAATTGTGGGTGCTACTACTAGTGGATAACACCCTGCATTAGTTGTGCTTTTCCATTGATCTTCTCTTGTAAAGTTAATCAGGTACTCAAACCAATCTAGGTATCTTGGAGTTGTAGGTTCTGCTGCCATGACAGCTCTGTGTGCCAATTTTTGCTGTTGTTTGCTTCTTGCTCCTGGTACTCCTGAGAATATTACATACAACTGCTTCTGGGGTTCTTGAAATTCTTCCTCTGGGTTTTTCTCTTCTTTCTTTGGTTCCTCTTCCCTTCTTTCTGGATAGTCGTTATATTTGCCTACCTTCTTGTATCAATAATTAAAATCATAGCAATCATTTAGCTTGTGTCCTAATTTCGGGTGGATAGGGAAATTCATGTCTTTGAAATTTGTGAGTTATCTCTCCTTCATTCTATTCCTTTCTTCGTGCGACATGTCTCGGTAGTTGCCTCTTTTGTTAGCGACTCCCACCGTGTTGTCTTGTCTTGGCCTCTTGTCATTGTTCCTATTGTCATATCTCCCTCTTCTATCATTGTTATCCTCATTGCTAGGGAACCTTCTATTAGTTTTTTTCTTCTAAGGATATGAGCTTCTCTACAGCTTGCTTTAATTCTTCATTTGTTTTTAGGTCTTCACTGTTGAAATCTTTGTATTGCCATATTGCAATGGTTCCATTGCCAAATATGTCGATGACTTCTCTATCTGTGATGTCATGTACTTGTGCTCTTGCTTCGTCAAATCTTCTATAATATTCTCTAAGTGATTCACCCGGCTTTTGTGTAATTCCTTGTAGCTCTACTGCCATCATTGGGTGTATGATGATTCCAGCAAAGTAGTTGCAGAATTCTCTTTATAGATCGCCCCAATATCTGATGGATCCTATTGGTAGTTTCTCAAACCATTGGAGTGGCATTGCTTCTAGTGCCATTGGAAAAAATAGTGCTTTGAGGTCATCGTCCCCTCCAGCTAACTTGATGGATTGAGAATAAACCCTGAGCCATTGCTTTGGTTCTTCCTTCCCATTACATTTTGAATGATTTGATGGTTTGAATTTCTGAGGTAGCTTCAAGTCTTGTAACCTTCCCGCAAAGCATGGGAATCTGTCATAGTTATCTCTCTTCTATAATCTGGTGATGGTGATCTTCTGTACTGAGATCTTGGCTCTCTATACTGTGACCTACATTCTAGTTCGTCATAGCCTTCTTCTCTGTTCATCATCCTGCTTTGTTCTGCTCTTCTTTGAGGTGGGCATGGGTGGGTTCTTTCCGACCTTGGTATGGTGGTTGCAAGTATTGGTGATTTGCTGCCCTCCCCCTCGCGTTGCTGCTTTCTGCTAGGCCTAGTCTGGAAAAGATTGATCTTCGGGGCTGTCCATCTCTTGATTGGTGTCCCCGGGTTGTTTATTCTGTTGTCGTCCGATAGGTGGCCTTTCAGGTTCTTGGACCTTCTTATGAGCGGCTTCTTTCTCCCTTTGCGCCTTCTTCAAAGATTCAAGTTGTTTGGTGACTCCTTCGATCTTTTCTTGCTCATCGGCTTCTGTCGCCTGTTTTTTCACTTTCAGCTTGTTGTAAGCCATGCGGTCTGCCTTGTACTTGGTCCACACCTGCTTCTTACACTTTGCCTTGTTCCTTCTGCTGACTTGACGTCGGTTCCTATTTATTCTTGATTGCTTGTGGTCTTCACTTTCGCCTTCTTTCGTGTTCTCTTCTTCAGATATGTTGGCTTCAGACCACTAGTAGAGATATGACCTACCATGATGAACTATTTTTGTCACGATAGGTGCAAAATTTGTCACTATTTTAGTCTCATGACGAATCTGTGACCAATATGCCACCGTCGTGGAAGTCGCGTCACACATATGTGGTTATGATGATTCTAAAAATAGCATCACGGAAGAGTGTTTCCTATGACCAAATGGTGACCATCATAGTATTGTTTTGGTATGCCTACAAGACGGCAGTTAGGCGCCCTGGCGGTCGTTTGGCTGACATGGTGTGCTCTAGTTCTTTCACATTTCAGGTTCTCATGGGATCACGTGTTAGGTCCCTATTTAGCCATGTGTCACTTTTTTATTCGCACAGGTTTCGTGTTGCTATTTGCCCACATGCCTACGCTGTCCACGTGGCCATTTGACATTTGACCAGTTGTCACTTTTGCGTCCGTCCACGTTTAGTTTACGAATTGGGCCATGCGGCGAGAAGAGTTCCCTCCACGCGTCAGGTATTCAAGAGCCCACGCGTCGCTTCCTTGTCATTGCATGTGTAGACCACCAGTTGGGCCATGTGTCGAGCTTTTATTTAACCATGTTCACTGCCCCGGTTCATCCACAGTGGAAACTCAGTTGGTCACAAAAGTAATTCCAAACGTCATATATACCATTTTTTCAAAATCGTCACATAATCCAATTAACATCACACATGAACGTCACATAAACCAATTAACATCACATGTTTGCAGCAAGCACTGCCAGTGTTTCAACACACAATGTCTAGACATCGAACCAGAACACACCGGCAGACAAGTGCACACATCAAACCACAAATGTTTATGGCATCAAGGCCGCTGAAGCAGAAGATCTATAGTCAATTACCAGAAGATTTGGAAGCCAATAATTCCTCAAGAAACTTCTTCTACTCTTCATATCGTGTCTTGTATTCCTCAAGCTCCATCGCAGTCTTCTTTCCTTTCCTCTTTAGTTCATCCACTCGCTCAGCAAGGCCAGCAGAACTTGCCTGTTCCTCAAAAATCTGTTGTCTTGGTCATGGTGGACCCTACCTAGATACCGGCATTCTTTAGAAAAGGGATGTTGCGGATGTGTGCTTGTGACTCATTCTTGCCTTGGGAGTCATAGGTGACCTTGCAAACAACAATAGCACTAGCCATTGCTTCCTGCCCTTCACACCAACACAGGCTGCTAGCAGAATTTCCATAGCTACCTGTGAATATTCATACATTGAACATTAGGTCATCGATAGTGGTAGGACTTAAATTGAAAACACCGGACATCAATTCATAACTACTGCTCAGGATTCTCTCTTAGCATCTGATAGAGAATACATAAGCATAATGCATTTGTAGTTCTCAGCTAAGAGCCAACAGAGATGACATAACCGCAATGTAGAGGTACCATATAGATTGGGATAGACTTGCAAATTTTAAGGAAAGCAACTCAAGGTACTTACAACAGCTTCTCTTGCTGCATCGCTAAGGCTTTTCCTCTTACTGGTATGGAACTGCTTGAAGAATTCCACAACATTAACATCTCCATCAGGTCCACCATGTTGTTCATTGAGTCCTTGATCGTCAGACTGTTCATCTACTCCTTGGTGTTGCTGCGCGGCCTTCCTCTTGTTCTCCATCTGTTCACTTTGCACGTGAGTTTCAGTTTATATTTACAGAAAGTATCAATAACAATACAACCACCATCTCTTACTAGTTTGTGGAGGCCGACAATATAGGATTGAGACCCCTGTAGTTTGGTGGTACTTCACTTTTGCACGGTTTTGCTTGTTCTTTACAGATACTTCCTGTAACGGACATCTGTGTTAGAACTCAACACATGTAGACAATAGGAAGACTAGACAGGAAATCGATGAGTTCACACACCTTGCTCTTAGCATTGGACCAAGTATGGACAAGGCCTTCCCACTGCTTATCATTCATGGATGGGGCACGAGAGCGTGTCATGATCTTATCAGCAGGGACATTATTGAAGTACAATTTTTCATCCTGTAGCGTTACTACCTCAAAGCACACCGAAACACACTCTAGGTTTCTCATGTTGGAAGGTGGTGCCTGTCGATGGCCAGCCTTGTCTGCAGTAGTGTGAATGCAGATTAAATCAGTAACTGAATTACTCATGGCATGGTGCAATGTAAAAAAGGGATACCGATACATACAAATATCATATTTAGAAAATTATCAAAATGGACCTTGCCGCCAGGTGCCCTGTAATGCTTGAAATGCATCAAAATTGGAAACATGGAGGCTTGCAGTGGATCTTATGATCGTCTTTTCCCCTCAGCAATAGAGATGCGCATCCTCATTCCTCCATATTTTCTGCTCAATCTTTCCAACATAACTCCCCCAGTTCTCCCCTCTTCTTCCTCATTCCCTACAGTTCTTCTACACCAGGTTTCATATATTCAGATTGTTACAAAAGCAACATGGATATCAAATAACTAGTGCACAATCGATTGATAGACAGTTCTTAGTTAATACCAACCATGGACATTTCATTATTGTTCTACGAGTTGGGGTTGATCGGACCTTGCTCAGAAGGACCCTCTCCGGCATGGTGATATTGTTACAAAATTAATATAAATATCAAAAATATATTGCAAATCGATTCAGAGACATTTGTAACTTAATACCGACCTCCGCCTTCTCTGCCATGGTCGGTTGCTGCTGCTGACCAAGAACCGTGTCCACCTCCTCCGGATCCATCCAACATTTTTTGTTTACTAGACCGAGTATGAACACTAGTCAACCTTGGTGCTGTTGGCATCACTTGCTTCGTACAACTTTGCCCAGTCCTGCTAACAGAGCCTCCTCTCTTCCTTCTTCGCCCCTGACATTGGAATTGGTGAAACAAACATAAGCAGCAAGCATGTACAAACTACATTGCGATCCAAACAGTAAAGCATTGCATTGCACCCGCCCACCCCTCATAACAAAATACAAGACATAACAATCAACTTAACTACAAGAGGCTCTGGCTCAGCTTCTAATTCTGAATCAGTTTTATTTGATTCAGAACATTCGTCAACTAACTCCCTTGCATCAGGGATGTCTTCCAAATCTTCACCATGTCTACTCTTTGTGCTTGACACATTTTCATTTGGAGGAATCACAAGTTTTGGGCCCACATTGATACCTAATTCTTGCATCTTTAAAAGATTCTTCGTGATGTTTTCATTCCGTGCTCGTTCATAAGGATTTAGCTCCTCTTCATCTAGATTACAAATGCACTTATATTAAATTGAAGACTAACGATTATATCAAATGCCAACATAGCAGATCAGGGGTGTACAAATAAGTGCCAAACCACAGCTTATGGGGAGACCATTGATCCAATAAAAGAGCAGATGTTGCTACAATAATCTCAGGTTCAACCACCTCAGTACAGACACATCATAAAAAGGGATCTCGGTACCTGTTCCTACTCTTTGACTGGCTAGTGTTTGTTGTCAGCCCCAAGGTCTCATCATCGTCGTGGAGCTGGTGCGGCAGGCGTTGGCGATGGGGTACTGGATCTGGATCTGTCTAGTGTTCGGATCCGATGGATGGCGACGGGTGCCGAGGCTGCGGATCCGGATTTGGAGTCAAGCTGCTGCGGCGATGGCGCCTGCGCTCGAAGCGGAGTGGGCATGGCAGCGGGTGGCTCTGCTTGAATGTTTGAAAGTGGAGAGGGAGGCCGGCGCAGGAAGAGAGACAGGTGCGGCTGCGAGAATGGGAGATGGGGGCGAAGAAGGCCCGTCCTTGCACTTTTATGTGGCCACCACAATACCACAAATGCCCTTGGGCCCGTCCTTGCGCTTTTATGTGGCCACCATAATACCACAAATGCCCTTGTCTTAGGTGAACATATTTTCAGCACGGAAGGGCAAAACAGAGACATCTACGTGTTGGCGGGCGCGGAGTGAAAATTTTGCCCAAAATTCAAACCTTCGAGCGGCGACACCGCCCCATCTGCTCTCAAGTAGAAACCGCCACATATTTCATGTTTTTTAGTAGGAAAATGTTTACGGTCGTAGAAAGTCCGCAGCTCCGTAAATACAACGCGCTGGACAACACGTTGGTGGCCGACGAGGTGTTCTCAATCTTTTTTATAATATCTACTAGTCTGTCTCAAATTATAGTTTGTTTGACTTTTTATACCAAGTTTGACCCCTCTTCTTATTCAAAATTTTTTTCAAAATATCATTTTCTTTGTTGTGGCTTTCTTTATTAACAAAAGATCTTCGAGAATAAGCTAATTTGACTATATTTTGCTCTATTTTTTTGAATAAGACAAATGATCAAACTGAGGTCAAAAAAAATCAAATGAACTACAATTTGAAACAGAAGCTACTATAACTCTTATAAAGATAACCCCACTAAATGATTTATCTCTTCAAGCTAGGTGTCCACATCATTCCCCACTGACCATCTCCAAGTGACATGTCATCCTTTGTTTTGTATGCTATATTGATTTAGATTTTTAGAGCAAAAAATAAACTCCAACAGCTATGTTGTCTTGTTTTGTAAAATAGCAGCAAGTTGGCTATTCCTATAATCTCACTTGATAAATATAGCTTGCACGTGCCACTGGCCATCTATCATTGGCATACTTTAAAGGGAACGTATCAGGTGAAAACCAAACAACTTGTGCAAACTTGCAAACTCTCAATCAAGACCACATGATGCTAATCTGATGGCCAGGGAGAGAGGTGGACTATTTTTTACAGATAAACGCCCACCATTAGCCAGAGTAATCTTTTTTTTGCTAATCACCCCACCCTAATCTCTCGTACGTGAGTCCCCCAGCCTCTTGGTTTCTCCCGTATGAAGGTGCCGCTTCGTTTCTAGCCCCCTGTTGAGTCGCCGCCAACCTAGAAAGAGCGCATCCCCACCGGCGTCCATCCCCATCGACGCCATGGAATCCGACGCCCATCCCCACCGAGAAGGAGGCCATGAAGCCGCACACCGTGAGTATGGCGAGCCCCACGGCAACACCGCCTAGCAACGCCCCGCACTTGAGCAGCGACAACAACATGGCCAGCAAGGTGAGGCACGCCTTCATGCCCGCTGTGCTGATGTATAGCAGCGGTTTTTGGACGACGCGGTCGACGAGGACGATGGCGATCACGCCCATGGCGATGGTGGCGCCCAGGAGCTGGCTCTCCGTCATGACGCCGAAGTCGCATAATATGGTCGGGCTGTAGTTTTTCATAATACAATATCATTCATTAACAAACCAAATTGAACAAAACATTCATCCTATTTTCATAATACAATCTGACAAATTGGAAATCAGGACCTCCTTTTGTTCAGGCGTTACACGGAAGGGAAATTTGCCATTGAAATTGCACAACACCAAGCAACACCACCATGGATCTCTGCTTCAGTGCCTCCAGAACATGCTGCTTCACTGCCTTTAGTGCTTCAGAAACATGCTGCTTCAAAACATGCTGCTTTAGAACTCCGTGACTATGGTGCCTTCCCGGCATTCTGTACAAAGTCCACGACTGCACAGCAGCGATGCCCCGTACCTTCGCCGGTGATCCCAACCGTCTAGTAGAAGCGGAGCCGGCGCAGGTGCCGTAAGAGGAGGCGCTGCCCAGGTACACTGCGAGGATCGAGGCACCGCTGACGGGTGCGACAGCGACCTCCGCACCGCCGGCAACCATGAGTGCGCAGGCAGTGGTGTTGGGGCAGGCCGTGGAGATGTAGTAGTTCGGGCCGTGGGGATGGAGTAGTCCCGGCATCGGACTCCATGGCGGCAGCGGTGCGTCGCAAGAGTTTCTTTTAGGATCATGTGAGAGAAGTTGTGGTTGTGGCCCGTCTGCCTCCTGTGGTTTGGAGGGGGTTTTGCAAAAGAAAATGATTAGAATTCTGAACGACGGGAGCTTAAGTGTAAAAGTAACCCATCTCAGCCCCCATCCATCATATTAGCACTGTGTGGTCTCGATCGAGAGTTTGCAAGTCTGCAAAACTTGCTTGGTTTCCACCTGATACATTCCCTAGTATAAAGGCTAATGCACTTTTAAATTTTTGTACATGGCTTTCTATTTTAGAGGTTGACCAAATCATAGGTTTAGCAATCTACTTTTACCAACTCTATTCGAGTTGCTCTAAGTGATCCACTAAATGCTCTATCTCTTTATGCCATGTGTTCATATCATTCCCCACTAAGTCCATGTCATCCCATATTAATTACGAAAAATGTTCATATCATCTCTATTATGTGATATATTGCAAATATTAATCCATTAACACACAAGTCACCAACATACGTTATTTGTCTCACCACGTATTCATCTATAATGTAATAAAATATTCTATTGTTTTTTATATTACCTTATCTACTTTTTATCAGATATGATACAATATAATATCATTCAATTCAAATTCATATAGATGTTTACATAATATATAATAACATATAGTTTTGTCTACCTTTATTCATGGTTTTCATCACACTTCATATTTGTCTACTATATATATGTATGTATACACACTCGGCTCTAAATTTTCCATCCTTGCTTGAATTATGATTTGGATCAACTGCATGCGTCAAATGATGGATGCACAACTGTTGAATATGCAACTCATAGATCAAGCAAGCCATGAATAAAAAATTAAAAGCCGGACACTATAGTGGACGGATAAGGTACGGTCATACCAATCTGTCAATAGATAAATAACAATATTCATGAACAAACTAATTGGATGATTTCAGGTGAGCTAACTATTCACAGTCCAACTCCAAATAGGGCCGAAAACAATATTTGAAGAAACAATAAAATAACAGCGGTAGCAAATATCTCGGGCCAAAGGCTAACTAGTCAGGAGTCCATCCACACTGGGCCTAAGACAGTCTGCTGCACAGAAATCTTAACAAGCCGGGCAATAGCTGTGATCAAACAAACAAAAAGATTGGTGCCAACTATCAGGGGAGCTAACTAGTTGAAGTCCATCCAAACAATTCCTAAGACAATCCAATACTCAGAAATCCGGATAGGTCGGATAATACTTATGCTAAACTGACAAAATACAGATGGTGTCAACTCATGTGCCTAGTTCACCGCCTTCATTCGCTGTTCATCTAACGCACCTCCACCTTGAGTGTTGCTTCAAGCACTTCCGTTGAGTGCTCCTTCCACATCTCGTCGGCTTTAATTCTCCAAGTATAATCGCGAATGGCCGTGAAAAAACAGGTGTCGTCGACCACGAGGCGGTTCATAGTGTAGAACTCGTCCCACCCGCACCAGAATGATGTGTGGATGACTTTGTTCTTGATGTTCCTCTTCAAGCCCACGTTAAAGGACTGCCCACCATTCGCAGCATGACCATCGCCAGATTCTCGTAGCCGTGCGCTTGCTCAAAGTCCACAAGAACATTCTTCGCCTTGCATAAAAAGAGATTGATGTGAAGGACGACAATGGTAATCTGAAACATCAGAAGTTCTGTGTTTGGCACGAGTTCTCACCAGATACTTCACATTAAGGTGGTATTTCTTTGGATCACTACAAAACTCCTCGGCTCCAGGATTGGCAGGGAGAGAGTTCTACAGGAGACCACATTGGTGTGCTTGTACTTTTTGTGGCAGCCGGTAAGGTCGAAGACCTTGATGTTAACTATGAGTAGCCATCGTACCGCAATACAAGAGTGTACCCATCACGGAGGTCGAGGACGCCGGTGATCTTCTTCCATCCCCAACGGAGGTACATGTGGCCGTCGATGACGGGGAACACCTCCACCACCCACCGTGCCTGGATCTGGTCATCGTCTAAACAAAGCTCGAGTTTCGGCAAGCACAGCGATAGACATAGCCAAATATAAGGAGTGATTCATTCCCAATTGCAAACCCCACCAAATCTCAGGGCACAGATAACGAGCACTTACCAGTTCTTCTGCATACATGCTAGGAACAAGGACCATGAAGCACTCCACGTCGCGTTGGCTTGGTTTTTCCATATCTTATTTCTGCCCCACCGTGCCAACTAGGGAACTTCACAATCTTGGGGAATCCTTGGTGCAATACTTCTATTGTTGTTCTCCTCTCATTCGGGTGCTTTATTTTTTCTGTGTTTCCAGGGTTGCCACAAACCTGCATTGTAGAACATCAGTGGTGGGGTGGAGGTTCATGTAAATACAAGCATCAGTTGCGACCCTCGAGAAACCGTGACGGCACCCGAGGCTACGCGCAACGGTTGGGAGAAAAATCTTTAGTCTTACCTTACAAGCATACTCGTAGTGATGTCCTCTCATAACTCTGACCGCATCAGACACATCTCACACAGTCTGCCACCTGTTACTATAGACGTGCAGCGATGAATGTATTTTCATAATAAAATATTCTGTCTCACAAAGTAAAACACAATTCTTTGACTTCTATGATTCCCGTTTGACTATTCGTCTTACTAGACTGTACTCGTACTATTGATGGCACACAACACTGCGTTCATGTCTAGACGAAGATTCACACTGGATCACACAAGGTCCGGCCATTTAAAATCTGGCCTACTCGGACAGTAGAGTGAAGTGGACAGACGTGCGTGGACAGCTCGTCTAGTAGGCTCTAGGATTCCAGCAGGTGTGCGCGTGTGCCTGCCATCAGCAGCCTGTTGCAGCAGGGACGTCGCCTCGCTGCCCGTCGCATTTAATGTGATGGGGCGGAGCTTCTCAGGGCTGATGCTTCAATTCCATTCCATACAGCTAGTGCCCTCCACCCAACTGCGCCCTCTACGCTACCGATGAGAGGGAAGGCTCTCCAGAGCTCCTTCTTCAATTCCATCCCAAAACTTTTGCCCTCCACCCGTCTGTGCCCTCTGCGCCGCGGACACTCCCTGCGGGGACAATGATCGAGTGGACAAAATCGTTTGTCAACCAGAAGGCATTGGATGATCTACGAGCTAGGGGTAATCATAGACAGGGACGAGACGGTCGGGTGGAGAGTGCTGGAAATAATGGAAGTGGAGCCAAGGCCGAAGCCAAATGAGGTCGTCTCTTTCATCGATTTCCATGCTTTTGGCATCAGGCTGCCGGCGCACCCCTTACTCGGGTGGTTGCTATACTACTACGGGCTACGCCTCCACGACTGCACCCCAGACGGGATACTCCACGTCTCCATCTTCATCATGCTATGCGAGGGCTTCCTAGGTATCGATGCACATTATTTTTTATGGAAGTGTTGTTCAAAGTGGTTCACTCACCGCTAGGGGGGTCCTTTGTCCTCAGATGGGGGGCGCCTCGATCCAGCTTTGTCTCGGATGGGATGAGAGATACCTGAACCTTTGCCACTGCCCATTCACAAACTTTGCTTGGCAGCAGATGTGGTTCTATTTGCCAATGAGGGGCCGCCACTGCCATCTTATTCTCCGGACTGGCTGCGTGGTGACACGCCGGATGAATGGTCGATGCTGCCAGACCTAGATGTTGCGGTGGATGTGCCCAAATTTCTGGATGCGATCATGGACCTAAAGGACCGGGGCCTGACGGGTTCGAGGGTGACCTATACCTTCATGGCCCGTCAGGTTCTCCTCTTGAAGCGTGGTATCAGTCATGCCAATTCCCCCTTCGGAGGTGCACAATCACCGTACCATTGTTCATGTTGTTTATCTTCATCTAAGAAGAGTATATGTATTTGTGCCGTTTACTTCAATTAGTATTTCAAAATTGTCCATTTTCTCTATAGAGGACCACGTTGGCCCTAGACCTGGTGCTTCGTCCACGGTTGTGCTCGGGAAGCGGTGTAACAACCCTAAAAATCCCAAACACCAAAAATCACAATCAACAAATTTTTTTCTAAAATAACCTTTGGTTGGTGAGTGTCATGTAGGAAAACATCTAGTAGTTGCACAAGTAGCACCTTATGTTAGTTGAGCATTTGCATTTTATTTACAAGAGATTGTTTTGCTTCTTATTTGATTTTATGTAGTGGATAATAAAATCAAATAACCTTTTATATCATATGTGTATATATATATGCTACTAACCTTGGACATGGACTCCACATGCCATGAGACCCTAGAGGACCTACAGCGGTGTATACACCATGGTCACTAACCTTTGCAAAAGATCATGAAAAGGTTGTATTAGAGGCTTGGAAAGAAATGGAATAAGGGGAAGATAAAGAAAAGGGAAAGGAGAAGGTAATCAGCCCAATGCAACTAGCAGCCTAGCTCAAGCCTGCTAGGCACCACTGGCCATGGCCACGCCGCTGCCCTCGCGGCCCAGCCAACCAGCCCAGCATGGCCACCAGGCCGGCCCACAACACCCGCGACCGCCACGGCCTGCCTTGGCCTGTTTGCCTTGCCCACGACCCTACGGCCCAACCAGGCCAAGCCGCCTAGTCGACCACCGCCCGCACGCCTGCGCTCCCACGCGGCCGGCCCACCAAGGCGAGCTGGCCTAGCAGGCCGCAAGGCTGCCCGCACTGCTCGCTTGCCCGCGCCTCTCTTCCTTCCTCTCTTGTCGACATGTGGGCCCGCCATGTCAGCTTCTTCCCCTTCCCATTTTTGGTCATCCGCCCGTCATGTCCGCCATTCCAGAAATGGCAGCAATGCCGCCCCACTGTCCACTTCACCCCGTGACCGCCCGGATGCCGTTCGTTGCCATCAGCGCCGCACACCCAAACCCTAACCCTAGCGCGATGCTGCCCTGGCGGCACGATGCCCCTGCTCCCTCCTCCGTCGTCCAAAGGGCATCTTGCCCCGGCCATGGCCGCCGGCGCTCTATAAAGAGGAGGGCACTGAGGCCGTTAGGGTTTCCCCCGTGCCCAGCCGCCAGGTCGCTTGCCTGTCTGCTGCTAAGGAGAAGTTGGAGGGAGAGGAGAAGAAGAAGGCGGGGAAACACGCTGACGTCGAAGCTGGAGCAGCGGAGCAAGACCGCCGCTGCCGTTCGTGTTGGCCGAAGGGAGGCCCGAAGGCCCCGAACGACTACACCGATGTAGCTGCTTTGTCTCACCTTCATCGAGCCCGCCGTTTTGCCGCCACAGCCCCGAGCCGCCGCAGCACAGGTGAGCTCGCCCTTGCTCTGTCCATGGCCGCCGGCCAGCTCACCTTCCTCGTTCCCGTCCTCCACTCAACCTTTAGATTCATCAACTCGACCATTGCTTTCGTCGTAGTTAGGAACACATTTTTGGCAACTTCTTGGAGCCGGCACAGACCAGAGCTGGGGCCTAGCACCTTTGTAGGTATCGGTCTTCCCGGACTCCGGCCCCCGGAGCGTTGCCGTGTTGTTCACCACCGCGGGTGCCCCGTCGTGCCTTCGTTGGCCCTGATAGCTAGATATTGGAGCTCTGAGCTGTTCTAATTGGAAGAAGGTGAATATGAAGGTGGCCAATTTTGAGCTCTGCCGGTGCTACGCCGTCGCCATCGTCAAGCGCCGCCGCCGAGCCGCCGCCATTGTCCGCCTCGCTAGGAACCTTTGCGGTCCAAATTAAGGTGTTTCCCTAGTTCGCCTTGGCCTCACGCGCCCGATGCGCACGCCAAGGATGCCTCCTTTGCACCGTAGCCCCTCGCAGCAGCAGCCGCAGCCATGCGGCCGGGCGCCGTCGCCGCGCGCGCACGGCGAGTCAGGGCGTCGTGAGCCGACCGCAACCTCGCTGATGCATTTGACATGCCTCTGCGTAGCCCCGCCGTTGCCTTCCCTAGCCCGCGCTGCCGCAGCCGCCGCGCCACCGCTCACCGCCGGCCGAGCACCACCGCGCGCAGCCGTACACACGAAGAGGAAGGGGAATGTTTCCCTGCCCCGTGTGGACCAAGTCCACCACGTGGACCAGCTAGACCAACCGCAGCACACCACCTAGCCCCGCAGACCTTGGTCCACCAGGGACCTGGCTCATGGAGCCGAAGGCCGTGGACCACGGCCCACTAGACCCAGACCGTCACGTGGCCAGCCTGCTAACCTGACACGTGTCTGGGCCGGGCCGGCCCTACCCGGCCTAGAACCGTCCCTGCCTAGGCCCGCTGGAGTCTAGTCTGGGCCCGGTCACGTTGAATGTTGACTGGTCAATGGCTGCCCGTTGACCGTGGTCTCACCTGTCATCGACTAAAGCCCCAGCCCCACTTGTCATTCTGATGACTGCCCCAAACCAATCAGAATGCGCCACGTGTCCTGCCTATTTTCTCTCTCCCTTTTCTTTTTTAGAAAATGATTTAAACTTCGGAAATTCATAAGTTATTCTTACGAACTCCGAAAATTATGAATCAGATGAATCAGGTGTCCAAATTTTCATAAAAATCAGCTCTACGTCATAGGCTTATGTATGATTGCATTTGAAGTTATTGGATTTTATTTGGTTCTTTAAGATTGATCTATAGGGGTCACTCCCGCAATTGCTATGTCTCGATTTCAGATCCTATGAAGAAGTTGTTCGAGGAGGAGGACTCAAAGTAGGCCAAGGAATTGAGGGAGGACTTGAGTGACAACTATTCAGGTGCCACGTCCCACCCAACCTCGTAGATCCTATTACGCATGCTATATAATAGAATGCTAGTGCTCTACATTTATGCCACAATGCTATGATATGCTATGTCAGGATTGCATGGTAGATTACTTGTATGCCTATTCCTTGTCATAACCTTTACCCTGCTCACCCGTTTATAGGATAAACACGCTTATCCATATGCTTGTTACTTGCTACTTATACTCCACTTGCATTATATATGTGATGTGATGCTGATGGTGGACTCTGGGTGGGTTCGGCACGGGGTGCTGGACTTGGCGATCATATGGGTGTCTCTGAGTAATATAACGTGGGAGGGTTGTCTGGTGAGGGTTGACTCGACTGGGCAGGATTTACGATGAGCTTTGAGCGAGTCTTGCCGGGGGGTGCGTCCTGGGCACCCCTGTGTTCTTAGTACCTGTGGTGGGTACATTATGACTTGAGGAGATCCTGGGGTCAAGAGCCTTTGTGGAATGAAGCCCCAGGAAGAAAGGGGGTGCTGGGGCCCTATTTGAGGAGATATCCTGTCTGGTCCCCCATAGGACCTGTTGTCTCTTGAGGACCGGAACCACGGACCCTTCGTGCACACCACTCGCCTCAGATGAACCGAGGAAGGGTGATTTTGACTACTTATGGCGGTGCCACTACTACTCGGCGTAGTAGTGTAGGAAGGTACGGGTAGAGCTCACACCCTTCCGAGATGATCATGTAGCCCCCTCCGAACATCGGCCCCTCCGAGCTCTGGTACATGACTTCACAGTTTCAGCCACTCCAGACAGTACTTGGGTGCTCCAAAGCTGAATGGTAGGGTGGCATCGTCATATTTAGAAGGTCATTCAGCATCAGCCCCAATGATGGTTATTTTGTGGATGGTCGGCACTAGCAGGTTATAGGTACATGATCTGCAGAGTTGTTTGAATCTATATATAGTGCACGGCCTCGGTATGTCCATTCTGTGACCCACGCTTCTCATGAGTAGTGAGATGAGTCCTTTCTGCCTCCCCCTGAGTGATGTTGTTGTTGATACCCTACGGCAAGATGGCCGGTTAGGCATGGATGAAGGGGAGTTTTCCTTTGCCGCCCACGTGTGAGCGTGGTTTGCTAAGTGAGACGAGAGGTTGTTGGTTGGTGGTACAAGTGTGGGAGGGGAATGGATTAAAACTTGATGAACTATTATTATATAATATTAATGATACTTGCATAGGAAAACTACAACCATATATATGTCCTCTTGATATACCCGTATGCATCCACTTTCCACAAAGCATAGGATAGGAGCCGGTGGCCAGTACAAATCGTACTAAAACTTATTTGGCAGGTGAGCCCGACTATGTCTACGACGACGAGGGGCTCAAGGATTAGATGGTCTCGTGCTTACGCTCAAGATGGTGCAAGACGATGCTTCAGCGTTATCCCTTCTACTTCCATAGCTGTTCTGGATGATTAGACACTCTGATGATTCCGTCATGTGGCGATGTAATAATTTATGTAAACCCCTCTATTGTTTTTTTATTCGATATATGGCTTTGTAATCAACTGTTATCAGATAATTGATGATTTGACCTCCTAGGCTATCATTATATCCTTCATTCTGTGTGTTTTCTCTTCATGGAAAATTGAGGATGTTTCAAGCGGCCCTTGGAGGCTTCCCCCGATGGGAGCTGCCAATCGCGATTCCATGCCATCTTGCGCTCGTCTGTCCTCGCACCACCCTCTACTGCTGAATTTGGTGAATCTTTGGAAGGAGGTCAACCCTTAGGTGGTGATGGAGACAGAGACGATCTCTTGAAGTTATTGCGTGCATACAGTGTAGTCTTGGAGGTATTGAGGGTGACCTAGGGGTCGAGGACGAGCTGCGCAGTGATCTAGAGGCCGCACACGTCGCTGGCGGCTTCACAGCTTCATAATGGTGGATCGACGAGTGCCTAGGAGATGGAGTAGGGTTTCCTGCCAGGATCGGACGTCAATGAGATCGTTGATCTGATCGATAGTCTCGAGCCTACCGCCAACGCCGTCTTAACGATGATGGACATGGAGAGGATCCTGCTCGCCCCGCTTGCCCCTTCATCTCTATGGGACATATCAATAGTCCTAGTACAAGTGACTAGGTTTGATCTGTGGGAAGCACATGCGAATCTATGAACTCTGATTTGCATGTCCATTTAAACTTTTGTTCACCTTTATAAAGTGGGTGGAACTCAGTTGAGCATTGTGTGGCTCAGGTCGTTTGGTCATAGTGGCATTGATCTGTGTTGAACCGAACATGTTCTGCTTCAGTTCTTTAGGAGACCTTACTATCATCCCTACATTCCAATAAAGTTAGCCACATAAATATTACTAGTATATATATGACGCAGTAAAGCAAACGAAAATACATTGAAGAGGATAATGTCCGACGTGATCGAACTTACGACAATCGGACATTACTACGAGATCAAATATGCGCAGGTCAGACTTTCTCGCGGTCTGAATAGATGTTTGGACTACCGAGCTATGTGTACAACTTTGGCCTGATCGGCTCTGTGTGGACCCAACTCGTGTCTTCGACAAGAGTTCTTGAAGTTTCAAGAACCATGTAGCGAGGTGTTTATCTCAAAGGCCACGCCTATAACTAATGCAGAATAGATGGGATGTATCTGTTGGATCGGAATAAATGAATGGTCCATAGTCATTTCGGAGTATCGCATCAAAAGTCGTATCTGTCGAAGTTTACTCTGAATGCCAGAAGGTCCGGCCGTTGAGCATTTGATCACATAGGATAGTGCAAAGCGTTGTGAGCTATCCATAACATAGCAATCAGTACTTCTGCCCCTTGACTATTGCTACTGCTTGGATTGGAGTGAAATAAGTAGAGAAAAGACCTATCCCAACCGTATCATTCAATCAAGTTTTAAGCGTGCCATGGTGGTCAAAAAGTCCTTTTTCCTCGATTCACTTTAACTTGTGTCCAGATTCCCAACCGCAGTCACGTTAGTCTCATGAACCTTCGGTAAATTTGACGTGCCAGATGCATATTTCTTATTACGGAGCTATTAGTATAACTTTTGCCCGATCGGTTGAAGCTACAAATAGGCGTAGCTCCATCTGTAGCAGCATGGATAAAGTAAGAGGGTAATTGGGTACCTGAATCAGTAGCTTCAACCATAGCCAAAGGGAATTCTTACGATGAGAACATATGAAACCATGTATCTAGCTTGCTGTAGTCTCTGCAGAACCATGCAAGAGAAATTGCTTCACGTTAGCAGGAGCAAGACCGCTCAGCTCCTTGTCAGCTGTGATGGTGCTGCTAATTGAACTGGACCTCTATGTAGATTTCTCTAGCCAGACGATCCGACCATTTAAAGTATATTCACTCAACGGATAGTAACGATGAACGACGCATGGTGGCCATGAAGGCACGCACGCGCGTATACAAAGACTGGCCACACACCCATGGGAAGCACATGCAAATGTATGATGAACTCTGATTTGCATATTTGTTTAAACTTATGCTGAGCTTTGTATTAGGTTGGTGAACTCAGTTGAGCATTATGTGGCTCAGGTCGTTTGGTCGTAGTGGCATTGATCTATGTTGAACACAACTCATTCTGCTACCGTTCGTCAGTAGACCTTACTATCATCCATAGTACCTTCCTAGAAAGTTAGCCACATAAAATTCTACTAGTATATGACAGAGTAAAGCATCATAGGAAAACGAAAGTAAATTGAAGAGGATTTTGTCCGACTCGATTGAACATGCAGCGGCCAGACATTACTAAGAGATCAAATATGTGCAGGTCGGACTTTCTCACGGTCTGAATTGATGTTGGGACTACCGAGCTACATGTACATCTTTGGCCTGATCGGCTCTGTGTGGACCCAACTCGTGTGTTCAATAAGAGTTGCTGAACTTGCAAGAACCATGCAGCGAGGTGTTTATCTCAAAAGCCTCGTCTATAACTAATGGAGTACTGATGACATGTATCTGTCAAGCAATGCTAAGGTACACTTTTTACCTCTAAGGAGGTAACATCTCAGATCAATCTGAACCATCGATTTTTCATGACCCATGAATTACTTAATAAATTAAAAAATCAGGAAAACAGAAAAAGTAATCATGCGGGTGCCCCTAATCGTGGGAGAAAAGAACTCGTCTTGATTCCCCAAATCACGAGATTCCGATGGAGCATGCAAGGGGTCGAGCGGCTAGGCAGACTCGCGTCATGGTTCACTGCATGCAGAGTGCTCGACTATCCTCTTGTGGGTTGCAATCTACACTACTAATCTGGTTGACTTTATTTTTATTTTTTTCAAATAAATATGCTAGCTACATGTACTAACTTGTATTGGTGTATAGCTATTTGCATTGCTAGCCATGTACTAACATGTATATACATACGCTACCTACTACATGTACATACTCGTACTCATGTTACCGGCCACTCACTAAATCGTTTACACAGATACACTCATATGTCACGTACACATATCATGTACGTCTGTGACACATAATCAAATGTTGTCACTATCAGGCATATGAGTCATATTAAATAAAAAAATTTTAACAAAATTGCCATATCCCGAGATCATGCGGGTACCAATCAGATCTAGGGAAAATATTTATAGAATCGCATGCATCAAGCAAATCTTAAAAAACATTTTTAATATTTCAAACCTTCCTTATTTACCCTATTTTTATAAAATAAAAAAAATCAATAAATACTATTACCTCCTAGGAGGTAATAGATGATTGTGACCGTTGGATCGGAATAAATGGACGGTCCATAGTCATTTCGGAGTACCGCATCAAAAGTCGTATCTGTCGAAGTTTACTCGGAACGCCAGAAGGTCTGACCACTAAGCATTTGATCACATAGGACAGTGTATAGCTGTCCATAACGTAGCAATTAGTACTTCTGCCCCTCGACTATTGCTACTACTTGGATTTGAGTGAAATAAGTACAGAAAAGACCTATCACAACCGTATCACTCAATCAAGTTTCAAGCGTGCCATGGTGGTCAAAAGGTCTTTTTTCCTCGATTCACTTTAACTTGTGTATAGATTCCCAGCCGCAGTCACGTCAGTCTCGTGAACCTCCGGTAAATTTGACCGAGCCAGACACGTAACTCTTATTACGGAGCTATGAGTATAACTTTTGCCCGATCGTTTGAAGCTACAAATAGGAGCTAGTCAATCTATTGCAGCATGGATGAAGTATGATGGTAATTGGGTTCCTGAATCAGTAGCTGCAACCACACCAAAGTGAATGCTTACGATGAGAGCCTGTGAAACCATGTATCTAGCTTCTGCAACCACAGCCAAAACATTAGTAGTATATGACACAGTAAACCATCATAGGAAAACAAGATTAAATTGAGGAGGATACAGTCTGATGCGATCGAACGTACAGTGGCCAGACTTACCTACAATATCAAATATGCACAGGTCGGACTTTCTCGTGGTTCGAATTGATGTTTGGATTACCGAGCTACGTGTACAACTTTGGCCTGATTGGCTCTATGTGGACCCAACCCATGTCTTCAATAAGAGTTGCGAAACTTGCAAGAACCGTACAACGAGGAGTTTATCTCAAATGCCTTGCCTATAACTAATGCAGAACTGATGAGTTGTAGCTGTCGAAGTTTACTCAGAATGCCATAAAGTCCGGCCGCTGAGCATTTGATCACATGGGATAGTGTAAAGCGTTATTAGCTATCCATATCGTAGCAATTAGTACGTCTACCCCTCGGCTGTTGCTACTGCTTGGATTGGAGTTAAATAACTACATAAAAGACCTCTCACAACTCACAACTCACAACTCACAACTGCACCAGTTAGACGAGTTTGAAGCATGTCATGCTAGTCAAAAACTCTTTTTCTAGATTCACTTCCCAGATTTCCTACCGCATTCACTTCCTATGTATACAAAGCCTAGCCTGACACCAATTGTTTCACTCAGCCATTTGCATTGCAAAAACATACCCCAGTTTTGCCTCATCGTCGCTTGCAATGAAGCTTGTGGTAAAGAAGTGGTACTCAAGGAAGGTTAGTTCTGCCTCGCCGTCGCTTGCCATGAAGCCCGTGCTAAAGAAGTGGTACTCGAGGAAGGTTCACCTGGCGTGGCCTGTGTCTCCTAGGGTGCCACTGTTGTCCCCTTCGCGATCGACGATGACACTAACGGCACCGGCTGGGATGGTTCACTTGGCTCCACCGCTACTGCCGCGGTGCACCTCGCTATGGTCACAGGTCCCATCTTCTGATTTGCTCTTGGGGCCCCACGTTGTGAGCGGGACTCATGCAGCGTCCCGCTCCCGATCTCCGTCCACGGATGACATGTCTGATGGCTCTCCTGGTTCGAGCCACGTTTTGACGGGCTCCGAGCAGGTGTGCCCCCTATGCCCCGAGAGCAAGCTGATGATGCGTGCCAGCAAATTTGGTGGCCTAGTGTGCCCCTGTGCCCTGGGAATCGCATTGGTTGGACACAGCCCGATGCCAAGAACCATGTCTTGTATTGGGCGAACCTTCCCCATCAATGGGTATGCCTCTACGACGAGATGGCTGCCAAACATAGGTTTTGGCGATGAACCAGGGCTGGATGGACTGAATGGATCAGGCCGTGCCGATTCTCCGAGTGCAAGGGATTTGCTGGTTTCAACCCAGCCAGGTTTACCTCACAATTTTTGGTTGGGTCCTTTGTTACAAGAATTGCTTAGAGCTGTAGGATGCCAATGGTCATTACTAGTATCAACTCATGTTAACATGTGTAGTTAGTACTAGTATGCTGTCTAGTGCCCTTGCTGCATGGCTCGCTTTGAGCAGTGGCATGACCATGCTTTCAGGTCATTTTGATCATATGGTACCCAGTTTCTACCCCGTGTTGTGGTTTCTATCTGTCTTTCTGATTCGTTGTATGGTAAACATGCATCACAGAGTTCATTTGATCAAGTCTCGCATCGATCTATTGCATTATAGCAAAGGCACCTTGGTATTCAAATTTTAGTGCACCATGGGCAAAGTCTGATGGATGTAAATGTCGACTGGCCGGACACGATTACTCTACAACACTACTTCCCAAAGTAGTAAATCCGATGTGATGGCCACCCGACCCCTCCTGCCCATGGCCAGTGTACTAAACCCCGCCAAAATATTTTAGGATATGGTGTTCACTCCTTGTAGATGCCATCCTCCCCTCGTAGATACTTCAAACCACAACCCTTCGCCTTCTCGCGGCCACATTCTCGGTTGCGTCGCTGTGCTATCTCCCGCCACCATGAGCGCCACTGCAAGATGTCATGGCCCGTGGTCCCCGCCACCATCTCCCATCAAGCATCGAGGGCGCCACCTGCTCCAGCAGCTCCGCCAAGAGGGGCCATGGATGACATCGATGACTTTGTCCTCCCTAGGATGGTCAAGCAGGGTATCCCCTCTTGCTCGGACTCCAGTGGAGAGGAGGTTGACTCTGACAAGTCCCTGTTTTGGTCTTCCGCCTCATCCTCTACGAGTTGGGATGCTGAGTTGCGTCTACCCTGGATCCATGACTGGGAGCCAGAATACCCACTCCCACTGCCACCGTTGCCGACCTCCACCTGTAGCTCCACTCCTCCACCCTCGCCCCCGCAGTCCCCGCCACCCCCGAGATGGCTGCGCATGTTGGGCGCGCTGTGCGTGAACACCGCCCCAAGCAAACCGTACCGAACTACGCTAACAATCGACTGGTGGAGGAGTCCGATGCGTTCGTTGCCACGGCGAACAAGCCTATCTAGCGCAAGGCGATCATGGAGAGTCTGGAGGAGTGCTTGGAGGACATGGACAAGCATGTGAAGGGCCGCAAGATCCTAAAGAAGAAGAACACGTTGGGCCCACTGCATCTGGGTAGACTGGCCAAGGCGGTGGCGCTTTGGTGCTCTGGCCGCTATGCTGTGGCGATCGCTGTCGTGCTCTGGCCGCCTCGCTATGGCCGTCGCTGTTGCTTCCTCCAGTGGCATGCTCCATGAAGACCGGCGAACATAGGTCGCCATGGCATGCCGTCATCCGACGTGCACCTGTGTGTCACAAAGCGCTGCCCTTAGTTCATTTTGGCGTGTGTCAGGCTAGATTTGCATCTGTCTATGTGGAGGACGTCGTCCACATCCCCGCGGCTGCCGGCAAGATAGTAGCTACCTAGGATTTAGTATTGTGTGTGTCTTTGTGTTGGTTCCAAGTCTAGTGCCTCGGCTTCACCTTGCGGTGTAGCAGGCAGCCCTATGTAATTGACAATCCATGAATCAAATGCACTTCAATTATGTGTTGATGTCAAGCTATTTCAAAAAAATGTGTTGATGTAATGATGTCATGTTATTTCAAAAAAGGAATATGTGTTCAGTCATGTTATTTCTGTTCACAATTTTGTGCACGCGTAAGTCCAACACCGTGATGGGTGGATTGAGGGCATAGTCTGGCGGCCCCAGTTCAGCAATGCCGGTGGTTAATTCGGCATGATGTGTTGCATTTTTTCTCTAGGCTACAAAATCAGATAGCAAGAAGCGGTTTCTCCGGGTGCGTCGTATCACGCAAACTTCATCATTAGGCTCATTGTCAGTTCTGAATGTCATAGTAAATTAGTCTACTTAAAAACTGATAGCAATGCATGAATCGCCTTCCTTCTGCATCCATCCTTGCAACGCTCATCCAGTCTCACCGCATCCTAATGCAAAACAGAGCAACCACAGGTGTTGAAATGTGATTGTAGACGTAAGAAAGTCTGGCCCATGTACATTTGATCGCGTCTGATAGTATCCTCCATAGTAGTCTCCTTAAAGAAGCCAAGAGCAGCTGCATAGGATGAGGCCAATTTGCAGCGGAACAAGGAGTGGCTCAACATAGTTTAACCGACCTAATATAAAGTTGAACAATAGATAAAACAGTACAACAAAACAATTGTCTCTAGTGAACAATGAAAACATCACACCTATTTCAGAAACAGAGAACAAGGGCATATCTCCAATTCCTCAGATACTAAACGTTCACACCATCTGACTATTTGAACAAGAGAACTGCATGAACACGGACTTCGAAGGTAAATTGCTCAAAAGCACTAAGGCACTGTAACATCAAACCAAAAATGTTCACTCAGCCAAGCCCCCAGGAGTTGAAGATTGAGAGTTGCACGTGATACGCATGACATACTCGTGGAGCCCCAGGTGTATCAGATGGAATAGTGAATAAGTAGTGCTTGTTCTAGGGGGCTGGCCGCTGCGTCCGTCCTGTTGTTGGGGGCCTCCTCCATTTTGTCAGTATGCTATATCCCTGTGTTTCCTAAGTAATGAGATCACTGAAGCAGAAAAGATTCCAACAAAGATCCATTAGTGAAGTCCACAACTCATCCAAAATACAAATTTAACAACCACTAAAAATTTCCATGTTACAAGCTCATCCAAACTTAGAGTAGCAGCACATAGATATGTATATCTCAAACTAGAATAGTAGTTAATGTAGCTGTAACCATTACAAATTTGGCTAAATCAAGTCCAACCATCACACTTACAATACCATTACAAATTCATCTGAATGAAGTCCAACCATCACTACAATACCATTACAAATCTAGCTAAATCAACTCCAACCATTGTCTTAACAATCAGTACACGAGCTCAGCTTTAGATGAGTTGAAGGCAGGGACTACAACTTCATAGGAGTTGTACTTTCCATAAGAAGCATCAGGGATCGAGTGCTAGTGCCTTATTTTTACAAGTGGAAGTGCTAGTGAGCATCATTGGCATCAGCAGAATCGAGTGCAGCTTAAAGATTAGTGGCACTGATTTGCTGTCTCCTAACAAATCCAACATCCAAGAGCTATAGGAACTACTAGAACCATTACCGTCCTGCATGTATCTAAAATTAAGGGAGATGTCGGTATGCATCAAAGGTGTTCAATCTAAGCAAAATCCCCAAGTCCTGTAGTAGATCCATGTCGAGGCAAAACCCAAATGAAGAAACAAATAGTGAAAGGGAAGAAAGGAGACCTGCGGATCAGATCTGACGCCTCTGCCATGGTACACAAGCGACACGGACGCCAATGACATCGCGCCCCACCAGGAAAGCCCCGCCGCCTGCCTCCGAATGGACGTCGGAGCTAACACAGCACACTGGGGATTCTCCGCCGCCACCTCTAGCTCCACAACCTAGCCAGCGCCAAGTCCAATGGGCAGATATTTTCCTATTTTTAGGGGATATATATCTAGTATATAGGTCAACATGTTCCACACGATGAGCATGACTCCCAGGAGCAGGGACGGCCCAATTATCACACGACCCATATAAGGACCGTCTCGTGGTACACAAAAGAGATATGGCCGGACTTTCCCATGGTACACGGAAGTCCCATCTCTTGATCCCGCAAGTCAAAAGTCAGCTCCTAGCAAGTCATGTCCGCGAACACTAGAACGTCCGACTGCTACATAATTGAACTCGTAGGACAAAGCATAATGAGTTTGTCAGTTTTGATTGTAGTATTATTATGGTCATATAAAAAGTTCTAATATTTTTGGTTCGTTCCAGGTGTAAAAATAATTAGGACCGGTGCTATTGGCATCAGCAGCAACAAGTGCCGCCATAGTGCCATGTGGCCTGCCTTGAAATGGCTGCCGGATCCACCACAGGCAAAGGGGATCCTTTGCTACGCTGCCACCGCCTCCTGACTCCGCCGCCAATAGGTAGATATTTTCCACTTTTAGGGGATCCAACCCAATTATTATTGAAGACGGCGGTGTAGCTGCGGGGTGTGTTCGACAGGCTAGTGGTCCGCGTAGGTACGCCTCACCGGCACATCGGCACAGATCCACCGACGGACCAGACTGGTACTCATCTTCATCATGACCAATCGAGTTCACCATCGCAAGATCCGCTGTATCTTTTTGTCAGGACATGCTCACTGAATACAATTATGATGTTGAACAGTTTAATTTGTTGTTAAGATGCCTATGCACATGATCTTCTATTGAACTTTATAATACCCTGGTGATTCTTATTACAAGTTTGTTGTAAAACTGTACGCTGCTAGGAGTCCATCTCAACAAGTCTCATCTTGATCTATATAGCTTCATGGGGGAGACGAGGAACTTCAATTTGACTGCGAACACAGGAAAGTATGACCGCTGCATAATTGATCTCATAGGACAAAGTGAAGGTTTGTCTGTTATGAATGTCATAGCAATCAATTGAATACCTTCGGGCTCCCACCTTGCAGCGAAGAGCCATTCTCGTTGCATCCTGATGCAGAACGGAGAAGCCATTGATGTTCAAATGTAGAACAGAGGAGCCATTCTCGCAGCATCCTACAATGAGGGCTTCTTCGTCTCCGTGTCTCCGGCCTTGGTCATCTTTTCCTCATGGAACCGACGATGTGGAGTGGTGTGCAGCGCTGTACAGTAGTGAGCCGCGTTGTAAGGTTTGGAGTGGTGGTGTAGCAGAGGGGTGTGTGCGACGGCTGTTGTAGAGTGGTGTGCGCTTGTGTACGGCCCATTTATCAGTTGGCCCATTGACGATTGACTGTCTGCCACTGCAAAAATGAGATACCGAAGGACTTTCCCTTCCCTTGATATACTGCATGTCCCTGCAAAGACGGCTGCTAGGGTGCTAGGCCACCTCAGCTGGTGGGTTCTTGTCGCACTTTTCTCTTCTTCCTCTGGTTTGTTCCATGGTTAAGGCATGGAGATTTGTTCCAATGATACGAAGGAAGCCGAGGTGAACAAACCTCAATGCCTTAACCTTCGGAATGGTGGCCTCTTCGCCCATTTGACGTATTCCTCCGGCATATCGGGGAGGCCGGGGAGGAGGGGATCTGGCGTATCCCCTTGTCTACAGTCCACCGCAAGACTGGTACTCATCTTCACCATGACCACTCAAGGTCACCACCGCAAGATCCGCTGTATTTTGTTGTCAGTACATGCTCACTAGAGACAATTGTGATGTTCAATAGTTTAACTTGCTGTTATAATATCTATGCACGTGATCTTCCGTTGACCTTTATAATACCCTGTTGATTCTTATTATCAGTTTGTTGTAAACCGTATGCTGCTAGTAGTCCATCTCAATAAGTCTCGTCTCACTCTATAGCTTCAAGGGGTGATACGTAGCTCTTTCGATTTACTACGAACGCCAAGAAAGTTCGACCACTCCATATTTGTTCTCGTAGGACAAAGTGTGAATGCTTTTATTTTGAAAGCCCTAGCAATCAGTCTGCCAAGTGCCCGCTGATGGTTACGATTTTGGTCAGTCCGTAGTAGTGGCACAATAGAGTTTAATTTAATATAAAGTTCAACCACACAATAGCAGCTTTAAGAGCCATTAACATTTTCCATGGTACAAGCTTGTCAATATTTAGAATAGCAGCACATAGATATATATAACTCAAACTAGAATAGCAGTTAATGGAGCTGTAACCATTACAATTTTGGCTAAATCAAGTCCAACCATCACACTTACAATACCATTACAAATTCAGCTAAATCAAGTCTAACAATCACACTAACAGTCAATACATGAGCTCACCTTCGTCCATATGTTACAGACATAGATAACAAGGTGGACTATTACAACAGTTTTGAAGGAGAAAGAGGGTGGAGCAGCTATGGGTTTTTAAGACAGATGTCATCATCACCAACCAAGGGTGGATTTGAGTTGTTTGCTCTTGAGTAGAAGGCAGCAACTGCATCTTCATAGGAGTTGTACGTTTTATATGAAGCACCAGAGAACCCATGAACTTGGTCTTGGCAGTCAGCCCAGCTGTGGAAAACACTTCGCCTATGGCCCCAAAACACAACATAGCAGGGTTTCATCTCGAATCTGCAGAACCCAAATAGGCTGCCTCAGTTTTACAAGTGCAAGTGCTAGTGACCATCATTGGCATGCGTAGCAACAAGTGCAGCTTAAGATTAGTGACACTAATTTGCTGCCTCCTAACAAATTCAATAGCCATGTGCTACAGTGACTACCAGAACCATTCCTCGTCCCGCATCTATCTAAAATAAAGGGATATGGCAGTATGCATCAAAGGTGATATATGTTGGTATTAATTAAGTGCAACTGAAATATGAATGATTTCGCAAGCGCACAGAATATACCATTGTAGCATTTTACTGGGAGTATCCAGGTATCATTATTTATATTTTACCATAAGAAAGCATGGGTTAAGGAATCTGATAATTCACCATCATGTATCTACTAACTTAGTAAACTAACTAGACTATAGCAGGGTAAATGATATATATGATAGGATTTATCCAATACGATACACAGGGGGAGGTCACTAAAGATATGCAACTAGTAAACTTGAGAGGTCATGGGTGAAGTAGATTCCTATGATATTCTTATCACATGGTAAAGATATACCCAACAATGCTAAGACTTACCATACTCTTGTGCACTTCAGGACGCCACTAGATAGGAGAGAGTAACTACAGTCCTACAATTTAAGAACCTGCTCGATGTGATATGGACGGGGCTGTCATCTCCCATAACTACCATACAACAGGAACAGGGTGTACTCACAGGCAGAACATCGTATAAGCACCACGCTTACACGAGGCTCGGCTACTTAGCCTTGTCGACAAACTAGAAGGCTAAGCGCTCTATGAACTAGCACATAAAAGCAATGATAAACTCAAAGCAAGATATATTCAAAGTAAGCAAAGCCATGTAAATAAGAGAATAAGTGTAAATCTTATAGAATGTTGAAGTGAATATACAAGGCTTTACCAAGCCTCCAAGACTAGATCCAGACCTCGAGCAAGAGCCCATCTTGACCCTCTCTCCCTAGCAACTAGTTGACTAAATTGAAGAGTCTTGACCTAATCCTCTATGGTAGAGAGAGATTATCCTTTTAAGAGATACCTCTCAATGAAATGAATAATGAATAATAAATTAGAGTTTTAACCCAGGGCCAGGGGCCTTGCTTATATAGCCCCCTAGGATGTACCACGGTCGTCGAATCAAACCGACCTTAATGCACAACTTAGATTGGATCTCAAAGGCGGTGGGAGGCCATATCTCAAAGCAGAGGCAAACTTGTGGGTCCCATAGGGCGCCCGCCCTGTTCCAGAAAGTTCTAGAGCTCCGCCTTGGCGGCATGTCTTCCCGAGCCTTCTAAAGTCTTCTTTTGTATGTGTTCATGCAAAATTCGTATTTCTTCATCTAGAACTCCAATATTGCAAACCATATATCCGTTTCGATCGTCTCAACGAGCTCTATGTAGTGGTTCACTCTATTTGATCATTTGGGATACTTTTATTTGATGCTTCAGACCCTTTTCCTATTTAACACCTATAAAACATAGGTTCACCAAACTTGTGAAATTCGTTAGTTCAAACCCCTAAGTCTATAGGCTATGATCATTTTCATGCATTTATATAAGTCTGTTGACACTTAAGAATTGACATTAACTACCGTCAACAAACTCCCCCAAGCTTAACCTTTGCTCGTCCCTGAGCAAAGCTAAACTCAACAATGGATCAGGAGTTGCTTCAATGCTTTCATGCCTCAAAAGTACACCTACGTTCAAATAGGAACTCTTCTGCAGATTAGAATGAACTATTCTAATTGTAGACTTACTCATAGTACCTTCCACCATGGGGCTTGTAGCCATTACTTGGGTCTTGAGCAGTTAAAAGATAGAACGGTCAAGTCAAGTGCCATGTTTCAAGCTCTGTGATCAACTATTATTCTAGAGTTTTTGCAAGATTTTTAAAATAAAACTCAGAGATTCGTATGTATGACTCTCTCAAGTCTCTCCTTTGTGGTATTTCTGGATTCTCACTAAGGCATTAATGTTGTATGCCTTCTCTTTTATCTCAAGATATGTGGTATTTTTGGTATTTAGGCATATTGACATTATGTCTTCTCTCTTGCACCCTATTTCTAATAAGCTTATATGGAGTTCATAGGTGGGGAGACAAGGAAAACATACTTGCAAACATTTATTGCACAATCAAACCATGGATCCAGAAAAACTAGTCATACAGTCAAATCAAGATATGCATGTGTATGGGATATATGGCATGTAGTGGACAAGGTATAGATAGAATAGTAGTGACGGTTAGGGGTGAAGAAATGATAATGGTGGATACCTAATTCTACTAAAGCTCCTTTGAAGGAAATTCATACCTCTCTTGAACTTTGAAAACTTTGGAGGAGAAATTGGGCTGCTCTTTTATTTATATAAATTTTATTACTTTTCGAATGGGGTATAAATATTTTGCTTTCCCCTCTTTTTTTCTTTTTTTCTTCTCTTTTTTCTCTTTCTTTTTTTAGTAGAGCAAATAACACCCAAGCCTCTTTTGATAAAGATAAATTGATAAAAGGTAGCAACAGGAAAATTTAGAGCTTTATGGGCTAGCAAGAAAATGTTAAGGATAAATACAATGGAATATATTTTTGGGTAGTTTACTCCCAGGGTAGGAGTAGAGCTAGTTTTGGGTGGATCTGAGTGGAATGCACACTTGTAGGATAGAAGTGGCATGAATAAGTGGGTATATATGTGGATACGTACTGCCATGGTATAATCAGCATAAATGGGTGGATAAATGCAGCTCCATACTTCCAGGATAGAAGCAGCACATTGTAGGTGGAGTGTATGTGGATCTTGATTTTAACCGCAGGACCAGCTCCCAAGGGTCTACACAGCTCGACCACACTCAATGCTCACAAGCAATAACAAAATGAGTGTAGGGGTTTCCTAATCTAGTAAGCATGTATATGGCTATGTTAGGAATTTAAACTCTCATCATACAGGAAACCCCTACACTCAAAAGATAAATCCTCTAGAAATCTAGCATCTCTAGGAACAAGATAAACAACAGCTCAAAACCTTCCCATATCATATCCGTCAACTACCTAGACTTAGATCAAGCATTCTCTACCCACAAGTTCAGGTTTAGAGCAAATCTTAAATCAAAATTGTTGTATCTAGAACTCGGGAGAGTTCGAGGTTGAAAACTAGGTACTTGAAAGGAATTACGGCAGAGCAACTATTCCTCATTTCCATGCAACGAGATTATCTTTAGAGTTTATTTTATTAGGCAAAGCTTTGTATACTCTCACTTTATATTTTATTTCAAACATAAAGATCACACAAGTCTATATATAGCTATAAAAAGAAATCATTATTTAGTTTTTATGGTTATGCATCTTTTTATTTAGATACTCTTAAAGAAAATCTATTTACCATAAGGGAAAATGGATACTTAGCTGGATACATGGGGCTGCCTTCCCCCAAGCTAGTTGTTGATGTAGTCTTTATTGATGCAGCATACAAACAATGGAGTATTCATGATAATGACTATTGAGACAGCACTCTTGGTGAGGGTTCGTTGATTTAAGTCCTCCGAACAGGACTTCTTGTCATGTTCGCTCCTCAGGTGCGTTGTCTGATCCCGAAGGTGGAGACTTTGATAACTGCACCTATTGAGATGGTGATTTTGAAATGGTGTCACCCAAGTTCTTTGCTCATCCAGCAGGTGGATTTGAGTATTAATTATGGAGCTAGAGGCATCTTGCTTAGTGTGCATGCTGCAGGTTCAGAACTTTCACTTGTAGAATTTAGGAGATTAACTCCCCTACATTTTGCTTAAAGTGTGTCCTATTTGCAAAGACAAAGTAGAGATCAAGTGCCCGGGTCTTATTCTTCTCTAACTTTAGGCACACTAAACATGATGAGATTAATGTGTATTATGCAGTCTTATAACATGGGTGGCATGATCAGAAGGAGGAGCATAAATTTAGTTTAAAAACTTTTAGCAACAAGAGTGGAATTGCTTAAGCTATGGAAGGATTGTCAATGTTACACTATGTATCAAACATTTTCATCATTAAGACAACCATCTCCCAAAGATTTCAAGAGAGTGATGCTATGAACAAGCTTAAGAAACAAGACATGTTGAGTTAGTTAGATTGAATCAAGCAAGTTATAACTCAAACATGTTTATTCCTTTATTTAGGTGTATACCAAAGTCAAGGTAAAGCTTTTTAAATAATGACCACTTACCTTCAGATGTTACCTGTCACTGGAGCACCCAGTGATAAAGAGTAGCTACTTTTAGTGGTCCTTTCCTTCTTCTTGGAGTTTTCTCTCTCCTTGACACTTGTTCATGAGCATCTTGTCTTCTAGATCTACTCTCCTTCTTCCTCCTTTCTTTCATTATGTACCGACCTTT
>CM041640.1:35889299-35945209 GCA_023333625.1 Bothriochloa decipiens
TTTAGCATAGATTCTGTTTATCATGTTTTACAGCATTTTTATTTTGTGGCACTCTAACATGGTTCAAGGAAAAGGTAACTTGCAACAAAAGACAAAGAGAGTGATCTTTGATACTTACAGTTCTTCCATGGATGATGGATGGGAGCTATGTCTTTTGCGTGAAGTTGTTGAAGTTCATCATATGCCTTGCTTCCTCTCTGATGTGAGTTCATCTCTCTTGATTTACCCAAGTTGAATTTGAGAGTTTTCCTGCAGGGGTTAGTCCAACAAAATAACCATTGTCTACACTAGCAATTTTTAGTTCAATAACCAAACTCCATGTCTAATTTAATTAAGGAATACTATTCAACCTAAGCACCATGCTTACATTAAAAGCCTTTAGAAGTACTCATATGTAGCACTTCCAAACCAAAGCATACTATTGCAAACAAGGTAGCATGAAAAGCACTGTAGAGATTCACTCATTTATTAGAGATGAAAGAGCATGATCATGGTGAGTTTTTTTAATTTAAGATGTAGGTGACATGAATACAGCTAACTAAACATGTTATGGATTTGAGGAAACATAAACTAAACAAAGTGGAGAGGATGCATGGATGATTTAAAGTAAACATGCAGTGGACTGATGATACAACCTAAACTAAATGTAGCACATAGATTATTGAAAGCAAACATGCAATGTGATGCAAGAATTTAAAAGATAACTACTCATAAATTTAAAGTCCATGAGCAAGACTATCTCACCTTTCTTGATCATACTTACCATGATTCACAAGATGGTTGTCAGTAGTGCAGGTTCAATGTTCATCACTTGAGATGACGATGACCTTTTCTCCAATCTGCACATGGTTAGAAATATATATGTGTATACAAATACCTATGAGATGGCAAGGTTCCCATGTTGATGAATGTTGAATGTTCAGGCACCCTAGGTTCGTCAATGTCTCTTTTCTTGTTCTTTTCTTTTCTTGTGGAAACTTGGCAGATGTCAAAACAAATTCTTTATCCTGTCTATTCCACAACTCAACAGAACAAGGGGTAATCCTACTAAAGCTAGTGATACACTAGATTAGCAGATATCAAGATCATTATCAAAATCTTTACGCCAAATGCTTCCACAGCAATGGCGCCAAAAATGCTTGTTGGTATTAATTAAGTGCAACTGAAATATAAACGATTCCGCAAGCGCATAGAATATACCATAGTAGCATTTTACCGGGAGTATCCAGGTATCGTTATTTATATTTTACCACAGGGAAGCATGGGTTATAGAATCTGATAATTCACCATCATGTATCTACTAACTTAGTAAACTAACTAGACTATAGCAAGGGTAAATGATATATATGATAGGATTTATGCAATACGATACACAGGGGATAGGTCAGTAAAGATATGCAACTAGTAAACTTGAGAGGTCACGAGTGAAGTAGATTCCTATGATATTCTTATCACATGGTAAAGATATACCCAACAATGCTAAGACTTACCATACTCTTGTGCACTTCAGGACGCTACTAGACAGGAGAGAGTACCATAAAAGATACCTCTACTGACGTGACTACGGTCCTACAATTTAAGAACCTGCTCGATGTGATATGGACAGGGCTGTCACCTCCCGTAACTACCATACAACAGGGAACAGAGTGTACTCATGGGCAGAACATCGTATAAGCACCACGCTTACACGAGGCTCGGCTACTTAGCCTTGTCGACAAACTAGAAGGCTAAGCACTCTATGAACTAGCACACAAAAGCAATGATAAACTCAGCTAGCAAGATATATTCAAAGTAAGCATAGCCATGTAAATAAGAGAATAAGTGTAAGTCTTATAGAATGTTGAAGTGAAGATACAAGGCTTTACTAAGCCTCCAAGACTTGAGCAAGAGCCCATCTCGACCCTCTCTCCCTAGCAACTAGTTGACTACATTGAAGAGTCTAGACCTAATCCTCTATGGTAGAGAGAGATTATCCTTTCAAGGGACACCTCTCAATCAAATGAATAATGAATAATGAATTAGGATTTCAACCCAGGGCCAGGGGCCGCATCCCCTAGGATGTTCCACGGCCGTCAGATCAAACCGACCTTAATGCACAGCTTAGATTGGATCTCAAAGGCGGTGGGAGGCCATATCTCAAAGCAGAGGCTGACTTGTGGGTCCCATAGGGCGCCCGCCCAAATGCCTGGGGTGCCCACCCTGTTCTAGAAAATTCTGGAGCTCCGCCTTGGCGGCATGTCTTCCCGAGCCTTCTAGAGTCTTCTTTTGTATGTGCTCATGCAAAATTCATATTTCCTCATCCGGAACTCCAAATATTGCAAACCATATGTCCGTTTCAATCATCTCAACGAGCTCTATGCAATGGTTCACTCTATTTTATCATTTGGGATACTTTTATTTGATGCTTCAGGCCCTTTTCCTATTTAACACCTGTAAAATATAGGTTCACCAAAACTTGTGGAATTCATTAGTTCAAACCCCTAAGTCTATAGGCTATGATCATTTTTATGCATTTATACAAGTCTGTTGACGCCTAAATTGATAGATTTCCTGAATTGACAAAATCTAAATTGATGCCTAGAGCTGATGGTCCTTTTAAAGTGCTCCAATGAATTAATGAGAATGCATATAAGCTTGATCTTCTTGCAGAGTTTGGGATTAGTCCCACATTTAACATTGCAGATTTGAAGCCTTATTTGGGTGAGGAAGATGAGCTTGAGTCGAGGACGACTCAAATTCAAAAAAGGGAGGACGATGAGGACATCAACACCAACCATACATCCACGCCGTCCCCGCCAACACCAGTACCTATTGCTGGTCCTCTTACTCGTGCTCGTGCTCGTCAACTCAACCATCAAGAATGATGGAGAGGATCAACAAGGGAAGGTGCGACTGCATTCAGAATGCGAGGCAACACCAGCTCAAGGGTTGATTGCATATGGGAAGCATGGTACCTTAACAAAGGTGATTGGGGATCAAGTCCATGTGTCCACAACGTCCTCCATCAGGCTACCACGTCGCTTCTAGAGCAAGGAAAGCAAGAGTCCAAACCCAACATGATTTGGGAGTTGGATTCGGACTGCAGAATAACCCCGGCTTGTGTGGGTCACCATGGCTTCATACGGACTCCAATTGGGAAGTTTTGATACTTGATGGAAAGCTTATCAAGTCTACTTTCATATGGATCCAGTCTCATGTTGATATCTTCTTAGAGTCAGAGGCAATGATGCAAATAACGCTGAGAGGTTTTTCTGTCCTCGTGTCACCTGATTGTTGCCCGATGGGCCATGTATCAAGTGGGGCCCAATAGGGGCGTGTCCTAGGGTTGTGGGATGACTCCTGCCAGGACAAAGTCGCCCTCTACCCTCTCTTATACCTCCATAGCCGCTACAAACAGATTGGGTTTTGTTTACATCAAGTTTAGCCGTCGCTACTTGCTTGTAGGTGCGCGTGCTGATCCAGCCACCCATCTCCTTGTCTTTGGAACCCCACTCATAATAAGATTCAGTTTGAAACCTTCAATTTGATCTTGCCAATTCAGTGCTTGTTTTATCGTTCTTGCTAGTTCTTCGATTGCTTGCCGGACGGGAGCCCTAGTGGCTGGTTGTCGCGCTCCACAAGATCGTGACGGCCTTTGGAAGTGGTGTATTGGTCGCTAAGGCACAATCTTGAAGGCTGTAGTCGGGCCATGAACGTCATCTCCATCCACCAATCAAGTTATCTAACGCCTCTCATCGAAAGATCGTCCCCAAACCCTAGCGGGTTCACATCAGTTGGTAATCAGAGCAAGGTTTACCGGTGAGTGATTTTCAATCATTGTTTTATTTTTCCTATAGTCCAGAAAAGCCAAAAAAAATAGTAGATTAGTTTTCCATATTCCTACAAAACCTTTGTGCCGTGGCTAGTACTGGTTAGTTAGGGCTTGTTGAGTTTGCGTTTGCTTCGGTTGTGTCCAGTGCTGGTTTTAGTTCTAGTCTTTTAGAGTTTCGAGTTCTTGTCACGTTTTGGTCACTATCGGTCTTTTACATCTCCCCTGCCATCGCCACTGCAAATATTACTACCATATCCATCCTCGCTATTCTCAATCAAGTTTCGTTCACATATAAAAAAATTTCTGAGTTGCTAGTTGCATTCTTGTCACCCCTGAAAAGAAAGAGAAATACATACTAAGAGTTTTTTTCTGAAATCTGATTTGCCAATATTCAGATTTGTTCTAGTTGTGCAAAGTGAAAAAAAAGAAGAAAAAAACAGCAAAGAAAAAAAAAGGGAGAAAGAAAAGAAGAGTTGAGGAAAAGAAGGGGAGTGATTCCTTGCTGTTTGAGCAAAAGAAGGTGAGTCATTCCTTGCTGTTACGTGTCTTTTTCCTGACTTCGTTTGTGTCCAGGCTCGCGTCTCTAGCACAGTCTAGCCTAGGACCAGCATAGCACCACCGTTGAACGTTTATTCAGCTAGCTTTTATAACTAACGTGGTGCTAGTTCGTTCCTTGTTTCAGCCACCTATAGCTCCACATATTCTGCAGTTTGACAGGTCTTGTTGCTGCGGCATCGATACACTTCATTCCATTGCTGCGGACTTGTTGGTAGTCGATTCCTCCTGTTGAGCAAGGTAAGAATTGGTAAGAACTTGTCTAACAGGTTGAGAGGGAGCGCCTTGCTGTAGCCACGTCCTAATAGATATAGGGCTTTTATTTCTTCACCTGTTTTCTTGTCTCCACTTTGTTTTGTTGAACCATGACAGGATCAGAGGATGGTGATGAGATTCCACGATCTCCTCATACCAAGGGCATCATTCAACATTTTACAAGGCAAGTGCAGCTGCATACAGACGGACTTGATAACGATTTACAAGTAACCAATGACAAGATTGGGCAATTGGAGACAGCCTAACTTACCACCTCCAACAAGCTTACAGGGTTGGAGGCATCTGTGGCTCATATGGACAAAAGCCTTGCTACCCTTTTGCACCGTTTTGATGACTTCCACACAAAAGACAAAGAGCAGCATAATGACGACAAGAAGGATGAAGAGCAAGTTGAAGATAATTATGATGAAGATTATACTGGTGATACCGAACATGATGATCGGGATGCTTGTGATCGACATTGTCTACTCTATAATCATAGAGGTATGGGTGGTCACCGTCGACGTGAGGTACCTAATAATAATGATGCTTTCAGCAAGATTAAATTTAAAATACCTTCTTTTGATGGTAAGTATGATCCTGATGCGTACATTACTTGGGAAATTGCCGTTGACCAAAAGTTTGCATGTCACAATTTTCCTGAGGATACTCGTGTTAGAGCTGCTACTAGTGAGTTTATCGATTTTGCTTCAGTTTGGTGGATAGAACATGGTAACAAAAATCCTAATAACGTTCCTCGAACTTGGGAAGCGTTGAAACGAGTCATGAGGGCTAGATTTGTTCCTTCTTACTGTGCACGTGATATGTTAAATAAGATGCAATGATTAAGACAAGGTGCTAAAAGTGTAGAAGAATATTATCAGGAATTACAAATGGGAATGCTGCGTTGTAACTTACAGGAGGAAGAGGAATCTGCTATGGCTAGATTTTTGGGCGGGCTAAATCGTGAAATCCAGGACATCCTTGAATATAAAGACTATACTAACATAACCCGTTTGTTTCATCTTGCTTGTAAAGCTAAGGGAAGTGCAGGGACGACGTGCTAGCGCAAGGAATAATATTTCTGCAGGGAAAACTAACTCATGGCAGCAACGCACGTCTACAACTCCGTCTACATGTACTCCTACGCCATCATCCAGTGACAAGAGTCGAGCTGCCCCCACCAATTCGGTTGCGAAGACAATGCAAAAGTCTGCTGCGAGTACTTCATCCGTGGCATCGATAGGTAGAACAAGCAAGATACAATGTCACCGGTGCAAGGGATATGGGCATGTGATGCGTGACTGTCCAAACAAGCGTGTTATGATTGTCAAAGAAGATGGTGAGTGTTCGTCTGCTAGTGATTATGATGAAGATACACTTGCGTTGCTTGCGGCTGACCATGCAGGTAGTGGGACGACTCCTGCCAGGACAAAGTGGGGCCATGTATCAAGTAGGGCCCAATAGGGGCGTGTCCTAGGGTTGTGGGACGACTCCTGCCAGGACAAAGTCGCCCTCTACCCTCTCTTATACCTCCATAGCCGCTACAAACAGATTGGGTTTTGTTTACATCAAGTTTAGCCGTCGCTACTTGCTTGTAGGTGCGCGTGCTGATCCAGCCGCCCATCTCCTTGTCTTCGGAACCCCACTCATAATAAGATTCAGTTTGAAACCTTCAATTTGATCTTGCCAATTCAGTGCTTGTTTCCTCGTTCTTGCTAGTTCTTCGATTGCTTGCAGGACGGGAGCCCTAGTGGCTGGTTGTTGCGCTCCACAAGATCGTGACGGCCTTTGGAAGTGGTGTATTGGTCGCTAAGGCGCAGTCTTGAAGGCTGTAGTCAGGCCGTGAACGTCATCTCCATCCACCAATCAAGTTATCTGACGCCTCATCGAAAGATCATCCCCAAACACTAGCGGGTTCACATCAAGTGGCCCCACGTGAACAGGGACGGGTCCCCTGTGGCAGGCCTCATCTAACCGACACGCTGATCCCACACGTCGGATGGAGAACGGTGCAAGACGGGTCCCGCATGTTAGTCGATGAAGGGGAACAGAGATGGGTCCCCTATGGTGGGGTCCCAATCTAACTGACACGCTGATCACAGGTCGCTTGGTGAAGTGTGCGGTCTAACTGACATGCTGGTCCCGCACGTCGGATCGAGAACGGCGCCCATTCGAAACGGATGAGTAACGATGGGTCCCATAACATCGAATGGAGAAGTATCCGGCTATGTGATGGGCGGGTCCCACGGCCTATGACGGATAGGGGTGGTAGTGCTGCGTGCTAACAGCGGATGGAGGTATTAGTGCGCGCAGGCAAATGGCGCCGGCTCACGTAGCCAAATCCAGCAGCGCGGGGATCAGGGACGAAGTTGTATGGTCACAACTCAAGGATATCCGTGAAACCGTCATAATCCAGCGGTGAACAGTGTCGTGAACGCCTCTGTGACGATTCCGTCAGGGTTTCCGAGACGGTTCCCATGACCTTTTTAAAATGCATCATGGGAATGACAATCGTCCCGTAGTTCAGTGACCAAAGCGACCAAACCGTCATGGAAATGACACTTCGGTGACCATAACAGAATCATCATAAGGAATTTTGGCATGGAAGGACAAATCTCCTCTAGTGTACTCATCTGACGAGCACACTTCTGGTGTCTTGGGTGACGCTGGGAGTTCAACAACATTGGCCATGTAAACGGTTCTCCTCTTCAGCCTCCTTTTGCTTATTGCGAGTTCTTCGTCTTCTGAATCATTGGACAACTAGCCGAGTTCTTTTCCTTCTGTTTGCACCAAAATTTGGACTGGCAGGCGTGTGGGTGAAGCTTCTTGAAGATGCTACCACTCAGAATCGGCTAAATGCTGATAACAGCTATTCAACTGGAGATCAGCTATTTTGGCGCAGATTGGCTAAACAAGAATTGGCTATCTGAAGAGCCTGCGGACCACGTCGACTCTGACCCGATTTGGCGAACGATGGCGCGTTGACTACGTGGGACTCTACAGGAAGGAATAGTGGAGCCCAAGTTATCAAGTTTTAGTAGTTTTCTTGTTTATTTCCTTATTTTTACAAGTTGTATTAGATCAGGACACGATCAAAGCGCCGGGTATAAATATGTAAGCCTGGCACTTGTAAGGAGATCCAACAATCAATCAACAAACCCTTCAGCCCCGGCCAAACCCTTAGGAGTAGGAGTAACATAGATCTCAGTGAGTTCTCATGATGAGGCTGCATCGGCATCGACTGACCTCTGGTTTTCTATAAGTACCATTATAGCTTATGTTTTCGTTTGATAAGGCTGCATCGGCTTCATCCGACCTCTTGTGATGCATTGAGATGGCTAGTTATCGGCTCTATTAGGCTTGGCAACCTAGTAAATTCATTAAGTTACCAATGTTGTTTATTTTACATTGTTTATTTTATTGCAACAACATCATTGCCCGGTCAAGATTGGTAGATTTGGTTTATATCCTTTTGAATTCAATCATCATCAATGCTTTTGATGTTTAATCTCATGCTTTGATGGTTGATTTCGTGCTTGCATTAGCTAGGTTTTTATCAATCTTGTTCGTGACATGTAGCGCTTTCTAGGGTGTAGATGTAAAGCTAGTTAATCTCTTCTGGGAGTCTTTTTGTGGCTACAGCGAATTTAGTTAACGATCTCACGATTAGATTATCTGGATTTAGACGCCGTCGGTTAGTGGGCTTTGCATTTAGAGTTGTTTATGCACCTGGTTTGTTCTCATGTTGGTATTGGCTAATTAGCTGATTTCCTTGTGCCTTGATAAATACACTATGCACTTACCGATTTCTTCACTCACACGTGCATGTTGCTTTAATGTGGTGTTGCTAGTACAAGATAGATATATTAATCTCTTCTGGGGGGCTTTGTGGCTGCAGTGGATTAAGTTACCAATCTCACCAAGATTTCATCTGGATTCAGACGCCGTCGATTAATAGAGATGTTTTCTTACGAGTAGCGTCGTGTTAAATGTCAATCATACAGATAAGTTTGGCGATTGGTAGATTGTATAGTGTAATCTTTTAAAGGTTATAGCACACATCTTGGATGGTTTGTATTTGTCTTTGCCTGATTTATTTGATGTCATGCCATGATCAATTGCTCTATTCATGCATGTTTATTCAATGATTTATTTACAAAGCATGTTGGACGTTGACTCTCTAGTCAATGCCCTGATCAAATCGGCTATTTAGCCATATATGCGGAACCATCTGGCACCACACCGGCAGGTTCCATAATGTGACTATTATTTTCCTCCTTGTCAATTGCAGGGTCAAATTGACTAGCACGCCTCAGACTCGATCGACCGGATAGGTGTCGGAAAAGCCACAGGGATCGGAGAACACTTTCGCTCTGGTCTACCTGGCTTACGGGAGACCGTTGGCACAGAAGTTTATATTTTTGCGCCAGCACTCTTTTTGGCATGCCCGGTGGGACCACACAGTCGTCATCCATAGCTCCAACAAATGCATTTGATCTCAATGCCAAGAACATCCTCGACGTCACCATGGAAGAACTTTCTAAAGAGCATAAAGAAGTGGTTGGAAAGGCTGCAGAACAACTGAAGTAGAGGTGTTTGACGTGCTTTGGAAGAGTTCATGACAAGATGGTGTTGAAGACTGCGTTGCCTAGAATTTTGATGCGGACAAGCAATACATGCTGGAAGAACTACACAAGATGATTCATGAGGCCATGACAAAACACAACACATACTTCTTGACTACATTTGGCAACATCACGAAGGAAGTCTTGGTTGGTTTTCCCGTTGATCAGTTTAGGCTAGCATATTTCAATTAATACACTGTAGGTGGTGGTGTGCAAAATCCTCCGAAGACAGATATCCCATCAGGCTCTATTGGAGGTACAAATGGAAGTGCTGTTCTTCAAGCACAACAGCCGACTGGTGGTCCTCCACCCAGTGTTGGTACATCTTCAACCGTACCAGCTTTGGCTTATAAAATTGCTCCATCATTTTCAAGGATTATAAGAACCGTGGGTCATCATGTGAATCAAGCTATGCAGGGAGGAGTTAGTCAACCTCAGGGGAGCAATCAACCTCAGGGAAGCAATAATGAACCACTACTGGCTTTGCAAATGTTTCTAGTTACAAAACCTTGGGAATGCTTCCATGTCCAAGTATTGGGTCTCTTGCCAATCCCAATGATCAGTTAATCAACCAACTTGCTGAGGTGATAGACAAATAGTTTGGCATGAAGAGGAACCATTCAGATCCTACAGCATGCCATATCCTGAATGGTACAATCGTCTTGGCTACCTCCTCACTACAGAATCCTAGAATTCTCCAAGTTTATTGGACAAGATGGTACTAGCACGATTGAGCACATAAACAAGTACTTGGCCCAACTAGGTGATGCTACAGTTGAAGAGATTCACAAGGTTAGGTTCTTTGCCTTGTCACTATTAGGGCCAGCTTTTTCTTGGTATTCATCTTTGCCAAGTAATTCTATTACAACTTGGAATGATCTGGAGAGCAAGTTCCATGCTTATTTCTTCAATGGAACTATTGAGAAGGACATTGATGATCTGACCAGTATGAAGATGAAGAGCAATTAGTCTGATCTGGATTTTATTCAGAGATTCAGGCAAGCAAGAAGCTTATATTTCTCGTTGGACATGTCTGACAGCCAGTTGGTAAAATTGGCTATCCAAGGGATGCAACCATATTTAAAGGAGAAACTCGTTGGCATGCAGTTTGAGAATCTTGGGGCATTGGCATAAAGAGTGGCTGCATTATCTGAGTATGTGCAACCTCCATGTCAACAGAGTCATTTTTAGAAAGCTGCCAATGTAGCTGATTATTATAAATCTTTAGTTCAGTATGGCCCTGATGAAGGAGAAGAAGAACTTGATGCCATTGAGTGGAATCTCAACAAGAAGTTTGTCATTGACCGTCCTTGGGGTAGAACATAAGAAACATATGATTTTGACACCTCAAAGGCTAATAAAATCTTTGATTACTTGTTGAACAAAGGTCAGATCAAAGTGTTACATAATAAGCTACTTAGCCCTAAGGAGGTGAAAGGAAAGAAGTACTGCAAGTTCCATAACTCCACCACTCATTCCACCAATGAGTGTAATGTGTTTAGGAGGCAACTCCAGAGAGCTATTGAAGCTGGAAAATTGGCTTTTGATACAGCCAACAAGATGAAAGTAGATGAGAATCCTTTCGCTACTGCTATGGTTGATGTTGTGTTACCCAAGGGAAAAGCTAAGGTGCTAACTTCAGACAGAGCCAAAGAGTCTGGAGCAGTAGATACAAGATTACAACTGACTACTGAAGAGTACCATGAGATCAAGAGAAGGCGAGAGAAGCAAAACAGCCTATTTGACCAACTTGAGTCATCTGCAACAGCTAAGAGGAGGCCACGCATAACGTCTCGCATTCTTCTTAACAAGTGGCAGAGGTAGCAGGAGAAAGATCACATAAGACAATTTGAAGAACAAGAATACCAAAGTATGCTTGAAGAAGAAAGGTATGAAAGAGAACAGGTTGAATCACATTGGAACTGTCCTTTCATCAGGCATTGCTGAAATGAAGATTTGAGTTTACCAACGAAGAGAGATTGCCCTGAATGCAGTGACCAATATCGGATGTATCAGTAATCTCAAACCAACCACCGGTCCATTCATGAGAGGCTTGGATAGCTCCATGAGGATAGGTGTAATAATAAATGCAGGATTCATGATCATTGTGATGCATATGATGAAGACATCGAAGAAGTGCAGCTTGTTTGGCAAAAAGGCCAATGGTGCCCTGGTGGCCTTTGTAGGAGTTAGAAGAGAAGAGTTCAACGCTTGAGGGAGACTGAGATTAAGCTAGAGAAGGTAAAAAGGGCTAAGAGGGCACAAGTTTGGAAAGCCAAACAAACAGCTGGTTTAGACAAATTGGCTCCTATTGGTATGCAGTACATCATGCCTGCTGAGTTCAGAGCATCAAAAGATCAAGTAGTCTACTCCGATTTTGATGAGTCTGAGTACGAAGAGATAGCTGCTTATTGGCTCTTGCTTCCCAAGCTGTGTTTGATAAACCCATACGTCATCGACATCTGAAAGCTTTATATGTCAAGGGGCTTGTTGATGGTAAACCCATGAGTAAAATGCTCGTGGATGGAGGTGCTGCAGCCAACCTTATGTCTTATTCAACATTCAAAAAGTTGGGCAAGACCTTTGATGATTTAATCAAGACAGAAATACAGCTGAGAAATTTTGGAGGCAATGTATCCGATACTCAGGGGGCAGTAAGTGTTGAGTTGACAATTGGCAGTAAGACCCTAATTACTACATTCTTCGTCATCGATGGGAACGGTTTCTACAGTTTTCTTCTTGGAAGGGACTGGATTCATGCTAATTGTTGTGTGCCCTCAACCATGCATCAGAGTGTGATACAATGGGTAGACAATGACATTGAGATTGTGTCTGCTGATGATTCAGTTAGTGTTTCTTCTGTTGATCACGTTACTAGGATCTTCAAAGTTTTGAGTGCTTTTCTGGGAAAAGGTTTCATGGAGACTTCATTTCTATCAACGATGAAGGTCAACAGCTGGCCCGGGCAGTCGGCTCTGAGAGCATTTTTTGATTAATATGCACTCAATGCCGACAGCAGATATGTTTGATGCAGCTATGAATACCAGTGATGATATCCAGAAGCCATAGAAGACGGATTTCCTAGAAAAAACACTACACTAGTATTTTTGGCAATTTGAGGGCAGTTATTTGAATTTTGTAACAGATAGCCAGATTTATTAGGAGATAGCCGATATTTTAATATCGCCTTCGGTACAATATAAACCAACATGGCGTTGGAATAGTCGATGCGATATGCATCGCCTTCAGAGCAAATAAAACAAAATATAAGGTGCTTCAGGCAACAAAAGTGACATCGATGGATTAATTTCAGAAGTCAGAATGTAAACAAAAGCATTGATTTCATTAATACATATGAGTTTTTACAAAGACAGATTCGCTGTGAGAAGACTACACTACTGCAATCTACTCAGGGAGCCTACCGATAACATAATGTGATGAGGTGACATCTGCAATGGCTTCTGCCACTGCCTTGAAGCTTTCGGAGTTGTCCTCGATGGCGTCGAGGACCTGTGGTGTGTTCACATTCAGACCTTGCAGATTCTAGCCTGTGTGAGATTGAACAGCAGCTAAGGCAAGGGAGGCACCTACAACGATGCCTTGGTAGGCCACCTCATGCACCCTATCATGGACAGTCCCCAGCCGCTGGGTAACAGTCTCACCAGGGGCGTGCACCACGGTGGTGGCGACGTTTCTGATGATCTGAAGCTCTTCAAATCGTGTTGTAAGGTCAAAATCATCAAACAAAAGTGTCAGTCACCAAAATGTATCAAGAAATTAGAAATCAAGGCATGATATTTACCGGCGACATGAGCATCGGGAGCAGCCTGCCGATTGATGACTGGCAACAACTCATCCTTCTTCTCCTCAACTACATGTTCAGCCGTGAGAAGAGCAGTTTGGAAGTCAGCAAGGATACTCAGCATGCGGGCCAACTCCTTGATGGTCTTGTCATACCATGGTTCCATCTCCATCCGCTCTCGGTAGATGCGGTCATACAACGCCGCTGATACCTTACCAGATTCAAAGGAGAACGATGAACCCGTGACGGAGTCCTCAGATTCCACCGGAGCTATCCTGATTAATCCAGGACCAATCGCTGGCACCGGAGCTAGTGCAGGAGCAGGCGATGCTGCTGGTACCGCTGGCAGTGTAGCGGTAACATTGGAGGGCCCCTCGCCGTCCCTCCTGAAAAGATCGGCAAAAGCAGAAGATTAGATTCAAAAAACTAGTTGAACCAAAGAAGTCAATCAAAATCAGCTTACCTGACGCGAGGACGAACGGCGCGGTGGGAGTCCACCTCCTTTGCTCCTATTGAACGCTTAACATGATCACAGCCTGCCATGGATGGGACCCGAGGAAGACGAGGGTTTTCTTGAGGTCGCTAGTGTTTATTTGATTTTAAGATGAGGTTCTCAAAGAATTGCGTGTGGATTGCGATGAGACACATGTGTTGATTTATAGCCAGGGGGCACGTCTTGGGAAATGGATCAGCAACCTACCATTGAATGTGGGACTGTACATGCAGGTAATCGAGTGGCCGGTCAAACCAATCCTGAGTACGTTTTCTCGAAGGGGCCAATCGTTTTGTATTCTTTGGCCAATCGGGAAAGCAAGTCGGGATGGCAAATCAGCTAAAGACTAAAAATAAAAGGGTCCACCTATGAGTACTGACTTGGGCATCCTTAAACCAACAAATTTGGAGTAAGCAGATACTATTGGGAATACAAAATAAGGATCAAGCACAGGGACAACTTGATCAAAGTGTCAGTATTACAAGAATACTAAACTACAAATCAAAGAAGTTTTTAGTGCATCAAGGGCACTCATCCTATCAAAATTGATATGAGCAAGCACTTGTTTATCCTCAGCTACAGATGTAGACACAACTTTTAGACTTGCATTATCTGCCTGCCCATTTGAATGGATTCAGCCAACTCATTCTTCTTTAGCTTTACACTGTCAGTGATGGGAGTTAAGGCTGATTCTTTCTGAGCAATAGCAGCATTCACTTCCTAGAGTTCTTTCTCTAATTTAGCTTTCTTGACTTGAAGATTCATGAGATCTGGCTTCATGTCATCTGCAGTTTTCTGAAGGTCCTTCAGAGAAGAACCTAGAGCTTTAACATTGGCCACATTAGCCAATTTTTGTTCGGACAAGATTGCTTGCTCATGCAAATTATTCTAGGCCTTCTCTATTCTTGGAGCCTCAACAGCGAAGATCCTGGCAAGTGGTCCCAAGAGATTTGAAGGAAGAATACTCTTAATCTCCACAAAGATCTGGTTAATGGAACGAATATTTTGGACTAAATTATCTCTGCTCTGAAGGAAAGCAGAATGTCCTTTAACTGATCCAATGATGGTGAAGCAGCTTTCTTTCTGACAGAAAGCAAAGAGAAAACTTATTCTTCATCAAAATATTCTGAGAAGTCCATACCATAATCTGGTAAAGAAGGAGAAGGGACCTGATGCAACCTAAATGTCAGTATGCATAATGATTTTACTTAGTGATAAAATACCTTTTCGAGAAAAAGAATACCTTTTCAAGAGGAATAGCTGATGATTCTTCACCTATGCCTTGTGGACTGGGCTCATCATGAACAATATGATTGGAAACTGATGGAGAATTAGTGTCGCCAGCTGTTGTATTTTCAAAATTTGAAATAAAGATTGTCAGGAAAGTCAATATCAAAACGAATTGAGAAGACATTCTTACCATTAGAATGATTTTGGCTAAGGGAGTTGGCAGCTTGATAAGTAAGAATTCCAGAAGATTCAGAGCTATCCTCCTGTTCAAATTTTAGTCAATGATATGAAAATACAGGAAAATTGAAATTAGTCATGTTTTACCTTTGCCTCATCCTCTGATTCTTGGATCTCTGGCTGAGTTTGAAGTGTTGGAGATGCTTGTGGTGAAGTGGTATTATCCTCTTGAATTTTCTGCAAAAATAATTATTAACAGATAGTTTAATTAATCTCAAGAGAAATTGGCTTACCTTTGGTTGTCTAGTTCTCCTTCTTTTGGGCACTATAGAAGGATTCCCTACATCTGCCATCTGGCGTTTTGAAGATTGGGTTTGAAGTTGGATAGCATAAGTGTTCATAAAAGTTTTCAAACAAGGTGCTGCGGAACCTAGTCTTGCTCTTGGACAAGGTCTCAAATAATGCACAGGCCTTTTCCTCCTATCAGTTGTAGGATCCTCAGATGCTTCATCCTGATTAAGAGCAAAGTGTTAGTTTAAAAGGATATTTGAAGAGAATTAATAAGTACAAAGGACTTACTTCTCCTTCAGATTTATAAAATTTGTCTAGAGATCAGCAAAGAGGGTGAGCAGCTTTGCAGAATAGATGTTCTTTCCATTCTTTTCGCCATCCATCGTATGATAAATGTGAAAATTTAACTGTCTTCCATCGATGAGGGTGGTATGTTGGGAAGTTTGACCCAAGAGTGAAGACTTTTAATGCTTCCAAAGCACTATTAATTATTTCTCTTGGCTTTAACTTATCAGCAAAGAAGAGAGCAGGAGGAAGTTGCCCAAGACCACATTGACGAGCTGCAAAACTTGGATTATAGAACTCATAAGAAGGGGATGATTCAGGGTCATTTGGAATCTTGCTTCGGCCATGCTTGAAATTCACTGGGAGAGCACAGGGCCTGACAAAATAGTTGAAGATGCTTGTAGAAGTATCATCTGAACAGCCAGTCTCAAACCTGAATCAAATAGGTAGGTCTAAATTATTATCTTGGTCATCATCATATGGTAGCCAAACCAGATAATTTTTAACAAATCCTTTGTAGAATAATTTGAAGAATTGACCCCTGGTGAGATCAATAAAGTAAGAAGAGGCAGCTCACCATAATTCAGACACATTCTTTTCTTGCGCTCAGGCTTCTTGGTGTACTCCAAATAATCAAAAGAAGGGAAAGATAACTCTCTGAGATTAGGCTTCACAAATTTGTACATATACAAGTTGCCAGAGTTGAAGCAGCCACCAAGGGCCAGGAACAGGACCAATTTTCTCTTCTTTTAAAAGTTTGGCTGCCACCCGGTTCATCAAATTGTAGAAGGAGCCCAAGAGAAGTTTACCCATCTAAATTTTATCTCTGGCAGCCAGTTTTTCTGCTAGTGCTTTGTTGTTGAAGGTCGGGCCAAAAGCAGTTCCACAAAAGAAGAATTTCTCCAACCACATGTTCAGAAAAGCTATATGCTCTTTTTCGTTCTTTGCAGCAACCTTGCAGAAATTCTTGATGTAGTTGGGCCAGATGGTTGAGTCTGAAATCTTGCCCATATTCTTATATCCTTTGCCCAAGAAGTCACAAGGGTAAACTGATCCAGTAATCTCTAATCCAGTTAACATGAAGATATCAGCCAGAGTGATAGTCATTGGTCCATCACCAAATATGAATGCATTGGCAGAGTTAGACCAAAAATAAGATGCAGCCATCAACATGGGCTCATTCTTCTCCATCTCTGACAAAGACAGTGTGATACACTGATCAATTTCTGCATCCTCCCAGGATTGAGCTTTCTCTTCACGCACTCTTAGAAGCCAATCTCGCCACCTAGCAGTGATGTGAGGCCAGCTCCTAAAGACATTATTCCAAGAACTAATATCTATAAGCGAGGCTTTAAAAGGAATTTGTTGGGTCTCTTCGATGATGAAATTAGTTGGATCTGCATTTCCCATTAGACCTAGGTAAAAGGCGTTGGCTGAAGCTTGGATGAGTAGTTCATTGCGGAGCTCCTATAGGAAGAATCGAAATCAAATTGATTGAAACAAGATCCAAAGAAATTAAAGAAAGCTTGGTCGAATCTTACCTCTAGAACAAGGTTTGAAGTCACCATCCGGATTTCATAAGGGGGAGCCGCCATTTGTTAAGTACTTGAGCCCGTGCTGGTTAGGGTTCAAAGCTTCGCGAAGAAATTTTGAGTTGAGGAGGCCTCAAAGACTGACTGAAGGAAAGAATAAATTTTGGAATAAAATCAATTTCATCCCAAAATTGGGGGCATGTGTTGCACCAAAAATTGGACTGGCAGGCGCGTGGGTGAAGCTTCTTGAAGACGCTACCACTCGGAATCGGCTAAGTGCTGATAACAGCCGTTCAACTGGAGATCGGCTATTTTGGTGCAGATCGGCTAAACCAGAATCGGCTATCTAAAGAGCTTGCGGACCACGTCAACTCTGACCCGGTTTGGCGAACGATGGCGCATTGACTACATGGGACTCTACAGGAAGGAATAGTGGAGCCCAAGTTATCAAGTTTTAGTAGTTTTCTTATTTATTTCCATATTTTTATAAGTTGTATTAGATCAGGACACAGTCAAAGCCCAGGGTATAAATATGTAAGCCCCAGCACTTGTAAGCAGATCCAACAATCAATCAACATAGATCTCGGTGAGTTCTTCATGACTAGGCTGCATCAGCATCGACCGACCTCTGGTTTGCTGTAAGTACCGTCATGACTTATATTTTCATTTGATAAGGCTGCATCGGTTTCGTCCGACCTCTTGTGATGCATTGACATGGCTAGTTATTGGCTCTATTAGGCTTAGCAACCTAGTAGATTCATTAGGTAATCAATGTTGTTTATTTTACATTGTTTATTTTATTACAACAACATCATTGCCCGATTAAGATTGGTAGATCTGGCTTATATCCTTTTGAATTCACATCACCAATGCTTTTCATGTTTAATCTCATGATTTGAGGGTTGATACTGTGCTTGCATTAGCTAGGTTTTTTACCAATCTTGTTCGTGACATGTAGTGCATTCTAAGGTGTAGATAGTTTTATGGTAAAACTTGTTAATCTCTTCTGGGAGTCTTTTGTGGCTGCAGCGGATTTACTTACCGATCTCATGATTAGATTATCTTGATTCAGACGCCGTCAGTTAGTGGGCTTTGCTTTAAGAGTTGTTTATGCACCTAGTTCATTCTCGTGTTGGTATCAGCTAATTAGTTGATTTCCTTGTTCCTTGATAAATACATTGTGCATTACCGATTTCTTCACTCACACGTGCGTGTCGCTTTAATGTGGTGTTGCTAGTACAAGATAGATCTGTTAATCTCTTCTGGGGTTCTTTGTGTCTGCATCGGATTAAGTTACCAATCTTACTAGATTTCATCTGGGTTTAGACGCCGTTGGTTAATAGAGATGTTTTGTTACGAGTAGTGTTGTGTTAAATGTCAATCGTACGGATAAGTTTGGCAATTGGTAGATTGTATAGTGTAATCTTTCAAAGGTTATAGCACGCATCTTGGATGATTTGTATCTGTCTTTGCCTGATTTATTTGATGTCATGCCATGATCGATTGCTCTATTCATGCATGTTTATTCAATGATTTATTTACAAAGCATGTTGGACATTGACTCTCTAGTCAATGCCTTGATCAAAATCGGCTATTTAGCCATATAAGCGGAACTTTCTGTCAGCACACTAGCAGGTTCTATAATTTGACTATTCTTTTCCTCCTTGTCAATTGTAGGGTCAAATTGCAGGGTCAAATTGACTGGCGCCACACGGATAGCTGTCGGAGAATCCACAGGGATCGGACAACGCTTTCGCTCCGGTCTACTTGGCTTGCGGGAGACCATTGGCATAGGAGTTCACATTTTTGCGCCAACACCTTCCTGAAAGGCTTGCTCTTCGAAACGCTGACTAAATGACGTCCCTTCAGTTGAAAAAGAATCTAGCCAATGCACTATGCAATCTCTTGAGGTCAACGTCATGAACAAGCCTTCCAGTGTTCCCTTTAGCGTAAAGTTTCTTATGATCTGCTCCGCTTTTCCTCTCTGGTCTTGATATTTGTGGACCGGAGTAATCAACTTTGTAGAGTTGCTCCTTGTTCTCCTTCTGTGGATTGGGCACTCGTGCGGCTTCTTCAGGTATTCTTACACAATGGATGCCGAGTTGCATAACCCATACGAAAATGAGCCAGGAATTTTGATGACGATCTTGGAGTTGGAAACGACCTTCAAGTTCTTCTCTGAGTCGGCTTCATAGTCTTCTTCTCCTTCTTTTCGAACTAGATTTGAAGTCAAAAGTGTTGCTAACTTCTCGATGAGTTGAGACTTCCATCGGGCTGATCTTGATGTCGTCGAGCTCTGGTTCCTAGATCAGACGGCTTTTGAGTTTGCCTTCACCGTCAGTTTCGCAGATCCAGGACCCGATGACGAAAGTCTCTCCTGTCAAAAAACTCATCTTGAAGGTGTGGTCCATCGAACTCTCGCTGTACAATCTACCAAAAGCCCATACCTGGCGCGCAAGCTATCGATGTTTTATCACCGCTAGCCCACCACCGGGGTACCCAGGAGGGTTTTTTTGTTCGGAGGAGCCAGGCAAATTGTGGAACTCGTGGTTACGGCAACAAGCTTGACAAGACAGAAGATTTTATACTGGTTCCAGCCCTCAACTTGGGGTCGAGTAACAGCCTTCACGTCCAGTCGGTATTAGCCTGTTGCGTTGTATTGATGAGAGATTGTGTTGTTTGTTGTTACAAGGGGTACCCTCAGTAGCCTTATCTGGGGCGAGGCTAGCTACGGGTTCTATGTTTCCTAGTCGGATTCCAAGATTGAGTCCTAAACTAAGAGTTTCGTACTCTTTCCTTTTACAATCCGCCTAGAATATGGAAATTTACACGTCGTGTTACTCTGTGTTCTGTTCGAATCGGGCGGCGGGTCCTTTGGGCAGAGCCCACCATCCATATTCCATCTTCTCAGGGAACCTCCGGTATCCGCCATCGACACTATCCCTACACCGCCGCTGAGGGAAAGAACATTAGTTGTGAGAGAAAGGAAAAGATCTACCTACCTCGTCGTCGTTGTAGATCTCCCCCTCATCCATGGCGGGCGATGACCAGCTTCTCCCGGCTGATCAGTGGGCGCGCTCGTCTGTGATGGTGAAGAAGCTGTAGAAGCTTGTGAGCGATGGCCTCCTCCTCCCCAGCATCACCGTGATGGGCCAGAGTGGATGGTGCCTTCGGCGACACAATGGGAGTCGGCTCCACCGACGGGCTATATTGTGAGCTTCATCATGTTCTAAGAGGGGGCTTGGGATGCCGCCAAGCTGCTTCATGCATGCGCTCCCCTACCACTATGGAGTAGAGCTCTACCACTTCACCCCCAACTCTATCTCTCATGCGGTCGTCTTTGCTGCCGTCTGTGAGGGTACCTAGGGATCGGCCCCATTTGGAGCTCTGGCTTCATCACTTCAAGGCATATCTATTTGGCAAGACGACGGGCATCCAAGGGTTGTAGAAGGTGGTCCACGCCGGAAGCTGTGTCATCCAGGTGCGACCACTCTGGAAGGAGATGTACATCCCGGCCCAGATGGTCTCTTCGAACAGCGGGTGGCACAACGGGTGGTTCTACCAGCGAAATGATGATGGCGTGCCGCCGTCCTTCACTGGCCGGGTCATCTCCTCTCGACCGGAGGTGTGGGCACACGGTATCGAGCGGGATGAGTAGCCGAGGCTGCAACCACGCCTCGACGCGCTGACGAAGCTATGTGTAACAACTCTAATGATTAGGCATACATTGCACTTGCACTACATGAGGCATAAGCATAATCATCATATGCATTAACTAAATTTGGAAATATAAATGTATATGTGTTTTTTTGAATTGCTTGTTGTATGTTGCAATGTCTATACATAGGGTTAACTAGTTCAAGTGCTTGGTGTTTGCTCACTAAATTAACTTAGATATATTTAGCATATGTAAAATGAAGCTAGGTTTATATTGGCCACTTTGGCTAATTAAGCTTCTAATGATGAGTTGACCAAATTTGACCATTTGAGTGATTCTGTTAACTATTTCAAAAGTGTTTCATAAATTCATTTCTCGCTTGTGATCACTTAATAGACATTGTAGAGAATTTTATAAGAAACAAAAGTTGTAATATTCACTTTTCATATGCCTAGAGCATGCTCAACTAGGGCGAAGAAGGCAGAATGAGGGGGGCTGATTCCAGACTTAGAACATTTCCAAGTCATTAGGGTTAACTAACGTCATTAGGATGGCATGCCATGTTTTCCAATTTTTGTTAAACAACTTGAGTTGGCCCATTTATGAATAATTTAGATAATTCATTGGAGAACATTATGCCAAAAGTTGGGATCGAATGGATCAAGTTTGATTGTCCAATTTTGAGAAATTTGAGTCATAGCTCGACGGTCAATAATAGATTGACATTGCCAGCACTTAATTATCTACTAAGGTATCTTAACGAAAAATATAGAGCATCATCTAGTGATCAATATTCGTTTTTGGCCCATTATCCAATTCAGCCCGTAAGATGGCCCAAATGGCCTCCCACCTCGCCCATTTCGCGACCCGCCACGTGCTCGATGAATTATCGACGTGGAGTGTCGCATGCTCGCCAGCGCCGCACCACGCGCCCGCTCCTCTTCCTCGCGCCCGAAGCGAATGCCGTGCTGTCTCTCCGTCCCTGGCCTCACTTCCTCCATCCACTCCTCATCCGCCACTCTCTGCTCCTCTTCACCTCGCGCGCCGAAATGCAGCCGCAGCGCATGGCCGCCATCGCCACCACGTCGAGCTCCACCACACAGCTTGCTCGCTACCACGTCGGTGCCTGCGTGCTCGCGCCCAGCGCTTCACCCTCCTCCTCATCACCTCGCTGACCCACTCGCAACGCGAGTCGCAGAAGGGGAAAGGCCGAATCGGCCGGTTCCCTCTCGCTCTCGCCATAGCCGTCGCGTCCTCCGCGTAGCGCCCTCTGCTGCGCACCAGCCGCGCTGGGCCCTACCTTGGATGCGCGTGGGGTCTGGGGGACCCTAGCGCCGCCACTAGCCACCTGCTGGCTGGCCGACCCAGACTCGACCGCGGTCACCTCTGCTTCTCATCACCGTGAAGAAGAGAACATGGGTATTAACACGATTAGATTAGTCTTTGTGGACTATATTGTAAAAGTGCATGACTCATGAAGTTTACAGATGCGTCCTTAGTTGATTCTAAGGAAAATCGGGGCCCTTTCTGCAAAGTGTCTGTCTTTTTATGGATTTTTGGTTTATTAAGAAATAGAATTCCAGAAATGGATTAAATGCTTGATTAATTCATATCTTGATGAATAATGGTCCAATTTGAGTGATTCAACTTACAGTAATTTTGTTGTGATGAGATCTATGCATGGAAAACTAATATGCCATGTTTGTAGAAATTTTCTATGTAGGTTTATTTAATTATTGATTTATGGATAATCTTAGTAAATTTATAGTAAATAGAATGTTGTTCCTAAAAATAGGATTCTTGTTTTGTTAGTCCTCTTATGTGATGTACTTAGTGTTGAAATGATATCATGGGTGCTTTTTATGCAAAATATTGTTGTTATGATTTATGTGCTTTAATTAGCTATATCTCGAATAATTCATAGTAAATAATATATGCTAGATATGTGCATGGTAGCTTCTGTGTGTGGTTGATGTGCGTGCTAAGAAGAAGATACGGAAAGTGTAAAACATGTTGTTTCGTTAATTCCACAATACACATTATTTTCATGCCTAGTTAAGCATGGACACTTGTCATTTTTGTGTAGCTTGATCTACTTCTCTAATGAAGCTGAAATCTGTATGGTAGGCTATGTTTGACATGGTTTAGCTATTGTAATTTTGATAGGATTTTCTAAGTAGTATAACTGTATGTCCTTGTTTTATTTTATTATAAATATGTGCATAAATTGGCTTGATAAATCTATGTGAGTAATGTATGTTGCTTTTCAATGAATTTGTGATGCCTATGAACTGTTAGTGTGATTGCTTTGGTAATACCTTCAGTTTAGCTCATAAGTCTATAAATGTCCCTCTCTACTTGTAATTTATTAATTCAGACAGATTTAGGAATGCTATAAAGAACCTAATGACAAATTAGTTTTCTGGCAAACTTGTGAATACAATAAATGTAGATAATTGATGTATCTAATTGTTGTTAAAATATGGTGGTCATTGGATCAATGGTTTGAAAGTTATGGCTGTTGACATTTGGGTTTCAGAATTGTTTGATTGCTGTTTTATCCGGACCAGATCCTGATATTAGCTGTTTTAGGTACATTTAAGTTAGGAATCAGGTCCTCATGTCTCAAGATGATTTGTAGAAAATTTCATAAGCTTTCCGATTGTCCTTTTGTGTCAGCCTGGGCATTGCGTTTTAACCGATGATTTGGTTCGGTTTCTTTGGTCATGAGAAACTTCGGTTTTCACAAACTAGCAGCCGATCAGTTTGTAATAAAATTAAGAATCGACGAGTTTGGTTTTGGCTTTTTTGTTCGGTTTTCTGGTTATAACCGGACAAACCAATGGAAGACAACACAACTTGAGAAGAAACAAAGAAAATTAGAGTAGATGCTAGAAATTAGCAAATCGGCGTACAAATATTTGACTTCTGCATTCACGCTAGAGAGAAGCAAGCAAGCAAGCAGTCAAATAGAAAAAATAGGAAAGCATTCACGCCCGCAGCTTGTTCACGTGACTGCTGCCAGCAGCTCGCATGCATCCACGATGGGCCACCACCACCGCGCCGTGTAGATGCCACATCTCTGCCTCAACGCAGCGCTTGCCTCACTGCCATGCCTGCGCCACCGCCCCTCCACGCCTGGCATTGCGCGCTAGTGAGTGCCGCCACCGCCGCCTGCCGTGACTCGCGAGCAGCGGAGCAGGACAAGAAATGCGAAGGGATGAGATTAGGAATTTGGGATTAGGGTTATCACTATTCCAGGATGATGTAGTGGTGCATGTTCACCATTGGGCCATGTTGGGCCTTTGGTTTGGGCCGCTCCTAGTCTGGTATGTGGACCAACATCGCGTGCTTTGGAGTCCTGGATTGTAGTTTGGTTGATTTTGGGTGTTAGGTTAGGTCAACACTAGACCGTAGCCAAGCCCAGAAGCCGAAGTTCGACAAAACAGAAACCGAAGCCGAACCAAACAACCAAAAAATCAATTTTTTGGTTCTGTGCGGTTCGATTTTCAGTTTTTGGGTAAAATGTGCCCAGGCTAGCTTTTGTGAGTCATTTGGGTTTATAGATCTTCAGTTATGATTTATTTATTGGACTGCTGCTTTATGTATATGAATTGTTGGTGAAGCTTGGATGTATAGTGAAGTTCGTAATATGATATTCAATCATAATAATTATGTCGTACGCATCCAACGTGCATTATTCATACATCCGCATATGCATCATACAGGATTGCTAGAAGGACTAAATGTCAGATGAGGATCCAGAAGAGGAGTCCCAAAAGAAGTTCTCGCACATGAGGTGTCGGGACTTGGATCATCGAGTTTATTTTGGAAGGCAAGCCCCGGAGCATTTCTTCTTGCGGTTTGCAAAATCTGACTTGAGTCTGTTTATGATGTTTGATGCATTAAGTTATAGAAGTTTCTTGGAACCATTGCTGCATATCGATATTCCTTGACTACTGATATATCCTTTATCCTGATAGATTCAGGATTGTTACATGATTAACTATGCTTAATTAGATAGGTAGAAGTCAAGTGATTTATGTCAATTGCGAGCTAAGGTGTTTGAAGATATATGGCAATGTGAATGATCCTAGAAATCTCTAAGTAATGAACCTAAACTTCTGACTACTCTTGTCATGTTGAACGCATGCCCCACAATTAGATGGTATATGGAACCCGCGACTAACTTTTACCTAAACAGTATCAACGATGACCTGAAGCTCACTTTGGCTAGTGAGTGTCGTTTGTGTGGGGAATACCACGCCAGCTGGTTAGTAATCGATTCAAGTAACCATCATTCCTGGATAGTGAACACTTGACTATGAGCAACAGAACGTAACAAATCATGTTGTGATGTTGGTGATGAGGATGGTTGAGAATGCCAAGTGGAAATATGGTAACCATTGATACTTATTGGATCTCTATTGATGTTAATCTTGAACTATATGAATGATCTAATATAGATGCTCACCTAGTTAAGCAAGATGATAAGTACAAGCTCTTCCAATTAAAATGAATAGGCTTATATGAGCACAATTGCTAACTTAGGCTTATTAGGCTACAATTGTAACTTGTTGCTAATAAGACTAAAAGGGTGCATAAATATAAGCTTTGCTTTTCTGCAAAACAAATGAGCCAGTCCACCATATGAAGCCTTGCATACTCCTTGGTGTCATTTTATTTTTGGTTTATGACGGGTGAGTCTAGCTGAGTACATTCTCGCAAAAAAGAGTACATTCTCGTACTTAGGGTTTATTCCCACTTGTTGCAGATCATGAGATGCTTTTTGCTGTGGCGACAAGATGGACTTCTATCCCACTACCGGAGGAATTAGACCTTGCGCAAGGTCATCGCTTATATCTCACCTCAGATGCTTTTTGCTGGATTTGTCTCGTGCTGGCACAATATTGCAAAAATGTGAAGTCTGGGTATTTTCAAAATATCTTGCTTCTACTATTCTTTCTTCTAGAAAGGTGTTGTATTAGTCTTGGTAAACTCCGATGTAATTGTGAACTTTATGTAACATGTGGATTGTGGTTACTGAATCTCTGCGATCTTGGTTGTAAGTTGGTTTTAAATCTTTCGTGATTTCACAGACTACCGGGTTTCTATGGGCTTAGGTGCAACTTAAGTTGTCTTGGCAGTTAATTTGGACTTAAGCTTATATAATTAGATGGTTCTGTTACAGCTAGCATCAGAGCAAGGTTCAGTACTACTGTTCACATTTGTATTTTAAAAGAAAAGGATTTTGTTTTACAAAACTAATTGCCAACTTATAGTTATATAGGTGTTTGAAAACTATGAGTTTGAACTTAAAGGTGTGCCAGTTGTCATATCCTTTAAGCCCAGTTAGGAACTCTAGGTGGGTAAGTACTGATGTGGGATTGCATCATATTTTCTCTTTGTCGTTGCCCATACAATGGCGGATTTTTATGGATGCCATTCGCTTGAATGGTAATGTATGGATCATTTTGCCTCTAGCCCTAGGTAAGTGTGAGTTGTGAGAGCATGATCGGATACAGTGCTGATCTAGGGGAGTGCTTATATGGTGCTGAATTATATACATGTTCACAAATGTTTATATGAAGGTACCTCATGTGTGTGATTTCCGTCTTCAGACAATGTCGTCTTCTCACGATGATTCGGGTAGCATACACCTACATGCATGTATATTTGGGAATATAAATAGATGGAGGGTGGTGCAAGTAATTGGTGTTTTCACCTTGATTGTAAGGTGCATGGATTTTTTGTCGAATTGCATGGGCATGTATGGGTTGGGCTGAAATGAACCTTTTGTAGGTATGCTAACCACGCGAATCATATAAAACGAATTAGTTCCGTATATATGAGAGCACGTTTGTATGCCACCACATAGCACGTTAGATCTATTAGGTCGTGCGGACGTATGGTACGTGCATGCATCATAGCATACGATCATCTCATGTTAATTGCGTTATTTCTTCCCTTATATTGAATGTTTCTCTTTCAATAGAATTGACCAACTTAACTTTCGTCTCACGAGAGCAATGATTCGCTTGCACAGATGACACGCATGAAGCGCACCAATCGCAAGGCAACCAAAGGAATAGATCCGCGTCAACAGCTTGCCACCCTGAGCCTCGTGGTGCCAAGAAGTTTTTGAAAAAGTGTGGGATGCCTACCTGGCTGTGGTGAGTTCTGCACTCTATAGGCTATCCTATGGGTAGAGAACATCACTACCAGTAGAGTAAGGAACTGGAGAGTTAGCGCAGAAGTTCGATCCTAGTTGAAATAGTGATTCCCGCCAAGAGTGAAAATGCGACCCTTTGGTGTGGACATTTGTTCATTGCTCGAGGTAGGACACCCTGGGAAGGAGCAAATGTGTTGCATTCAAGGTATTGAAAGATTTGCTGAAGAGATTTCCAAATCAGGTTTCTCATGCACTGCAGGTGTGTTTCCTAAAGGTGACCATACCATGCGGTGTGGCATCAACTTAGTGGGACTACACTTGTTGGTGGTGAAGATGAGGCTAAGAATAGCAATGGCCCAGCCACCAGTGCCATGTTTGCTATGATGAAGCATTACTCTTTCTTGGAGAATGCATTGAGTCCCTCAATCATGATGTCATCTACACTGCTGACAAGAAGCGTGAGACGAGGAAAGAACATGAGGCTGAGATGGAAAGGATGACCACGCTGCTTGTGTAGATGACACTGCTATGATCAGGCTGTCCAGAGAGAGAATACTGCCATACATGAGACCTTTGTGGCACAAGGTTAGTTTTTGGAGTTGTCAAACATACTTGGATAATGGCAACATGCCTTTGGTACAGTTGTGTAATAACAGAATGAAGCCTGGAACGAGGGTAATCATCTAAGGAATCAAGTGATCACCTTAAGTATCTTCAATGGCGCGATGCATGAGGAACTGTGTTGAATGTATGACCAACTTTACCATATTCCTCCTGGAGCTGCTTAAGGAGAGCCAGGAGTCATCATTGCTGATGTTGGCTCCACTGCTGATGAGGTTGAAGATGAAGGACCTCAGCAGGTGCCTAATCTTTATGGTGATGACGCTGGAGATGCAGGTGGTGTTGAGAATATGGACCATGACCATGAGGATTAGGTTCGATGATGCTTCTCTAATAGGATATGATGCCTTCTTTTGTTGAACTTTTATGTAAAGGCATGCAATCCTAAGTAGTTGGCGCAATGGTCGGTGAACTTGTCTGATGTGATGAACTACATAAGGCAAGCCTGTTTGGACAAGTACTATGTGACTCTTATGTGGTGAACTAGAACTTCGCCAAAGTTTAATTATGCTCGACTTTCGTCCCTGTAAATTCGCTTTTCCTCTTTTCGGTCTACGACGATATGTCGATGTTGATTTCTGGTTGTCACATGCCCAGACCAATGCTAAGCGAATATTGTTGCCAATCATAACCTTGCAGACAACATGACTTTTGATATGCCATGTTTGTTCCAATCATTCCTTGATATCGTCCATTTTGAAATTCGTAATAATTCCTTTACCTTGTCTTGCGCATGAAGCTCATCTTTCAAGATATCCATATATATATTTGTCATGTGAAATATTCTGTTGGTTGTAGATTTGGTAATGTCATTTCGATTAGAAATTTATAGTGTTGTGATGGAACATAGAACCACGCCTGTGAACTGCAGCAATGGATGGTTTACTAGAGGCCGTGCTGGTATTGTAATTCATGATCGTGACCCATTATCTTAACCACGCTGATATACTATTTTGTCATGTAACCTTCCTTGAATATCTACATCCCTAATCAATTTTCACTTGCTAAACTAAGTTTTCCCGATAAGCCTTCTATTGGGGAGATAAGTATGGTGGGTATGAGACATATTCATGTTCATCTGATGCCACGATTGTTCTTTCGTATCCTCTTTGTTATCTCCTAATCTCTTGACAATCATTGTTGGCTTAATATTGTCTTGCACGCGATGCCTATTCGTGTAGGATCTACTCATGACATGCAAAGTTTCATGTCGATAGTAGGATCTGTAATGGTGTCATGATTAATAGCTAACGGTGCTGTGACAAAACCGAAAGCACCCTGTGGGTGGGCAACACATGGGGTGCTGCTTGGCATGTGCAGGTATCATGATTGTTAACTTGGACCCATTATGGATATTACCTCGATATGTTATTTTGCATGGCCCTACCTTGATTATCTTTCAGCATTCGTTAATCATTCTGTATGAGACTTGTTGATGGTGAAGTGTTCATTTGAAGGGCAGTGAAGACAACTTTTGGAGAGCAAGATGCTAACACTAGCATTTTCAAGCTACGAGAGATGGTGGACAAAGGACTTTACCGAATGTTTCTCCTGGAATTGTACTATCTCTTGTAGGACGTATGTCTGTCTCCCTATGGTTTATAGGGAGATACACAATGCATGTGTTGGACGAATTTTTGAGTGAACGTAGGTCTAAGTGAGGTCTTTACTTCCTTAGTGCCCGTTTATTTCCCCCTCTACTTCTCTAGTGTTGTCAATATCAACCTAACTTGCTATTGCTTGTTGCGAAAGCAGAAGCTTTGAAGCTTTTAGTGTTGAAAAGCAACTAATTAGTGAAGTATGAGAAGATCACTCTGCAACCATGCCCTAAATTTTTTGTTACCTAAATCTTTGCACAAATGACTCATATGTCTTGGAATTTATGCCAAATTGATCGCTATGTTCCTTTTTGGCATTGCTTGGCTATCATTCGGATCCTAATTCTTAGATCCAGAGTGACTTTTCGTGATACGAATATTTGTGCAAACATTTTTGAAAATCTTTTAGAAATGAGTATGGTCGAGATTTGTGGAATTCTTAATAATTCCTAGTCTTTCTTCTCGCTCTTTTTTTTGCAAGGCTGTTGAGTAACCATGACTCCGAGATTTGTTTTGTTTAAATTGAGGTGTTTTGTCTGATAAGGAGAATGATTCCATGTTTCATGGTACCTTCTCTTAAGGGCTTAGAATTCATTTATGATCATTAGATCTTTCTGATGTCTTCTAAAGTATCCATGCTTTATGGAAGTCAATAAAGGGAATTCTTTAAATGAAACTTCTTATAAAGCTAGTCTTGAGAATTATCCAGAATAGTGCCGTCGCCTGGTGCTTACATCTTGGTAGCCTTCGGCCACTATTCCTGTTTGTATATAAGATTCTGACATGTTTTGCCTATAAACCACTAGGTTTCTTATGCGAATTGGACATCGTTAGCGCTATCAGGATTGCACCTAGACCTGTACCAAATCGTTCAATATACCAAACATGGTCATACGCCAGGTACGTGTTGTAAGAGTGACTTGGTGTAATCTTGGATTTACCAAATGTGCTTTCCTTCGAATATCGGATGAGTATCATCTGAACATGGGAATTGGATCATTATAGGTAAATTCTGAGTGACATTTGGCACGGAAGAGTGTTTTCGACCACTCTTGGTGTCAAGATCCAATTAAAAGAGCAGCAACACTAATCAGGTAACAACTCTTGGACTACCACAATGGAGAAAAGGACAAACTTTCAGTTGCCATGTTGCTGGAATTCCAAGAACGGGATTGTCTTGTACCTGAATGGTTAGGCAGTGAACCCTGTCTGTTTGAGCTAAGATTCTGGCTAGGATCTATGGGCTTATGGTCCTGTTCACCAAATCTCGGTCAAACAGATGCTATAGTTTGAGGAATAGGTTGCTTTACCATGAGGGACGAAAATGACATGTTAGATCCTCTTTCTCACAAACGAATGGCTGCATTGTATTTATAACAAGAATAAGGAGTTTGGATTGCCTTGTTGTGGACATGCCTTTATAGGCTAAAGAAAGACATTTTACTTCCACGAAGCACTATAAAAGCTACTTGGATTACGTCTTTAGTTTTTGGTTTGCTTGTTTTGGAAGGGAAACCCCACTACCAAAGGTAATTCAACAAAGTTAGTTCTGCATCATGAGAATCTTTGACTTCTACATATAAAAGTTTGGATTTCCTTGATTTGGTTTGATGATATCGATGTGTAATTAGTTGGTTTTCCTATAAATGACTTCACCGATAGCGAACTCACTCCAGCTAATCCTATGCTTACTACCCGAAGACACTAAAGTAGTTTTCTGCCTTATGGAATCCACAATTCGCTTCTTTGGTAGTGAACCATTTAGGATTATGAGGAACCTTTTGATTTGTTTGAAGATTTAAACAGCAGATTCCCTTACACTCAACCCAAGATGCATGCAAACAGGTAGTTGTTGGTTGCTTATCACGATAACTTATTCCAGCGAGACGTAGTCTTGAGTTTGATGTGGAAATGTTTGGTACTATTCATTATCACCTTCATACTTCAGATTGATTAAAAAGAGGTTAACATCAACTTGGAATCTATATGTAAGTTGTAAGGTATCTCCAAAGGATCTTTGAAGAAGAAAGATTCCAATTGGAGGAAAAAGTAAAGGGAGTATCTAACAAGAATTTCGGTGAGGTCAAACTCTTTTCAAAAGTAATACCCCTAATCAAAATCTCAAGGACAAGATTTTCTTAAGGGGGTAAGAACGTAACAACTCTGATGATTAGGAATACATTGCACTTGCACTACATGAGGCATAAGCATCATCATTATATGCATTAACTAAATTTGGAAATACAAATGTATATGTGATGGTTCAATTGCTTGTCGTATGTTGGAATATATAAGTATAGGGTTAACTAGTTCAACTACATGGTGTTTGCTCACTAAATCAATTTAGATATGTTTAGGATGTAAAATGAAGCTAGGTTTATATTGGCCACTTTGGCTAATTAACCTTCTAATGATGAGTTGACCAAGAGTTGACCTTTTGAGTGATTATGTTAACTATTTCAAAAATGTTTCAAAAATTCATTTCTGGCATGTGACCACTTAATAGACTTTGTAGAGGATATTTTAAGGAACAAAAGTTGTAATATTCACTTTTCATGAAAATGCATAGAACATGCTCTATGGGGTGAAGAAGGCAGAATCAGGGGGGCTAATTCCAGACAGATATTTCTAAGTCATTAGGGTTAACTAACGTCATTAGGATGGCATGCCGCGTTCTCCAATTTGTGTTAAACAACTTAAGTTGGTCCATTTACAAAAAATGTAGATAATTCATTGAAGAAAATCATGCCAAAAGTTTGGATCAAATTGATCAAGTTTGATTGTCCAATTTTGAGAAATTTGAGTCATAGGTCGAGGGTCAATAACAGATTGACATTGCCATGTTAGCACTTAAGTATCTGCTCCCGTAGCTCTAATGACCAAAATGTCTTAGCAAAAAATATAGAGCATTATCTGGTGATCAATATTCTTTTTGGCCTGTTATCCAATTTGGCCCGTAAGATGGCCCAAATGGCCTCCCACCTCGCCTATTTTGTGACCCTCCACGTGCTCGACGAATTGTCGACATGGAGTATCACATCCTCACCAGCGCCGTGCCACGCGCCCGCTCCTCCTCCTCGCGCCTGATGCGGACACTATGCTGTCTTTCTGCCCCCGGCCTCGCTCCTGACGTCCCACTCCTCATCCACCACTCTTTGCTCCTCCTCGTCGCCTCGAGCATTGGAACGCAGCCGCAGCGCACGACCGCCATCGCCACTGCGTCGAGCTCCGCCACACAGCTCACTCGCACCCACCGCTTCATCCTCCTTCTCGTCACCTCGCTGACTTGCTCGCAGCACGAGTCGCCGGAGGGGAAAGGCCGAATCAGCCGGTTCCCTTACGCGCTTGCCATAGCCACCGCGTCCTCCGCGTAGCGCCCTTTGCTGTGCCACGAGCCACTCTAGGCCTTGCCCTGGATGTGCATGGGGTCTGGGGAAACCTAGCACCGCCGCTCGTCACCTGCTGGCGCCACCACCGGCCGGCCCAGGCATGACCGCGACCGCCTCTGCTTCCCGTCACCGTTAAGAGGACAAGGGTATTGTTGACGCAAAGTTCTATCTGCAAACACACCGGGCTAATACCCAAACTCGATATCCGAAGCGTGACAGTCGATTTGACCTGTTAATCGACAAGGATGATAACTTGAATAAAAACCGAACGAGACGACAGCGATACACCCGGACGTCAAAGCTCAGAATGTATTCGATAACTTTTGAATAGATCAGATCAGACGACAGCGATACACCCGGAAGTCAAAGCCTGAATTGTGCTCGGTAGACGCGGAACTTGCAAGGTCGCCGGAGATCAAGTTGATGCAGCCCATTGAATCTTGAAAGAACTCGTTGAAAAAGAGAAAATACTTGACGAAGCCGTCGAAAAGTAAAGTGCTGATAGAAGTAAATTGCGATAAAAAGTAGATTTGTTTATTGATGCTTGGATGTTCATTACAATGCTCTTTGGCACATATTTATACTTTACTATTCGAAGAATCCTAACTGAATACGAAAAGCTTAAATATAGAAAAATAAACTTACTCCTTATACGAACTCTATCTCTAAAGGAAAGAAATAAAACTCGTATAGGAACTGGACTCAGACTACACTACGAAAATCTGAAGCTCACGTGATGCCGATCCTCTGTCCGTTTTCGTCATGATGAAGCTATCTTTCCATCGGCATACTCTCTGGCATCGGCAACAATCTTCTAATCTCCGGCCTGTCTCATCGGCAACAGCCCTTCATCTTCATCGGCAGCAATCCTCTCGCTTCCCACCAATCTCATCGGTAACAGCTCTTCAGCCTTATTGGTAACAACTCAGACCAATCCACCCTTTATCGGTAACCATTCATTGGCAACATCCAAAGCAACGCCGAAGACAAAATAATAACCAATCCTTTGCCGATTAGCTCAATTTCTGATTCTTACTGACACGTGCCAAAAAACGGTGTCAACAGGTATGATTACTCTTTTTGGACTATATTGTAAATGTGCATGACTCATGAAGTTTACATATGCGGCCTTAGTTGATTCTGAGGAAAATCAGGGTCCTTTCTGCAAAGTGCCCCTCTTTTTTCTAGATTTTCGGTTTATTAAGAAATAGAATTCCAAAAATGGATTAAATGCTTGATTAATTCATATCTTGATGAATAATGGTCCAATTTGAGTGATTCAACTTGCAGTAGCTTTGTTATGATGAGATCTATGCGTGGAAAATATAATATGCCATGTTTGTAGAAATTTTCTATGTAGGTTTATTTAATTATTGATTTATGGATAATCATTAAAATGATATCATGGGTGCTTGTTATGCAAAATATTGCTGTTATGATTTATGTGCTTTAATTAACTATATCTTGAATAATTCATAGTAAATAATATATGCTAGATATGTGCATGATAATTTTTGTGTGTGGTTGATGTGCTAAGGAGAAGCTATGAAAGTTGTAAAACATGCTGTTTGGTTAACTTCACAATACAAAGTATTTTCATGCCTAGTTAAGCATGGCCACTTGTCATTTTTGTGTAGCTTGATCACTTCTCTAATGGATCTGAAATTTGTATGGTAGGCTATGTTTGACATGGTTTAGCTATTGTAGTTTTGATAGGTTTTTCTAAGTAGTATAACTATATGTCCTTGTTTTATTTGATTATAAATATATGCATAAATTGGCTTGATAAATCTATGTGAGTGATGTATGTTGCTTTTCAATGAATTTGTAATGCCTATGAATAGTTAGTGTGATTTCTTTCGTTATACCTTCAGTTTAGCTCATAAGTCTATAAATGTCCCTCTTTACTTGTAATTGATTAATTTAGACAGATTTGGGAATGCTATATAAAGAACTTAATGATAATTGGTTTTGTGTGAATCTTGTGAACACAAGAAATGTAGATAATTGATGTATCTAACTTCTGTTAAAATATGGTGGTCATTGGATCAATAGTTTGAAAGTTATGGCTGTTGACATTTGGGTTGCAGAATTATTTGATTGCTGTTTTTTCAGGACCAGATCCTGATGTTAGCTGTTTTAGGTATGTTTAACTTAGGAATCAGGTCCTCATGTCTGCAGATCTTTGTAGACAATTTCATAATCTTTCCAGATTGTCCTTTTGTGAGTCATTTGGGTTTATAGATCTTCAGTTATGATTCATTTACTGGACTGCTGCTTTATGTATATGAATTGTTGGTGAAGCTTGGATGTATAGTGAAGTTCATAATATGATATGCAATCATAATCATTATGTCATATGCATACAGCGTGCATTATTCATACATCCACATATGCATCATATGGGATCGCTAGAAGGACTGAACGTGGCGTGAGACGAGGATCCAGAAGAGGAGTCCCAAAAGAAGTTGTCACATAGGAGGTGTCTGGACTTGGATCATCGAGTTCATTTTGGAAGGCAAGCCCCGGAGCATTTCTCCTTGCGGTTTGCAAAATATCACTTGAGTCCTTTTATGATGTTTGATGCATTAAGTTATAGGAGTTGCTTGGAACCGTTGCTCCATATCAATAGTCCTTGACTACCGATATATCCTTTACCCCGATAGATTTAGGATCATTACATGCTTACCTATGCTAAATTAGAACGGTAGAAGTTGGGTGATTTATGTCACTTGCAAGCTATAGGTGGTTAGTGAACATATATGGCCTTGTGAATGATCCTGGAAATCACTAAGTAATGGATCTAAACTTCTGACTACTCTTGTTATGTTGAACGCATGCCCCACATTTAGTTGGTATATGGAACCCATGACTAACTTTTACCCGAACAGTATCAACGGTGACCGGAACCTCACTTTGGCCTTTGAGTGTGGTTTGTGTGGGAAATACCTCGCCTGCTGGTTAGTAATCAATTCGAGTCGCCATCATTCCTAGATAGTGAACACTTGACTATGAGCGTTAGAACGTAACAAATCATGTTGTGATGTTCGTGATTAGGATGGTTGAGAATGCCTAGTGGAAATATGGTAACCACTGATACTTATTGGATCTCTATTGATGTTAATCTTGAACTATATGAATGATCTAATATTAATGCTCACCTAGTTAAGCAAGATGGTAAGTACAAGCTATGCCAATTAAAATGAATAGGCTTATATGAGCACAACTGCTAACATAGGCTTATTAGGCTACAATTGTAACTTGTTGCTAATAAGACTAAAAGGGTGCATAAATATAAGCTATGCTTTTCTGCAAAACAAATGAGCCAGTCCACCATATCAAGCCTTGAATACTCCTTGGTGTCACTTTATTTTTGGTTTATGATGGGTAAGTCTAGCTAAGTACATTCTCGTACTCAAGGTTTATTCCCACTTGTTGTAGATCATGAGATGCTTTTTGCTATGGCGATAAGATGGACTTGTATCCCACTACGGGAGGAATTAGACCTTAGGCAAGGTCATCATTTATATCTCACTTTAGATGCTTTTTGCTAGATTTGACTCTGAGCTAGCACAATATTGCAAGAATGTGAAGTGTGGTTGTTTTTAAAATATCTTGCTTTCGCTATTCTTTCTTCCAGAAAGGTGTTGTATTAATCTTGGTCAACTCTAATGTAATTGTGAACTTTATGTAACATGTGGATTGTGGTTACTGAGACTCTACGATCTTCATTCTAAGTTGGTTTGAAATCTTTCGTGATTTCACGGGCTACCTGGTTTATATGGGCTTAGTGCAACTTAAGCTATCTCGATAGGTTAATTTGGACATAACCTTATATAAATTGGGCCTCCCTGAGAAGGAATCCCCTTTCGAGGTGGCCTTGTAGGAGGAAGACGATGATGATGACAAGCCATGGCTCAAGACTAGGGACACGCTTGCCCATCTACCTGACTTGGTGTGCCTGCAGGGCTTCGCTAACGGGGGGTCGGTGTCTATCGCCACTGGTGAGCTAGAACTTTTGAATAGGGGGCAGGACAATTCGACAACGTCTTATAAGCATGCTAAATATGTTCCACGCACATGATGCTAAAATTTTCTATACATATTTAGCATATTTAAATGAATTTTAGCTTATTTTTACCATCAAAAAGAGAGTGAAATAATATTTTTTTGCCTATCCAAATGAATTTTATACAAATACAATAAGGAAGTCACCGTGCTTAGGGGGGCCACAACCCCTGCCAACCCCCTGGCTCTGCCACTGTCTAAGGAGTCGAGGGCGAGCTCGTCACCCATCGGAGGAGAGGAGGGAGAGGAAGAAGGAGAGGCCCCCGAGCGGCCATCAGGGAGGAGATATGCTGGCCTAGTGGTCCCGAAGTCGTTGGCGATGGTCTCACAGGCGCCGAGCACGCGGTCTCCACTGCCCTCATCGACACCCAAGCAGACGCCGCTGCCAGCCAAGGCGAGCACGATGAAGAAGAACCTAGAAGTCCCGACCACCAAGGCCTTGGGGGGCTCGAGCAAGGAGCCCGTCGGGGGCTCGACCAAGGCGCCCGCAGGGGGCTCGTCAGGGAAGACCTGGGCAGCTCAAGCAGGAAACAGGGAAACCCCTACTCCCGTTATTTGGGTAAATGTCTTGTTCATGGTTTAGCTGATTTGCTTTGCCTTTTGCCTCATGTTCTGACGTGTGTATGTTTTGTTTAGCCACAAGCGTAAGCTGGAGATGCCTGCCTTGACACATGCCAAGGTGCTTAAGCGAGTGCCCCCGTGGTGGCATGGACACCAGAACAAGATGCTAAGTGGGTGAGGGCCGTTTGCGAGGCCAGTGAACAGTGGAAAGCCGTAGAGGCAGCTCTCCGAGAGGGCGCGGCCACCATCAAGATGGCTGAGGGGGGTAAGGCTGGTAACGCTGCCCGCGAGCCGGTGTGGGCCAAGAGTGCCCCAGACGCCATCGAGGCCGGCAAGGCCAGGAGCGACGCCCACTAGCCGGGGCGAACCGAGAAGGTTCCGGCCGCCGTTGAGGCCGATGAGGCCGAGGCATCCACCCATGAGTAGGAGCGGGTGGAGGTGGAGAAGGTTCAAGAGAAGGAGCAAGAGCAGGAGCAGGAGATGATCCCACCGTCATCAGACGTGCAGGTAGGGGCCCTTGCGGGTCAGGAGCCTCCTTTGGCCCAAGGGCCGACGTTTGATGTGATTGACGTCCCATCTGACGATTTCCCCATTTGAATAGGGAAAGTGAGAGGCTGATGTCGAGACAGCCACGGCTGATGAGCTACCCCTCATCCTAGCGAGGGGGAACTGACATTGCAGGGCTGTTGTCTGGAGCGCCCAACCTCATGGAGCTGGCCCGGATGTGCATGGCGAAGGAGCCCCTGTCTTGGGGGTGACGGTATCCTCCAATTCAGGGATGAGACCGACCCTTGTTTAAGCTAAATGACCTAGAAGAGGTGTCCCATTAGGAATACCTCGAGGGGGTGTTGGTATTTATTATGTCCAAAAAGAAAATGATAGATTCCATAAGCACACAGAACACCAGTTTAGCATTTTACCGGGAGTATTCTTAGTATCGTTATTTATATTTTACCATAGGAAAGCATGGGTTAAAGAATATGATAAATCACTATCATACATCTACTAATTTAGTAAATCAACTAGGCTAAAGCAGAGGTAAATGATATATGATGGGTAAATGAATCATAGAACACATGAGAATTAAATGATAAATGTGTAGATAGCTAAAATGAGAGGACAACAGGAGAGATCAAGGTTCCTAAATACTTCTCTATTACTTTGGTTCTATATAACTGAAGCATTGATAGATATAGCAATCACACAATATCACTTTGGAGCAGCAGGTCCTTTCCAACTCTTGAAGAAGACTGGGAAAAGAGTAGTCGGGGAAAGGCTGTCGAAAGCTCTACGAAACATCAACCTGAACATGGTGGATTATAAAGGCCTAACAGAGCTATCACCCCTAGGGCTACCACAACTATCCGTGGGGTCGAGCGCAACCTACCTATAGGCTAGACACTGTCTAATCTATCGATTACTACTCTAGCTATGCGCAATAACTAAAGCACTCAATACAAGCGGAGATCCCATGCCAAGATGTCATAACTATACTACTCATAATGTGAAAGGCATGAAGGAAATAGAGAAGATAAATATATTAAAGCATAAGTCTTGTAAAGAGATACAAAGGCATACCTAGTCTCTGAAGACTCTCCAAAACTGGAGCATAGCTCCGCTCTCCCTAACTCTCATCTAGAGCTAATCTACTACATTTAATGTCTAGCCCTAATTCTCTAGAGATGAGAGATCATCCTTTCGAGGGATGGCTTTACATCTCCACAATGAAGAATGAATCCAACCTTGGGGTAGGGGGCTTGCTTATATAGCCCCTAAGATGCATCGTGGCCATCAAATCAAATCGACCTTGATGCACGGCTTAGATTGGATCTCAAAGGCGGTGAGATCCATGAGACTCAACCTAAATGGTTGAGATAGTAGTGCGGGTGCCTATCAGTCACCCTGGGCATTTGGTAATACCAAACCGATCGGTTCGGTTCCTTGGTACCCATGCCAATTCGGTTCCTCAACAAGCTAGTATACATCGGTTCCCAAAAAGTCGGTACTGAGGATATTCGGTATCGGTATTTTCAGTTCGGTTCCAGTACTTACCGAAAGAACCAAATCAGACTTACCTCAATAGCTGCACGACGCAATGGAAGTGGCCATTTTCATTAACTCCCTCGCCTCGATTGGTGCCTGGCGTGGGTTTCGACCAGCGTAGCGTGTGGGGAGACAACACGGCGCGAGGGCAGGCTGCGGTTGCGCATGACACGACGACATGGCACGAGGGCTAGCCGGTGGGGGCAGCTGCGCCTGTGCGATGCACGAGGGGGGCGAGGTCGGACCGACGGGGGTGGAGGCGCGAATGCGTGGGCGGGGTGCGAGCGAGCAGCGGCGTGCGACGCAGGTAGGTGACAACGGAGTCGAGCCATCGAGGTCTGGGTGAGGCTGTGACCCATGAGCCTTTGAGGATGGGTTCGTTGCCTTGCTTTGTTCGAGTTGCCAGCCCACCCAATTCAGCACCTCATCTTGGGTCGTGCCTAGGAACGCCAACTCTAAGCGAACACTTTTGCTGATGGGCTAACATGTCATGGGCCACTTTAGTTCGGTACTATTTAGTATTTTTGGTTTACCGAGGTACAGAACCAAAAATTTCTCGATAAATTCGGTACCTAAAAATGGAAACCGAATCTGTTACCGAATTTTTCAATTTCGGTATATTCGGTTCGGTCCTCGGTATTTTTGGTTCGTTCTCGGTTTTTGATATTTTGTGCCCAGTGGGACCCAAGAGGGTTGGGTGGGCACCTGTTGACATTTCTTATTGCAATCACCAAAAATAGGCAGGGAGCCTATCCCCGGCAATGGCGCTAGAAATGCTTGTTGGCGTTTCTTAGCATCATTACCAGAATTGCAAAGTCCATGGTAATGTTACCAGAAATGCCGGTAGGTATTCTCCAACGTTTACAGAAAAAGTCCGCAAGTGCATGGAAATACCATTGTAGTATTTCACCCAGAAGTATTCAGGGTATCATTATTTATATTTTCCCAAAGGAAGGCATGGTGTAAAAGAGTATAATAAGGACATAGACAAGATGACATGATCGCATAATAGACCAAAGACCAATGTTCAAGGGGTAAAGTAAGATAGGTAGATGGATAACTAACACACACACTCGAGCCAAACTCAAGGATAAAGATAAAAGAAAGAATAAATAATAACCTAAACTGGAGCAGGCATTCCTAAATAGCAATACATGCTTGTTATATAGGGTCAGAGATTCTAAGGTAAGATAGTCTGATCGCTGTCGATCTACTTCGGGCACCGGAGCACACCTGGTCTGCCAGGTGATACTGGTATACAGCTCTACGCCACACCCGGACGTGGTGGATTACAAAGGACGGACGGGACAATGTCACTCCCCGTCGCCTACCTCCTCAACCGTATGAGAAAGGAGCAAACAAAGGTAGCTCTAGCCTAGACACCATGTCTAAGCTATCGACTACTACTCTAGCATGTCGACAAGGCTTACCCGTCCTCGGGGTCCTTCTACTAAAGCAATCGCCAAGAAAGAACTCATCATCTCAACTTAGCTCTAGGTCTGAACATGTATATATGATAGATTAAGCATAAAATCCTATATGCTAAGGACATGACATAGAAACTATAGTCTAGTTTGTATATCAAGATTATAACATAAGAACTTTGCTCTAATTTGATAACAAAGCTATATTGATAAGTTAAGAACAAGAATAAATGGAAGCTCTTGATAAAATTCATACTAAAAGGCTCAACTTGCTCAAGCTCTCCAAGGTAGCTTCTCTTAACTCCAACTAAACAAACTAAAACTACTAAAAAGAATACAAGTGTGGAGGGAGAGAGACTCTTGTGTAGTGTGTGTGAGAGAGAGTGCCTCCTCCCCTCCTCTTATAGTGTGTGGAGGTCTGTTCGGGGGTAGAATGAGAAATCCCAACAGCGCACCGCCCTCCTCTGCCATCAATGTACAGACACGAGAGGCTGGGCCTGAACCAAACATACGAAAGACATGAAGAAAATAGAGAAGATAGATATATTTAAGCATAAGTCTTGTAAAGAAAAGATACAAAGACATACCGAGTCTCTGAAGACTTCTCCAGAACTAGAGCGCAGCTCTATCGATGGGGTACCCTATGGGTTCCCCACAGAGAGGAGATAATAAATTCTAGGCCAATTAGGATTCCTTTCATGTAATCCTACTAGGACTACTCGCCATGTAACTGACTAGGACTCCTACCCCCTGGACTATATAAAGGAGGGCAGGGCTCCCTAGATCAGCACGTACAACCACAGCAGACCTCACGGTAGAACAAACACAATACTCATACTCATCAATGCAGCACAACAGACTCACGCCGACTGGACGTAAAGGCTATTACTTGATGCAAGGTCGGGGCCCGAACCAATATAAAATCGGTTGTCCCGTCAAGCTTGTTGCCGTAACCGCTGAATTCCACAGTTCGTCAAGCTCCTCTGAACAAAAACAGCCTCCCAGGTACCCCGGTGGTGGGCTATTGATGATACAACATCAACAGCTGGCACGCCAGGTAGGGGCTTTTGGTGAATTGTACACCGAGAGTTTGGCAGACCACACCTTCAAGATGAGTTTTTAACGGCAACTCATCGGCCCTCGCCAACGAGTTGATGTAGCTCAGAAGACCTCAAGATCAAGATTCATCACGGTGATTATCGACCCTCGTTGACAACTCATTGCGGCTCACGTCAGCCTTCGTCGACAACTCACCGTATTCATGCAATCAGCTTTGACTTCTTCACCAGGCATCTACTCTGACTTCGCGAATTCACTGAGATCATAGTGGAGCATTATTTCGACTTCACCAACTTGTTGAGATCCCAGCAGAGCTCAACAGCGTGATGTTCCTACTCCAGCTTGACATGTCAGAAAAGCAAGTCATCGAACCGCAACACACGTGACCTTGTTGCAAGACAGTTCTACGTAGATTCAAGGCTGACTTGGACACTGTCGATGGGGGACACCGGAGGTTCCCCAAGAACCCGCCGCCCGATTCGAGTACAACACGGAGTAACATGACGTGAGAACTACCATATCCTAGACTGGTTGTAATAGAAAGAGTATGAAACTCTTTGTTTAGGACTCATTCCTAGAATCCGACTAGGAATCATAGAGCTCGTAGCCAGCCTCGCCCCATATAAGGCTGCGGGCACCCCTTGTAAAAAGCACGAAGTACACAGCAACACATAATCCCTCATACTCATCAATACGACGCAACAAGCTCATGCAGACTGGACGTAAAGGTCTTTACTCGACGCAAGTTGAGGGCCCGAACCAGTATAAAATTGTCTGTCTCGTCAAGCTTGTTGCCACAACCACCGAGTTCTGCAGTCTGCCAAGCTCCACCAAACAAAAACACCCTGCTGGGTACCTCGGTGGTGGGCTATCGGTGATAAAACATCGACAGACAGGAGTCCAACTCCTACACGAACTGGTGGCATGCAAGCAAGGAAGAAATATGCAAGCTAATTACGGCTATGATGCAGCAACCAAACTTAGAAGCTACTCGAGGACATTTTGGGATACAAGCCAAATTAAGGACAACTCATATACATGTGTATATGAAGCATGTAAGACAATAAACACAAGCTAAGGACAAAATAAAGTTGTGCATGCAAATTATAGCAAGACCTTCGACACTCATCTGGTCACCAAAGAAGACCTATAAACAAACGAAGGAAGCAAGCAAGACACACGTATATGCAAGAAAAATATGTAAGGTGTCAATCAAGTTGGCCATGAACCAATCTGCTACGACATCTCGTGCCCATGCAGTCCTCGACTACAACAACCAGGTGATGTGCACGAGGCCATGATGAAACTCGGCGAACAACTTGGATTCAAGCGAGCAGTCAACAATGAGTTCCGGGTCCACGACGAGCCAGTCGGATCTGGTCTACTTCATCACAAACAACTTGGACACGGTACCTGACTACTCGTCCGAACAATCCAACTACGGCAATCAAGCTAAGTCATGGTATAACTTTTAATTCTTATATGTTTTTAGACAATACTTATGAGGCATTATGGTCGCACTATCCTAGCAACTCCACAGTTTTAAGCTTGTAGTCTATCTTTGTGCTATCTGTGGCAGCTAAAATTCACCACGCTGACCATCAGTGACATGGTCGACTCATTGTTTGTATCAAGTTGACTTCAAATAGGATCCATGAGGCGCCGCCAAAGCAATCAAGTACACGGCGAGTACCCCAGTGGTGGGCTATCAGTGATAAAACATCGACAGCTGGCGTGCCAGGTAGGGGTTTCGGCAGATTGTACACTGAGAGTTCGGCGGACCTCACCTTCAAGATGAGTTTCTCAACGGGAACAACCTTCATTTTCGGTTCATGGATCTACGAGGCCAACGGGGAAGGCAAGCTCCAGAGCCGTCTGGCCAAACAGTCAGAGCTTGAAACATCAAGATCAATGCCATGGAAGAATCTTGACTCACCGAGAGGCTCGCAACATTTTCAACTTTGGATCCAAATCGAGAAGAAGAAGACCATGAAGCCAGCTCAGAGGAGAATTCAAAAACCATTTTCAACTCCAGCACCATCAAGAATCTGACTCAAGGTCAAGAAGAGGAGGAATATGAAACCGACTCTGAGAAGAACTTGAATACTGTCCACAACTTGAAGACATTCATCAAGTTTCCTAACTCGTTTCTGTACGGGTTGTGCAACTCAGCATCTATTGCGCAAGAATACCTGAAGAAGTCGCACGAGTGCCACGGGTGCCCAATCCACAGGAGGAGTAGGAGGAACCAATCTGCGGAGCCAATTACTCCAATCCGCAACCCTCGAGACCCAAGAGGAAAGGCAAAGCAGATAGTAAAGAACTTCGAACCAAATAAAAGCTAGGAAAGATTGCTTGCAACCATGACTAAGGAAGATCACACTACTCATTGGCCAAGTATTTTCGCCACCAATGGAATACAACCTGATTACTACTATCAAGGACTGCCCTTTCAAGAAGGAAAAGAACTCGCCACTTTATCTTTCGACAATGCTGATTCAAAAGAAGAAGAACCTGCAAAAATTCTAAGAAGGCTGAGAAGAAGAACCGTCTACAGAGATCGTAGAAGATCTCCATCACCAGATTACAACAAGAAAGACAATTACAACAGATTTCCATGTTTCGCTAAAAGATTGCAAGACATAAAGCTACCGCACAAGTTCAAGCCATCAAATCACTCAAAATACAATGGGAAAGAAGAACCTAAGCAATGGCTCAGAGCTTATTCACAATCCATCGAGTTGGCTAGAGGAGACAAAGACCTTAAAGCACTATTCTTCCCAGTGGCACTAGAAGCAATGCCACTACAATGGTTCGACAAACTACTTGCAGGGTCCATCAGATATTGGAGTGACTTGCAAAAACAATCTTGCAACCACTTTGCAGGAATTATCATACACCCAATGATAGCAGCAGAATTACAAAGAATCACACAGAAGCCAGGAGAATCACTTAGAGAATACTACAGAAGATTTGGCGAAGAAAGAGCACAAGTACACGAAATCACTGATAGAGAAGTCATCGATATATTCAGCAACGGAATCATCGCGAGGTGGCAATTCAAAGAGTTTAACAGTGAAGACCTAATGAACAATGAAGAGTTCAAGCGAGCTATTGAAAAGCTCATATCTTCAGAAGAAAAGACAAACAGAAAGTTCCCCAATAATAGAGACAACAACGATAGGAGGGGAAGGCCTGACTACAGAAGCAATAACAAGAGACCAATGCAAGAAACAACGGTGGCAGTAGCCAATAAAAGAACCAGCACCTACCAGAACTTAACCCCTCAAGAAAAAGAAAAAATAAAGCAAAGGCAATTTGCAAACTTTGAAGACATGAACTGCCCCATGCACCCAAGGTCGGGGCACAAGCTCAAAGACTGTCATGATTTCAATAGCCAATACCGAAAAGATGGGAGGTACAATAACAACCAAGATAGAAGGATGATAGAACCAAAGAAGGAAGAAAAGAATCCCGAATGAGATTTTCAAGAACCCCAGAAGCAATTATATGTGATATTCTCTAGAGTACCAGGCGCAAGGAACAAGCAACAACAGAAGCTAGCACAATGAGCAATCATAGCAGCAGAACCCGCTATGCCAAGATATCTAAACTAGTCAGAGTATCCGAGCAACTTCACAAGGGAAGATCAATGGGCAAGCACATCTAATGCAGGTTGTTATCCACTAGTGGTTGATACCAAAATCTACAGGAATCATAGTCCCAAAGTACTAATCGATGGTGGAGCTGGCTTGGACATCATATTCACCGCAACCTTGAAAAAGATGAGCATCGACTATGGAGAGATGATTACACCAACAAGTACCCTGTTCTATGCAATAGTACCTAGAACAGCAGCGGTACCTCTTGGACAAATAACATTGCTGGTTACATTTGGTACCAAGGAGAAATACAGGACAGAGTTCATCAAATTCGAAGGCCAACAAGCAGTCCAAACAACCCTGGGACATCAGATAGGAAGAAACATTGAAGCCTACATAGATGATGTAGGGGTCAAAACAAATGAACCAGACACATTGATAGAAGACCTACAAGAAACTTTTACAAACCTCAAGAAGTGGAGGTGGAAGCTTAACCCGAACAAGTGCGTTTTTGGAGTACCAGCTAGTCAACTACTCGGTTTTCTAGTCAGCAATAGAGGAATTGAAGCAAGCACAAAACAAATCAGGAAATTCTAGATATGGAACCACCAAGGAAGATAAAAGACGTCCAAAAGCTGACAGGCTGTATGGCAGCTCTCAACAGATTCATATCACGCCTAGGAGAAAAAGGCATTCCATTTTTCAAACTACTAAAAAAGACAGGCAAATTTGAGTGGACAGAAGAAGCAGATGAAGCCTTTTAGAAACTTAAGCAGCACCTAGCCTCATCGCCTATTCTGGTGCCACCAACCAAGAAAGAAGACATGCTATTATACATCTCGACTACAAAGAACATCGTAAGCACAACAATTGTTGTTGAAAGAGAAGAACCCGGTCATGTTTACAAAGTACAAAGGCTAGTCTACTACGTCAGTGAAGTACTAACGAAGTCAAAAGTCAGATACCCTCACATACAGAAATTTCTCTATGCAATCTTGATTTCATCAAGAAAGCTCAGACACTACTTTTAAGAACATAAGATCACGGTCATCACAGAATTTTCTTAAGCAGACATTCTAAGAAACAGAGACAGTACAGGAAGAATATCCAAATGGGCAGTAGAACTTGGAGCATTGAACCTGGAATTTCAGTCTAAAAAGGCTATCAAATCCCAAGCACTCAGCGACTTCCTAGCTGAATGGACGGAAACAACTCTAAAAGAACCCGAACCCATCACAGATCATTGTCACTAGAGCAATGAAGCAGGGATCCTATTCATGTCACTAGAAGGAAAACAACTCAAGTACGTTCTACAGATTCTATGGCAGGCCACGAACAATGAAGCAGAATATGAAGCACTCATACATGGGTTAAGAGTAGCCAACTCTTTAGCAATAAAAAGGTTGCTAGTCTATGATGATTCAGCAGTTGTCATTAACCAAGTCAACAAAGAATGGGATTGCACAAAAGACAACATGGGCGCTTACTATACAGAAATCAGAAAGTTAGAGAAAAATTTCCAAGATTAGAGATCCACCACGTTCTAAGAGATTCAAATATAACAGCTGATACTTTGGCCAAGCTAGGCTCAGACAGAGCAAAGGTACCACCAGAAATCTTCGTAGAAGAATTAAAGGAACCATCCATCAAACAACCAGGTGAAGAACAACAACCTGGATCTACCAAAGATGACCCAATGGAGATTGACCAAGACCCTCTATCAAGACAAGTTATGGTAATCTATGAAGACTGGAGGCAACAATTCATAGATTACATGGGCTGGATATGATATAGTGACATGGGCTGTGCTATGACTTTGATCTGAGTGAAACTTGACATCCGGAGTTTTATTTCAAAAATATTCAAAAAACAAAAGTTCCTCAATGATTATGAAATACCTACCAAGGTCATATGACATGTTTTAATTCTGTAAACCTTTTAGTCATATGCTGCTTGTGGAACATTGAGTTAGGTCAAATTGTTGTGACGTTAGTGAGATTGTGGCCATGCGCCCATGATTGAGATTCACATGCACCCACCAATTGAAATGTCAACTCTTACCCTGAGAGTTGCGTACAACATCCACCCTTCTGTCCACCAAAAATATGCCAATTCTTACCCTGAGAGTTGCGCAACTTTTCCACTAAATAAAAATACCGACTCTTACCCTGAGAGCCGCGCATTCCCTATGCAAATTTTACTCCTCGCAATTCCATCACGACATCTCTCCATTCAAATATTCTTCATGTGCCAATAAAGGATATGAGCTATGCTAAAAAATCATGCCAAGGAGCATGAGAGATGCAATAAACAAACAAGAAAGAGTACCCGTTCAAAATATGTATATATATATATTCCTCCTAAGATAACAACCTTCCATCAATAAAGAGAGTCATGATGCATAGAGTACCAAAAATACTTGCATGTCTCAATCCAAGTGTATGACTTGTATCTCCTTGTGCTTCATTTTTTGACTTAGCAATACATGTGATGCAAGTATGCCCACCTTTATACCTGCCCAGAACTCCACTCACAGCTTTAGTAGTGGGATAAGAAAGGCAACATTACACTGCCTTTGGTGAGGTAACCATACATATTGAGCAATTGAGAGAATAATATGAGAAACTTGAATTTCTTTTGCAGAACTTTGAAAAAACTCCGAAAAGATGATTGGTCTTAGGATAAATGATAAGCAATGCTTGTGCATCTGTTCTATCTTACAATCCCCAAGACTCAAGATAGCTAAAAAGCCCCATTGGTTTTGAGACAATAACAAGGTGGATAGCATTCTAATTTATTCAAATTCAATTAGAAAACTTTGTTATAAACTTGGCACATTTGGAATATGATCGGTATTGTAGCAACTCCTGATCAACAACCAAAAGCTTAGCTTTGCTCATGATGAGCAAAGGGTAAGATTGGGGGATCTTGTTGGCGGTCCTTAACGACCTTTTTATACCACCAACTTAAGACCAAAGATGGGGTGAATTACAACATATATACATTTACTATTAACCCAATTCCACTTGTACTTGGAGAATTATCACTTTGCAGGAACATACATCAAGTGCAAGACATTTTAGTCAAAAAATACGCTTTTTAGAAAGAAAATCAAGGAAGAGGAAAGAAGTCCACTTCAGGACCAAACTGGGCCGACCACACCATGTCACCACGGTCCAGGCCCATCTCATAATCGACGAACCAAATCGGTGGTGGGACGGTGCCAACTAGGTGCGCGTGACCTGGGGTGGCGTGCGCTCGAGCTAGGTGTCGTCTCAGGCCTAGCTTTAGCGAGGCAGTTTCCACCTTCCATGTGAGCGTGATGCGGTGGTGTGTTGGACCATTCTGCCCTCGAACTGCCTTTGGCCACCTATAAGAGGAGAGGAGGAGCACCCCTAACACACACCATTTGGAGTCTCTACCTCTCTCTCAACCTCACTCTAACCATCTCTCTACTCTCTCTCTCTTTAGGATAGACACTTAGAATATTTGGAGCACGGTTAGAAGCTATCAAGGAGGGCTTGTCTCCTAGGAAGCTGTGCTACTCTTGGTAAAAATCTATGGAGTGTTCTTCCTTATTCAAGTTCTCTACTCTTATATACATTCTTTCATATGAACTAGACTATAGTCATGAGCCTAATATATTCAATGATTATGAACTAGAATATAGTCCATATGAGAATAGTTCATCATGTTCATCTTTGTTATTTATTGTTCATGTGATATGCAAAACTTGTGATGATGATAGGAATAGATTAACGATTCATTGTGCCTTTGGGTTTGCCTATGTCCTAGCTCGTCCATCCGTAGGGCGGGAGTCCTGGGGGATGTAGGTAGTTCCTTAGTATACGGGCGTGGTGTCCGAATGTGAGGTAGCCTTCGGGTATGTTGGCATGCTACCCTTGAGGGATAGGCGGCGGGGAGTGACCTAGTCTCATTTGTTCTTCATAATCCCCATGTCTTTAAATCGTGTAGGAGTTCATAAATGTCCCCATCGACTGACAGATCAGATGCCAGGATCTCCCTATTGCTCTTGACCCTAACTTCTCTCTTAACCTGTATATCATGTGACTTAACTTGTTCTATGCATATGTTTAGGATGTACCTTCTCCACTTAGTTTATTTTTTTATTCTTTATTTTACCTTTATCCTTGAGGTAGAGCCAAGTGTGTGTCCACTATCTATCAAATCCTTATTGCTTAGCCGTGCATAGCTTTTGGCCTCACTTCGATATCTGAGGTCATAACATTTTTATGCTAGAGGTATTTGTACCCAAGTTCCTACGAGAAATTATAACTAACGATACCCTGAATACTTCCGGGTGAAATTCTATAGTGATAGATCCGTGTGCTTTCGTATATTCACTCTCTAAGGTTATGATCCATTACCATGGCACCTTTTATGTTGTTGCTAGAGATCCAATTGTAGTAGCGACATCATGAAATGCCAACACAAGGCTCCGGAGGATCTCGCTCGCTAGCAGCGCGAGTGAAGGAGCTCAAGGAGGAGCTTGTCCGAGTGGGTGAGTAGCACAAGCTCTTCCAGCTTAGAGCTGAGGCGACTGCCAGCGCCAAACCCTGACCACAGAGGTGGTCACTGAAGGAGACCCTCCAACAAAGGGACGAGGCCCTATCGAGTGCCTACAAGGAGCTTGATGTGCTGAAGGAAACTGTCCAAGAGAGGGTCTGTCAGACACTGACAAGGTGCTCAATGACACATGGAGCGAAGCCCTAGGCTGGCAGACCTAGGCCATAGGAGGCCTTTGGCTCAACTCTGGTCCTGGCTCAAGATCCCTTTGTTAGGCTTGGTGTTGTGTGTTCCTGACTTTATTTCCTTGTCACAGAGCTAGAGAAGCAAGCGAATGAGGCATCTAAGGCCGCAGCCTCGCTTTAGGCCCTCCATGAGGCCAAGGGAGCGAGGAACAACCTACTCCAAGGCACCATCACCTCGGACTGCGATGCCTTTGAGGTTGATCCTAAGGTCGATGGTGAAGAGGACGCACGTGGGAACTCCTACGTGCGCCGGTGGATGGCGCTTGGTGGTCAATTATGCAAGCGGGTGAGAGATGCATTGCACCTTGGTGTGAAGAGGACCCTGGCCATCGTCCTCTCTGGCTTCCTCTTTGACTTCGACGTCGTCAGCGACGGCTTCATTGTTGATGAGGAGAAAAGCCCAGAAGAGAATGAGGCCATATTGCTGGAGCTTGTGGAAAACGCAGAGGAGCCTGGGGAGAAGTTGGCAAAGCTCTTCGAGGCTAAGGTGCTCCCCCTCCTGCTAATGACGACGAGGGCCTGTGAGCCAAGCTGGGCATTGATGCCCATGTAACAAGTTAGTCTTTTGTGGTGACTGTCCTGATTTAGCCTTGAGGGCCTTGAGACATTTGATGTATATACACTTTAAATGTTTTTTATGTTCAAGTCCTTTATTCCTTGCTTGCTCAAACATGTTTTTATGAAGCCTTCTTGGCACACGGTTGCACCCCTTGGTGTGGGAGTGAGTGGAGATAGCGTAGCGCAGAGGCATGGGTGATCTCGTGGCTCGACAGCACTTGATCCTTAGGGCAACCTCACGGCCCTTACAACCTAATAAAAAATTTGTGTTGAAGCACACGGGAATATTTGGATGTTGATTTTTTGAAAACGCAGGTTTTTAGGGATGCAGGGGTTCCCCCTTCTAGCCCCCAAGAGAGGTTGGATGCTACAAAGGTAGGGTCAGACCTAACTCTGTTAATGTAGAAATTGTAACAAACACATATGTACTCTTTATTCATTCATGGGATGAAAATATGTACAAAGACTCGTGGCTCTAAGGGTAAAAGCGACGTAGCTGCTCGATGTTCCACGCGTTGGTGAAGATCTCGCCCTTGCCGTTAGACAACTTGTAGGTTATGGGCTTGAAGACTTCTGCTACAATGTAGGGGCCTCCCATGGCATAGTGAGCTTGTGGCGCCCTTTGCTCCTCTGCCTTTGCCGGAGCACCAAGTCACCTACGTGGAGGTCTTGATTCCTGACATGCTTGTCGTGGTAGAATCGTAGGCTCTGCTGGTACCTTGCGGAATGTAGAAGGGCTACATCTCGAGCCTCCTCGAGCTGGTCGAGGCTGTTCTTGCGTGCGACATCATTGTTGTGCTCGTTGTAAGCCTTCAATCTTGGGGATCCATACTCCAAATCAGTGGGCAGCATGACCTTGGCCCAATAGACCAAGAAGAATGCGGTGAAGCCGGTGGCCAACTCAAGGTCGTTTTGAGACTCTAGAGCACCGAGGGAAGCTCGGCTGCCCACTTCTTGTCGAACTTGTTCATCATGCTAAAGATTCTTGGCTTTAGGCATTGAAGATCATGTTGTTAGCACGCTCAACCTAGTTGTTCATCTTTGGGTGTGCCACGATGGACAAATTCACACGGATGTGATGGTTGTCCCAGAAGTCCAAGAACTTCTTCCCGGTCAACTAGTGCCATTATTGCTGATGATGACGTTGGGGATCCCGAAGCGATGGATGATGTCGGTGAAGAACAATACCACCTGCTCAAACCTGATGTTAGTGATGGGTTGAGCCTCAATCCACTTGGAGAATTTGTCGATGGCGACCAGCAAGTGGGTGAAACCCCCGATCGTCCTCTTTGGTGGCCCAACATGGTCGAGCCGCCATACTACTAATGGCCATGTGACGAGGATGGTTTATAGAGAATGGACTGGGAGGTGAGTCTGCCTCACATAGTACTGGCATCCTTTACAGGAGCATACTAATTTCGTGGCATCGGAGACCGCGGTTGGCTAGTAGGAGCCTTGCCGAAACGCATTTCCAATGAGGGTCCATGGTGCTGTGTGGTGCCCGCAAGCCCTAGAGTGTAGGTCTTTGAGCAGCTCCATCCCCTCATCGACTATTATGCAGCGTTGTAGGATGCTGGTAGGACTACGCCTATACAACTCTTCGTTGTCTCCGTATAGCACAAATGATTTGACCCGTCAAGTGAGCCGCCGTGCCTCGGTTTTGTCTGAGGGTAGCTCTCCTTGAACTAGGCACTCAAGATATGGGGTGTGCTAGTCAGGGTCGAGGTTGGCTCCGGGTGTTGACTCCTCCATCTACATGTCTTTGGCCTCGGCTGTGGAGGCCGTGATCTTGGATGAGGGGTCAGCAGGTTGCTCGTCGGCTCCCCCTGAAACCTCAAGGTCAACAGAGGGCTTCTCAAGATCTCTTGCAAAGATGTCCAGAGGAGCCGTGGTTCGACTAGACACGGTCTTCAAGCTCATCTATTGCTTCATTATATCTGCATGCCACATGGTTGAGCTCGAGGCCATGAAACTTGTCCTCAAGTTGCCGCACCTCCTTGCAGTAAGCTTTCATCTTAAGGTCATGGCAATTTGAGTCCTTCATGACTGGATCAATGACAATCTAGGAGTCACCATGAACGTCTAGGCACCGAACCCCTATCTCGATCGTGATGCGCAAGCTGTTGACAAGGGCCTCATACTTAGCTATGTTGTTCGAGGCAGGAAAGTGGGGCTGGATCACATAGCACATGTGCACTCTAAGGGGTGAGATGAACAAGGCCTGCTCCTGTTTTCAGTAGCGACCCGTCAAAGTACATGGTCCAGAATCCCGCCTGGATTTGAGCTGGGGTAGCTGAGTATCGGTCCACTCATCTTTGAAATCCGCAAGAACCTGAGATTTGATTGCCTTGCAAGGCATGTAAAAGAGGGTCTCGTCTATGAGCTCGACCGCCCACTTAGAAATCCTACACGAGGCTTCCCGATTCTAGACTATCTCCCCAGAGGGAAAGAAGAGACCACAGTCACCGGGTCGCCCTTGAAGTAGTGTCGTAGCTTGCACCGGGTCAAGACTGTGGCGTACATGAGCTTTTGGATCTGGGGATATTGGACTTTTGTCTCCGAGAGTACCTCGCAAATGAAATAGACAGGCCGCTGAATGTGCAGTGCATGCCCTTCTTAGGCCTCTTGGCTATTATGGCCATGCAGACCACCTGGGTTGTTGCGTCAATGTAGAGTAAGAGGGGTTCTCCCGTGGTTGGAGGCACAAGGATAGGAGGGTTGGTTAGTAGGGCTTTGAGCTTGGTGAGAGCTTCTTTGGCTTCGAGGGTCCAAGAAAAGTGCTCCGATTTCTTCAGGAGTCAATACAAAGGCAGCGGTTTTCTCTGAGACGCGAGAAAGTAACTGAGGCCTGCAAGGCAGCCTGTGACCTTCTGTTCGCCCTTCAGATCTCGGATTGGCCCCATCTTAGTGACCGCTGAGATTTTTTTTGGGTTGGCCTCGATGCTGCGCTCAAAAACAATGAACCCCAATAGCATGCCTTGGGGGATGACAAATACACACTTCTCATGGTTGAGCTTGATGTTCTCATCTCTGAGGCATTTGAATGCTATCTCCAGATCATCAACAAGGTTGCTAACTTTCTTAGACTTGACTATGATGTCATCCAGATAGGCCTCGAAGGTTTTGCTGATATGTTCCCCAGAAACGTGCAACATGCACTGCTAGTACGTAGCCCCCGTATTCCGGAGACTGAAGGGCATGGTAACGTAGTAGTACATGTCGAAGGGGTTGATAAAATAATTCATCAGCTGGTCAAACTCTTTCATCTTGATTTGTCGGTAGCCGAAATAAGCATCAAGAAAGGATAAAGTTTCGCATCCTGCGGTGGAATCAACCCTTTGATCAATTCGAAGCAAAGGAAAGGGAACTTTCGGACATGCATTATTTAAACTAATATAATCTACACACATCCTCCATTTCCCACTATTTTTGTTAACTAGTATAGGATTAGCTAGCCACTCAGGATGGTGAACTTCCTTGTTGAACCCGGCCTCCAAGAGCTTGTGAACCTCCTCCCCAATGATCTTGCGCTTCTCGATGAAGCGGTGCAAGCGTTGCTTCACTGGTTTGTAGGCAGCCCAGATCTCCAGGGCATGCCCGGTGACTTCCCTAGGTATGCCAGCCAGGCATATCTGAAGGACTCCGTGCAAACATATTCGCATTTCTGTTTGGGGTCGAGAGCACCACTGACCTTCAACGCCTTTCTGTTCGAGCTGCTGGGGTCGAGCGGCATGAGCTTCACATTGCCTGCATGGCGCTTGGGGTCGGGGATCTCCTTGGCAAGACCGTTGAGGTTGGATGCGAGGGCCTCTGTCTCCATGAGGGATCCCCATACTCGACACACTCCACATCACACTCATAGGTGTGCTGGTATAAGGGCCCAACAATGATGACACGTTTGGGGCCTGGCATCTTGAGCTTGAGGTACGTGTAGTTTAGGACCGCCATGAACTTCGCCAAGCATGGACACCAAGGATAGCTTGGTATGTCTCACGAAACCCAACCACGTCAAATGTGAGGGCCTCCCTCCTGAAGTTGAAGGGTGTCCCGAAGTAGATAGGCACGTCGATCTACCCAACAAGCGGGGCGAGCTTCCTGGGTACCACACCATGAAACCCGTCGACGCTAGGTCAGAGCTATGTCCTCTTGATCCCTGGGAGGTCGAGGGTCTTGGTGTAGATGATGTTGAGGCCGCTGCCCCTATCTGTCAGCACCTTGGTAAGCCATGTGCTATTGATGATGGGGTCAACGGTGAGCCAGTACAACCCGGGGTTGGGGATGTACTCCGGGTGATCATCATGATCGAACGTGATGGCCGTCTCGGACCAGTCCAGGAAGAGGGGGTTGCAAGCTTCACCATGAAGACCTCTCGACGCTCGCGTTGGCGCTAAGAGAGCCATGTCGATGCCGCTCTGTAAATCATGAAGCAATCATGGACCTCGGGGAAGTTGTCATCCTTGTCACCATCCTCGTTCTTCACTTCCTCCTTCTTGTCGTCTTTATTAGGGCTGAGGCGGTTGAACTAGCCTCGGAGCATCTTGCACTCCTCAGGGGTTGTTGGTGCTTCTTAGCGAAAGAAGCAAAGTCTGCAAGTGCACAGAAATACCGTTGTAGCACTTCACCCGGTGGTAAGCAGGGTATCGTATATTTCACGAGGAACGGTAAGTTTAGGCTAGTTCCTAGCGAAGTCGCCCAGAGGTAGGAGATAGATAACTGGGATAGTGAGGTTTCTAATGGACGATTCCTAGGAGGAAGGTAACCGAGCTGCTAAGATCTTGCTTCAGGCATCGGAGTGCACCTGGTCTGCCAAGCGATGCTGGCCTGTTGCTCTACGCCGAACCCAGACATGAAGGATTACGAAGGGCGGACGTGACTAGGTCACTCCCCGCCGCCTACCCCTCAACCATTGGGAACGAGGCAAACGAAGGTAAATCCTAGCTTAGACACCACGTCTGCACTATTCATTACAGCTTTAGCATTGGCCAGGAACTTCTGTCCTTATCAGGAGTGCTCTACTAGAGCTCCACCACAAGGACAAGCAATGAACTCACAAGATAATAACGAACAAGGGTAACTTACTAAGAGGAAAAGTGCCAAAAGGTAAACACAAACCTCTTACTTCAAGTAGTAAGATGTCACTAAGGGTACAAGGAAGGAGGGAGCCAACAAGTCCAGCACTCCGCCTTGAGGAAGATGATGCTTCCAAGAACACTTCGCAGAGTTCTCCGCTCTTGAACCTCTTTCACTCCTTACTTATGCCTATCTAGGGCTAGGTATAATGGCTCTTCCTCTATAGTGTAACTTGAGACAATGAATAAAAGAATAC
>CM041640.1:35945219-35978374 GCA_023333625.1 Bothriochloa decipiens
AAACCATGGATGACCTGCAAAACATGTATACATACCAAAACTATAGAGTTTGTTAGTGTAGAAGTCCTATTTTCTATAGTTTTGGGTTCTCCCTATGCTAATGCTGGTGGGATTAGAAACGAGTTAAGGACCACCAACAGGGGTATGCTTGATAGGACCAGGCAGGGCTCCTTGAGCATCTTGTCGAAGAGCCCGAGGCCCCGGGGCGGCCTTGGGAGTTCTTACAATCCGTGGCTGCAACAAGGCCATTGGCGGGGGCCTCTTACTTGCCCTGCTGGTTCTTGTTCTTCTTGTCCCCCTTGGTGCCCTGGTTGGAGCTCTCAGGGGCATCGTTCTTGCACTTCCCCTTGTCTTGGTTGCCGTGGAAGATGGCGCCGATCGTCTCCACACCGAAGGAAAAGTTAGTGGCAATGTCCATCAGGTTGTTGGTAGTTGTGGGGATGTTGTGTCCCAACTCATGGACCAGTTCCCTACAGGTAGTACCTGAGAGGAACGCCATGATGACGTCGAACTCGGTGACGTTGGGGAGCTCAGTGTGTTGGTTGGAGAAGCATCAGATTTAGTCTTGAAGGGACTTGGCTAACTTCTGTTTGCACCTTCTGAGGTCCTAGGAGTTGTCGGGATTGCACGTATGTCCCCTAGAAGTTCCCCTCGAAACCCTCACCAAATCGTATCAATCATAGATCTGATAAGGTGGGAGGTTCTCAAGCTATGCTCGAGCGGTGTATGACAAGAATAGGGGGAGGTTGTGGATGATGACCTAATCGTCCCTTGCTCCACCCAACTTGTAGGCCAGACGGTTGTCAGCCAATCAGAGCCCAGGCTTTGTCACGCTGTTGTACTTGTTGAGACTCGTTGGCGGGCGAAAGCAATCTGGGGCTTGGGCCCTGCAGATGGTCCTATTGAAGACTTAAGGGCCGAGGGATTGGGCGATAGGCTGTGATCCTCCTCGCTATCATAGCAACCACCCCTCTCAAGGTGCTAGCCGCGAGAGAGGCACCATCCTCCTCGCTCCCTCGTTGCTTGTTCATGACGCCCTAGGCGTGCTGTGGCTGATGGTTGTCGATAATACACTCACAGATTGGGGGAGCCTTATTCCCTGGAGGTGCTGGTGTAGGCTCAGGGTGGACCAAGGCTTCCCTCTCCCGCTGAGAGGGTCCCGCCAGCTGCTTCGGAATAGATGGCTCAGGCATGTTTCGGAGTAGGATGGCGGCAGCGGCGACATTCTAATTGGCTCGATTGAAGGCAGGGGTTTCACCCCTCATCCTTGTTGATGCGGCAATGAACGTCGTGAGCCCTCTCTCGAGCTCCGTTTTGACAATAGATAAGTATCATTTTTAACCGTCAACATAGCATGAGAAAGGACCTAAATATAAATATCATCTAGCTATAGGGGTTATACTAATAGAATTCCATGAGTTTTCATGAATATCTATTTCTATAGGGGGCTATCAGAAATGATCAAAGAAGGCCCACATGTATGGTTTACATAGAGAGAAAGATCCCACGCACAAGAATATTCTACAAGACCCAAGAAGACACCAGACCAGACCAGAGGCCGGTTGGCCACGCGGGCAGGGCACCTGCCCTGTGAGGTGGACCAATCAGGTTCAGGCTCACGGATCATGCCCCTACTGCCTTTGAGGATAAATCTACAACGTATATCAAGGTCTGTTTGATCTGAGGGCCATGGTGCATTTGAGGAGGCTATATAAGCTAGTCCTGTGGCCCTAGGAGAAACCCTAAAAATTCATATTCAATTCATTATTCATCAAGAGAGAAGCCTCTGAACAAGCCCCAGAGCCACCATCTCAATTAGATCGACATAGTCATAGCATACCTACATAGGATTAGAACTAGGAGTCAAGCTTTGCTTGGTTTCCGAATCTGTCAAGAGAGTTCTTGGTAATTCTCTCCTACTTTATAATTGTTCTTGCATTATTCATGTTGTTCATCATTTATTATGAATGTGACTTTGCTCTATTCTATTATATTGGATATGACTTTGCTCCATTTGCTTATATTCTCAATTATAATGTTCTTAGTCTATTTTGATTATATGCTTGGCATAGTTGGATGAATTATATTCAAGTACAGGATCACATAGCGCTTGCTCCTAGGTACCATGGGTGAGTGGTAAATATTGTGTAGCAATGGTGCCTATACCATATTTTTCTATGATTGCACCCTATATTCTGGATTGTGTGGTAGATCGCGGGAGTGACAGTCCTGTTGAGTCCTTTGTAGTCCTCCTTGATGAGGACATCAACACTAATCATACATCCAAATCAGCCACGCCAATACTTGCTGGTCCTATTACTCGTGCGCGTGATCGCAAACTTAATCATCAAGTGAGTTCCTTCTTGAGTTCTTGTCCATCTTGTTTAGATCTTGGAGACACGTGCACTTTTGTTTTAATTAGGAATCAAGGAGAAGACCAAGAGGGAAAAGGACTTGCGTAGGCTGGATTCGGACTGCAGCACACCTCCAATTCGTTACGGTCGCCACGGTTACATACGGAGTCGGTTTGGGATGAATCAGGACTTGTTGGAAAGCTTGTCAAGTCTATTTTCATATGGATCGGGTCTCATACTCATATCTGTCAAGAGGCGGCGTCAATAGGCCAACAACTACCGAGAGGTCTTTCTGTCAAGGGTGCTGCGTCACCTTAATTTAGCCCAATGGGCTTGTATCGTTTGGAATCCAATAGGGACGTGTCCTAGGTTTGGAGAACGACCCAAACTCTCTTGTGGTCGTCCTCCCCATGTTATATTCCCCATAGCAGCCACCAGGAACACTGGGGTTTTGTTTAGGTCAAGTTTAGCCGTCGCTACTTGCTTGAAGGCGCGCGTGCTAATCCAGCCGCCCGTCTCCTTGTTTTCGGAACCCCACTCATAATAAGATTCAGATTGAAACTTTCAATTACATCTTACAATTTCAGTGCTTGTTTCCTCGTTCTTGCTAGTTTTTCGATTGCTTGCAGGACGGGAGCCCTAGTGGCTGGTTGTCGCGCTCCACAAGATCGTGACGGCCTTTGGAAGTGGTGTATCGGTCGCTAAGGCGCGGTCTTGGAAGGCTGTAGTCGGGCCGTGAATGTCATCTCCATCCACCAATCGAGTTATCTCACGCCTCTCATCGAAAGATCGACCACAAACCCTAGCAGGTTCATATCAATTGGTAATCAGAGCAAGGTTTATCGGTGAGAAACTTCCAATCCTTCGCTGTTGTTTTTGTCCTATAGTCCAGAAAAGCCAAAAAAATATAGTAGATTCGTTTCCTGCAATCCAAGAACCTTTGAGCCGTGGCTAGCACTATTTGGTTAGGGCTTGTTGAGTGTTCGGTTGCATCGAATTGGTCGAGTTGCTGGTTCTAGTTTTATTCCCTTAGAGTTTCGGGTTCTTGTCACAGTTTTATCACAGCACGCACTGCCATATCCGAATCTGAGTTGAAGTTCTAACCCTATAAGGAATTGGTTATCCCTCTCTGTTGTCCGAGTCTGAGAAGAATTGGAAGTTCCAATTGGACAGCGAATCAGCTTCCCTCCATATTGGCCGAGTCTGAGTAGAATTAGAAGTTCCAGTCGGACGAGGAGTCAGTTAACCTTGTGCTACAAATATCATACAAGTCACGCAGCAAAGTATTTTATATCAATACGCGTGGCAAAGTATCTAGAGAGAGAATCTCCTTTTTACCGGAATACCCCTGTCCTTTCAGAAAAAGTGTGTGTGGTGAATTGCTCTTTCACAGTCTTCTTGCTCATATAATCAGTCTTGAGTGTCCCATAAAAAAAGAGATTAAAAAAAGAAAAAACAAAAAAAACAGAGAAAGAATCAAAGGAAAAGGGGCTGACCTTTTTGTTTTTTTTAGTTCAGCGGATGTGTTGTGCTTTCCTTTGTGTCCAGGCTCGCGTCTCTAGCACGGTCTAGGCTAGGACCAGCACCATACCACCGGTTGAACGATCATTCAACTTGTTTTTTTTCTTAACTAACGTGGTGCTAGTTCGTTCCTTGTGTCAGCCCACCTATAGCTCCACATATTCTACAGCTTGACAGGTCTTGTGCTGCGGCACCGATACACTTCATCCATTGCTGCAGACTTGTTGGTAGACGACCCCTCCTGTCGAGCAAGGTAAGAATTGGTAAGAACGTGTGTAACAAGTGGAGAGTGAGCGACTTCCTGTAGCTACATCCTAGTAGTTGTAGGACTTTTATTTCTTCACTTGGTTTCTTGTTGTCTTTGTCTTTGAACCATGTCAAGGTCTGACGAAGAAAACCGAATGGCACATTCACCTCGCACAAAGGGCATCATACAACATTTTGAAAGACAGGTGAGGCTGCACACGGAGGAACTGGATAACGACTTGCAGGTGACGAATGAGAAGCTTGGGCAGTTAGAGGGTACGCAGGTTACCACAAACAACAAGCTTACAAGTTTGGAGATGTCCGTTGCTAGTATGGACAAAAGCATTGCTGCTCTTTTAAGGCGTTTTGATGACCTCCACAATGATGACAAAGACAAGCATAAGGAAGAGGAGGAGGAGGAAGAACGAGAGGATGGTAGTTATTATGAAGAATACACAGCTGATACTGAACATGATGACCGAGACACTCGTGATCGACGTCGCCTACGTCACAACCGTAGAGGTATGGGTGGCCGCCGCCGACACGAGGTACGCAATAATGATGATGCTTTCAAAGATTAAATTTAAAGTACCTCCTTTTGATGGAAAATATGACCCTGATGCATATATTACTTGGGAGATTGCTGTTGATCAAAAGTTTGCATGCCATGACTTTCCTGAGAGTACACGTGTTAGGGCTGCTACTAGCGAGTTTACGGATTTTGCTTCTGTTTGGTGGATAGAATATGGCAAGAAAAATCCTAATAACATACCTAAAACTTGGGGTGCGCTAAAACGAGCCATGAGAGCTAGATTTGTTCCATCTTATTATGCCCGTGATAAGCTAAAAAAGTTGCAGCAATTAAGCCAAGGTGCTAAAAGTGTAGAAGAATACTATCAAGAATTGCAAATGGGAATGCTGCGTTGTAACTTACAGGAGGAAGAGGAATCTGCTATGGCTAGATTTTTGGGCGGGCTAAATCGTGAAATCCAGGACATCCTTGAATATAAAGATTATACTAACATGACCCGTTTGTTTCATCTTGCTTGTAAAGCTGAAAGGGAAGTGCAGGGACGACGTGCTAGCGCAAGGAATAATATTTCTGCAGGGAAAACTAACTCATGGCAGCAACGAACGTCTACAACTCCGTCCACACGTACTCCTACACCATCATCCAGTGAGAAGACTCATGCTGCCCCCACCAATTCAATTGCGAAGACAACGCAAAAGCCTGCTGTGAGTACATCATCCGTGGCATCGACAGGTAGAACAAGCAACATCCAATGTCACAGGTGCAAGGGATATGGGCATGTGATGCGTGACTGTCCAAACAAGCGTGTTATGATTGTTAAAGAAGATGGTGAGTGTTCGTCTGCTAGTGATTATGATGAAGATACACTTGCGTTGCTTGTGGCTGACCGTGCAGGTAGTGAGGAACACATAGAAGAACATATTACTGCAGGTGAGGCGGACCACTATGAGAGCTTGATTGTACAGCGAGTGCTTAGTGCACAAATGGAGGAGGCTGAGCAAAATCAGCGACACACTTTATTTCAAACCAAATGTGTCATCAAGGAGCGTTCGTGTAGCATGATCATTGATGGAGGTAGCTGCAACAACTTGGCAAGCAGCGATATGGTGCAGAAGCTTGCCCTCACCACCAAACCACACCTGCATCCCTACTACATTCAGTGGCTGAACAACAGTGGTAAGGCAAAGGTAACTAGACTTGTGCGAATTAATTTTTTCGTCGGATCATACAAAGATATTGTTGAATGTGATGTTGTGCCTATGCAAGCTTGCAATATTCTGTTAGGTAGACCTTGGCAATTTGATAGAGATTCTATGCATCATGGCAGATCAAATCAATATTCTTTTCTATACCATGATCGAAAAATTGTGTTGCACCCTATGTCTCCTGAAGCTATTATGCAAACCAATGTTGCTAGGGCTGCAAAGGCACGGATTGAGAGCAATAAAAATGACAAATCTGTTGTTGATAAGAAGGATGAGATAAAACTGAAAGGACGATGTATGCTTGCTACGAAATCTGATATTAATGAGTTCAATGCATCCACCTCTGTTGCTTATGTTTTGCTATGCAAGGATGTTTTGCTTTCCATTGAGGATATGCAACGTTCTTTGCCTCCTGCTGTTGCTAACATTTTGCAGGAGTACTCAGATGTGTTTCCAAGTGAGATACCAGCGGGGCTGCCACCAATACACGGGATTGAGCACCAAATTGATCTTATTCCTGGTGCGTCTTTGCCAAACCGTGCGCCATACAGGACAAATCCGGAAGAAACGAAGGAAATTCAATGACAAGTGCAAGAGCTACTGGACAAAGGTTATGTGCGTGAGTCTCTTAGTCCTTGTGCTGTTCCATTCATTTTAGTGCCTAAGAAAGATGGAACATGGCGTATGTGTGTTGATTATAGGGCTATTAATAATATCACCATTCGATATCGACACCCTATTCCACGATTAGATGATATGCTTGATGAATTGAGTGGTGCTGTTATGTTTTCAAAAGTTGATTTACGTAGTGGGTACCACCAGATTCGTATGAAATTGGGAGATGAATGGAAAACTGCTTTCAAAACTAAGTTTGATTTATATGAGTGGTTAGTCATGCCTTTTGGGTTAACTAATGCACCTAGTACTTTCATGAGATTAATGAACGAGGTTTTGCGTGCTTTCATTGGGAAATTTGTTGTAGTCTATTTTGATGATATACTAATTTACAGCAAATCCTTGGATGAACATCTTGATCACTTATGTGCTGTTTTTAATGCTCTACGTGATGCACGTTTATTTGGTAACCTTGAGAAGTGCACCTTCTGCACCGATCGAGTATCGTTTCTTGGCTATGTTGTTACTCCACAGGGAATTGAGGTTGATAAAGCCAAAGTGGAAGCTATACAGGGATGGCCTGTACCCACGACGGTCACACAAGTGCGAAGTTTCCTAGGACTTGCTGGTTTCTATCGCCGTTTTATGCAGGACTTCAGCACCATTGCTGCACCTTTGAATGAGCTAACAAAGAAGGGGGCGCCCTTTTCATGGGGCAAAGCACAAGAGCATTCTTTCCACATGCTAAAAGATAAGTTAACACATGCACCTCTGCTCCAACTCCCAGATTTTAATAAGACTTTCGAACTTGAATGTGATGCTAGTGGAATTGGATTGGGTGGTGTTTTGTTACAAGAAGGCAAACCTGTTGCATACTTTAGTGAGAAATTGAGCGGACCTCTCCTGAATTATTCTACATATGACAAGGAATTATATGTTCTTGTTCGGACGCTAGAAACATGGCAGCATTATTTGTGGCCCAAAGAATTTATTATACATTCTGATCATGAATTATTGAAACATATTCGTAGTCAAGGAAAATTGAATCGTAGACATGCAAAGTGGGTTGAATTCATTGAGTCTTTTCCTTACGTTATTAAACACAAGAAAGGGAAGGATAATATCATTGCAGATGCATTGTCTAGGAGATATACTTTGCTAAATCAACTTGATTACAAGATCTTTGGGTTAGATACAATTAAAGACCAATATGCTCATGATGCTGATTTTGAAGATGTGTTGCTGCATTGTAAAGATGGGAAATCATGGAACAAATTCATCATCAATGATGTGTGTTTAGAGCTAACAAGCTATGCATTCCAGCTAGCTCCGTTCGCTTGTTGTTGCTGCAGGAAGCGCATGGAGGTGGTTTGATGGGGCATTTTGGAGTGAAGAAGACGGAGGACATTCTTGCTGCTCATTTCTTTTGGCCAAAGATGCGACGAGACGTGGAGAGATTTGTTGCTCGCTGCACAACATGTCAAAAGGCTAAGTCACGGTTGAATCCACACGGTTTTTATATGCCTCTTCCTGTTCCTAGTGCTCCTTGGGAAGATATTTCTATGGATTTTGTGTTGGGATTGCCACGGACTAGGAAAGGGCGAGATAGTGTTTTTGTGGTTGTGGATAGATTCTGTAAAATGGCACATTTCATACCATGCCATAAAACTAATGATGCTACACACATTGCTGATTTGTTCTTTCGAGAAGTTGTTCGCTTGCATGGTGTGCCAAATACAATTGTTTCTGATCGTGATGCTAAATTTCTTAGCCATTTTTGGAGAACTTTATGGGGTAAATTGGGGACTAAGCTTTTATTTTCCACCACTTGTCATCCTCAAACTGATGGTCAAACTGAAGTTGTGAATAGAACTTTATCTACTATGTTAAGGGCTGTTTTAAAAAAGAATATTAAGTTGTGGGAAGATTGTTTGCCTCATATTGAGTTTGCTTATAATCGTTCGCTGCATTCTACCACAAAGATGTGTCCCTTTGAGATTGTTTATGGTTTTTTACCACGTGCTCCTATTGATTTAATGCCTTTGCCCACTTCTGAAAGGTTAAATTTTGATGCTAAGCAACGTGCTGAATTGATGCTAAAACTGCATGAAACCACTAAAGAAAACATAGAGCGTATGAATGCTAAGTACAAGTTTGTGGGAGATAAAGGTCGAAGGGAATTGATTCTTGAACCGGGAGATTTGGTTTGGTTGCATTTGCGAAAGGATAGGTTTCCTGAATTGAGAAAATCAAAATTAATGCCTAGAGCTGATGGTCCTTTTAAAGTGCTAGAACGTGTTAATGAGAATGCATATAAGCTTGATCTTCCTGCAGCTTTTGGGGTTAGTCCCACATTTAACATTGCAGATTTGAAGCCTTATTTGGGTGAGGAAGATGAGTTTGAGTCGAGGACGACTCAAATTCAAGAAAGGGAGGATGATGAGGACATCAACACTAATCATACATCCAAGTCAGCCACGCCAATACTTGCTGGTCCTATTACTCGTGCGCGTGCTCGCAAACTTAATCATCAAGTGAGTTCCTTCTTGAGTTCTTGTCCATCTTGTTTAGATCTTGGAGACACGTGCACTTTTGTTTTAATTAGGAATCAAGGAGAAGACCAAGAGGGAAAAGGACTTGCGTAGGCTGGATTCGGACTGCAGCACACCTCCAATTCGTTACGGTCGCCATGGTTACATACGGAGTCGGTTTGGGATGAATCAGGACTTGTTGGAAAGCTTGTCAAGTCTATTTTCATATGGATCAGGTCTCATACTCATATCTGTCCAGAAGCGGCGTCAATAGGCCAACAACTACCGAGAGGTCTTTCTGTCAAGGGTGCTGCGTCACCTTAATTTAGCCCAATGGGCTTGTATTGTTTGGAATCCAATAGGGACGTGTCCTAGGTTTGGAGAATGACCCAAACTCTCTTGCGGTCGTCCTCCCAATGTTATATTCCCCATAGCCGCCACCAGGAACACTGGGGTTTTGTTTAGGTCAAGTTTAGCCGTCGCTACTTGCTTGAAGGCGCACGTGCTGATCCAGCCGCCCGTCTCCTTGTTTTTGGAACCCCACTCATAATAAGATTCAGATTGAAACTTTCAATTACATCTTGCAATTTCAGTGCTTGTTTCCTCGTTCTTGCTAGTTTTTCGATTGCTTGCAGGACGGGAGCCCTAGTGGCTGGTTGTCGCGCTCCACAAGATCGTGACGGCCTTTGGAAGTGGTGTATCGGTCGCTAAAGCGCGGTCTTGGAAGGCTGTAGTTGAGCCGTGAATGTCATCTCCATCCACCAATCGAGTTATCTCACGCCTCTCATCGAAAGATCGACCACAAACCCTAGCAGGTTCATATCACTCCTCCCGAGTATAAGATAGTTACAACACAACAGAGAAGTGATTGCTATGTTCTTCATCTTCCTTCGCAATATCCCTATGTGTAGATATAACCTTGTCTTGCCATGATTGCCAAGTGTAATTGCACTAATCATTGTATGCTATGATAGTTAGAATAACTTTGGATTTATTCTTGTAGTTCGTCCTAGTTCCATGCTAGTGATATAGACTTAGAGTAATCTATTGAGATGTTTATCATTTATTATGTGGCTATTTGCTTATCATTTATCATTTACCATTCATTCATTATATATATTTATCATGTGACACTTACCCTGTATGAGAGATAGACACAGACATGGTTATACTCTCTATTATCACATGTACTAATGCTCGTTGCTCATATCCTTAGCTATCCCTTCCCATGGGTAAAAATATAAATAATGATATCTGGTTTACTCCTGGTTAAAATGCTACATCGGTATTATCTGTGCGCTTATGGATTTTATATTTATTTCTAGAGGAGCATTTGCATTTATTAATACCACAATTTTGGCGACATGCTGTGATGACAACCTAGCTAAGAAATGCCAACATGCATTTTTGGTGGCGTTGACGGGGATGACAACCTAGCTTAAGTGACGCTAAGAAATGCCAACAAGCATTTTTGGCGCTGTTGCCGGGGAAGGTTGATTAAGCTATTCAAAAGGATATGAGCCATCACTTGCATCCACTGATGTGATTGAGGAAACATGTTCTACTAACTGTGCTCTACAAGATTACCCTTGTTCTGTGTATTTGTGTATTTCTTGCAAGGTACTATATCATCAAGTTTGATCTTCTAGATAATTTTATTGATAATCCAGAAGCATTAATCAAAAGGACTAGAGCCAAGCTAAGGAAAGCTCAAGCATCATCATCAAATTAGTTTGAAGTCTTATCAGAATCGGAAGTTCACCAAAGAGTAATTCGCAACTTGACACCAGTGCTCGAAGCCATGGCGAACAAGTCACTCTGTGAGTTCTCAGCTCCAACTATGGACAACATCCAGACTAGACCTACTGTGGATCCTGATGAGTGTATTGTCTACAAGGATCTGTTTACTGCTGGTCTTTGATTTCCTTGTCAAGATTTTGTTGAAGATGTGTTGAAGGCATTCAACATCCAGATGCATCACTTGACACCAATGGTATAGTTAGGCTAGTGCAGTTTGTTTGGGCTGTGAAATCTCAGGAGGCTAATCCTGATATTGCTGCCTTTTGTGAGCTTTTTGAGATGCATACTCAATTCAAGGATTTCATGCTTGATGGTCAAGTGGTCCCTAAGTACTTCGCTTGCTCTAGTTTCAAGTCAGCTCGTAATGCTGTTCAAATTTCTCCAGCAACACAAAACAAGTGGGGAAAGGGTGAGTGGTCAAGGTACTGGTTTTATCATAAGGTTCCTATGGTTGAAGAGAGGGATCCTGTTACTAAGAAGATGGTAAAAGGATATCCATTGGCTACTAGGATGGAGATTGAGAAATTTAAGCTATCTCCATCTTTTCCTTCTTCTATGATCTCAAAAACTGCAGTGAAAGTTTACAAGTTTGCTGCTTCGCTTCAATGTGCGAGGGATCTTGTTGAAGAATATGCTGCTGCCAGAATTTGGCCATTGAAGAAAGGATGGTCTATTCAATGATTTCACTTGAAGAAGGTCTGGGGAATCAATTACAAGTTTTCGAACAATGATTTTCATCATGCTCAGAATTTTGCCACTGATGAAGACTTTATGAGGTCTGTTGAAAGTCGGGCCGAAGATCTGCTTGGAAAATATGTGCTGAGTGAGAAAAATAACATCGATAAAATTCTTGGTGATGGTTACAAACGTTTGAACAGAGTTTTTGAAGTTGTGCAAGTTGAGTATAGTGAACGGCCTCCTCCTACTTATCGCTGTGAGAAGAAGCAAGGCTAGAAGAAGGAGACTGCTAAGGGTACTAAGCGCAAGGCTGGTCCTAGCAAGGCTGTTGCTAAGAAATTGAAGAAGAATCAGAGCCCTTCATGTTTGCTAGATTTGGATGATCTCGAGGCTGTTCTTGAGCAGAGTTTAGATATAGAGGGTAATGTGGCTGTTGGTTCAGGTGACGCTGGAAATGATGGTGCTGGTGCTTTAAAGAAGGCTGATAATGTTGTTCTTATGGAGGATGAGGTGAGAGAAATTGTTATGACATTTTCTTCTAATGCCTTGACTTCTTTTTTGCTTACTCCGATGGATGATGGATTGTAGGATTTATAGGGTTGTAGTTTGCCTACTGGGGGCTCTATTGGTATTGAAAATGTTGTTGTTTCTGAGAAGGAAGATTTAGAGGGAGAGACTTTTATCGAAGATACTCATAAAGTTTCTGATCCTACTTGGCCAAAGCCTGAAGCTGGGGCTCCTGTTGTTGGCCCTCATGAAGAAAACGTTGACGCTGGGAAAACAACTTCGGTTGAGAACCCAGCTACGGTTGAGGTTGGCGAAGTTGGTGTTCAGAATGTGTTAAAGAAAGCTGGTGGCTCTAGAGTTTACTCTCTTAATCTTGAAGATAGTGATGATGAAGTATTTGATGATGTGATCAATGATGATTGTTTGGCGTGCTTGTCCAATTCTACTATCCATGTTGAGAGTGGAAAAAGTGTTGAGTGTAATTTAGGTGAGCGCATCTCTACTGGTAAGTGTTTTGGCTTCGTGTTTTCCTTTTGACTTGAATTGTTTTCTTTCGCTAATTGTTTGGTTCTATTTTTGCAGAGACTATTTTTCCTCATGCACCATCTTCTCCTAAGAAAATATTGACTTGAGCAAATTTAATATTCAAGATCCTGCTACGCCTGTTGTCCCTGCTGCTGGCGAAGGCGAAGTTTCTGACGCTCTGAAGCATGGGTTATCATTTTGTCAGGAGAAGAGTTTGGGTCTTGATTGTTTTAAGTTTATAGGCATTGGGGCTGATAAACTTCGGATGATGCCCCGCACTTCTAAGGTTCAATTAGCAAAGTGTATAGATGAGGCCTTCACTGTCCCTGATGCAGAACTTGAAATATCCAAAAAACCCTTGCTCGAAGTTGCTGATGCTGGGCTATCAATGATGTACAACGGTTCTCTCCTGATGAGAGGTTTGCAGACTGGGTTGGAAGAAAAAGAGAAAAACTTTGCCCTTCGCGAGCGTGATTATCAGGTTGAGATTCAAAATTTGAAAGTGCAACTTGCAGGGAAAGAAAAAGAAAGAGCTGATGCCGTGGATGCCCATAATAACTTAGAGACTAGATTGATTAGTGCTCTTGCTGTTGTTGAGAAGAAAGGGGATGAGATGAAGAAGATAATCACTAAAAATGAAAAGTTGAAGGAAGGTATGCGACGTGTTGAGAAAAAATTGCAGGAGCAGGACAAGTCCTTCTTCGACAATTGCAACCAAATTTGGGAACTTTGTTTTGAATGCTATGACAAGTTTGGAGCTCGCCCTAAGGAAAAATGTTGGGAGCTTGGTGATCGTGATAGCTTCTTCAGTTGGCTTTGTCGCTAATATGAAGATTTGTCTCGAGTTACCGAGACCACAGTTGATATTGGGGTATATTACTCTGCTCGTGCTTTGTTTCATTTGATGAAACAAAGTCAAGATCCTTTGTTTGCGCAACTTTGTGATGCCAACTACAAGTTTCCTTCTGTGAATGAACTTACCAATGTGACGAAGGCTACACAAATATTGTGCAACAAGTATCTAGAGGAGTATTGGAGATCAGGTGGTCGGGCTCATTGTTTCGATAAGGCTAGGGAAAACTGCAGAGGGTAAGTTTTATACTTAACCGTTTTTGTTTTTCAAATGTGTTCCATATCTAACTTTTTCTTTTTGTTTGTTAGCAAATTGCAAAGGAGGCGGAGGCTGCTCGAAAGGAGGCAGAGGAGACTGCGAGGAGGGAGGCCAGTGCTAGAGGTCAAGGTGGTGCTGGATCTAGCAATGTTAGTGGCGGCCATCCTTAGGCTCTAGTTGTTTTTTCTTTTGTGAGATGAGAGGGTTTTAAGATACAATGGTTCTCAGTTATTGTCTTTGTAAGATGTATACTTGGAAGTTGTTTGACTATTTGTCCATCCTACGCAGGTTCCTCATGCTGAGCCTGTGCAGTATGTCGAAGATGTTGTCCCGCTGTTAATGTGTAAAGATGAGTTCGGTTTTGAGCCTAGCGAGTTCTATGATTTTTGTGCGAAGTATGATGGTTGTGATGTCGATGATTTTCTTGCCCGTAAGTTTTGCTCTCATTATTTTAAACTTGAACTTTTTTGGTGATTTTATCTTACAAATCTTTTTTAGATGTGAATAAACGATACCGTAGTATCAGGCCTCCCAATTATCGAGTTTTTGATTTCACGGGCTTTGCACAGATAAAAGTTTGACGTGTGATGTTTACTTTTCTTCTGTGGTTGGACTCTTGTTTTCTAACCTCTTCTTCTTATAGTCATCTGAGTCGAGTACTTCGCCGGCGAATGTTTGTGAGGACTATTTACGCCGTGAAATGGACGAAATTATTAGCGAAGTTGTGAGTGACATACTTGGTGATGCTGCCCAAGTAGTTAGTTCTCAAGATTACTGATTTTGTAAACACACATTTTTGAATAAGTTGTATTGTAAACATCTTGTTGTATTGCAAAGTTTGTGAATTTACCTTCGCTTGTGTGAATGAGTATTGAATAAAAATTTTTACTTTTACTGTCCTTGTTTTTTGGAAATCTTGCCTTTCGTTTGAGCTGGTTGTTTGTGCTTCATTTTAGGAACTAGAAATATTTTTGCTTTAGCGAGACTGATTCAAAAAATTTAGCAAATTTTGAAACGCTGTCCCTTTCTTTTCGTGTGAAGTGGACGCGTACGCTTCGCTTAGAAGCTGAAAACATTTTCACCTTAGTGAAATGAAGTTTTAAAATTTACCTTAGCAAATTTTGAAACATCGTCCCTTCTTTTTCGTTCGAAGTGGACGTGTACGCTTCGCTTAGAAGTTGAAGACATTTTCACCTTAGTGAAATGAAGTCGAAAAATTTACCTTAGCAAATTTTGAAATGCCATCCCTTCTTTTTCGTTCGAAGTGGACACGTACGCTTCGCTTAGAAGCTGAAAACATTTTCACTTTAGTGAAATGAAGTCTAAAAATTTGCCTTGGACTTATTTGAGTTGGATAAGTTAGCATTTTTTAGATTTAGTAAAATGTTGATGCTAACTTAGTTTTGCAAAATTAGTGCTGATATGGGAGTATATGTTGGATATACTCTTTGACATTTTGTACTTTTAGTTGTGCAATGTAGAGACATATCTTTGGGGAAACTATTTTCTCATTTATATTTCATGAGATTTACAAAGAGACTACCTCGTTAAAAAACCACTCACCCTGCAAAGGGTTTCCTTGAGTGAAAAAAGAGTGCAACTCAGTTATGCTTTCAGGAATGTAAACTTGCTTGTAAAGAGAATTTCTACTTCTACTTTTGCTGAAAAGTAAAGTAATCTTGCAATCTTGCTTATGGATAATACTTGCTGAGTGCTTCTATGTTCTAGGTGTGATTAAGCTCTTGGCCTTTCATGTTTGCCAGATGATACGCACCTTCTTTGTTTGTTCTTGTGATGATAAATGGTCCTTCCTATTTTTGTTGAAATTTTCCATTGTATATTCGTTTCGCTTTCTTTTTAACACGAAATCTCCTGGTGCTAACTCCCTTGGCTTGACTTTTTTGTTGTACCACTTCTTTGTTTCAAGTTGGTACTTCTTGATATTTTCAAGTGCTTCATTTCTTTCTTCTTCGAGCAAATCTTTGCTTGTTGCTTGGTCTTCTTCTGTGATTATTTGAATATTTGTTCTTGGACCTTCATATTTTATTTCTTCGGGAGTCCTTGCTTCATCTCCATAAAGTAACTTGAATGGAGAAAAATCTGTTGGCCTTGGTTTTTAAGTGTTGTGAGACCAGATTACTCTTAGTAATTCATCGACCCATTTTCCTTTTTTCAGGTCTGTTAAGCATTTTGAAATTTCAGTGCATATTATCCCATTTGCTCTTTTGACTGCTCCATTAGACTGTGGGTGTCTTGTTGATGCAAAGCAAAGTTTGATTCCCATTGACTGACAATATTTCCCAAAGTCTTCACTGTCAAATTGTATTCCATTATCTACTGTGATGTGTCTTGGGACTCCAAATCTGCATATGATGTTTTGCCATAGGAATTTTTTCATTGTGTGAGAGGACATGTTGGTGATTGGCTTCGCCAATCCACTTGGTGAAATATTCAACTGCAACTATTGCGTATTGGTAATTGCCTTTAGCCGGAGGTAACTTTCCCAATATGTCGATTCCCCATCGTGCAAGTGGCCAAGTTGGTTCAATTGGTTGTAGGTTTGTTCCTGTTGCATTGACTTTACTTCCTGCGATTTGACAATTGTGACAAGTCCGAATGATTTCTTTGCTGTCGCTTTGGGCAGTTGGCCAGAAAAAAAACCCTTGTCTGAAGACTTTCCCAACTATTGATCTAGCCCCAGCGTGACATCCGCAGATTCCCTCATGTATTTCTTTCAGGAGATTTTTTTCAATCTTCTCTTGAAATACACTTTAGAAGTGGCTGGCAAATTCCTTCCTTGTATGGTTCTTTATTGATGATTTTCTGAAGATTCCCTCATGTTTTTCTTTCAGGAGATTTTTTCATTCTTCTCTTGAAATACACTTTAGAAGTGGCTGGCAAATTCCTTCCTTGTATGGTTCTTTATTATTGATTTTGTAACTTCTGGTCTTTTGCTTCATTCTTATTTCATCAATTTCATTTTCTGGCTCGTAAAATCCCTTGATGAATGCCATGACTGGAGCCCTCCAGTCTTTGCTTTTGATGATATGTACTTCTTTGGTTTGTTTAACTTTTGCTTTTGTTGAAGCTTCGATAATAATTTGGAAGAATACTTCTGGTGGTAGCTCCAACTTTTGGGCAGTGGCTTTTGCAATTTTGTCTGCATCTATGTTATCATTTCTTGAGATACTTTTCACTGTGAATCTAGTGAAGTGTTTTTCTTGATCCCTCAATGTTGGAGATATTTTGCTAGCTCTAGATCTCTTGCTTTGTAATTTTTCTCTATATGCCCAGCCAGAACTTGAGAATCTGTCTTGATTATTAGCTTTTGAATTCCCATTGCTCTTGCTTTGCGAAGTCCCAACAATAATGCCTCATATTCTGCAATGTTGTTGGTGCATTGAAAGTCTAGTCTTGCTGCATATTTGAGTTTGATTCCAGAAGGTGAGGTTATGATTGCTGCTGCTCTTGCACCGGCAAAGCCCCAAGCGCTGTCACAATAGATTATCCATTCTGGTTGCTCCATCCTTTCTTGATTGTACTTTGAAGGTGTCCAATCTACTACGAAGTCAGCCAACACTTGAGATTTGATTGCTGTTCTTTTCTCAAATTTGATGAAGTATTGAGACAATTCTGTAGCCTATTTTCCCAATCTTCCTGAGGACTTACAGCCTTGTAGCACTTCTTTGAGGGGTTGATTTATTGGCACTCTTATTTTGTGTGCTTAGAACTTTCTGGATGCCATAAGTACTGCATATGCAATTTTCTCGATTTGTGAATAGAAAATTTTTGATCCAGACAAAGCTTCGGATGCGAAGTATACTAGAACTTGTCTTGTTGAGTGCTCATTTTCTTCTTCTTGTATTAGTCCTGCACTAACTGTACTTTCATTTGCTAATACATATAGTAGCAAATCTACCGTTGGGTTAGGTGTTGCCAAAGTTGTGAGGTTGGATAGATGCTTCTTTATTTCTTCGAAAGCTTCTTGTTGTGCCTGACCCCAGTTGAATTTTTCCTTTTTCCCTTTTAGTGCTTGAAATATTGGGAGGCTTCGCTCAGCTAATTTGGATATAAATCTGTTGAGCGAAGCTAATCTTCCTGTCAGCTTTTGGATGTCCTTGATGTTTCTTGGCACTTGCATATTCAGTATTGCATTCACCTTCTCTGGATTCGGGTCAATTTCATTTGCAGATACGATGCACCCCAAAATTTTTCCTGTTTGAACTCCAAATGTGCATTTTTCTGGGTTCAACTTTAGATTTGCTTTTCTGAGGTTTGAGAAGGTTTCTTGTAAGTCTTTGACATGGTCTTCTCTTTTCTTGCTTTTGACTACCGAGTCATCAACATACGCAAGCAAGTTTCTTGGTATTTGATCTTTGAGGACTGTGGATGTCATTCTGATGAAAGTTGTTCCTGCATTACGAAGCCCCTTGGCCATTCTTTGGAAATAGTAAGTTCCAAATGGTGTGATGAAACTTGTGTATTCTTCATCTTCTTTTTTCATCCAAATTTGATGGTAGCCTGAATAGCAATCGAGGAAACTAAGAATTTCACTTCCTGCTGCTTGGTCTACTAGAGAATCTATTCTTCGTAGAGGGAAGTTGTCTTTTGGACATGCCTTGTTGAGATCTGTGAAGTCTATACGCATTCTCCACTTTTTGTTTTTCTTCTGCACCATGACTATGTTTGCGAGCCAAGTTGTGAATTGTACTTCTCTTATTACTTTTGCATCTAACAATCTCTGGACTTCAGCTTTTGCAGCTTGTGTTCTGTCTTCGGACAACTTTCTGAGTTTTTGCTTTTTTGGCCTGAAGTTTGGGTCGATGTTTAACTTGTGTTCTATGACATCCCTGCTTACTCCTCTTAAGTCTTGTGCAGACAAGGCGAAGATATCCTTGTTACTTTGCAAGACTTGTATTATCTTTTCTTCTTCTCCTTTTGATAAATTTGTGCCGATAATAACTTGTCTTTCTGGCACCATTGGGTCGAGTGGTACTTTCTTGGTGTCTTCGCAAGGCTTTGCTTTTTCTTATTTCTTCGCGTTTTCAGTTTCAAGCTCATCATCTTCTTCTTCTTCTTGTATCACGTGGATATTTCTGAAAGCTAGGCTTGTATATCTCTCTATGTTTCTTGCCTCTGTTTGATCGCCGAAGATAGTTATGATGCCATTGACTGCTGGCATCTTCATGCATAAGTATGGGTAGCTTATTATGGCTTCGAAAGCATTTAAACTTCCCCTTACAAAGATTGTGTTGTATTGGTTGTGCATTTCAACAACATCAAATGCTATTTGCTTTGTTCTCACATTGTTCATTATTTTGAATGAGACTGGCAAGACAATTCTACTGATAGAGTTTATTTTCTTTCCGCCAAAGCCAACTAATGGTGCTTGGCTCTTCCTAAGATTTTTTTGTCAATTTTCATTGCATCTAGAGTTCTTGTGAACATAATATCTGCTGAGCTGCCACCGTCTATTAGAATTTTTGATACTACCCAACCTTCAATGTTTACTTCTATGACCATTGCGTCCATATGAGGGTAATCTTTGAACTTGAGATCATGTTCTGAGAATGTGATTGGCATGTGGGACCATCTTGTTTTCTTGAATGGACCTTCGACTGCTATGGAGTTTACTCTTCTGAAATAATTTCTTCTTTCAATTCTTGTATCGAGCTCCATACTGTTTTCTCCGAAGATTGTCATAATTCTGCCTTTGCTTGGGATGATTGCATTCCCATTGCTTGTTGACGCTTCGGGCATATTGTTGCTGTGTTGAATTTGGTGGTTGCTATTTGCCACTGAACTTTCAGGGTGGAAACTTTGCTGCTGACTTGGACCCCATTGATTTTGCGAGCACACTGCTAGCGGCTGGCAATTGTAGATTGGCGGAGGTGGTGGCAACATGTGTTGAGGGTAAGTTATTGGCAAGTAACTTGTTCTTTGGGGAGCTAGATGATTGACAATTTTTAGCTGCGAAGTTGCTCTATTCTCTTCTTGCATTTCTTCAATGCTTTTCTTTACTCTTGGGCACATCTTTGATGTGTGACCAGCCCCTTTGCCATGTATGATACAGTACATTTCTTCAGGCCTCAAAATTTTTCTTTCAAAGTTTCTGCTTTGGTTGTTATAGTTGGCCTTTATTGGAAAATTTCCTTGTAATTTTTGTTGCTTTGGAAATTTCTTTGATTGCTTGAGCTTTGACCTTGGCTATTGACTTCGCTTGTGTTGTTGATATGGTTTATTCTCTGAAATGGTCTTCGCTCTGTGTTTGCCATTCTTGAATGTTGGAAGTTGTTGTTTGGTCTTGACATGTTTCTTTCTCCATTTTCTTCTTCTATTCTTTTCCTGTAATCTTTGTCAGACTCGTAGTCCTTTCTCATTTCTTCGTATAGTTTTTCAACTATGGTTGGTCTTTCCCTTTTGAAGTGTGATGAGAGTTGGCCTACTCGCAATCCTTTGATTGCTGTTATGATACAACTTCGTCTGGTATGTTTGGTATTTGAGCTTTTGCTTGTACAAATCTTTTGTAATATTGGCTCAACGATTCTTTTGGTTGCTGCTTGATGTTGAAAAGATCATCGCTGGTGAGTTCAACTCTTTGTAGGCCTTGGAAATCTAGGAGCAAAGTTGTGCGAAGTTGATCCCAAGATTTGATTGACCTTGGTTTTAGCGAAGAGTACCAATGCTGCGCTGGTCCTCTTACTGCCATGATGAGCGACTTCGCTAAGGTGTTCGCATCTCCCCCGCTTGATGCTACTGCTGCTTCGAAGCTCATAAGGAATTGTCTTGGGTCGGACATGCTATTGTAGGTTGAGATGATGTTGAATTTGAAGCCTGCTGGCCACTTCGCTAGCTGAATGTCGATTGACAAGGGCGACTCTGTATCAATTGTTGCTATTTGACTTTGGTTCTCTTTGCTATTGGTGTTTTTGCATGCTGAGTTTGGATCTTGACTCATGACTTCGCTCTCATTTTCTATTTCATCGTTGAGCTTCTTTAGTTCTATCCAAGTTCGGTTTTGTTGTCTATATTCAGATCAAGAATTGGGTGAATTCCAAGTGAAAGCAATTCAACGAAGCAAGCTGGTTGCTTATGATCCTAGTATGTTCTTTAGAAAAAGGAAGTCCGACGCTAGATACGAGAAATCCTCTCTTCTATTACTTCACAACTAGTGGATAGGTCCCGCCTTATACAGCCCCTTTCTTTCGGGAAGTACTTATTTACATAGCCTTTCATGCCCATGCCATTGCTTTCCCTTCGCTTTTCTTCCTCTGACCATCAAAGCTGGGTGATTTTGCTCTTAATACAGGATGATTTAAGTCAGGGCGCACCTGCTGACACCTTTCGAAGCACTTTCACGTGTATGCTTTAACCATTATCGGGCTATCACTATTGATACGACACCCAAGCTTACTACTTCCTAACTCCTCCTCGGGTAGTTCCCAATGTTTGGCAGTTTCTATACTTCGTGGGTCCAAATCCAATTTGCATCGATAAAATAAATCCAAATTCCATTTCCCCAATATAATACGTTCAAAAATTCCTCTATAGCTGATTCTTCTTCCTTGACCAGCCCTATGCTCTGAGTTCCAGTATCGATAAGAATTCGAGTTCCCTATGCACCGTGAATGGATTGGCCTGCCTCTGGCCATGGCGACGGATCCAAAGCAAAACTGCAAACGCTTATTCCGGACTGCGTTTCGGAAAAAGTAGCCTACTTGACAAAAAGGGCGGATTTATTTGATGGGGAAGCATGGTAATTCATTTCTAGTTCTGGCTAATACATATGCAGAAATTAAGAGATTTTTTATCTCCTCGAAAGAAAATGAGTTCAAACCAGAATAGGCTGCAAGAATGAAAGAGTCAATCTATCTTAGTCAAGGCGCTCGCTCTGCCACAAAGGGAGGAACCAGAGGAAATTCAGTGTGAGTTGTTGACATCAACCTTTCTCTTCTCGGCAATGTTTCGGTCGTTCATACCAAAAGCTAACAAATTGGGAATTCTGTATGTAGCAATTAGTAGTGGAAACAGAACAGGGAAAGTCAGCAAGCAGCAAGCAGGGGAGAGTCAAGTCAAGTACAACACAGGACTGACGGGGTGTGGTGCGCCAAAGCAACCCGTGACCCTGGAGTAACTAAAAGGAAAAAGCGCTGGCGCCTTCTTTTGAAGGTGAAAAACTGCGCTTCAAATAAAGCTAAGAAAAAGAAAAGAGCCAGCAAGCAGTTAGCTTTCCTCTAGAAGTCATGGAAATGTGTGCTACAGTACCAAAGTTCAATCGTCATCTTGAGTTGAAAAGGTACACATTATATTGAGTACCTCCCTATCTTCGATCTCTCCTGTAAGAAATCCTATGTGTGCCTCCCTTGTCAGAAATAAATAGGAATATGAGCCTGTACTCACTCATGCTGCTGGAGTACTTTTTGAGGGTAACATAGTAAAAATCCTTTATTTCTGGGGATTTGCCTTTTCGTTCAAAATGAATTTATATTTTGTCTAAATTTAGTCCCTTTTGATGTAAACAGGCGGCGAAAGCATTCTTTGACTATGGAGTTCCAAAAATTTACAACATCCTCTCTGCTAATAAAACCGACTCCTTCATGTCACCCCCTAGTTTCCAAAGAAGACCAGAGGTCATCATATGTGTGCCCAGGAAGTCCACACATACAACAGAAAATAGATAAATATCAGAAACAATGTATATTATAGCGGAAACATACATATACATAACACTTACACTCATCAGAATAACACAGAACGTTGGCTAAGACTTCTCTTCAGTCTTCATTCTTCTCAGGGACTGTTGACTGGGGGCTCCGTATGCCAAACACTTCCAATACCCAACTTCTTTATCCTTCTTTGGAGAAATACCTTACTACAAACTATAGCAAGGATGAGTCATGTCGAACTCAGCAAGTACAGGCGAGAAGTAATGACATGCAAGGCTAAAACAAGGTACACCTGAAAGGTAGACTGCGGTAGCATTTTAATATAACAATTAAGATTTAACATTTGTAACCTATTCTCTAATCAACTTGGTTGAAACACCCAACCAGTTATTAAGGTTCAAGTAGTAATTAATGATTCATTTAATAACATAGATATAAGCATATATCATTAACCTTGAGATTGCCATATTAAGCAACACAGGATTGCCATCCCATTAAAAAATAGAGGTAGCCACCTCCTCAAACAACATCACCATTAATTACTCTGTTTGGCTAAGCCATGTGAGGATCTGGGCCGTTCGTGAGCCTGTGCAGAGGTGTACACTTTCACTCCAGGCTGTGATTACTCTTTATGCCCGAGGTTGCAAGTATCTTAGCCCATTTCCAAGATAGGCCGGCAGAAGTCACAACGAGGCTTTTCACAGGGTCACAGGCAGCAGTAACTCAATCCGCGATGTCCCAAGCACATGAGAGACGTACTCGTAGCCGCCGCCCCGGTCTACGGATCAACCAGAACTCCCATGCTAGAACTTGTAACACCCTTCACGCCATTGTTATAGTACCCGTCGGTAAGCCACCCAACTACCTATGATGATCCTGCTAATAGACCAAGCCAGTGCCCATTAGCCTGGAGATGTACGGAAGTCCCAGGTTGCCGCTCCACGAAAAGGACCACAGGGGAGGAGATACGGATGCCCTCGTCAACACCAGTCCCACTAGCATCCGTTTTCCCCATCATTCACCGCCAACCAACGATGCGGAACAACATCAACATCTCCATGCCCGAAACCAAGAGCCCACGGCTCCAACTTGTTAAGAAGTAGGTTTTATCTTCATTAAATAGGTGAAAGGTGAGTGGAGCACTAGCAACCTAATAACCTATCAACTAAAACCCCCATAGGTGATATCTGGGTAAAGTGGCTAGTCATTCCTATGGTTTGCTGATTTAGAACACATGCAATGTATTTAATTAACATGAATAGGTGCAATATGATCAAAAGGTGCCTGCACTTTCCTTAAATCCAAAGTCTAGTTGTTCTTCTGGCCTCCAGCTTCAGCTGCACTTGTCGGTCCTCAGCTCTTAGTCTTCAGCGTTAACAAACCTCTCTTCGTCTAGTTGCAGCAACCAAACAACACTAACAGACAAACAAAATAGACAAGACTAAGAACAATACACCAATCAAAGGGGAAACTAAAAACAGAACGATCTAAACAGCAAAACTTAGTGCTACGGTCGTAAGAACGCAAGAACAACAAACGACGGAACTATCATTAAAGGGAACACGACTATCGAGGTAAATACAACATAGCAGAGAGACAAACTATAAGATCCATTCCTTTTATTTAATAAAGCAAAGTGTTGGACATTTAATAGAAACACAAAGTTAAAATAGCTGAATTAGATTGAATTATAAAGCAGAGTTAGACCTTAGTTATATTTTATTCTAAGCAATTATACAATCCAAGTCATTTAACCATTTAGAACTATAAACCATAAAGCATGTGACTAAAACTAAATAAAATCATTTATGATTCAAAGTTAAACATTAACATGATCTAACTCATTGACATGTGAGAACAACTATAAGAAGCATCATATAACAAGCTCAGACTAAACTAAATTGTAATTAATAAAGAGCATTGAATAAATATTAATCAATAAACAAGATTAATTACATAAACACATGATGTGATAACATTGTTGATAACAAGCAACATGCATCGACATGATCGCAAAGCAATGAGAACGAAAATGTAACCCTAGGTTACTTTTAATTAAAAACTATTAAATATTATTATTATCAAATTGGCATTTAAATCATTAAATAAATTCACAAGTGAGCTACATGATAAATGTTACTGCTACTGCATAGATCACGACGACACGAATCTAATGCAACTAGAATCGCTCGAATCAGAGTTAAAACGGTGAAATGGCGGAGATTATACGATCAGTGGCAAAACTGTAAATAGATCATCTTCTACCTTGGGTCTTTTTTTTTCTCTAGAACATAACCATGGCCAGAGCAGCCATGGGGCTGCTGCTCGCACGCCGGGCGGGGAGGGCCAGGTCGGGCCTTGGTCAGCCAGCCAGGCAGCACGGCGGCGCATAGTGCACGTGGCCGGGTGGCACCACGAGGTGGGGCGGGGCCGGCCTGCACGGCCACGCAGGAGCGGCGGCGGCCTGCTGTTCACCCTGAGCAGGCGCGCGCAAAGGGCGGCACGGCGCGAGGCCGTGGGTCCGGGACGGGGGCGCGGGTGCGGCCCGCTGATGAGACCCGCCGGGTGATGGCGCGCAGCGCAGGGATGGCCGGAGATGAAGACGTGGCCGGCCATGGAAGACCTCGCCGGAAAAGAGAGAGATAGGTTAGGGAAACGATCATATGGACATGGATTTGTGAAACGAAAGGCATGCCAGTGTAGAGGGGATCGAGACGAACCTTCTGGCAGTGGCGGTTCTCGCCAGTGACGGAGGAGATGACCGAAAAAGCTCACCGAACGTTCGCCGGAACCCTAGCTGAGATGAACTTCGCCGATCAATTCTGGGAGCTACGAGTGGCGGCTCGGGATGGGGTTTTCTGATCTGGAACCAGCACGTCGAGGGCTATGCCGGCATATATATATATGCCTAGGGTTTGGAACCGGGAGAAAATCAGGGATTTTTATTAATTTTGGGGTTTATTAGAAAATCATTTTCAGTTCGAAAACGATTCCAGAAAATGCTGAAATTGTTTTAAAGCCCTGAAAAATATTCCCATAACTCCAAAAATTATAGGAAAATACCAAAAGGTAGATTGAGAGATGATGAACCCGAATAAAATATTTCAAGCTTATAAAAATGATATTTTAGAGCATGCAAATATTGGAAAAACTCTAAGATAAATAGGAAAATATTCTAGAAAAGTTCAGAAAATTCCCACGAAGGACCGAACGACGTCGAAACCCATTTTCGATAACCTAGCAAGCTATAAGCACAAAGCACAAGCAACAAGCAAGCATAAAATTAACAAAAGGCCATTCAATTATTTTCTAAAATATAGAAAAGCACATTTTTTTGTGCTTTCTGGTAACAGCCCAAAATGCAAATTTTGGGGTGTTATACTTCAACTCGTCCAAATGGCAGATCAAATCATAGAAACCGTCGATAGCCTACCGTAGATAGTAGAAATAGTTGGACAAAAATCGAATAAAAATCAAGCAAGATGATGCGCGTTAGCGCAATGGCTTTCGCGCTTTCTTCAAAGGATGGCTGGTTCCAAACCCACCTCTTGGTTGTCATCGCTCGATCACTCCTTTCCACTGAGAAAAAATAGACATGATATCACTTTATTTTAGCGCATTGGAAAAGACTATCCATACATATTCTATGTACCTAACCCTTCTAGGGGATTCTTTGTCAGAAAGCGTGAATATTTATTTCATTCCATTAAAAATAACAAGCCATTCTATTTGTAAGGACAAAAAAGTTGCAATCAGGTTCTGTTTTCTAAAATCCATAGAGAAGAAGAGTGAAAGTGGAAAAGGGGGAAGTTGAATAATAACCTCGTTCCCCCTTGAGGGGGTAGGGGCGAGACCTCATCGTCTTTAGTTTAGGTAGAACTATAGGGGAGATCTGCTTTCCTCTCGGGGAGGGAAGTAGATCGATATGGATAGCCATATAGACGTTCCTTTCGGGAGGGGAAGGCTATTGGATACCGGCCTGCTGGCACAGAGTTAGCCGATACTTATTCCTCAGATACCGTCATTGTTTCTTCTCCGAGAAAATAAGTTGATGACCCATAGGCCTTCTACCTCCACACAGCATTGCTCCATTAGGCATTCCAACTGGCATTCTCTCCAGCAGTGGCTCTGAGCTAGTCTGTCCTCCCACCTCCTCCAACAGCTCCATCTTAAACTTCAAATTTGGTAGGATATTTTACTACTCTTTTCTTCAAGGGAACAACAGGGAAGGGCCCAGTGGAGAGAACAGTCTGGATAACGAGCACGAAGCCTGCTTGGTAGGTGGCAAGAGCTGTGCGATGAAGGCAGCACTCTCCACCGTCCATACCCATCATAATAGGAGGGCAATATTGTGGGTTTGTATCTCAAGTATGCCAGCGTCCCAAAATCTCCTAGGTAAACAAACTTTGTCCCAAGGTAGTAGGCAGTGTTGACCTGAGAAGGTGCCTTGTCCAAGCCAAAAGAGGATTCTTTTTAGGCTCTTAATTTCTTGCTATACCCCGTGGGATAATGGTAAGGCCACCACTAGTAGAGAACATGGCCCCAATGGCAGGGGAATGCTTGTCGAAAGAAGACCCGACATGCCCTTTAGAAATGATGTACTCCAGCATTTACTTTGCCTTGTCTAATAGCCCTTTCTAGCATAGTCCATCCACGAGAGTAGTATAGGTCACGATATTGGGTTCATGGCCCCTATAAATCCTCCACCCTCCGCCTCAACTTGTCCTTCCTCATGAAATCCAGGCTTTACGTGATACACAGACAGATAGAATAGCTAGAGTACGGTAGGAATGGACTATTGCCAAGCTAGTGGATTTATGAACAAGCCATTAATTTAGGTAGAACCGCCCCTTCTACGCCGCCTACTTACTTAATAATCAATTGCTCGAGCACTTATTTATCTTTATTTGAAGTAATTTACTATCTGCTTTTACTGCCCTCAATCCTACATTCCTGATAGGTTAATCTGGTATACGATATGTAGGGGGTTTGGGAAGATTTGGAGGATGATCACTGACTGGTGGGCTTCGAGATTTCTTGTGGGCACAGGCCGGCGGTCCCCCACCATCCTAAAGTAGTAAAGGTCCTCGCTAAGCTTTTGGGAAGAGGGGCCGCCTCGATGATCTCTTTCTTGCTGTAAAGGACGGACCAACAGAAGTAGCTAGTGGATCTGGCTTCCATTCCAGTTCGTAGCTATCCGGGGCCTTCTGGGGTAGTTCCTTTTCTTCAAAGATTTATTCGTTGATTCCGTTAATAAAGAAAGGAAGTAGTTGATTGAAAAATCTTGCAAAATACATGAAAAACAGCAAGAAAAATCCATGAAATCCTGGAGCAGGCGTATGAGTTGATATCTTCAAGAGTCAAATTCTTTTCTTGCCCACCCAGCCATAAAAAGAAAAAAATCGTTACGAGCGATCTTCTCAATCTCCAAAATGGATGAATTTCAAATCCTTCCCTTCCCATAGAATCATCGGGCTCAAGTCACACACTCATATTCAGAGATATCAAAACAAAAAAAATCCACTGTCGAACTAACAGAATGCTCTAGCGATTCTTTCATGGACCTCAGCAAATTAGCAATAAAGCCCTGACGACTCACTCTTTCCAGATCTCTCTCCCATGTGGCTACAGCTCTGGAACATGATAGTTTGCATTTTTTGGATCTCAGGGCCGTTTTGCCAACCGCCAACATGAACGAAATCGAATTTCATTGCCGAAAATTTGGATTCACATTTATCTTTAGAGATGATGATGAATATTCTTTAGAGACTCCTCTTAAATAAAAGAAATACTTTACAAGAAAATCAAACACAGGAAAGCACCCCCTTTTTATAATCTCTGCAGCGCTTTGTGACCTACCAAATTGCTCTACCTTCTTAGCAAAATTCTGAGAGTTACGAAAGAAGCTTCGGACTCATTGTTCATGGGTTGAAAGGGGACTTGAACTCTAGGAGGTCGAATCTCCCCTTGTTCCTCAGTAGCTCAGTGGTAGAGCGGTCGGCTGTTAAAGGACTGGTCGTAGGTTAGAATCCTACTTGGGAAGGAAGAACTGCGAGGAGCCAGCCCTAGTACGTCACGAAGTGGCCGCCTTCGCTCAATTTGGGTCAGACCTTGATGTTGTGACTCAAGCATTACTCAATAGAGGTGCAAGGCTTACAGAAGTGCCCAAACAATCACAATATGTGCCACTTCCAATTGAAAACAAATTGTTGTTATTTATGCTGCTATCAATGGCTTCTGTGATCGAATGCCGCTAGACAGAAATTCTCAAAACATTCTAAGTACTATTAATCCTGAATTACTCAAATCCTTCTTAGAAAAATGTGCCTTAGCGAACGAAAGAAAGATGGAACCTGATGCTTCTTTAAAAAAAGGCTTCGGTGGCATTTATCACGTGCTTCTGGGACCCGAGACTCTTGAAGAATCCCCTAAAAAGGAGGTGATCCAACCGCACCTTCAAGTACGGCTACCTTGGTCAAAAAGAGTATATAGCTCTTCGGGAGTGTGCCATTTTGGGGATTCCTACTATTTCTTTAGTCGATACAAATTGTGACCTAGATCTTGCGAATATATCGATTCCTGCCAACGATGACACTATGACTTCAATTCGATTAATTCTTTCCATTTTGACCCTGTTGTAGTTCTCTATCGTTTCGTGGCTCCGGGTGTGGCTGAACCATCTACGATCACTCTTTGCAGATCTCTCTCCCAACTTGAATTGCCTTTGTCTCCAACATTCCGGTTCGGTAGCTAACGATCAGTCAATCATCGAGTGAGTCGTAAATCAAAACTCTAGAACATTTTTCATAAGAATGGGCTTTTCTCATGGACTGGAACGGAGGATAAGCTTTACACTACTACCCCACCAATGTTAATGCTTACACATTTCAATGCTTTCACTTTCCTTGCCTAGCACACGTTCTTTTTCTATCTACGTAGCAGCTAATAAATAGGCTCACGATTCCGTAGAAAGACGTCATGACCCCCTGTGGAAAAAAATGCCGTCTGGGAGGTTTACCAGGACTCACTAGAAAAACTCCATGGAGCAATATGCTATTGCTGAAATATGGAAAAAATGAATGAAATTTAAAATAAAACTACAAAAAAGGGGAACTCATAAAATAAAATATTTTATTTTTCTTTTCCCTTGGTACACTCTAATCTTTGGAATACTTGATATTATGTACAGAATTCTAATTGGTTGGGCCTTTTTAGTAGATGACTCATCGGGCCGTCAGAGCATAGGGTCGTATTCTATGGTTACGATTCTACCAGATATGTCTTTTCAATTTCGTCGACACACGTGCTACAATGCGTGGGACAAAGGGTCGCGATCTCACGAGGGTGAGCTAACTCCAAAAACCCATCCTTAGTTCGGGTGTCTTCACCAGACGGACACCGATGGTGCAAATTTAGGCAAGGATTTGTTGAGAAACATGGAATGTCAGAGAAATTCAAATTATGTGAGGCTTAGAAAGAAGTCCTGCGTAGAGTCCAAGGAGAGCTTATTTTTCTTTTTTCTCTAGTTACCCTTTTTCCTTCTAGACTTATTAATTTCTTATAACGTACTCTATTTTTCTTTACCAAATAAGCTAGCAAACGTTGACATTTTCCCAAAAGTCTTTGTAGATATGGATTTGTTTTTCTTTCCTAAAAGAGTTTGGGTCTAACATTTTTTTTATTATTTCTCTTGTTTCGAAAGAGAAGTGTCCATTGTCTAATGGATAGGACAGAGGTCTTCTAAACCTTTGGCCCAAAGTTTTGCTTGGAGAGCTAGATGTAGAAGGAGCCCCAGCTATAGTCCCTTTTTACTCGGGCAAGATTAAACCGAGGCCCGCCCCAGCACCGCCGGGGGACAACCAGACTCCAAGTACTGGTACCGCTTAAGCCCAAGCATAATTAAACGGATAGAGCAGATGGTCCAACTACAAAAATTCTTCTTTTTCACTACTTCCATGGGAGCACATCAAGCAGGAAGAAGAATGAGATGGCTGATACACAGATATGGGTTTTATTGCCCAAACATGAAAAAAGATTGCGAGCCTGATTATCCCTAAACCTAATATGAGTTTTTTCTATTTTGACACAAAAGTTCTATTGCATTTTCCCTTTTTGTCAATAGGTATGATTTGATACCGAATCAAGAGGTTTGTTGTGGAATCTGTCCGTTAAGTAAACTAATAATATTAACAACTAGATGGACAGAAAAAAGAAGGGGTTAAGAGACCCTCCTAGCCCCGAAATAAAATGGCTGAGAAGAAGAAGGTTCCTTTTGGGGTATCCCCGAGAAGAGATCTAGTGGAGACGGGGTAGTAGTAAGGGTGAACTAGTTTCCCTCACGCTTCGCATGTACCCAAAAATGATGAGTGTTAGCCCTTGGTCTACGTGCGACTCGGACTGTGACGAGCCCATTCTGTCATGAATGTGGAACTAAGATGTCAATAGCTTATTTTAAGTGACGTATTCCTATCGGGAACAGCGAGCAAGGATAAAACCTAGTCTGCCAGGCGATACCGGCCTGTAGCTCTACGTCGAACTCGAACGTGGGGGATTACAAAGGACGGACAGGACAAGGTCACTCCTTGCCACCTACTCCTCAACCGTGGGGAATGAGGGAAATGAAGGTAACTCCTAGCTTAGACACCACGTCTACGCTATTCCTTATAGCTCTAACGTTGGCTAGGAACTTTCGTCTTTATCAGGTCTCTACTAGTACTTCTGCCATGATGACGGACGACGAACCTGTAAGATAATAACGAACAAAGATAACTTTGCTGCAAGGAAAGGAACCAAACAGTAAACACAAATTTCTTATTTCAAGTTGCTAGACGCCCGTTGAGGTACAAGCGGGGAGGGAATCGACAACTCCGGCACTCCTCCACTTGGAAGACGATGCTCCTAGGAACCTCTGAAGGAAGCTCTACTAACTTGATCTAACTCACTCCCTACTTAGTCTAGCTAGAAGCTAGGTACTGGCTCTACTCTCCCTCTTGTGTATACTATGCTAGAGTGAGGATGAAGATGAATTGAGATATGAGAGATATGGAATGGAGGTGGAGAGCCCATCCTTAATTAGTGAGTGGGCAGGTCAGTTTCGAGGCCCAAATGACCAAAACACCCCTATACCGCTTGTCCCCAGCATTGATTGTATCGCCTCACCGAAGATCAGGCCAGGCCAATCAGTCGGTGCGCCGGCAGGCCCAGGTGCACTGGCCGGTGCACCCGGAGTGAGTCTGGTGCCCATCTTCGGTGGGTTGGCTCTAGGTGGTGTCTGGACCTAGCCCACAGTGTGATTTTCGGCTGACACGTCTCGTTTTGGCCTTTTCCTGCTTCTTTTCCTTGATTTTCCTGGGGCCAAGAAATAAGATGTGTGAATTGTTGTTGTTTTCCTTCATTTTTGGCCCAATATTGTTCATTTTCATAAATTTCCTGCAAAACAAGTGTATACACGAAAACTACGGAATTTGTTAATTTAAAACTCCTATATATATTGTTTTTGGTGTATTCTATACTAATGTTGGTGGAGTTAGAATTGAGTTAAGAACCGCCAATAAAATCCCCCACACTTAGGGTTTATTTGGATGCAACCCTGGATGAGTTGCCTAGGCATTTCGGCTGCCTGTGACTTGCCTATAATCGATAGCAAGATTGCTTGACCAGGCAAGTGCATTTTTCATGTCCTCGTTTGGCTGCAGTCCTGGAGCTATGCCTGAGTGGATGAAAGGGACGAGGCAGCATTTGGTTGACGAGATGCCTGTGTTTATACCTTTTTGAAAGTGTGGTGCAAAAACATTTTTAGAAAGAGAAGGAAATTACATGCAGCTGTAGAAGGCTAGTTACAGAGAAAAGGGAAAACAGAAACCTCGATCCAAAAATCTGAAGGTGGGACTCAAATCATGTAAACAAGGAAGAGAAATTGGGTAGAATCAACAGGAAAAAGCTTCCAAAAAATCATTTGAAAACAAAAAGAAGTGAGTGTTGCCTGTAGCTTTCAGGCAGCTAAGACGAGCCAGCCGGCCATGAGATGCACAAAAAAAAAGCGCCACCATTTTTTACGTTTCTCCATGGATGAGTGTAAATGATAGAGAGATACTAACATGAGGGGAAAGAGGAGAGTTCTAGAGAAGGGGCAAAGTGGCGTAGGTGGAGTCATTAATGCCCATGCAAGTCGGTGAGGACCCAGGCGACCAAATTCCTACGCCTGGCTCCCAGGCAAGTGTGTCACAAGCAGCTCACAGCAGGCAAATTCTTCAGGGTACCAACCAAACGAACCCCAGGAAGAATCCAGGCAGCGTCCAGTCTAGGCATTTTCGTCTAGGGCTCCATCCAAACGAGCCCTTAGTCCTTTGCTCGTCCTCGAGTAAAGTTCTGAAGGACCAAGATGGTTTATCTTCTTAAGATGTTAATCTGTATACAAATTATTCTGAGCTTCACTTACATATGTGAACATTCATGGCGTCTACCAAATTATCATAGAATTATTGAAAGACAGAATAGTCTAGATTCAAATCAACTTACTCTCCTCCTGGTTTAGGAACTTGGGTTTTGAAAAATAATGTAAAGAAAGTAGCTTAGATCCTCAAGTGATGCTCTCAAAATGCTCTCTGAATTCTTATTTTCTTTCCTCATCCTACCTCTATTTTGATAGGCTTAATATCTGGAGTTCATAGGTGGGAATTAGGTGCTCACTTACCTTGCATATGTTGCTGCATCAAGCCTCGAATCCTTGGAGAGAAGGACATACCCTTAGATCGAATCATGTGCAAGTGTGTGTGTAAGCGTAGATGAAGATGGATCCTAATTCTAAATATTTTTGGTACTCCTTGTATCATGACTCCCTTTGTTGATGGATGAATGATTATTT
>CM041640.1:35978384-36026157 GCA_023333625.1 Bothriochloa decipiens
AGTGATCCATCAGGGTTGTTGGGGGTGGAAGAGGAGTAGAGGAGCATCAAGGCATGATGAGCCATGTGATGAGGCTACTAGGATCAGAATGCTCTTGCTCGAGTGTGGAAGAAAGGAGGAAGAATGTTTGCGCTTTGTCTTGAGAATGAGGGGGACTACATATAGGAAAGTTTAGGCCTCCCTACGCTCATTCAAATCGACCCCGGCGTAATCACCATCAAGACAGACATCAAGACGTGATTCAAAATGCGGTGGCAAAATTTCGAGACGAATGGAGCTGGAGGTGGGCCGGCCGGACCAAGTGGGTTGGCCGGCGCATCCGGAGCTCTTCTTCGCCTGAGCTTTCGTCCCGATACAGAATCATGTTTTTGAATTTTGAAACTACGGTCGGTTTGGTCGATATGATTGTGTAGCACAGACTTAACTCACATAATCCTCATTAAGCAAAGAGATTAAGTCACATTTTTAATCCTCTAAAATATTTTTGTATTAAGCTTTAAACAACAAAACATTTCAGACATAAAAGAATATATTAGGAAATAAAATGCTTGCTTTTGCTTAAAATAAAAATTAATTATTAGCATGATTATTATTTTATAATTAAAAAGAATAGATTAATTAGCTTAATAAACATTTTTTACAATTATTTTTCAAGGCATAATTAAATCTATTCTATCTATTTCTTGATTAAAATTAGAATGGTGAGAAGGCTCAAGGAAGGGTTTCAGTTGCTAACCGTTAACCTTGAAGATATCACCGTCATCATCTTGAATTGTTATCGCTCCATGTGTCGATGTGTCGATGACGGTGTACGGCCCCTTCCATTTGCTCCGCAGCTTCCCTTCACCGAATAATTTTAGTTTGGAGTTGAAGAACAGGACTTGATCGCCCTGTTGGAACTCCTTGAGCTTGATTCAGTGATCGTGCCATCTTTTTTGTTCTTATTTTATATAGTTTGGCACTATGGTAAGCTTTCTCACTCCATTCTTCTAGCTCGGCGATTTGTTTTTGTCTATTTCACCTGGCTAGCTTGAGATCCATGTTCCGGCTTGCCTATTAGGCTCGGTGTTCAAGCTCTATTGGCAAGTGGCAACTTTTCTTGTATACTAGCTGGAATGGTGACATGTCGATAGGGGTTTTGTAAGCGGTCCTGTATGCCCAGAGTGCATCAGGAATCTTATTTTTCCATCCTCTCCCCATATCATTGACCGTTTTATGTATGATATTATAGATTTGCTTATTGGAGGTCTCAGCCTAGCCACTTGTTCGCGGATAGTAAGGTGTAGCAATGTTTTATTTGGCGCCAAGTTCCTTCAGGAATGCTCGGAATGTTTTGTCAATGAAGTGTGATCCTCCATCGCTTATCACCATGCATGGTGTTCCAAAGCAGGGGAAGATTATCTCATGGAACATCTTTCTGGCATGCTTGGCATCAGCTGCTCTGTAGGGCATGGCTTCAACCCACTTGGATATGAAGTTGTTGGTATTTATTAAGTGCAAAAAAATTTGAATGTTATCCGCAAGCACACAGATAAGATACCGATGTAGCACTTCACCAAGATGACCCAGTTTTATATATCGAACCCAAAGGAATGAAAGAAGGGATCTTGATCTATGCTTAACCCCTAAGCACAATCAAGGATGAGATGCTTAGAAGGTTGAGGGAGATGACTAGGGCTATCTAGTTCTACCTGTAGAAAGTATTGCTCTTATCAATCTGCTATGGCATTACTATGGAAGACCGCAAACAGAGTACGAATCTACCACGTAGCCAAATCTCCTGCAAGGCCTATATTCGGGGAGTGGACTACAGAGGACTCAACGAAGCTAAAAAAGTCACCTTCGCGATCTACCACATAGCCCAGAACATAGGAGGCATTCCACAAGCAATCGAACCTAAGCACCATGCTTACGTACGACAACTCTGCTAACCCTAAATCTACCAGGATCAAAGTACTCAAAGAGTTGCAAAAATAGAAGAACAATTACTCATAGACTCATAGAAGTTGACAACCGTAGAAATCTATGATCCAAGCTCTTGGAAAGCTTGAATCCACAGGTACAAGCTGTAGAGGAGCACCGACAGCCCAGGGCTTCCTCAGATCTTCTACCTCTCTCTCTCTTCTAGTTCTAGTTTAAGAATAGATCTAAACCTAACTAGCGGTGTACCAGTCTTCTTCTTGACTGCTAAGCTCTAGAGAGGTAGTCCATTGAAGGGACCCACTCTCCTGAGATCTACTCTGGAGATGAAATATGATTTGTAGATTGGTAGATATCTCTGAGGGGGCGTCTACCCATGCTTATGTAGCCCGGTGGGATGAACCACAACCCTTGGATCAAACCGACTTGAAACAATAGTTGAGATGCGTCGTAGAGGTCGGTTGGAGATCAAACTCTAAAGGTGGATGACAGGTGGGCCCACCTAGGCTGGCCGGCCCCACATGGCAGGCCACTCGGCTTGGCCTAGTGCCAGGTGGCCTTCTCCTTTGCTCTGGTGTCCTCTAGTGTTTTCTAGACCCTTCCCATCAATTCTTGCAAAAGTCCAACTTGATTTGGTTCGGTTCCTTGACTCCTACTCTTCCTCGGTTGTTTATGTTCCCTAAAAATCATAATTCACCAAGCTGTGGAAATTATTATGTTAGTCCAGAAAACTCTTGCTTGGTGATGATTCTGGTGTCTTCTAGAAGGTTAAAAGTGTATCCAAAGTGGACTCTCTTGTCAAGACTCCAAATATAGCAAGTGATATGTCTGTTTCGATCGTCTCGACAAGCTCTTCATAGTGGTATACTCTAATTCTTCATCTGAGGTACTTTTCTATGATAAAACAAGGATAATCCTATAATCAAGTGAAAACACCAACACTCGTGGAACATGTTAGTTTCAATACCCTACAACTATGCTTTATTATCAATCTCAGATGATACTAAGCAACAATTAATAGGTATATTTAATCATTAGTAAGCTCCCCCACACTTAGTCTTTACTCTACCTCAAGGAAAGGTCAGATTAACTTTAACAAAATTGCAAGACAAGATATTAGCAGTAGACTGTTCCTAGTCATCAATGTATACTGCGGGATTCAATGTGTCTACCATAAAACATTTGAGTGGTTGAAAAATGGGACAGCGTGAAACAGAGCCCCTTTCATCCTTTGATCTTGTTACCTGGAGTTTTTTTTGAATAGATTTTTGAAAAGAAAACATAGCATACCTTCTCCATCATGTAGTGCACTCAAATCACTCATTACGTGTGGTATTTATGGAATCTCTCTGAGGCATAAATGATGGATGCCTTGATAATATTCCTACTTCTATAAAGGCTTATATGAAGTTAAAGGTAATTCAAGGAATGGCATACTTACTCTGCATATGTTGCCTAGTCATAACAGGATCCTCGGAGGAACAGTCATACCCTTAGATCAAGATTGTGCATGTGTGCGGAATATTTGGTGGCTAATCCTAATTCTACTTTGCTCCTGGAGAGAACTTCCTTCAAACTTTGCTTTGAAGATCTTGAACTTTCTTCTTTTTTCTTGATTGATATACATTTTAAGTACTTAAAAAGTGGGTCATGGGCTATCTTAATATTCTTTCTTTCTTTTCTTTCTTTGTCTTCTTTTTTGTCATATAGCCTCATGCCAACAAAAACTACAATAGACTTGAAAAAAAATTACAAACTTGAACTCAATCTTGAAGCATTTATTCTGATTCCTAATAATATTTTTGGATCTTCTCCCAGTGTAGGAGATAGATTTTTATCGGTGGAAAGGCATGTTTTTGCATACTCCCAGGGTAGGAGCAGCAAAATATATCTGGGTGTAAGTGAATCTTGATCTTGAGGATATGAGCAATCTCTTGACAAGGGTCTAACACGGGATGACCAAACTCAATGCAATGAAAGTAGCGTATGTGCTGGGTTAAATAATTCAATACATGGCTCTAATAGGCATTTAATCAATACATTGCGTCTCACATCCGGTTCGTAGGTCTTAGCTCGCCCTCACCGCAAATCTACTACCACGGAGAGCCCCGTGGTAGACTGCCGAGTAGATATCATGGACAGTGGCATGCCAGGTAGGGGCTGCGCGATCTGATCTTTAGGCGAGCCAGATGGTTTCCTTCCCTACTTCTATGGATTTTGAGGCGGGCATCACCTTCACCGTCGGGGCGTTCACCTGACCTCTGGTGTAATGACGTCCGTCACATTCACGGGAGCATCGCAGTTGGTCCCAGCACCGTCTGCAGCGCAGCTAGTCCCAGCACCAGCCACGCCAACCACTTCACCAACAGCTCCGATCTTGGGTCCACTCCCGAGGTCGCCCACGCTGCCCATGATGGCCGTAGAAAGGATGGCCACGCCAGCGGTGAATTGGCGGAATCCTCGTTACTAGAGGAGGCACATCGACAACTCCTATCTGATCGACATGATCGATCGGCACGGCACAGGCCTGGTCAAGATCCTAGAGTATGTGGAGTCCGTCCTGCGCGGCTTCACGAAGAATACCTAGATTTCACCCCTGTCCGTCCACGTCGGCGCAGGCATACGAACCGCTCCGACCACTCAGGCCATGCAGATCCAAATCTGCCCGCAGCCCGAGCTCCGCCCCCTGCTCGTCAGTAAGATGGTCCTAACTACAACCAACCACGTTGGCAAGGCCGCCTGAGCCAAACCGGCTTCCCCTGTCGCCAGGATCCTAATCCGGCCGAGGCTTGAGCACCGCCTTCTGATAGCTGAGGAGGTGCACCTCCCAACCAGCAACGGCAAGGGCCTATCAACTAGGTCCGCTGTCAGTGCCGACCAGATTTAGATCTGGTTGCCGCGCGCACTCCACCTCCAGTCAGGCTGGATGAGTTAATTGACGTGCACCAGCGCCGGCGTGGCCCTAACCGCGGCAATGGCCTATACCATCCATATCTAAAGCAGTTGGGAGTTCCGAGTGCAGCTGAGACAACAGCATCAGGCCCAGCAGATGCAACCAGCTGGTCCGGCACCACCAGGCCCAAACGCTGCTGCTACAGGCAGTCGAGCCATCTTCCCCCATGGGTTGGACAACGCAACAGCATCCTACGCAAGGAACCTACAGGTCACCCCCGTACGACGTGACGACCATATTTTGGACCTAGATCCATCTAGGGTTTTGGTTCCCAAAGACCCAAGGTCGGTGGTCAACATGGTGATACTAAAGGACCTCAACACTACATCCACGGGCACTGCTCCGGAAAGAAACACCGTGTCCAATCTGCTTCCACAACTCGACAGATCTCCCTCCGTCTCTTTCGAGTACACCGAGTATCTCCTCTCTGGTGAAGAGAGTCCTGAGGTCTGGGGTCAGGAGCACGTCGAGGAAGAGATCCCAACAACACCAGTACACTAGCCTGAGGCCTCGGATATGGCGCTGGACTTCCCTAAGTATCCGCCTGGATTCAACGGTGTGGTGTTCATGGTCAGCGTCCATGAGTTGCCCGATCCGAATGAAACAGAGTAGGCGAGACAAGAGAGAGAAGAGAGCAATCATGATCGAGCGCAATCACGGCTCGCGGAACAGCAGCAAGCAGATGCTGCCAACAACGGCGGTAATGGTGCCATGAACGATGGCAATGACGCGGCAAACGGCCCACGGCCACGCCGCCTCCACTGAAACCTCCGTGACGAGTTTGACAAGGTTGGGGATCAACCAATCCATGAGACCCCCACGGCTAATATCGACGTCGCCATGGATCGACACAACACCCTTCCCCCGAACACTAGGGGTCGAAGCGATCCGTGATTTCTTGATCGCCACCGAAGAGCAGGTCAACCATCTCCGCTCGACCGATTCCTTGGCCACTTCATACCTGTCGTGGCGATCTCAACACAATCACAGTCTTCATCGTCAGCCTAGGGAGAGCGGCGCCGACAACTCGTCCAATCAAGGAGGACACAACCCTCTCCCCGAGCAGCCTCGCCGGCTAAACGCTGATGACAACCAGCAGGAGGATTGACATGAAGAGTCCCAAGACGACGCTCCACGGGGCAACCGCCAGCGTGGTAATCGCCAGCGTGCTAACCAGCGACGAGATGATAACCGCCGTGCCGAGCAGGAAGTCGAGCAGCATTGAGGCACAGACCTATGCAACCACCTCGACGAACGCTACCGCGCTCGCCAACGCATGAGCGGACCAGCGCCGTTCTTGGAGAACCTCAAGGCCGCGGTCTGGCCGAAGAACATCCGGATCGGCGACGTCAAGATGTGTGATGGAAGGGACGATCCCAAGCACTGGATGATGCTGTATGAAGTAGTCGTCCGAGCGGCCGGTGTCAACGAGGGTGTTATGTAGAATTACCTCCCGGTGGTTCTGAGCAACGTTGGTACCTCCTGGCTGCTACACCAGTGACTCAAAACTATCCACAGCTAGGGTCAGCTCCGTCAGATGTTCATCGACAACTTCGAGCCAACCTGCATTCAGTCGAGCACCAAGTATGCCCTGGCGCAGGTGCACCATTAGCCAAGAGAATCGCTGCGACAATACATCCGGCGTTTCTCCGACACGTAGAACCATGTGACTGACGTCACCCTGGCAGAGGGAATCGACCTCTTCATTCCCGGTTTGGTCCAGCCACGGGGCCTGGATCTCTAAAAGAAGGTGCTTCTCAAGCAACCCAAGACCATGGAAGAGTTCCTCACCATCACCAATAGATACGCCTACCTCAACAATGGGCTAAACGAAGGTGATGTCGCCCCTCCAATCACAACCACCGCCGCGATGATGACCGGGACCGTGACAGCAATCAGGATCGTCGGCCCGATCACCGCCCTGATCGCCACAAAAACTGTCATGATAATCGTGACCCCGACCATCAGGACAACAACCGCTCCATCAAGCGCCGTGGTCGGGAAGGCTACAATGGTGGTCGGCGCAACCGCAACAGCAATGACGACTCTGTCAATGCAGTGAAGGGCCAGAAGCAGGACAATGACGAGGAGCTTGACAAGGTCCTTAGCTAGGACTTCCCTCACCATCCTGGCAAGGGCCACACGTTGGGCGAATGCAGAGTTTTGGCGGATGCACTCAAGATCACCGCCAACAAGAAGCCGCGTACTACCCCCAAAGGCAAGGCCAAGAACGCTGTCCAGCAGGACGATGTCGATGAGGAAGTGCCCCAAGACCCCAATCCATGGCACGCCTATAGGGATCCTGTGAAGAGCGTCGCTGCTGTCATTTTTGGCGGCAAGGTTGGGCCAGATAACACACGAGACAAGAAGCTGCTGACACGGGCTATCACGTCTATCTAGAAGTCCAATGGCCTCGCCAGTTATGTCAGGGTGCCGCCATGGTCCAAGCAGCCCATCTCGTTCAGCTGAAACAATATGTGGGCCAAACTCCCCGATGCTGGTCGGTTTTCGCTGGTCCTCGACTAGGTGATCAACGGCGTCTGGTTCGAGAAAGTGCTCATCGATGGAGGCAGCGCCCTAAACATCCTATTTTTTACTGCTTTTAAGGAGCTCGGTCTAAAGCCAGAGGACCTCCCGCCCTACAACTCTCCATTTTGGGGCATCATGCCAGGCAAGCCGTCGTACCCCTTGGGGCAAATCACTTTGCCCATCCAGTTTGGGACAAACCAGCACTTCCGCATCGACCACATCAACTTCATCATGGCCAACTTTGAGGGGATCTACCACACCATTCTCGGCCAACCAGGGGTTGCCAAGTTCATGGCGGTTCCTCATTATGGGTACCTTGTGCTCAAGCTCGCAACCGAGCAGGGCATCCTGTCCCTGCGTGGCAACGTCTTCATGGTGCGAGAGTGCGAGACAAATGACTATGTAGCGACGGAGGTTGAGGGGTTGAAGCATGTCCTGAACCACACCAGTTTAGAGGTTGAGGAAGCGCCCTCGGCGGACCAAGAGGTTCCAGTCAGTTCTGCTCAGTGTCCCTCCAACACAAGCTGGTCGAGCTCGTCCCCGGCGACTCTTCGAAGACCACAAAGATTGGGGCCACTCTTCCCCCCAAATAGGAAGACGCGCTCATCCAGTTCCTTCGAGAGCACATCAGCGTATTCACGTGGAAACCCGCAGATATGCCAGGTGTTCCGAGGGAAAAGACCGAGCACTACCTTAATGTCTCAAAGACCGCTAAGCCAATCAAGCAGAAAATGCAACGGTTTGCTCATGACTGCAAGGAAGTCATTAGGGTAGATGTAGCCAAGCTTCTAGCAGCTGGCTTTTTCAAAGAGGTGTATCACCTGAAGTGGTTAGCCAATCCGATTCTTGTACTCAAAAAGAATAATGAATGGAGAATGTGTGTTGATTACACTGATCTCAACAAACACTGCCCTAAACAGGCTTTCAATCTCCCTCGAATCAACAAGGTTGTAGACTCTACTACAGGTTGCGAGTTGCTCTCTTTCCTTGATAGCTACTCGGGCTATCACCAAATAGCCCTCAAGAAGGAGGACTAGGAAAAGACCGCCTTCATCATGCCCTTCGATGCTTTTTGCTATATGACCATGTCGTTTGGCCTCAAGAATGCCGGAGGTACCTACCAGCGGGCTACCCAGGCCTTCCTTGAACACGAGATCGCCGACGACCTCGTCGAAGCATACGTAGATGACGTGGTGGTGAAGACCAGGGAATCCCACACGTTGGTCGATAACTTGCGATGAACCTTTGCGGCCCTCAACAAGTTTCAATTTAAATTAAACCCCAACAAGTGTATCTTTGGTGTTCCTTTTGGGATTTGCTGGGCAACGTAGTCAGTTAGGATGGCATATGCCCCAATCGCGAGAAGGTCCAAATCGTGTTGGATCTACAACCACCACAATGCGTCAAAGACATATAGAAACTTAATGGGTGCATGGCGGCCCTGAGCCGCTACATCTCACGGATGGGCGAAAAAGGTCTCCCCTTTTTCAAACTTCTCAAGGCAAAGGCGAAGTTCAAGTGGACGGAAGAAGCCGACCAGGCTTTCAACCAGCTCAAGGAGTACCTTGTGACTCCCCCAGTACTCACGGTTCCATGAGCAGGCGAGGAGCTCCTCCTCTACATAGCCGCTATGAACAATGTGGTCAGTATTGTGATGGTGATCGAGCACGAGGAACCCGGGCATGTCTACGGTGTGCAACACCCAATATACGACATTAGCAAGGTTCTCAACGAATCCAAACAATGTTACAACCACGTCCAGAAGTTGCTCTATGCGTTGCTGATCACCAAAAGGAAGCTCCTCCACTACTTCTAGGCTTTCAAGATCACGGTGGTCACGGAGGCTCCACTTGGTGACATCTTGCGCAACAAAGATGCCAGCGGCTGTATTGTCAAATACGCGTTAGAACTCTATGCGTTGACGCTTAAGTTTCATAGTCGGAAGACTGTCAAATCTCAGGCTCTGGTTGATTTCATTGTGGAGTGGTCAGACATTAACCTACCCCCGGTTGATACAAATGCTGATCACTTGCAGATGCACTTTGATGGTTCCTTGAACATCGATGGTGCTTTGGGCAGGCGCCTACTTTATATCTCCGTCCAAGGACATGCTCTGCTACGTCTTGCGTGTCCACTTCAGGGCATCCAATAACGTGGCTGAGTATGAAGCTGCTCTGCACGGCCTCCGCATTGCAGTCGAGTTAGGTATAAAACAACAACTGGTGTACGAAGATTCTTCTCTTGTCATTTGACGGGTCAACAAGGACTGGGACGTTGCCCACGAGAAGATGGATGCTTACATGGCCGAGATATGTAAGCTGGAGAATAAGTTCTATGGGCTGGAGTTTATCCATGTACCTCGTGTCAAGAATATAGGTGCTGACGAGCTATCCAAGCTCGAATCATCTCGAGCCGAGGTACCTCCTGGTGTATTCATCAAAGATTTGATCAAGCCTTCGATCCCCGATCAGGCTCATGATGCACCCGTGCCTAGTCCTGCTGCCGACCAGCTCGTAGCGGTGCTCAGTGGCAAGGCTAAGGAGGTTGAGCAGAGGTAACCCGACCAGCAGGGATCTGACGACGGTAGCGAGCAGCCACCGGCTGATGAGCCAGCTGAGCAGGCAGCGCCTCCCCAGCCTGACTGGAGAGAGCCCTTTGTTAGATACCTGAATGACCACCCCATTCCGGAGGACAAGATTGAAGCCCAACAACTAATCCGTCGAGCCCGTACCTATCTTATGGTCAATGGTGACCTGATGCGCAAGGGTCCCAGGTCCGTGATTTTTCAGAAGTCCATCACCCAGAAAGAGGGTATCGAACTCCTAAAAAATATTCACGCCGGCACCTGTGGTAACCACGCTGCATCCCGGACGCTGGTCGGCAAAGCCTATAGAGCAGGTTTCTACTGGCCGACAGCCGTTACTGACGCAGAAGATTATGTGTGCCGGTGCAAGAATTGCCAGATGTTCACCAAGCAGATTCATGTCCCTGCACATGAACTCCAGACCATCCCGATCGCTTGGCCTTTCTCATGCTAGGGACTTGACATGATCGGTCCCTTCAAGAAGGCTCTTAGCGGTCATACGTGTGTCTACGTGCTCATCGACAAGTTTTCCAAGTGGATTGAGTACAAGGCCGTCAAGAAAGCCACAACTGAAAAGGCAGTGCAGTTCCTTGATGACGTCATCCATCGGTTTGGTGTGCCGAACAGCATCATTAGTGATCTAGGCACCCAATTCACCAGCGACGCGTTTTTTTGACTTCTGCGACGATCTAAGCATCAAAGTCAAATACGTATCCATCGCCCATCCTAGGGCCGATGGACAGGTGGAGCGAGCCAACGGCATGATTATTGACGCGCTATGCAAGCAAGTCTACCAAGATGACAAGGACCTCAAACCTGGTCGGTGGCTCAAGGAATTGCTTGCTGTGGTCTGGAGACTGCGTACCTAGCCTTGTCGCAACACAGGGGTGTCCCCATACTTCATGGTGTTTGGATCCAAGGCTGTCCTACCAGCTAAGGTTGCCTTCCAATCACCACACGTCGTGCTCCATGATGAAGAAGCCTCCAACAAAGCTAGGGAAGTGCATGTTATAGCCAAAGAGGAGCAAGCGTTATTCATGGTCATTACTACAATCGCAATGTCAAGGGGAGGTTATTCGTGGTCAGCGACCATGTGCTGCGACGAATTCAGAACACAGATGGTTTGCACAAGCTGTCTTCCAGATGGGAAGGGCCATTTAGGATTAAGGCTGTTACATGCCCAACGTCCTATCGGCTAGAGACATTGAAGGGCATTGAGGAGGATAATTCATAGCATATCAAGCACCTCATATGCTTCTACCCGTAGAATAAGATATGTACCCTGTTTCTTTGTTTTATTCAAGAATTAATAAAGTCCTTTGTCCTTTGTTTCTTCCTGTTACAAGCTTTGCATCTGTGCACTATCTGTCATACATGCGCCCTGCATAAATCACAATTAAACTTTATTTCCTGCCCGCCGAGAACGGCTTGACAAGGCACTGCGTCTCGATCATCTTATGATGTGTTACAGCTTCGCGCTACATGGCACTAGAAGATTCGGCAGTCGCTCTCTAACGATACTAGGTACCTAGTGATCCTGGCGGTCCTACGCTGTTCACTAGCGCATCCCTATGTCACCTAACAAAGTTAGCTTGCTTCGAGGGTGGGGGCAAAACTTAATTGTCAACATTTCTTTCTATGAACTATGCATATCATGCATTTTAAAAAAACGGCAATATGTTTATCACCCATTTAAACAGCCTACCTGGCTGCATCAAAAGGCTAAAATTTTATGAGCAACCAGTGCTCGACACAACTTACAAACAGTGTTCTAACATAAATACATTGTTTATGGCCTAGTGACCATCACCGCCTGCTGCAGGATCTTCGATCAGCGTCATGTCTTCAACAATGGTGGTGGCAGTTGGGCCAGACGAGTCCCGGAGCTCTTTGGCTTCTTCGTCAAGAACCTCTGGAGGGATCAACTACTCGATGGTTGCCAGCTCCACGTTTCGGTAGTTGGCACAGACCACGGCGAGCACGGTGGTGGCCACATAGCGCCCAGCTCTCGCGATGAATTCCTGCAGTGCCAGCCACAACCTCCTACACTGGTCGGCGATAACAATAGCCTCGCCTACAGGGTCGGTGGGGTGCTCCGCTCCTCGGAAGACGGTCCTAAGCACTAGCCTGGTGTGGTGGGTCATCGCCTTGATCTTTCCTTGGAGAGAGGCGTTGGCATCCTCCCGTACCTAGAATTGGGCCATGTGGCGCTCCCTCATATCTATAACACATACAAATGGTGGTTTAGCATACACCGGTCAGCCCTGTATGCAGTAGACAAAATTAATATCGCCTGACTTACCAGTCAGCTCCGCGATCTGCGCTACGTCTTCTTTCGCTTTCTCCGCCGCTGCCTCCTTTTGGTCTAGCAGGCTGGAGATCTCCATGGCCATCGACGCATTCTGGCTGTTCAACCCTACAGTAATGCATATAAGTATGCAGCCAATGTCAGTATGCATGGTGTGGTCAGAGAACTTACGTTCGTTGTCAGCCTCAAGGGCCTCCACCCTCCCGCGCAGAGAAGCAAGGTTGTCTTCGTGCTGGATCTCCCACTCCTGGTACACACGCTATTGCGGGATGTCGGTATGAGGGACCCGAGGTGGCACTCTGGGTACCTCCTCCATCCCGCCTGGTCTGCAGCGCGACAGGACGGACAACCCACAACAATTTTCCTCCTGGGGACTACCCGCCCCCAGGAGAGTCCGCTGGCCTGGGTGGTGTCGCCGTGCTACTGGCGGCTGCCGCCTCCCTCGTGGACTGGGCTGTGTCGTGAGCCGGAGCCTGCTCGGTGGCTGGTGGGGGCGTGGTCTGCCCAGACGCAGGGTGTTGCACCGTCTCTAATAGGGCACGACTGTTGGATCATCACATATAAGTCATAAAGATGTCTGGCACCAACAGAACAGGTATTCAGATAAACAATGCCATGACAAAATGACACGACACTTATGCTAGTGTCCGCCGAAATCCTCCCCTAAACTGCGGGGCTGCTCCCCCGCCAGAAGCTCCTGCGGTCCCGCCTGTCGCCCCGCTGCCACGCCCGGGGACTTGGCCCGATGCCGCGCTGGCTGCGTCCGTCCCGGTGGGCTGTACCAGTGGAGTCAGCCCCCTTGCCGCTTCTCGGTGCCCTGGAGATGAGGCTTCCCTGGCTGGTGGCATCGCCACCCCGTGTGACGCAAGCGGCGGTGTTGGTGGTGGTGGTGTAGACCCCCGGCCTACTCCGGCCGGGTTGTTGAAGCAGTCCCTCCTGATGAGGGGGAGGAGGTGGTGGCAGTGCGTGCCGCGGTGACCTCGTGGTCGATGTCATTGTCGAGGGCCTCGGCGTCCCCTCCTCCTCGTCTGAGGCGTCGTCGCCTGACGCTTCCTCTGACGCTCCTTCAGCATCACGAAGTCATCGGAGTCCAACAACTCTAGGGTGGTCGGGGCACCCCTCTTCTTGCTCCCCCTGCTCCGCCGTCTAGGTTCAACTAGCCCCGGACAGGAGCGTGGAGGGCCTTTTCTTCTCGACGGCAGCCGACATTGGCCGCTTGCCCGCTGCTTGGCGCCTTGCCTGAGCAGCGGGGATCTCGTCTTCTTCAGGGCTGGAGGTGTCCACTGTCTCCTGCCCTGCTCTGGCCCCACTCTGGTAGCGGGCCTCCTCAGGTCTGCACTAATCGGCTAGTGCCTCCCCCTGAGGCCACTGCTCTACCGGCGGAGAAGAATAGTGCTCGATCCTGTCCGAGCAGTGTCTGTCAGTCAGACATGAGATGTTATATGCATTACAATCAAACAACAATGTATAAGACAACAGAAAGTACCACCATTGACTTACTAGTGGTGGTTGTCGGGATATGTCGTAGGGCTATGCACGCTCTTATGGATAGCTGGTCTCCTGACTGAACTTCTCAAACAGAGATGCCATCCGACGGTTCAGTGCTTCTAGCATCAGTCTCTCCCGAGTCTGACGGGAGGGGTCGGCATGTTCGGTGTACTCAAATAGATGGTTCACCCACTCCTTGCAGGGCTGGATCTGACGCACTAGCCATGTCCCAGCTACCAGTGGAACATTGACATGCTTATTGTCAATTAACTGCAGCAACACCCTCACCTGATACATCTCATTCTTAGATGGTTTATCGGACCACATGGGATTGAACTCTGGCACCTGATTCACGTCACATGGCACTCTCCTCCCCTCCACATCCTGGCTCATGTAGAACCAGCGGGTGAACCAGCTCTTCTACGCCGATTGATGGGAAAAGTCCAGCCACTGTCTCTTCATCCCGTCTCGCAAGCTTAGGTAGCAGCTCCCTGCAATCTAGGACCCCCCGGTCTCCGGCCCTTTCTTCCTCAGCAGGTAGAAATGGTGGAATAGATTGAAGTATGGAGGGATGCCCAGGAAGCACTCACAAAATGTGATGAAGATGGAGACGGAGAGGATTGAGTTGGGGTCTAGATTGCAGATCAGAATCCCCAAGTAGATGCAAAGATCCCGCAAGAACCCATTCATGGGTTGCCCCAATCCCCGCGTCATGTAATCTCGAAGACTATGATTTCCCCATCTCAGGGTCGAGGGGAGTCCTCACCTCGTGGCTCGCGCCATACCTCCATCTCCTGCGCCGAAAGCAGCCCCTTGTCGGTGAGCGCCTGCAGCGACTCCCACGTAGAGGTCGACTGCTGCCAATGCCGCCCGAATCTGTTAGATTCGGATCCCTTCGCCACCTTCTTGGCTCCCCTCCTTGTCATCTCCTCCACGGATGGTGGGTCGACGAGTGAGCGGTGTGCGGTGGTGGTGTGGATGCGCTAGATCCATCCGACTGCCTTGCGCGGCGGCTGACGCAGTAGTGGCAGTGGGCGATGCAGCGGCAGCAGCAGTTGCGAGGATGTAGATGAAGCGGAGCGCTCAAGAGAGTGTGGCGACTGCAGAATAGAAATGAATGAAACGCGGAACCATTCCGCCCAGAGGTGGCCGCTTATTATAGGAATCGGATGACGTCGCTTTGACTTCTAGGGTTGGACTCGCTGACTCATGTGGACATGGCCTTTTTTATTCCAATGGGCTGTACTAGTCCCCGAGTGCGGATGTGGGCCATGGGATTCTTTATTCCCCTATACACTTTCCCCGATTGTCCTTACCCTAAGTTGGCACGTGCCTGGTAATCTTAGGATTGTTCCCTGGATTTCTCTTTTGAATACATACTTCTTTCCAAATTTGTTCTAGATTTTTTATACTTAAATCTGGGGACTGATTTCTTGGGTTACATAATTTATTTCCCACACCTAGGGACTACGCAGTAGCTTGCCACCCAGTGGGGCCCACGGACCATGGGTTCTCGGTGTCTCTTGACCTGATCGAGCCTATCCTATGTTCAAGGCACATCTGGGGACTGTGTAGTAGCTTGCCACCCAGTGAGGCTCACGGACCATGGGTTCTTAGGTGTATCTTGACCCGATCGAGCCTGTGCTATGTCCAGGGCACACTTGGGGACAATGCTACAACTTGTCCTTTAGTACTGACTATGTCTAGTTAGTGCTATCATGAGTTTTTTCTTAAAAGCTCAATACAACATTTTCTATCTTCTATCGAGCTTGGGGACTATGTGGGCCCATGTCACCTCGCGGTGACTTGGGCCTATCTTCTGTTCGTAGTTTGTTTCCTACCCGTACAGTTGGTTCATGTTAATATCTCAGTGATAATATCTATCACGTGTTAACGTGGGCCCACGTCCTAGGACATGAAAAGAATTTTTCTTTTTCTTAGAACACCATGCATCTTTCAACAGATCACCTTCCTTAACGGGAGTAGTGGTCGGGAGCAGACTTACGAACTACTGGGGAGAAACCTAGACAGCATCTTCGCTGGTCGATGTGACTCGGTCAACATCGTCGCTGATCAGGATCGCGTGGTCTGCAACTTCACTGCTCAACATCATGTGATCTGCATCTTCACTGCTCAGCATAGGTCAAGACGGTGACTTCCTCAAGATACATGGTGCTCGGGGACTAGCTGTGGGAGGTGTAAACCCATATACCCTCACGGCTAGACTTTGGGCTGCTCGGACCAGACGACCTAGATCACAAGATGGAGGTCAGTCCATCACCACCCTGGCCGGTGGGCCGGACGACAAGACAAAGCCCGTGGTCTGCTATCACCCTGGTCGGTGGGCCACGCGGGTCCTAAAGGCTACTTGGCATGCAAGGAGTCTTAGTCGGTTAGATCTATTTGTAATCTCCAAGATACGGAGCAATGTAACCGACCACAGGGAAACCCTAGATATGTAACCTTACCCCCCACTATATAAGGCGGGCAAGGACCCCCCTAGAATGCATCTTGATCTGGTCTCCGGTACTCATCAATACAGCAGCAGAGACGCAGGACGTAGGACATTACGCTTCTGAACAGCCTAAACCTGGATAAACCCTTGTTTGTCTTGGTTGTTTTGTGTCGCACATCCGGTTCGTAGGTCTTAGCGCGCCCTCACCGCAAATCTACTACCTCGGGGAGTCCCGTGGCAGACTGCCAAGTAGATATCGTCGACAAATACCTTATCTCCCGAGGCGAAGTTCTTCGTCTTGATCCTCTTGTCATGCCATCTTTTGGTCCTCTCTTTGTATATCTTGGAGTTATGACAAGCTTTTTCACGCCATTCATCAAGCTCTGAGAGTTGCATTTGACGCTTGACTCTAGCTGCTTCTAGATCCATATTTCATCTTTTGATCGCCCAGTGAGCCTTGAATTCTAGCTCGACAGGCAAATCGTAGATGAGTTGATATGGAGACATCCCCAATGTTGTTTTGTAAGCCGTTCGATAGGCCTACAATGCATCGGGTAGCTTGTTCTTCCACTTGGCTCCCATCTCATTGACTGTCTTCTGTAGAATGCTCTTGATCTGCTTGTTTGATGTTTCTGCTTGGCCACTTGTCTGAGGATGATAAGGAGTAGCAACATTATGATGGACCCCATGTTTCGTCAGGTACTTGCGAAAGTTCCTGTCGATAAAGTGAGTGCCTCCATCACTAATCACCATCCTTGGAACTCCAAATCTTGAAAATATTATTTCTTCAAACATCTTATTGGAGTTACTTGAATCAGAGGTTCTGCATGGAATGGCTTCAACCCATTTGGAAATGTAGTCAACTGCAACCAGAATATACTCAAAATTCCCATATTTTGGAAAAAGTTCCATGTAATCAATTCCCCGACAGCCAAAGAGTTCAATCTAGAGGTTGTTAGTCAGTGGCATGGCATCTCTTGAATTGATGTTGCCTTGTTTTTGACATGCTCTACATCTTTGGATGAATTCTTTTGTGTCTGCATACATGGTTGGCTAGAAAAATCCGCTTTGCCAGCTCTTCGAATGTGTACGAAATGCTCCATAGTGTCCTCCATAGGGTGCTGAATAACATCTTTCAATGATTTTGATTCCTTCTTCAATTGGTACACATCTTCTAAGTAATCCATTTGCACAGATTCTGAAGAGGTACAAATCATCCCATAGGTGAACACGACTCTCATAGATGAGCTTCTTCTTGTCTCCGCTTGGCCTGAAACTATAAAATTAACAATATCTACAAACTAGGGGTCAGTAGTAGAGACTTGATAAAGCATATCATCCAAAAGTGAATCATTGATGGCCAATTCTTGTGGTTTTCAATTTGCATCCTTGATAGGTGATCAGCAATAGAATTTTCTACTCCCTTTTTATCTTTAATTTCTAAGTCAAATTCTTAGAGTAACAAAATCTATCTTATCAAGTGGGGTTTAGCATCTTTCTTGGTGAGCAGGTATTTAAGAGTAGCATGATCAGTATAAACAGTTACCTTAGCTCCTACCAAGTAAGATCTAAATTTATCAATAGCAAAAACAACAGCCATGAGTTCTTTTTCGGTTGTTGCATAATTAAGTTGTGTCCTGTCAAAGTTTTGCTAGCATAAGCAATTGCATGATGTTTCTTATCTTTACATTGCCCTAGCACAGCACCTACTGCATAATTACTTGCATCACACAGGATCTCAAAAGGCAAAGACCAATCAGGGGGTTGAATGATCAGTGCAGAAGTGAGTGCTTTTTTCAAAGTTTAAAAGCTTTAAGACAAGCATCATCAATTCAAAAGGAACATCTTTAGTCAAATGATTAGTAAGCAGTCTAGTAATATGTGAGAAATCTTTTATAAACCGATGATAAAAACCAGCATGGCCAAGAAAACTCCGTATTCCTTTCATATTCATAGGTGGAGGTAGTTGTTCAATTACTTCAATTTTAGCTCCATCTACCTCAATTCCATGCTCAGAAATTAAATGCCTAGCACTATGCCTTCTCTAACCATGAAATGATATTTTTCCCAATTAAGGACTAAGTGCTTTTCTTCACATCTTTGCAAAACTTTATCTAAATTTTTAAGACAATCATCAAAGTTTTTCCATAAATAGAAAAGTCATCCATGAAAACTTTCACAATCTCTTCAATCATCTCAGAAAATATAGACATCATACATCTTTGAAAAGAAGCAGGGGCATTACATAATCCGAAAGACATTCTACGATAAGCGTCAGTTCCATATGGACATGTAAAAGTGGTTTTGTTTGGATCATTCAGATGGATTGGAATCTGATGATATTTAGAATATCCATCAAGAAAACAAAAGACAGCGAAAAGTGATTCGCCAAACGCTCTAACATTTCATCAATGAAAGACAGTGGAAAGTGATCTTTCTTTGTTGCCTTGTTGAGTTTTCTATAATCGATACACATTCGCCATCCAGTGATGGTTCTTTGAGGAATTAATTCATTCTTTTCATTCCTCACAATAGTCATGCCTCCCTTCTTAGGCACAACTTGCACAGGGCTTACCCACTCACTGTGTGGCACAGGATAAATAATCCTGACGTGTAACAGTTTCAAAACCTCTTACTTAACCAGTTCTCTCATCGCATTATTGAGCCTCCATTGAGTACGGTGAGTACAAAGGGCAGGCTTAATCCCCTTGAGATCTTGGGGTGAATAGCCAAAAGTTGATCTGTGTTTCTCTAAAATAGTGATTAAGCGAAATATCTCTTCTGAAGAAAGTTTATCGCTTATAATCATGGGAGTGTTCGAATCATCGTTAAGAAAAATGTGATGAAGTCTAGGAGGTAGAGGTTTCAGCTCAATGGGAGGCTTAGGGGGTTCTTCAAAAGGATCTAGAGGTTGTGGAGGTTGGTCCTCCTCTTCCTCTATGAAAAGATGAGCATCTTCTTCTAATTTAGGTTCTGTTAAAGATTCTAAAGATGCTGCCTTAACCTCTTCCATCGGGGTCTGGCTCTAAACAGGTTTCACTCTCAGCATTTAAGGAATGGATGATGGGCAATGGAAATTAAAGATTTTTCCCAAGACAAATGTTTAGTTTCCCTGTATGCCCTTCATGAATAAGCCTTTCAATTGGTTGGCCTATCAACAGGTTGAACTCAATGATGTCAAAGATGTAAAAACTCAAATTTACCAGTGTCATCTACCCAGATAGGTAAGACATATAAAATTCCTAAACAAGGAAGAATATGTCCTGAAGGGCTTTTTAAAAGTTTTGATGTTGGGGTTAATGGCATGTATGATAGTAAATCTTGAGCAAACATTGCATACATGATATTAACACCTACAACTAGATTGTATAAGGCATTAAAAGGGTCTTCATGAATTTGGCAACAAATGGAAGTAGAAGGTGAATCTAAACAAATTACATCAGAGGAAAACTTTGACTCTTCTAACCATTCGTGGCTTATCACGGAGACTAACTCTTTTGTAGCCTATTGTAAGAAAGCTTGATCAGTCACATCTAAAGGTTTTTCTAAAGGTTTTGGATTTCGAGGCTTTCTTACCATATGATATTTTGAGGTATCACCAAACTCGGTGAAATAATCATCCTTGAAATTAAAGATCTCTGAACTGGAGTTTCCTCCTCATTAGAGTTTAAGATAGCTGAAGTTGATGGATTGGAAAGGATTTCTGGTTCAACTATCTGAGTTTCTTTCTCTTCTAAGAACTCTATGGGCTCAGCTTCAGGTGTGGATTCAGCAATTTTGAGCAATAGCTCTCTTGCTGTGGGCGCAGATATGTGCAAAAAAGGTCCATTAGAAGCTAAGTTGAGAAAAGAAGAAGTTTCCTTTCTTAGACGTAAATAAGAATGTTGAAGAAGCACAGGGTCTGGAATGCATAAGGATGGACCTGAACAGACAAGATTATCAAAATGCTCCCAAGCAGCAACTAGAGATTCATTTTCCTTTTCAGCAAAAGATAAGATCTCTAAGCATAGTTTTGCGATTTTAGAAACAGGAAAGAAGTCTAGGAAAAAGCTAGAACAAAGAGCTTCTCAATTCCCTCCCTTACTCGATGCGGTTCTAGAATACCAGATCTTAGCCCTTCCTTCCAAAGAGAAAGGAAAAAACTTCCATCTAAGGGTTTCATCAGACATGCCTTTAATATGAAGACATTCACAGGTCTGTTCGAACTCGTTAATGTTAGTATGAGGATTTTCGTCTTCCTTGCCTGAAAAGGTTTGGTTTTGGACCATCTCTATTAAGCATGAGCGTAGCTCAAAGCCATTAGAAAGGATAGGTTTGTCGGATGGTGGTGGCTCTGAACCTACGGTTCTAGGAAAATGGCAAAATTGGATAGGGGTGGAATCCTTTGAATCTTTGAAAGACTCTGAGAAATCCATGGCATAAAAAGAATAAATAAAATAAAAGGAAAATAAAAGTACAATACAAGATTAAGCAAGACTCGAGATCAGCTAACAACTGTTTCCCGGCAACGGCGCCAGAAATGCTTGTTGATATTTATTAAGTGCAACGAAAATTTGAAAGTTATCCGCAAGCGCACAGATAAGATACCGATGTAGCACTTCACTAGGATGACCCAGTTTTAAATATTGAACCCAAAGGAACAGAAGAAGGGATCTTGATCTATGCTTAACCCCTGAGCACAATCAAGGATGAGACGCTTAGAAGGTTGAGGGAGATGACTAGGGCTATCTAGTTCTTCTTTTAGAAAGTTTGCTCTTATCAATCTGCTTTGGGATTACTATGGAAGACTGCAAACAGAGTACGAATCTACAACGTAACCAAATCTCCTGCAAGGTGTAACACCCTAAATTTTGCATGATTTTAAAATAGCTAAATTGATTTATTTTATGCTATTTATGTGAGGATTAAACATAGGAGAATAATAATTTTTTATGAAAATAAAATCCATCATAAGGCTAAATACATTGTTGATGTATTCATGCTAGTGCATATTTATTTTGTATCGTTTGGTTTTGAGCAAAATTCAAATGGATTGTGATTTCTATTTGAAAATGCTTTGGGAGAATAGTTTAAGTAACAGCAGCAGCCCATGCGCGCCTCCCCTCCACCTCACTGCCAAGCGGGCCCCACCACATAATTTTCCACCTCCAGTCGCCGTAGGCCTCCGCCTTTACCGCTTCCACGTGCGGACCAAGCTCCATTGCAGACCACACCATGCGCATGAACCAAGGGGCCACGCGCGACCAAGCTCCGCTCCAAGCCCCTCGCGACCACCGCACCCGCGCGACTCGCAGCAGCTGCGATGGAGCACGGTCCACGCCGGTCTGAGAAGATCCGCCATACTCGGCATGAAGCCGAGACCGCGAGCCCGCTGCTCCACTCTCCCCTCTGGTCTTCTTAGCTCTCGCATCTCACAACCGCCTAGCTCCTCACCACCCATTCGCGCTCCTCAGTCCCTCTCCATCGCTCCAGTGCCGCAATCACCATTGCCGGACTTCACCCCGCCACCGGCAACCGCCCTGCATAGACCACCTCCGACCTCGCTATTCTCTCCGTCGGACTCGCGGGCGGATACCGGGCCCTCGCCACCACTTCCCGGCGTCGATTCCCGCCCACGGCAACGCCGTCCCGACCTCGCCGTTGACGCCGTTCGCCCCTCTCCGTCGCACGCCGTCCCCGTTCCTCCCTGGCCTCCATCTTCTTCACTGGTGAGCTCACGTCGAGTCCCTCTTTCGATCTGTACCTATCCCATGCCATTTGGTGGCCGGAATCGCCCTTTGGGTGAATGCCGACGAAGTCCCGGTGATGCTCCGCCGTCTGGAACCTACCGCCGGCGACCTCCTCCTTCCCAACTACTCTGAGCCGTTCATCTCGCAACCAAAGGCTAGGATTAGAACCCCATACCCAACCGGTATACACCGCGTCCATGACCTATGGACTTGGTCCACACCACCAGGTCAACGAATCCACACGCACACGTGGTGGACTGCACCACTAGCACAGCGCAACGTGGCGTACCGTCAGCGCCCCGCCAGCAAAGTGCTACCAGGCCGTGCATTTGTCTTTTACGTTTTCTCCTTTAGAAAGTGTAGTTTCCGCTTAACAGTTTCAAAATACACTTTTAGTTATTTATAGTTTTGCCACTGCATTCAAATGCCTATAAAATCCTCATTTTAACTCCGTTTTGAACCGTTCAAATTTCGTTAGATTCGTAATATCGTAAACTACATGATAGTGTCACTGTTATCACTGTTTTCAACTTTTAAAATTTGAGCTTATATTAAATTCGTTATTATATAATAGGAAATCTTAATAAATTCATAAGTTCTCCGTTTTAAGTCCGATTTTAGTGATTTTCGCGTCTATTATTCGTAGCGACGTGTAGAATATTTTTATAGGCTTTTGAACTTGTTTTCTCTCTATTGGTGTACTGTTCTAATTATATCTTGTTTTCTTCGTGCATGATTGTCTATGGATGATTATGTGTTGATGTATTATCGAGTATAGATGGTGAGCTATATCACGTTGATCAGGAGCAGTATTTTGAAGATTAGCAGTACCAGTAGGAGTTTGATAATCAAGGCAAGTATAGTTTGGGTTTTCCTTCTATGACTATGATCTATGTGGCTTAATTAATGTTTAAGCAACAAATGATAGAAATGATATTTTAGCAACTTGAGGATTTATCTGTAAGTGATTTATCATGGATTTACTGTGCAACTATGAGGGCTATATGGTTCTGGCTTTAGTTGTTTAAAAGACCTTTTCTAACTTGTTAGAGGTTACCCGAAAGGTGCACGGGGGTGTGACTCAGGTTGGGTGTAGTGCGGCTTCTATCCTAATGAGTATAGGCTGCGAGTCGTTGTGCCATTAGGAAGGAGGGCCCTACATTTGCAGATCACAGAAACCTTAGCGGCCCTAATTTGTTAGACGAACTTTTAAATGGCTTTATATGATTTTGGGTGTTGGGCCTTGTAAACCCATGTATTTGGAAGCCATGACTCATAGTGAAAGTGTACACCTCTGCGCAGAGTTTAAATCGATATATCGTCCGTGCCCACGGACAGGGCGGCCTTGACACATTTACATTTAGATAATGACTTATTGTTAGCATGTTCATCTTTTTCCGTTTTAAGCTTTATATTATTTATGTTACATTAATCATGAGTTAATGGGATCAAAACTTCTTGCTATACTTGTTGAGTACGTTTGTACTCACGCTTGTTTATATTTCATTTTTTAGAAAATCCCGGATGGGTAACAGATCAAGGCTACAATGAGGATTACCGCTAGGTGTACTAGACTTGTGCTCAACCAGTCGGCGTACCCGATCTTGGAGTTTTCGCATTGAGAGTTATCATAGTTTTTGTTGTAATAATTTTAAGAATGATACTATTTGTTATGTAATAAGCATTGTGTTGGTACATTCCAACAATTTGTCACTTATGTGCATGACCGATCTAGGGTGCACATAAGGTTTAATACATCCAGTTTTATTCCTTCAAAATTTGGGTATGACACAAGGCCTATATTTGGGGAGTGGACTACAGAGAACTCAACGAAGCTAAAAAAGTCACCTTCGTGATCTACCACCTAGCCCGGAACCTAGGAGGCATTCCACAAGCAATCGAACCTAAGAACCACGCTTACGTACGACAACTCCTCTAACCCTAGACCTACCAGGATCAAAGTACTCAAGGAGCTTCAAAAATAGAAGAACAATAAGAACAATTACTCACAGATTCATAGAAGTTGACAACCGTAGAAATCTCTGATCCAAGCTTGAATCCGCAGGTACAAGCCGTAGAGGAGCACCGACAAGCTCGGGGCTTCCTCCAGATCTTCTACCTCTCTATCTCTCTTCTAGTTCTACTTTAAGACTAGATCTGAACCTAACTAGAGGCGTACTAGTCTTCTTCTTGATTGCTAAGCTCTAGAGAAGTAGTCCATTCAAGGGACTCCTCTCCTGAGATCTACTTTGGAGATATGATTTGTAGATTGGTAGATATCTCTGAGGAGAGTCTACCCATGCTTATATAGCCTGGTGGGATGAACCGCGGCCCTTGGATCAAACCGACTTGAAACAATGGTCGAGATGCGTCATAGAGGTTAGTTGGAGATCGAACTCTGAAGGTGGCTGACAGGTGGGACCCACCTGGGCCGAGCGGCCCCACATGGCAGGCCGCTCGGCCTGGCCCAGTGCCAGGTGACCTTCTCCTTTGCTCTGGTGTCCTCTGGTCTCTTCTTGAACCATCTCGTCAATTCTTGCGGAAATTCAACTTGGTTTGGTTCGGTTCCTTGACTCCTACTCTTCCTCGGTTGTTTCTGTTTTAATCCCTGAAAAATCAAAATTCACCAAAGCTATGGAAATTATTATGTTAGTCCAAAAAACTCTTGCTTGGTGATGACTCCGGTGTCTTCTAGAAGGTTCAAAGCATATCCAAAGTGGACTCTCTCGTAAGGACTCCAAATATAGCAAGTGATATGTCCATTTCGACCGTCTCGATGAGCTCTTCATAATGGTCTGTTCTAATTCTTCATCTTAGGTACTTTTCTATGATATAACAAGGATAATCCTGCAATCAAGTGAAAACACCAACACTTGTGGAACTTGTTAGTTTCGATACCCTACAACTATGCTTTATGATCTATTTCAGATGTTATTAAGCAACAATTAATAGGTATATTTAATCATTAGTAAGCGTCAACAGTAGTCGACGGCAACAAGTATGTACTCGTAATCTTGGGACTTCTGGAATGGTCCCATGTAATCAATGCCCCACACATCAAATATTTCTATTTGAAGGTTGTATTTTAGGGGCATCGGATTGCGTGTTGTGATGTTGCTTTGGCATTGACAATTCTGACACCTCTGAATAAATTCTTTGGTGTCCTCGTACATTGTTGGCCAGAAGAATCAACACTGCCAAATCTTGGTTTATGTGCAGAATACTCCGTAATGACCTCCGTACGGTGCGAAATGGCACTTCTCAATAATTTGCAGTCCTTCAGCTATCGATACACATCTTTGTTGGCAATTCTCAACGTCGCCACCAAAGATTGGTAACGGTGCCAGAAATGCCTGTGGCGTATTTCTTATGTCCATTAGATTATTTCGCAGGCGCACAGAATATACCAATGTAGCACTACATCGAGGATGAGTATTCCAAGGTATCATTATCTATTTTATCCCAAGGGAAAGCAGTAGCTAGGAATATTTAATAAAAGGGGAGAGATACCCTTATGTCTACTACAATTTAATATCAACTAGTGAAGAAGGGGGGTAAATGAGTTATAGGAGGGATGGATAAATGAGATAGCAAAAAGTGTAATCTAAAGATAACTAGTAGAGTGTTAGCTAGGTGGGAGGACAAAGAGTGAGTAAAGGACCGTATGTATCTAACTTTACTCCTATGAACTTAATCCTATAGATAGATGACGTAACTAGATTGGTGCCTTACAACTTGTGTGAGAGGGATAGCCGAGACAGTAGACGATAGAACCTCTACTAAAGCAACTACTATGCTTATGACGCCTTGCCTTTCAAGAACTAGCTCGAACGTGGTGAGAAACCTATAAAGCTAGGTAAGACCTATCACCTCTTGCCATGCCCACGAACTGTCCGTGCGGACCAGTGGCAATCAGAAGTAAGATTAAGTCTGAGCACCACGCTCACACTTACTCTCACAACTCTAGCTAACGCGCAGATAACTAAAGCTCCTATGCAAAGATAGGACGATGATACACACAAGGAGTTGGTCCAGGAAACCAATCTAATTAGGACAACTGTACTGCTAAGACAAGTGCATAACAAGACTGTAATGACTATAGAATTGCACTAAGTAAATACTAAGTAAATACTGAGTAAAGTAAAGTAAGAATAATATAATGATAAAAGAAAAGTCTTACAAAAGGGAAAGGTAAAAGAGCTATACGAGACTCTCTAGAAGACGACTCTAGGGACCCCAAGCTTCGCTCGACTCTAACTCCCACTCTAGACTAACTACTACTACTCTTGCTTCTGGATCTTCCAAGATATGAAGATTGAGGATGGGAAGATTCTCCTCCTTCCAATGGTGGAGGCAGCCTCCTTTTATAGGGAAAGGAGAGGGGGTGCCACATCAGCGATCCGTGTGCTCCATGCCTCTCCACCATTAGATGAACCGACCTCCAAACTGCCTCAGATGGACAGTAGTGATGAAACTAGCATGTGGGAAGCATGCACAAGTCGGTGGGGAGCCAACCGACTTGGCTGGCGACAAGGGGGTCGGCCAACCCCCTATGATAGGTGGGCCCAGCCAGGGTCTTCTGAAGGTGTTCCCATCTATCACAGGAAGTGGCTACATCTTTTGCCAAGTGTTTGTCACATTGCTTGCTTCCTTGTGGGCCCATGGATCCATGTGAAATGATCTTTTACCATTGAATGAGAATACAAGTTGATCTGAGGGTTGAAATGGACTCTAGGGACCTTGACATGGATCGTGGAAGCTCAGGCCAGAGTGGGCCCAGTGGGAGGTGGGCCGACCCCCTATGTGGGTCCCCATGAGCTCTGTTTTGTGTTTCCTGTAATCAAAAGCTAAGATTACAAGTGGAATTATTTATTGATAAAATATGCTCCTGTTATGCTATTCTTCCTTGAAACCGAGGCATGTTGATAGTGTTTTGATTGTGGATTTCTATGGTATATCCACCGTCAACAAGATCTCCAAGCTTAACCTTTTCTCATCCCGAGCAAACAATCAAACTTTTCCTCGGTAGATCAGGTATTGTCACTATGCTCACATTTCAAGAGTACCATGTGCATAACAAAGTTCTCTTTGAATGCAAAATTTAGCTATGAAAACTCACCCGTGTTACCTTAGTCCTCTATGGGGCTTATGGCTTTTCCTTTGTCATAGGTGGTTGAAAGATAGAACAGTTTTGGCTTGAGCACTAACTTTCTTGTTCCTAGCAAGTTTCATACCGGAGGTTTCGCAATATTTTTCAAAAGAAAGCTTAATGTTCCTCATATGGTTCTCTCATGTCACTCAAATGGTGTATGATTCCTCACCAAGGCATACGGTAAGAGTTCCCCTTTCTATTTCATCCTACTTCTAGAAAGGCTTATGTGGAGCTCAAGGTAGGGATAAAAGGAGATAGGATACTTACTTTACATTTGTTGCGAAGTCAAAGCTCCTTGAAGAGAAGTGTCATACTCTCGGATCAAGATGTGCAAGTGTGTGGTATATGGTGGACTAGATTGCTCCATTATTTGATAAGATCTCTCTCTATTTTTTATCGAGACACGGCTAGCATTTTTTTCATGGATTTTCATGTGTCCATCTATATATGAATATTTATCTTGCCTAGCCCTTTTTCTTGTGTCTCATTTACTAAACAATTTTTAGAGAAATATTCTAACACTTATACCATGGAGCAACCTATTTAGTGGAAATGGAAGGCATGTTTTTGCATATTTCCAGTGTAGAAGCAACATATATATGTGGCGTGTGTGTGATCTTAATCTTAGGAGCATGATAAGTCTCTAAATAAGGATCAACAAGACTTGACAACACTCAACACAAAACAAATAGCCTATGTGGAAGGTTTGTAAACATGTAAAGCATATATGGCTGTGGTAGGAATTTATCACCATTGAGGAACAATTAAGGTTTTGATTATTTTAAGAATAATTCTCTGGTAATCAAGAATGCTTAGAACAATATTATAGCAGCTCTAATCTCACTATCTCATGTCTCTCAACAACTTAGACTTAGTTCTAGCACTTGCAACCCACAAGGTTTTTAGGTTCATGATGGTTTAAGTGAGCTAAGTGATCCATACTTAGAGAAATACTAAGTTGTACATTAGGTACTAGAGTAACATTGATAAAGCAACTTGTCATCATTTCCATGAGGAGGATAAACATACATGAAGCATAGGTGCTAACAGAAATAACTAAACAAATGTTGTTTTTAATAAGATAACTAACTAGAATGCAAAATGATAAGATAGAATAGTTACCTTGGTGGGGGAGAGAATCTCCCCCAAGCTTGGCTCTTGCTCATTGTGGTGGCGGATAGTGGTTGAACCATCCGTCCCAACGTTGTGCTTCCTCATTCTATATTGCTTGAAGAAGTTGGGCATTTTGTTGCGCCAAGTGCAACGTCGCTTCTTGTTCAACATGCATTGCACCCATGTTGTCGATGAGTTCATCCACCTCCTTCCTTTGGTGGTGCCTCTCCCTACCCCGTGGGCAAGGAGTGCGCTGTGGACGTGGAGGCCTCCCCATGGACCATGAAATGTCCTTGGAACTTGCCTCGTCGCCTTCTTCAACTTCTACTCCTGTAGGGTGTGAGGAGTTGAGGTCACAATGCAAGGGTATTTATAGGGGTAGAAGGGCAAGAGGAGGACCCCCAATGTTGGGGTCCATCGACCACCCCCCAAAGCACTTTAATCATTGCATTGAACTTTGGACAGGGAGTTTTTCTTAATGTATGAGAATTTTTTTCAGAGATGCTCCAAAGTGGGGGTCAACCAACCCCCTCCCTAGGTCTTCCAGCACTTTAAATATAGTGTCATGAAGTGTCTGGTAAAGTAAAGGCTAGGTGTGGACCAAAAGTGGTGAAATTTTTAGAGATTCCCTTGTCTAGTGCTTGGTGAAAGAGAAAAGATGAATGGCTAAGGCGGAGACATGGCTAAAGATATTCCCATCGACCATGGGAGCACTAGAGCATGCCTAAGTGACCACTTTGCAGATTTTGAGCTAGTGGTTTGGTCCCAAGAGCATCCAAGGTAAAGAGGAGCATCTCATGCTTAAAGTGATAAAGTAAGGGACCATTTCTTTTTAGATTTTGGCTGGAGTGACATGCATAGGATTCCTATGTGAGGTAAATGGGAGACACCATGCTGCAAAAGGGGTCAAGATGGGGGTCGGTCGACCCCCACTTGAGAGCCCCAAGGGCATCCAAGTGCTAGCCAAAGTGAAAAGAGTGGATGTGGGCCCACTGGTGGGGTCGGCCAGCCCCACCTTGGGTGATCCAACAACTCAAAAATTTATTGTAGGTTAGTCTCAAGGTTTTATTTACTACTGCTAAGTGTTTTGTCAAAACTAATTATGAAGAATTAAAACTAAGGATGCAATTGAAAATGAAATGCAAGAATTAGAATGCAGAAAGTAAATATGAGATAAATACTGATTTACCTTATAAGCAAGGGCTCCATGTTTTAGGTTTGTCGAGCAGAACCTCTCCGTCTTGTTCATTCTTCGGGTGCTTCGGTTGGTCCCAGAGATGGGGACCGTGATTGCACCTCTTTCTCTTGCCACACTTGCTTGATTTTGGCTTGCGGTTCAGCGGGTTCTTCCTTCTTTACTTTGTCCTTTTTGGTCGATTCACCTTTCTTGTTGTTCCTTCAGCGTGGGTTGTAGCGAGGTTTGTTCTTTGGTTCTTTGTCCTTCACCTGCATGTTAGTTTTATAACCATTGAATGGACACTTTACCTTCCTTCCTAGGAATTGGAAATTAATTTGGCCGGACCCCACATAAATGATGGCGTTAACTGTGTTGAGGAATGGCCTTCCTAGTCTTCTTGAACCTTGACTTGTATATCCCTTGCCAATCCCTTAGGGAACCGAATCGTTTGATCGGCCATCTCCAAACAAACAAATGTGGGGTGCAAAGGCCCTCGTAGCAAATTTTCATAAGTTACGTTGGCCATGATGTTGACACCTGATCCAAGGTCACAGAAGGCATTATGGAAGATTTGTGGTCCAATCTCACAGGTGATGGTTGGGTGGCCTGGATCGTCCGACGACGAATGGTGGATCAAGAAGATAGCTCCAGTTGGACTGTATAGGAGGCTTACCGAACCTCGTGGTTACTAATTTAACACCTTCACTTGGATCCTTAGGTTTCCCTGGGATCTTTCCTTGCTCGAAGGATGGGACAGCTATTGCTAATTGAGCTAATTGTGTTTCTAGGATTTTATTGAAGCTCAATTGATTTTTCATAGCAGAATTAAAGCTATTCATTTTCTCACTTCGATTTTCAAGAATCTTGACATTAGCCATCATTTTCTTATTAATGCTATCATTTATTTTAGATTGGCCTAAGATAAGATCTTTTATAGAAGGTTGGTTAACATAAGAATTATTAAAATTATGATTGTAACTGTGACCTTGTTTTCCTTGGTAGAAGGGGCGTGAGTTCTATCCTTCTTGTTGTTGTTGGGGCTGGTACCTAATGTTGTTGTTGTTGATGAAGCTCACCTCCTCCTCCATTTTGGGACAATTATTTCCCGAATGATCATCTCCTCCACACACCTCGCACCATGGATAGGCTTTGACGGCTCATGTGGTGGCGTAATGTTCAATGGCCTCTTGTTCATGTTGTTGCATGACCTCCTTGTATGCGTGCTCCTCTGTGTTGTGAATGGATTGTTGACCTCCAGAGCTGATGGAGTGGTGTGAAGGCCTTGATGAGCTTCCACTAAGAGCTGAGCTCACCTTCCTTGTCACGGCTTTGAATGATTTCCTCATGCCTACTAGGGAAGAAAGACAAACACTACTTGGACAAGAGAGGTTAGTGTTATGTGATGAACTTACCGGATGATTACCTCTCTTGACTCCTTCAGTTGATGAACATTTGAGTGAAGAACAAGGATGAAATGCAAAAATATTTTTGGTTTTTTTGAAAGAGAAGAACTTTGCTAGAGGATGAGAGAGAGGGTTTAGGATGTCAAGATTTTTGCTGGTGGTTTTGAGTGAAGCAAAGTGTCATGAGCATGGGAATAAAAGGAGAGAGGAAGGAGAGGTGCTGGGTGCACATAGTAGGGGTCGGCCGACCCCTGCATCTTCTCCCTTTTCTATTTGAAAATGTGGGTGTCAATGGGGTTCAATCCATGTCTGGTGGAGCATCTACTTGCCAACCTTTCTCTCCTTTGGATGCTTGCTCATCGAATCCTTTCTTAGAGTAAGTGGTGAGAGGAATAAAGAGCAAAAGGAGGGAGCAAGACATGACCATGGTTGGTGGATACTTGCTCATGAGATGCTTCACAGGAGGAATTCCTCAAAAGGGTGATTTGCTTAAGGGTTTAAGAAAGTATCTTTCCCATAATTAGCCAGAGGTGTCAAGGGTTGCATGAATGGAATTAGGAAGAGGAGATGGATTTTGTCATGAAGGATTTATTCTACTTCCTAGGTCCACTCATGGTTGTTTGTGTGCACCTCTCATCATATTTTATTAAAGCAAGAGATAAGAGAGAGAGAAGTTCTAGCTCCTAGAGTGCAAGTCGACATCTACCTGTCTTTGTAGCACTTTATCTGTTTGTAGAACAGCGCATGCCAGAAGATGAGAGAAGGTGGGGCCCACCAAGGGGTCGGCCAACCCCACCATTTCCTCCCATGAGGTTCTAGAACATGGGTATGCACAGAAAGTGACTACAAAAGTTGAAAGGTTGCCATGCTATTTAGATGATCAAGTGGAGCTATGTAGATTGACATGCTATCTTCTAGGTGTTGTCGTCGGTGGATCATGTCATGGCATAGCAAGCATTGCAATGGACAAAGGATGGCAGGTGAGGGGCACCAGGGAGGGGTCGGCTGACCCCCCAATGGGCTCCACTTGGTGTCAAATTTGCTCAGGAGGTTAATTACTTGATTATATTAGTTTTAAGCTTAATTAAAGTCAACAAAAGGAGTTGGAAATAAATGCTAAGAGAAATGAAGGAAATAAATGAAGTAAACTTTAATTAAGTGTTAGCGTACTTACCTTGATGGAAGGGTTATTCCCTTAGGTCCTTGCAATAGGACCTCCTCCTTGGGCTGGTGTAGGAATTTTCTTTGGAGATGTCACCGGTTGTATCACCCTCCTCTTCCATATTTGTTTGCTCATTGCTCGTGGTCTTGGGTTGGGCTTCTTCCTTGGGTCACCCATGATCAGTGAGCACTGCGTGACTTTGGATTTGAAGTTGAATTTTTCTTGGGTCTCATTGATGGTGAATTGAATTTCTCTAGCTCCAACATCAATATGTGCATTAGCAGTGCTCAGAAATGGTCTTCCGAGGATGAGTGGAGTCTTCTTGTCTACTTCCATATCAAGTACCACGAGAATGAAGAATTCACGTATCTTAACGGGGATGTTTTCAGCTACCCCCGCTGGATGGCGAATTGACTGATCCACCAACTGCAAATATATTGATGTAGGGGACAAAACAGCATGATTTATTTTATCAAAAACTACCTTTGGCATGACACTGATGCTTGCTCCCAAGTCGCACAGCGCATGCTTGAAGTGTTGTGTCCCAATGGAGCAGTCGATGGTGGGACACCCAAGATTCTTCTTCTTTTCTAGCAGTTGATTTAGTATAGCCGCGCTGCATTCTTTGGTTAGTTTAATTACCTCTATTGTGGGCAGCGGGCGTATATTTTTGAGGATCTCTCTCAGGTACTTGGCAGGTTGGAACCTGCATTGCATCAAGTAGTGGAATATTGACATATAATTGACGAATTACCTCAACGAATTTTCTAAATTGTTCATCGGTTGTTTGTTTCCTCATCCTCGAAAAGGTAGCAATATGTTGGTGTCGTAGAACTCGTGTGGAGCTGTCTTTCCATAGAACTCTGTGACCCCTTTGATGACAATGGTGCCACACACCTCCAGAAAGTGCTGGAGAAGTGCATTTCCATCCTCATGTGGCCTCCCACAAAATGTACTGGTTTGCCCAAGGTGATTAGTGATGCCTTAATCTCAAAGTCGACTTCTTCTACCTCCACTCTTGGTGCTGAGCCATTGATTGTTCATGCTAAGAAGTTGGAGATTGAAGAGGTAGCCATTGACTGTTTGAGTGTTGGTGCTGAGCCTCCTTCCTTGAGTGAATTCAAGTGTGAGCTGGATCTCTGACGGGGCGCTAGACGACGTCTAGGGCTGCTTCAGAGGGTCTCAGAATTTTCTAATGTGGTTGCCTTGAATTGGAACTCACTCATACACTACCTTGCTTCACAATACAGAGAAACAAAGGCAAGGGGTAAACCCCCCTACAGCTACTTGGTACTAAATTGATGATAGATTTTCGGATTCGATCTTATTAAACTTCCAGGCTATGCTTTCCCTAGCAACGGCGCAGAAATGCTTGTTGGAAATTCTTAACGTCGCTACCAAAGATTGGTAACGGCGCCAGAAAGGCATGTGGGATATTTCTTATGTCTATTGGATTATTCTGCAAGTGCACAGAATATACCGATGTGGCACTTCACCGAGGATGAGTATTCCAAGGTATCGTTATTTATTTTATCCCAAAAGAAAGAGGCAGCTAGGAATATTTAATAAAAGGGGAGAAATATCCTTATGTCTATTACAATTTAGTATCAACTAGTGAAGAAGGAGAGTAAATGAGTTATAGGAAGGATGGCTAAATGAGATAGGAAATAGTCTAATCTAAAGATAGCTAGTGGAGTGTTAGCTAGGTTGGAGGACAATGAGTGAGTAAATGACTCCTATGTATCTAACTTTACTCCTATGAACTTAATCCTACGGATAGATGACGTAACTAGACTGATGCCTTATAACTTGTGTGAGAGGGATAGCCAAAACAGTAGACGATAGAACCTCTACTAAAGCGACTACTATGCTTATGGACGCCTTGCCTTTTAAGAACTAGCCCGAACATGGTGAGAAACCTATAAAGCTGGGTAAGACATGTCACCTCTTGCCAGTGCCCATGCACTGTCTATGCGGACCAGTGGCAATCAAAGGTATGATTAAGCTGAGAACCACGCTCACTTACTCTCACAACTATAGCTAACGCGTAGATAACTAAAGCTCCTATGCAAAGATAGGACGATGATACAGACACAAGGAGTTGGTCTAGTAAACCAATCTAACTAGGACAACTATACTGCTAAGACAAGTGCATAACAAGAATATAGTGACTATAGAATTGCACTGAGTAAATACTAAGTAAATACTGAGTAAAGTAAAGTAAGAATAATATATTGATAAAAGGAAAGTCTTACAAAAGGGAAAGGTACAAGAGCTATACCAGACTCTCCAGAAGATGACTCTGGAGACCCCGAGCTTCGCCTGACTCGACTCTAACTCCCACTCTAGACTAACTACTACTACTCTTGCTTCTTGATCTTCCAAGATATGAAGATTGAGGATGGGAAGATTCTCCTCCTTCCAAGGGTGGAGGCAGTCTCCTTTTATAAGAGAAGGAGAGGGGGTGCCACGTCAGTGATCCATGTGCTCCATGCCTCTCCACCCTTAGATGAACCGACCTCCAAACCGCCTCAGATGGACGACAGTGCTGAAACCAGCACATGGGAAGCACGCACAAGTCGGTGGGGAGCCAAACGACCTAGCTGGCCATCGGGGGGTCGCCTGACCCCCTATGACAGGTGGACCCAGCCAGGGTCTTCGAGAAGGTGTCCCCCTCTATCACAGGAAGTGGCTCCATCTTTTGCCATGTGTTTGTCACATTGCTTGCTTCCTTGTGGGCCCATGGATCCATGTGAAATGATCTTTTACCATTGAATGAAAACACAAGTTAATCTGAGGGTTGAAATGGACTTCAAGGACCTTGGCATGGATCATGCTCGAAGCTCAGGCTAGAGTGGGCCCAGTGGGGGTCGGCCGACCCCCTATGTGGGTCCCCTTGAGCTCTACTTTTTTTTCCTGTAATCAGAAGCTAAGAGTAGAAGTGGAACTAGTTATTGATAAAATATGCTCATGTTATTCTATTCTTCCTTGAAACCGAGGCGTGTTGACAGTTTTTGATTGTGGATTTCTATGGTATATCCGCTGTCAACAATCTTCTCAACAGGCCATCTGTGCATACCCTAATACAAGTACGGGTCATCCCATAGGTGACGTCTGCTTTCAACTTGCAGTTTTCTTCAGTTCTCCCCTGGTGGTACATAGCCTGCGACCATGTAGTTCACGATGTTTGCATACCATGGGGTGGTGTCTGTCACCTTGAGTAGCATGTCATCGCATAGGAAGTCATTGATTGGTAGTTCCTGCATGTTAGTGACTTGCATACGTGACAAATGATCCACAATAGTATTCTCTACTCCTTTCTTAGCTTTTATTTCTAGATCAAATTCTTGGAGTAAAAGAATCCAGCTAATAAATGAGGTTTTGCATCTGTCTTAGTGAGCAAATATTAAGTGCAGCATGATCAGTATAAACGATTACTTTTGCTCCTACTAAGCAAGACCAAAACTTATCAAAAGCAAAAATGACTGCAAGGAGCTCCTTTTCTGTGCTATCATAGTTAAGCTAAGCTCCTGTTAGTGTCTAGCTAGCATAAGCTATCGTATGATGCTTTTTACCTTTGGTTTGGCCAAGGACCACACCAACAGCATAATTGCTAGCATCACATATGATCTCAAAAGGTAGAGACCAATTGGGTGGCTGAATGATCGAGGCCAAGATGAGTGCTTTCTTAAGAGTATGGAAAGCTCATAAACACTAATCGTGAACTCGAAAGTCAGCCTGGGCAATCGGTTTAAACCGATGACTTCGGTTTGGTTATTCAGTTGGGGATAATTTTGGTTTATAGAGACATTGCAACCTATCGGTTCCAGGAAAAATGAGAAACCGAGGATTTCGGCTTCGGTTGGATCGGTTTGGCTTTTGGTTTCAACCAAAATCTATGAGTACCAGTGTGGGATCTGCGTCTCTGGCTTGGGGCTAGGGCTAGGACTAGGGTCGCACTATTCCATGGCCGTCACTCATTGCAAGCAGCTCCGCCCTAGTGCCGCCTCTCGGCAGTGCGATGCATGTCTTCGCTCGTAGGTAGTCCGCTGCGTTGGCACGGCTCCACGCGACCGCGCCGCCCAGCCCCGCCCGTGCTGCTGCAGCACCGCACTCACTGCTCGCTCACGTGGCTGCAGCACCCCACTCACCGGTCATAGCCTCGTACACGGCGGCGGCGCCTGGCTCGCCTTTGTGTGTTATTTTGGGAACGATAGGAGTAAGCGTGGTGGGCTTTTGCCTTTTTGGTGCTCGTGGTAACCTATTGGGTCATGGTAGGAAGTTGGGCCACGGTGCCCCGTGGGACGCACAAATGCACAGCCAGCCATGCCAACGGATTGGACGGAGCTCCTGTTCGGTGTGTGCGGGTTTTGTCTCGGTTTGAAGGCGAAACCGAACACTGACTCGAACACCGAACCTCCTAGATGTAGAAACCAAAGCCGAACCAAATAACCGAAAAACCGGTCTGGTTTCAGTTCGGTTCGGTCTAGTTTCGGGTTAAATGTGCCCATGCTGACTCGAAAGGTGCATCCTTAGCTTATAGGCTTGTGAGGGGCCTAGAGATCTGAGAAAAGTCCTTGATAAATCTCCTGTAGAACCCCGCATGCCTTAAGAAGCTATGATTCCTTTTACGTTACCGGAGGAGATAGCTGCTCAATAACTTCAATCTTAGCCCTGTCTACTTCTAACCCTCGTTCAGACACCAGGTACCCAAGGACAATGCCCTCACGGACCATGAAGTGGCACTTTTCCCAATTAAGTACCAGGTCCTTCTAGTTACACCTTTCCAAGACCTTGTCTAAGTTTTCAGATAGTGATCGAAAGTTTTTCTATAGACCAAACAATCGTCCATGAATACTTCCATGATTTCTTCAATCATGTCAAAAAAGATAGACATCATGCACCTTTGGAATGATGCGGGTGCATTACACAATCTGAACAACATTCTACGATAGGCGTATGTTCCATATGGGCTTGTGAAGGTCATTTTGCTTTGATCATTGGGATGGATGGGAATTTTATGATAACCCGAATACCCGTCAAGGAAACATAAGAAAGAATGTTTCTCTAATCATTCGAACATCTCATCAATGAAGGGTAGTGGGAAGTGATCTTTCTTAGTTGCCACGTTGAGTTTTCGATAATCTATACACATGCTCCATCTCATGATGGTTCGTTGTGGAATAAGTTCATTCTTAGCATTTTCCACAACTGTCATTCCTCCCTTTTTGGGAACCACCTGAACAGGACTAACCCAGCCCTTATGTGGTATGGGATAAATAATCGTGGCATGAATAAGCTTGAGAACTTCCTTCTTCACAACTTCCCGTATCGCATTATTGATCCTTCGCTGAGGCTCTCATGTGGGCGTACTAGACGGATCGATAGGAATGCGATGGGTGCAAAATGTTGGGCTTATCCCCTTGAGATCATCTAGGGAATACCCAAAGACCATCCTATGTTTTTCTAGAATGGCAATGAGTTTGTCCGTCTCCTCATCGCTAAGCTTATTGCTTATAATGACAGGAGTTTGCTTGTCGCCATTCAAGAAGGCATAGCATAGTCTAGCGGGTAAGGGCTTAAGCTCAACAGGAGGTCGTGTCGGCACTTCCTCTTTGAGAAGGTCTATGGTCTCGCCCAAATCGTCTATTTCATATGTAATGATCTCTGTGTCTCCTTCTAAGGATGACTCGGGATACTCAAATGGTCCTACCGACATGACTTCCATGGGCGAATCATGAACCTGAGGAGATTCTGCCACTGAGTTTTTAGCTATTATGACTTGGATAGAAAATGAATCTCTCCCCAACTTAACATTAAACTCCCCTGTTCTTAATGAATTAGCATAAAGCTTCTCCAAGGGGCGCCCAATGAGAATGTCAAAATCTTTGACATCAAAGATATGAAAGTCTAAGTCTAGATCAACATCATCTATGTGGAGAGTGACATTGTGTAAAACCCCAAGTCCTTTTAGAATTGTTCTTGGCGCTACTCGAAAGGACTTGTTAGTTGGAGTAGTCGGTTGATCTCCTAAGCAAGAAGTTGCAAAGGATTTTGACATGATGTTTACTCCAACCGTTGGATTGTACAAAGTGTACCCAATCCCTATGAAGTTTGCATCGAATGGTCGAACAAGGAGCGCAAATATGAGTTTCTTTAGAAGAAAGCATTCCTTTCGCTACCCATTCGAAACTCATGATAGTTGTCAACTCCCTAACGAATTCCTTAAGAAAGATAGGGTCAAGAGGCTAATTAGGAGTTTTAGGGACTGGTGGTCTCCTTTGACATGTGTCTTTCGAGGTGTTTCTGAATTCTATGAAAAGTGCATCCTCGAATACTGGAAGATCCAAAGATTAGAATTCTTCCTTTGGGCTTTTTGTTTCGGGAGAGGGTCTCTCTATAGATATGACAGGCCCGGCATGTGCCGAAGAGACTTCCTCTATAGCAAGCTTGGGCTCAAACCGAGTAGGTTCTAGTGGTAGCATGTTTTCTAGGATGCGTTCTAGAAGCGCTTTGCCTTCCACTATGGTAAGATGAGCAAAAGAGCCATTGGCTGCTATGTCGAGTTGTAGGGCTCATTCCTTGCTAAGACCCAACCAAAAGTGTTGTAGAAGCACATGGTTTGGTATAGACATGTCTGGGCTAGATCTAATCAAGATCAGAAAATATTCCCAAGCTGCACCTATAGTCTCGTTATCTTTTTGTTGGAAGCTGAGCATCTATTGTCGAAGGAAAGCGATGTGAGATATAGGGAAGAATGCGACACAAAATTTGTCCTGTAAGTTTTCCCAATCTCCATTTACCTTGCCTACGATGTGGGCATACCATTGTTTCGCTCTCTTGTTAAGTGAGAAATGAAACAACTTCCACCACAACATTTCTTGTGACATGCCCGAGATGGTCAAGCAAGCACAGAGCTGCTCAAACTCCCGTCAGTGATGATATGGATTTTCATAATCCAAGCCTGAAAAGGCTTGTTCCCGAACCATGGCTATGAAGCCTGGGCGGAGCTCATAACTGGAAGCTGTGATTAACTTCGAGGATTGTGGAATTTTAGTGAGCTCGCCCTTTGAAGCAGAACGGTTGTGAATGGTAGGTAGCTCCATGTATATATTTGCTTTTTGAAAAGAATAGAAAAGAAAGCAAAGGTAGAGCAAGATACATGGGCGAACTATGTTCGTAGATATATGCGCTAACCGATCCCCGGCAACGGCACCAAAAATGCTTGCTGGTGTTTCTTATCGAAAGCAGCAAAGTCCGCAAGCGCATGGAAATACCGTTGTAGCACTTCGCCCCGGTGATCCATAGGGTATCGTAATTTCTACGAGGAAACGATTAGGAGCGGAAGGTTACAAAGCTAGTGCCCAGAGGAGAGAGATAGATAACTTGGGTAGTGAGGTTTTCTAATGGCCAATTCCCTAAAGAAAGAGACCTGAGTTTTTAAGACCTTACTTCGGGCACTGGAGCGTACCTGGCCTGTAGCTCTACGCTAAACCCGAACATAGGGGATTACAAAGGACAGACAAGAAAAAGTCACTCCCTACTGCCTACCCCTCAACCGTGGGGAACGAGGCAAACGAAGGTAACTCCTAGCTTAGACACCATGTCTAAGCTATTCATTACAGCTCTAGCATTGGCCAGAAACTTTCGTCTTTATCATGAGTCCTCTACTAGAACTTCCACCATGAGGACGGACAACGAACCTGTAAGATAATAAAAAACAAAGATAACTTTGCTGCAAGGAAAGGAACCAAAAGGTAAACACGGATTTCTTACTTCAAGTAGCAAGACGCCCATTGAGGTACAAGTAGGGAGGGAACTGACAACTCCGGTACTCCACCTGGAAGACGATGCTCCCGGGAACCTCCGAAGGAAGCTCTGCTAATTTGATCTCACTCACTCCCTACTTAGTTGTTGACACCGTTTTTTGACACGTGTCAGTGCAAATCGAAAACTGTCCCGATTGGCAAGAGATTAGTTATCATTCTGTCCTCAGTGTTATTTTGGATGGTGCCGATGAGTGGTTGCCGATGAAGGGTAGATTGGCCTAACTCATTGCCGATGAAGTTAAGAGGACATTGCCGATGAAGGACAGGTGCTCGAGGTGATTGCCGATGAAGCCAGAAAGCTGATGGCAAGGCCGAAAGAACTGATGCCGATGGTCTACAGTGGCAAGAAGCGTGCCGGTGGAAAAAGGTTGGCAGATGGAAGATTTCGTCGTAGCCGAGATGGATAAGGAAACAGGTGGTATTTACACCCGTATTTTAATAGTTTATTTTGAGTCCAATTCTTGTACGTCGTTTGTATTTCCTTCGGAAGTAAAAGTTTGTTTAGGAATTTCCTTGTCATGTCTGATTAGTACTCTCTATGTGTTGGGGTATAAATATGTGCCGATAGGCAATGTAACGAGTATGAACCAAAAATATACAAAAAGTTTTTATTCCTTCGCAATCTACTTTACAAGCACTTTAACTTTTCGGCGAGTTTTAGTTTTTTCGACAAGTACTTTCAAGAATCGACGGGTTGCATCAACTTGATCTCCGACGAGCTTGCAAGTTTCACTTTTCTGAGCAATCTAAGCCTTGACGTCTGGGCGCATCGCTGTCGTCTCGTTCAGCTTTGTTCAAGTTATCATCCTTGTCGATTAACAGGTCAAATCGACTGGCACGCTTCGAATATCGAATTTGGGTATTATCCCGGTGTGTTTGTAGATAAATTTTTGCATCAACACATCTTTTGGCACGCCCGGTGGGACAGGGTCAACAAATTCATCATGAAGAATCCTACTGAGATCAATCCAGAGAACATCATTGAAATATCAGAATCGGATCTCGAGGAAGATCAGAAGCAAGCCATGGAAAAAGCTATGAAGGAATACAGGCAGCTCTGCTTGAAGTCCTTCAGCAAAAGTAGGGGCAGAGAAGTAATCCAGAAGTAAGATCTGCCATTGCCTCGGCAGGTGACTTTTGACTCCAACCCTAGTAAATTACAAGAGATGGTTAATACTGCATTGAATCATGCTTTAGTCAACCACTCCAATGTGTTGTCCAATACTGTTTACAATGCTGTTGTGCAAACATTGAGAGAAGGACAAGCACCGGCTTATGTCGGGCCGACATATCATCAGCCGGGATCGGCATCTTTTAATGCTCCATCGGCAGCTCCAGCCGTTGAGAGTACGGAGGTTCCTACCCCTCCAGCTTTAACTAATCCGCCTAGCGTTGAAGCCACGCCAATAAGATCAGATTCAATGCTTTATGGAAGACTGGTTACTCAGTTGAGTACAGATCTATCGGCATTGGTAATGTCAGGCCCTTCAGTTCAGCATAGCCAGGTTGCTGCTAATTGGTGGGGATATAGGATGCCCCCAGGTCCGTCTACTGTCAATTTTGGACTGCTTCAAGTGCATGATATAGCGGGAAAGAGTCCTATGGTATCGGCTACTCCAGTGCGGCCAATGACTCAGGTATCGCATTATACTACTACACCTCCTACTATACAGCCACTGTCAGCGGGATTCCACATGTCTCCTCATCAGGTGTCTTATGCAAACCCATTGGCAAGTTCCCTGCCGATGCAACAAAAGGTTTCTGCTGCAGGTCAGCCCATAGTACCGTTTGAACCTCAATCTGGGTTACCTGCAAGTCAAGGTAATTATGCTGGTTATCATCCAATAATACAAGAGCATCAATTGTCAGCAAATTATCAGCCATCGGCAAGTCATGTGCCGGTGAATTATAATCACAATTGGTCAGGGCAGTCGCCAGCTCAGCAACACGTAGTTCAGCAAAGCTATCAGGTGGTGGGGGCTTAGCAATATTATCCACAAGCAGCCTTCTAGAATCAAGCATCGGCAAGGCAGCCGATGAACCTTGCCCAACAGACTGGTGCCGCAAATGTGCTAATTTCCCCAACTTGTATACCACAAGGACACGTGGAAGCATATCAGCCAGTACCTCCAGCAGAAATTCAGGTAGTGCATTGACAGGATCAGGATACATATTGGACCAATAAAATTGCAGAAGTAATGAGAGAGCAATTTGTGATCAAGCCCAAAGTTAATACTTATTCTTATCGGACTCCGTACCCTCCAGCATATGATTTGATTCCTTTCCCAAATCGATACAAGGTGCTGGATTTTACTAAATTCTCTGGACAGGACGATACATCAACAATGGAGCATGTTAATCATTTCATCATTCAGTGTGGAAAAGCTGCTAGTAGGGATGAGCTGAGGGTTCGTTTACTTTCATCATCATTGTCTGGATCGGCATTTACGTGGTTTATCTCATTGCCGCCAAATTCTATTAACACTTGGGCTGATTTGGAGAAATAGTTTCAAAATACTTCTTTGCTGGCGTTCATGAGAAAGAGATTACCGATCTGGTGAAATTGAAACAACTAAGTGATGAATCTGTGGAGAGCTTTGTGCAGAGGGTACGAGATGTGAAGAACAGATGCTACAGCTTAGTGCTTGATGATCGCCAGTTGGCTGATTTGGCTTTTCAGGGTCTGTTGCCGCACATCAAAGACAAGTATGATTCACAGGAGTTTGAAAGTTTAAGTCACATTGTGCAAAGGATTTCTGACCAAGGTACTAGGGTTTTTGAACCCAGGAAGAATTGGAATAAAAAGGTATCTTTTGTAGAAGAGGCAGAAGAATCAGATTCAGATGAGGAACCAACTATTGGCTTGCCTGAGTGGGTGAAGGGTAAGAAGCCGATATCTTGCCCTTTTGGTCAAAAGGAACCAGAAAAGTTTACATTTGATCTTTTGGTTCAAGAGGGCCAAATCAAGCTATCACCCAATCATGTGATCCCGTCGGCAGAAGAGCTGAAGAGAATGAGGTACTGCAAGTTTCACAATGCTACCTCGCATAGTACAAATGATTGCAAAGTATTCAGGCAGCAATTGCTATCCGCCATTGAGTCCGGAAGGATTAAGTTTGATAATTCCAAAACTCAAAAGCCGATGAAGATTGATCAGCACCCGTTCCCAGCGAATATGGTAGATACCGTAGGCAAAACTAGAGTGTTGACGTCAGAAGCTACTAAGAGGAACGCATCGGTAGACCCTAGAAATCAAGTAACTACCGATGACATAAAAGGAAAAAGAATAGTCGAAGAAGGCGATGGCTCTAGAAGGCCTCCTAGACATGCTCCGTATAAAGTTTCAGTTGATCGGTATCGGCAGCAACAGGAAGAGATGCGCCAGGAAGAATGGCGTCGGCATGAGGATCATTGGAGATGTCCGTTCTTCATTTATTGCTGGGAGGAGGGCATTAAATTGCCTACTGTTGATAGTTGCCCTTAGTGCAATGGTTACTGTCAAGCCGATCGGACAGAAAGAAGGTCATACTCTGGTAATCGGGGATTGTGCATCAATGAGCCGATCAGAGGAAGGGCATCGGTACATGATCGGCTGGGGGGCAGAGTCAGCGTACATGAAAGGCTTGGTAGGCGTGATGATTTCTTTCCGATGAATCAGGAAGAGCTCGAGGAGATGGCCAATGCAAGGGTTCCCGATGAGGCAATATTCTGCAGAGATCCAAACATGAGCTATAAAGATTCAGCTATAAAACGTTATCAGCCTGTCTGGAAAACAAAGCTTCCTCGATGGTGCCCTGAGGGTTTGACGAAAACTCAGAAGAGGAGGATGCAGCGTGAGCAAGAAGAAGATCTGTATAAAGAAGAAAACTCCCATAGGGTGAAATCTCAAGTGTGGCAGCCAAAGCGTAGGGATGGAGGCCTATCGGTAGATATCAATATTGTTTTCATGTTGCCGATGGAATTCCTAGCACTTACCGATGATGAGGAGGAAGTTGTTCTTTCCGAACAAGTAGCTCAGTTGACGCTAGATCCAATGATGGCTGTTTTTGAGAAGCCTACCGATGATGAAAGGCAGCATCTTAAAGCTTTATTTGTCAAAGGCAGGGTTGATGGGCAGCCAGTGTCAAAGATACTCATAGATGGAGGAGCTGCAATTAATATTATGCCATATGTCATGTTCCAAAGGCTTGGGAAAGGAGATTAGGACTTGACCAAGACTGATATGAAGCTTAAGGACTTTGAAGGCAACATATCACCAGTTAAGGGAGCACTATGCGCTGAGTTAACCATCGGCAGCAAAACTTTGTCGACTACGTTCTTTGTCATGAGCGGCAAGGGTGCTTATAATCTGCTCTTAGGAAGGGATTGGATTCATGCCAATTGTTGCGTTCCTTTATAATGCACCAATGCCTCGTGCAGTGGATTGAGGACAAGGTTGAAGTGGTTCCTGGTGATTCGTCTTACATAATTGCATCGGCTGAGTCAGAAACTTATAAGCGGTCTAAGTGCATATCAGGAGAAGCATGGGATACAGAGTTTCTAAGAGTTGCTGATTATGAGCTGCCACCGATCCAAGCAGTCGGTTCTGAAGATGAATTATAATGGATAAGTTCGCCGATGATGGAAAACTGGGCCATGGGTTTACATCGGCTGATGACTTATAGAAGTAGATATTGGTAATGGCGATAGGCCGGGGCTGACTTTTATTAGCGCTAAATTAGATCTCCAGAGTAAAGAATAATTGATTACTTTATTAAAAGAATATAGAGATTGTTTTGCTTGGGATTATACAGATATTCCTGGATTAGATCGATCAATAGTTGAGCATCGGCTACCTATCAAGCAAGGATTTCGGCCGCATCAGCAGCCAGCACGCCGATGCAATCCTAAAGTGCTGTCCGATATTAAGGCCGAAATAACAAGGTTGATTGAAGCAAAATTTATTCGACAATGCCGATACGCTGAGTGGATTTCTAATGTGGTTCCTGTCTATAAGAAAAATGGGAAGCTTCGTGTTTACATTGATTTCAGGAATCTCAACAAAGCTACGCTGATGGATGGCTACCCAATGCCTGTTGCCGATTTGTTAATTGATGCTGCTGCTGGGCATCGAATTATTAGCTTCATGGATGGAAATGCCGATTATAATCAGATATTTATGGCTGAGAAAGATATTTCCAAGACTGCTTTCAGATGTCCAGGCCATGTAGGGTTATTTGAATGGGTAGTCATGACTTTTGGTTTGAAAAATGCCGGTGCTATTTATCAGAGAGCTATGAATTTTATTTTTCATAAGTACATCGGCACGTTGGTTGAGATCTACATAGATGATGTGGTGGTTAAGTCTGGAGATTTCGGAAATCATCTGGCTGATTTGCGAAAAATATTGGAGTGCACAAGGAAACATGGGTTGAAGATGAATCCCAATAAGTGTGCATTTGGTGTATCGGCAGGTCAATTCTTAGGCTTTATGGTGCATCAGAGGGGTATCAAAATTAGCAGGAAATCCATTGATGCCATTAATAAGGTGGTCGCTCCTACCGATAAAACTGAACTACAGTCTTTGATCGGCAAAATTAATTTTATTCAGAGATTCATATCTAGTCTATCAGGAAAAATCAAAGCTTTCAGTCCATTGTTAAAATTGAAGGCTGATCAGGAATTCATATGGGGAGAAGAACAGCAGTTGGCTTTGGAAGAAATTAAGAAGTATTTGGTAAATCCTCCAGTATTAGTTCCACCTCAGCATGGAAAACCCTTCAGGCTGTACCTATCGGGCGATGATGATGTCATTGGATCAGCTCTGATCCAAGAGTTTGAAGGAAAAGAACGTGTGATTTATTACTTGAGCAGAAGGTTGGTAGATGCTGAGACCAGGTATTCGGCCATTGAAAAGTTATGCTTATGCTTATATTTCTCCTGTGTTAAATTGAGGCATTATTTGTTGATGGCGAATGCACTATCATATGCAAAGACGATATGGTTAAGTATATGCTATCAATGCCAATTCTGAGTGGGAGAATCGGCAAGTGGATTTTAGCGTTATCAGAATTTGATTTGCGCTATGAATCAGCTAAAGCGCTCAAGGGGCAAGTGATGACTGATTTTGTTACTCAGCACTGCAGCATGGTAAATTCTTTAGAAATTGCTCCATGGACACTTTTCTTTGATGGTTCTACGTGTGGAGAAGGAGCGGGTATCGACATTGTGTTGATTTCACCTCGAGGGAAGAAATATGAATTCTCATTGCCGATTGCTGCTACATCGACAAACAATCAGGCTGAATATTAGGCTTTATTGAAAGGGTTGGAATTACTCAGGGAAATCTGTGCCGATGCTGTTGAAATTTTTGGTGATTCTATGCTGGTCATTAATCAATTAGCTAGGGCGTATGAGTGCCAAAGTGAAGTTTTGATTTTGTATTATGAGATATGTCGGCAATTATTGAAAGAGTTTAAAGATTTCTTCCTTGAACATATTTCCGGACTACACAATGAAGAGGCTAATCGGCTAGCACATCATGCTTCAGGGTACCAGACGATCCAAGAAGTGCTGGCATCAACAACTGATGCAGATGATTGGAGGAGGGAGATTGCCGATTACCTCAGGGATCCATCTAAGAAGGTCGAGAGGCGTATAAGGTTTCAGGCTACTAAGTATGTGCTCCTTAATAACGAGTTATATTATCAGACTATAGATGGAGTTTTGCTCAGATGTCTTGGTGAAGAAGAATCAAAGAGTTTAATGGGCGAGATTCATGAAGGAGTATGCGGGGCACATCAGTCGGCTTTCAAGATGAAGTGGATGATTAGGCGAAATGGATATTACTGACCGACAATGCTCGAAGATTGTTTCAAGTATTTTAAAGGGTGTCAAGAATGTCAAAAATTCGGTAATATCCAAAGGGCACCTGCATCGGCAATGAATCCTATAATTAAACCATGGCCGTTTCGAGGGTGGGCTATTGAACTCATCGGTCAGATTTATCCACCATCAAGCAAAAGGCATAAATTTATACTCGTTGCTACCGATTATTTTACAAAATGGGTTGAGGCAATTCCTTTGAAAAAGGTGACATCGGCCAACATGATTGATTTTGTGAAGGAGCATATTATGTATCGGTTTGGTATTCCTCAGACTATTACGACCGATCAAGGGACCATGTTTACCTCAGGAGAGTTTGATGGATTTGCCGTCAGAATGGGAATTAAGGTCCTAAATTCTTCCCCTTATTATGCTCAAGCTAATGGTCAGGCCGAAGCATCTAATAATGGGGTTATTAAGCTCATTAAGCGCAAGATTAAAGAAAATCCCAGGAGGTGGCACACAGTTCTGAATGAAGCCTTATGGTCATATCGGATGGTATGCCATGGTGCTACTAAGGTGTCGCCTTATCAGTTGGTATATGGGCATGACGTGGTTTTGCCCTGGGAGATTAAAACTGGTTCGAGGCGAATGTTTTACCAGGATCAATTATCAACCGATGATTATAATACCCTCATGAAAGATGAATTGGAAGATTTGGCGGGTCATCGACTAAAAGCTTTAGTCAGCATTGAGGAAAATAAGAAAAGAGTTGCTAGGTGGTATGACAAGAAGGTAAAAGTAAAAGAATTTGCTGATGGCAATCTAGTCTGGAAACTGATTTTACCGATTGGAACTAAGAGCTCGAGATTTGGCAAGTGGTCCCCTAATTGGGGAGGTTCTTATCGGGTGAATCGGTCCGTTCCTGGTAATGCATATATCCTAGAAACTCTCAAAGGAGAAGCATTTTCAAAAGCATTGAACGGTAAATATTTGAAGAAATATTATCCCAGTGTTTGGGTGGATGCATAAAGATATGGATATGAATACCGATAACCATTTTATCAGTAGGTTCAGTAAGAAAGTATCGACATTACATCGAAGATGAACTAATGCAGTATTAACCCAAAGCTGTCGATGTGCTACGATGCCGATGAAAAGAAGTTT
>CM041640.1:36036157-36144630 GCA_023333625.1 Bothriochloa decipiens
CGTGGCTGACTTGGATGTATGATTAGTGTTGATGTCCTCATCACCAGCATTGATTGTACCGCCTCACTAAAGATCGGGCCAGGCCACTCAGTCGATGCGTCGGCCCGCCCAGGTGCATTGGCTGGCACACCCGGAGTGAGTCTAGTGCCCATCTTTGGTAGGTTGGCTCTGGTTGGTGTCTGGACCTAGCACATGGTGTGGTTTTGGGCTGACACGTCTCGGTTTGGCCTTTCCCTACTACTTTTCCTTGTTTTTCTTTGGGCCAAGAAATGAGAAGTGTGAATTCTTGTTGTTTTCCTTCATTGTTGGCCAATATTGTGTATTTTCATAAATGTCCTGCAAAACAAGTATATACACAAAACTATGGAATTTGTTAGTTTAAAACTCCTATTTATATTGTTTTTGGTGTATTCTATACTAATTTTGGTGGGATTAGAATGAGTTAAGAACCGACAACAACCGGTGACCGAGATGCTAGTGAATAACACTAAAGGAAGGAGGAGTGGTCAGAGGCAGGGGTTGACTGTGGGCAAGCATGCTCTGTACTTCAACGCACCGTGGGCAGGCATGTCTTGAGCGACCTGGCACCGGACAACCTCTGGGTGTATAATGGTCCATAGCGGTCCTGCGACTTTACCCACACATTAACATCGTGACCTAAGGCGACTGATGATCAGGTCTGCTTGGGTTTGCATGGGGAAGACCTCGTCAGCTGGTTAGTAATCGACTCAAATCGCCATCATTTCTGAACAGTGAACACTTGGCTTGAGCAATGGCTTCATAGTAATTCTATTATGGATGATGTTGAAGGAAATGCCAAACTTGAGATGTATACAGATACTATTGATTATTTAATAACCTAATGATTGCTGCTAGTATAAGTGCTAATCTAGCTTAAACAGGCTATACTTATAATCTGCTGCTAAGAGATCAAAAATGATTCATCTTAACAGGTACATAATCTGATAACCTATGTTTTTCTGTGAATGAGTCAAGCCAACCCACTACAAAGGCCTTGCATACTTCTTGTGAGTCACTTTATTTTTGGTTTATGATGGGTAAGTCCAGCTGAGTACATTCTCGTATTTAGGGTTTTATTCCCGCATGTTGCAGATCATAGATGTTTTGCGGTGGCGACAAGGTGGACTTGTATCCCACTACGAGAGGATTAAACCATGGGCAAGGTCATCTCTTATATCTCATCTCAGATGCTTTTGTTGGATTTGACTACGAGCTGGTAACGTATTTAAATAAAATGTAAAGTGTGGATGTTTTTAAGTACTTTGCTTTCGCTATTCTTCATTTAAAAAGGTGTGGTAATATTTCCATGCAAACTTCAATGTATATGAGCTTTTTGTGAACTTTATGTAACATGTGGACAGTGGTTACTGAATCATGTATGATCTTGGTTGTAAGTTAGTTTAAAATCCTTTGTGATTTCATGGATTATTAGGTTTGTATGGGTTTAGGTGCAAGTTAGCTATCTCAGTAAGTTAATTTGGACTTAAGCTTATATAAATTGGGCGGTTCTATTACAGGCATGATGTTGACGCTTGCACCGAAGTCACAAATTGCTTTGTTCAAGTTCATGCTTCTAATAGAGGTTGGGATGACCAGTCTCCCTGAATCGCCTTTCTTGATTGGGAGAGTCTCGTCATTCCACCTAGCTGATGGAACACTTTAGTTGCTTCCTACATTAAAGATATCTACAATATTTGCAAATTCTAATTCTTCTGGTTCCCCAAAATCTTACCTTGGCATTCGGGAGGAACAGCAGTAACAAGGCAGGATATTTGTGACTCAATCATTTTATTAAAGCTAAGTTGATTCTTAATCACAGTAGAAAAGTTATCCATTCTATTACTAATTGTTTGTAGCATTTTATCATGGGATGCTAACTTCTTAGACATGTTATCCACTAACTCTCTCAAAGGTGGCTAATTGAAATTATTGAAAGAATTATTACCTTGATAATTACCTGAGTAGTTAGGCCTTTCCTATTCATTCCAACCTTGATTCCGTTGAGGATGATAGTAATTGTTGTTGTTATTGATGTAGTTCACATCCTCATGTAGCTCTTGGCAAGTGTTGCCTGATGCCCTGTTTCTCCACATTCTTCACAACTCATGCGATAATCATGAATGTGCATGACTTCTTTTTTCTCTTCGGCTCTCTCATCGTTCCTCTTCATCAGCAGGTCCAAACTTGGCGGACAACATGTCCACCTCCTTGAGCTGGTGCATACCTCCACCTCTCTTGCGGTGTTGAGTTCTTTCTTCACTCCAACCTTGGTTGGACGCCATTTTCTCCACAAGAGTTGTGGCTGGAGAAATTGTAAGTGATAAGAATGCACCTCCAGCAGCAGTGTGCATGGTCTCACAAGTGCTGTTGTTGAGCCCATGATAGAACGTTTACATAAGTAGCCAATTCTCTATTCCATGATGAGGACATTCTAGGATGTAATCTTGAAAGCACTCCTATGCTTCTAGGACAAATTCATCATATTGCTAATGAAAACTTTGATATCTTCCCACAAAGAGCATTTGTCTTGCCCATGGAATGAATTTCGCTAGGAAATTGGTGGAACAGAGTGCCCACATAGTATTCTTCTCCTTATTTGCATAAAACCACTGCTTCGCTCTCCCTAAGAGTAAGAATGGGAAGAGGCAAAGTAGTATGGCATCTCTGGGGACATCTTTGATGGTGAAAGTGCTGCAAATCTCTAGGAAGTTTTGGAGATGAGCACTAGCATCTTCATGTGCCTTCCCACAAAACTGGCTCGCTTGCACCATGTTGATGAGCACAGGCTTGAGCTCCGCTCAATGTCCGTAGCAGGTCTAATCCGGATGTTGTCTATAGTTGGAGCTGAGAACTCACGGAGTGAATTGTTCACCATGGCTTCGAACGCTGGTGTCAAGTTGCAAATTACTCTTTGGTGATCTTCTACATCAGAAGGAACTTCAAACTGATTTGATGATGATGCTTGAGCTTTCTTTAGCTTGGCTCTAGTCCTTCTGATTAATGCTTCTAGATTATCAATAAAATTATCTGGAAGATCAAACCTATTGATATATTACCCTGCAAAAGATACACAAGTAGACAAAACAAGGGTACTCCTATAGAGAAGGGTTAGTATGAACAAGTTTCCTCACTCACATTAGTGGATGCAAGTGATGGCTCATATCCTTTTTAATAGCTATATTGTCCTTCCCCGGCAGCACCAAAAATTCTTGTTGGCATTTCTTAGCGTCACTTCAGCTAGGTTGTCATCCCCAGCATGCGCCAGAAATGTGGTATTAAAAAAAGCAAATGCTCTAAGTCTATAATAAATGATAAACATCTCAATAGATTACTCTAAGTCTATATCACTAGCATGAAACTATGATGAACTACAAGAATAAATCCAAAGTTATTCTAACTATAAGCCATAGCATACAATGATTAGTGCAATTACACTTGGGAATCATGGCAAGACAAGGTTATACTATGCATAGGGATATTATGAAGGAAGATGAAGAACATAGCAATCACTTTCCTATAAAAGTTGTGTTCTACCTGTCCTATACTCGGGAGGAGGACTACAAAGGACTCAATAGGACTGTCAATCCCGCAATCTACTACACAATCCGGAATATAGGGTGCACTTGTAGGAAAATACGGTATAGGTACCACGCCTACACAATATTCACCACTCACCCATGGTACCAATGAGCAAGCGCTATATGATCCTACACTTGAATAAATTCTAATCCAACTATGCCAAGCATATAATCAAAGTAGACTAAGAACATTATAATTAAGAATATAAGCAAATAGAGCAAAGTCATATCAATATAATAGAATTGTTGACACAAAAACATGATTTCTTGCACCAACGACACTTGCAAGCCAGATAGATTAGAGTGAGAGTGTTTCTCCGATCCCTACGACTTCACAAATTGCTACCCGATCGATCGAGTCCAAGGCATGCCAGTCAATTTGACCCTGCAATTGACAAGGAGAGACAAACGTAAAATTCTAGAACCTATCAGTTTGGTGACACACAGTTCCACATGTATGGCCAAATAGCTGATCTGATCAGGTCATTGACTAGAGAGTCAACAACCAGCATGTCTCATGGATAAATCATTAGGTTAATGCATGTAGACAATTCTAGTAAAAACAATTAATCATGGCATGACGTAATAACGGATTTTAAACAAGTACAATACGCCCAAATTCATGTCTTGATATCAATAGATAGGAAGATCCATGCAATTTATCGATCGCCTAACCTATCCGTGCGACTTGACATTTAACGTAACGCTACATGTAACAAAATAACTCTATTAACTGACGGCCTCTGAATCTAAGTCATTTGGGAGGGTAATGGCAGCTGCACCAAAGCTTAGAAGAGATTAACAGATCTACTTTGTACTTGCAACATCACATTAAAGAAAAATGCACGTGTGAGCAAAGAAATTGGTAGTTGCATTGTGTATTTATCAATGCATAGGAAAATCGGCTAAATAGCCGATACCGACATAGGAACGAACTAGGTGCACAGATAGCTCTACGAGCAAAGCCCACTAACCGACGGCATCTGAATCCAAGTAACTCTAATAGTGGGGTTCGCTAGAATACAGCCATAATAGAGCCCTCATAAGAGATTAACAAGCTTTACCTTTAAAACAATCTACACCCTAGAACGCGCCAATGAACAAGATTGATATAATCTAGCTAATGCAAGCACGGAACCAATCATCAAAGCATGGATAAACATGGCAAACGTGATGGATGATCGAATTCAATAGGATATAAGTCAAATCTATCGATCTTGATCGGGCAATGATGTTGTTGCAATAACTAAATCATTAAAAATAAACAACATCGGTAACTTAATGAATCCATTAGAATTTGCCATTAACTAATGGAGTCGATAACTAGCTCACGCTCAATACATCATAAGAGCTCGATTGATGCGGCCTTATAATGCATTAAACAGAAACCATGACGAACGTACAAGATAACTAGAGGTCGACTGATGCAGCCATGCTTGATGAAGAACTTGTCGAAATCTACATTACTCCTTCTAAGGGGTGGCCTGAGCCAAAAAGGTTGTTGTATTGATTGAGATTTCTATTACAATGATCGGAGGTACATATTTATAGTCTGGACTAACGACCCCTAGCTGACCCGACGTATAAGACTTGACTCGAACGAAAACATGTAAATAAAAGGAAAGATACACAGACTCTAACTTCCGTTGCATACAATCCTTGCCAATATAGCTCTTCGTGACCGACGCATCTCATCCTTGACTGGTCTAACCGCCAAAGACTTTGGGCGCAGGCATTATCTTGCTAACGAGCAACCAGTCTATGTACTTACACATACATTATATGTATCTCTATTTCCTTCATCCTTGATATGCATCTGGACGTTTCCATATATCATCTTGCCATGCCAAATTGAGTATAGACTAGCCAAGGTTTTGTCCATCGTGATGTGAATCAGAACATCAAGTTTGTTTCCAAATAAAATGACCTTCCTTCTTCTCAACAGCCACGTCCACGAAGTCTCCCAAGGACCTGCGTGTATGTGTATATCTCTTCAACTTGCCTTCCCCACGTGCATCAATTGGGCTTTGATGGCACGTGCAGCACTTGATGTTGCTTCTTTGCCAATCATTTAAAATATCTAATAACCCCTCTTAATCGACAACGAAAACTGATGGCCTGGCTTGCGTATATTCGTATATAAACCGAACCAAAAAATTGTGACCAATTGCTAATTGGTCGTATGTGCATGAGCACTGCTCCAAGCCTGGACGCCCTCATGTGCATGTATATCTTTAATCTTCTTCCTCAGAAATGACGTGACAAACTTAGGGCGTGTTCTTCACTCGGCCAAATTCTAGTGTCAACAAGAATAGAGCAAAGCCATATTCATAGTAAATGATGAATAATACAAGAACAAATATAAAGTAGGAGAGAATTACCAAGAACTCTCCTGACAGATCTGGAAACTAAGCGAAGCTTGACTCCTTTTCTAATCCTATGTAGCTATGCTATGACTATGGAGATCTAATTGAGATGGTGGCTCTAGGGCTTGATCAGGAGCTTCTCTCTTGATGAATAATAAATTGAGAATGAATTAGGGTTTCTCCCAGGGCCAGGGGCCTTGCTTATATAGCCTCCTCAAATGTGCCATGACCCTTGGATCAAACCAACCTTGATGCACGGTGTAGATTGATCCTCAATGGCAGTGGGGGCATGATCCGCGAGACTGGACCTCATTGGTCCACGTAGGTGGGCCAGCGCCCACATGGACAGGGCGGGCGCCCTGCCTACATGGCTAATCGGCCTCCGGTCTGGTCTTGTATCTTCTGGGATCTTCTAGAGTATTCTTGTGTGTGGTATGTTTCTCTCTATGTAAACCTTAGACTAAATTGCACGATAGGTATCTAAACTATTCGGTGTTTCACATATGGGTACTCCAACTAAAAAATGTAACTTCTGGGTATTGCAACTATACTTACGTAACTTCTGGGTACTCAAACTAAAACGTAACGTCCAGGTATTGGAACTATACTTACGTAACTTCTAGGTACTAGTGCCACTGCACTGCCCGCGTAGGCAAGGCGTGGTTTTCCTTGGCAGCTCGTTTGCGGTGGCATGCACGATGCATGCAAGTGAGCGTCGCCGCCGTCGACGTGGGCATGGTGCTGCTCAAGCGCTAGAACCCAGAAGTTACGCAAGATAGTTCTGGTACCTAGATGTTATGTTTTTAGTTGGAGTACCTAGAAGTTATGTACGTATAGTTCAGTATCTAAAAATTATGTTTTTTAGTTGGAGTACACATGTTTGAAACAACAAATAGTTTAGGTACCTGCAATGCAATTTACTCTAAACCTTACATGTGGGCCTTCTTTGGTCATTTCCTGATAAACCCCTGTAGAAATAGATATTCACCAAACAATAGTGGAGATTTGTCCTTCCATGATGTTTTCTTGCTTTGGTCATCGAACTACGTGACAATTTCTCAAAAAATACATTTTGTTGATGTATTTTAAAAAGGTCATGGGAAACGTCACAGAAAACCTGACGGAATCATCACAAAGACGTTTGTAGCACTGTTCATCACTAGATTGTGATGGTTTGACGGATATCCTAGAGTTGTGATCATACACACTTCGTCACTAATCCCTGCGCCGCTCGATTTGGCTACGGGATTCGACATCGTTTGCCTACAGGAGAGTCGCCTTCACTGTGTGGACGTGGGATACTACAGGTTCCCCATGGAGACGAAATACGGACAGTGGGCACTACGAGGGGGTCCCACCGCCCAACATGAACAACACTGAAAGGCCAAGATGGCGGACCAGAGGGGGTGAATAGTCCTTTTAAAAACTAATTGCTCCGGCTAACCGATATAAGTGTGGAATTAAATCTATCGGCCTAGCCAAGACTTCACCCCTCTAACTATGACTCTAAATGCACCGTGTAAAAGATCCTAAACAAGAAAACAAGGTGCCAATCTAGCTAGTGCTCTCCTAATCAATTTTATCTTGCATGGTCACACAAATCTAAGCAGCTAGTACTTTCACAAACAAGGGAGAACCTACACAATTCTAATGAGCAAAGCACAAAGCCAACCTAAGCTCACTAGATGTTCAAGCATAAGGTTACACAAGCCGAACCCAAGAACTCAACCTTACTTAACAAGAAAAGATAAGAAAAGCAAGATACTCTACTTCTAGCTACATAAGCAATAAGATGATTAGCAAGCTACACAAGCAAACTAATCACAAGAGCAACAACACAAGCAAGATAAAATAAATACAATGGTTGTGAAGGAGATAGCAAACCCCCGCGAAGTGTGGACACAAGATGACACGACGATTTTTACCGAGGTTCACTTGGTTGCCACCAAGCTTTGTCCTCTTGTGGTGATACGCTCTCTTGGAGGTTTACACATATTTATAGCCCAAAGGGCTCAACTAGCCATTACCCGCTGAGTCAGCAAACACGAGGGCGTCGGACGTGTCAGTAGACACCCGTCGGACGCTCCATAGTAGCGTGCGACGCATGCAATAGCTGCGTGCCAAAACCAATTTTCAAACTAGCCATTGGGACGGAGCCTCGGACGCGTCCGAAGCGCTCCATCGGACGCTGCCCTGAGCGTATGTCGACTGACCCAAATGGTCGATCTCCTCTGAGTAGCGTCTGACAGTCTACGGATGCGTCTGATAGTCTACGGACGCGTCCGACGCTCCGGCTCTTTAGTGTCCAACGCGTTGATGATTCAGCCATCTACCAGCAAAGAGAGCCGAACGCTAACGTCACGCGTCCGGCGCGTTGCTTCGGATGCATCTGGCGCTCCATTGCCTTCATCTTCAATTGACCACAATGCGTCGGATGCTTGGCCAGCATCTGACGCTCAACACGTCGACGTCCGTCGCCTCACTTTGCAACACCAAACACTTCTTCACGAATGCCTCCTTTTCCACCTTTGCACAAACATGCTAACCAACAAGTATACCAACTTGTGCTCGAGAGTTAGCATGTTTTCACCAACAATTTTGCATCCGGCGCAATAGAAAAAAACCACCTCATTTTCCCAAAAGCAGTACCCAAACCTATCTCAACCCTACAAACTTCATCACCTTTGTAAAAAGTGCCAACACCACTAAGTGTACATCACCATGTGCATGTGTGTTAGCATTTTCACAATCATTTTCAATAGATTTTCGCTTGCTCTCATAAGGCCACTCGTTCCTAGTATGTCACAATGTTAGATCACTCAAGCGACACTAGATGACTAATATGCAAACAAGTTTGCCCCTCTTGATAGTACGGCTATCAATCCTAAATTCGATTATCAACTTCTCTACACAACTCATCAATGGTGAAATGAAATGCCATAGGTTATACCTTTGCCTTGCGCATTTCCACTTCCACCGTCTTCCTCCAATATGCCAATGCAACACATGCACCGACACGATCACTAAATGATGATCCACTTCATATCATCATGCAACATTTTTGGTCCATCGATCTTGACCTCACTTGCTCTTCACCGTTGAGTCGGTCCATCGGCGCCAAGTCTTGCTCAAGCTTCACCATCTCCTAGGTCCATCGCTTCAAAGCCCTAACTTGCCCTTCACACATCCAACGGGTTCATCAAGTCAAACCTCATCTTGATCTTCACCATCTCGGTCACATGACTCCATGTCATGTCTCATATGCAATGAGCTCTTTCCTCACATAATCACATGTGGACTAATCTCTTGTGCATTCTCAATTTAACACATTAGTCTAACCTAAAGTTGTCACTCAATTGCCAAAACCACATAGGGACCTTTCAATGTCCCCTTTTTGATAATTGATGACAACTCTACAAAGATATGAGAATTAAGAATATTTGGACTTTGTGCCACTTATCCAACATTTAATCTCAGTGTCATGATTTGGATAAGTACCATAAAGTCAACTTGGTAGTGATAGCTCCCCCTATATGTGAGCTCAATTGGTTTGAATTCAAGCTTGCACACATGCATAAAAATGGAAATTTTTGGAGAGTTAGCACTACTAAGTGATGCTATATCTGTTACAATGATCGGGGGTACATATTTATAGTCTGGACTAATGACCTGTAGCTGACCTGACGTAAAGACTTGACTCGAACGGAAACATGTAAATAAAAGGAAAGATACACGGACTCCAACTTCCTTTGCATAGAATCCTTGCCAATATAGCTCTTCATGACCAACGCATCTCATCCTTGATTGGTCTAACCGCCAAAGACTTTGGGCGCAAGCATTATCTTGCTAACGAGCAACCAGTCTATGTACTTACACGTACATTATATGTGTCTCTATTTCCTTCATCCTTGATATGCACCTGGACGTTTCCACATATCATCTTGCCATGCCAAATTGAGTATAGACTAGCCAAGGTTTTGTCCATCGTGATGTGAATCTGAATGTCAAGTTTGTTTCCAAATAAAATGACCTTCCTTCTTCTCAACAGCCACGTCCACGAAGTCTCCCATGGACCTGTGTATATGTGTATATCTCTTCAACTTGCCTTCCCTACGTGCATCAATTGGGCTTTGATGGCACATGCAGCACTTGATGTTGCTTCTTTGCCGATCACTTAAGATATCAAATAACCCCTCTTAATCGACAATGGAAACTGATGGCCTGGCTTGCGTATATCCGTATAAGAACGGAACCAAATCATTGTGACCAATTGCTAATTGGTCGTATGTGCATGAGCACTGCTGCAAGCCTAGACGTCCTCATGTGCATGTATATCTTTAATCTTCTTCCTCAGAAATGATGTGACGAACTTGGGTCGTGTTCTACACTCGGCCAAATTCTAGTGTCAACAAGAATAGAGCAAAGTCATATTCATAGTAAATGATGAACAATATGAATAATACAAGAACAAATATAAAGTAGGAGAGAATTACCACAAACTCTCTTCATAGATCTGGAAACCAAGCGAAGCTTGACTCCTGTTCTAATCCTATGTAGCTATGCTATGACTATGGAGATCTAATTGAGATGGTGGCTCTAGGGCTTGATCAGGGGCTTCTCTCTTGATGAATAATGAATTGAGAATAAATTAGGGTTTCTCCCAGGGCCAGGGGCTTTGCTTATATAGCCTCCTCAAATGCGTCACGACCCTTGGATCAAACCGACCTTGATACACGGTGTAGATTGATTCTCAAAGGAAGTTGGGGCATGATCCGTAAGACTGGACCTCATTGGTCCACGTAGGTGGGCTGGCGCCCACATGGACAGGGTGGGCGCACTGCCTACATGGCCAACCGGCCTCCGGTCTGGTCTGGTATCTTTCTGGGGTCTTCTGGAGTATTCTTGTTTGTGGTATGTTTCTCTCTATGTAAACCTTAGACTAAATTGCACGATAGGTATCTAAACTATTTGGTGTTTCACATACGGGTCTTCTGGACTATTCTTATTTGTGCTGTTGTGTTTTCAAAAGTTGATTTGCGTAGTGGGTACCACCAGATTCGTATGAAATTAGGAGATGAATGGAAAACTGCTTTCAAAACTAAGTTCGGTTTATATGAGTGGTTAGTCATGCCTTTTGGGTTAACTAATGCACCTAGTACTTTCATGAGATTAATGAATGAGGTTTTGCGTGCTTTCATTGGGAAATTTGTTGTCGTCTACTTTGATGATATACTGATTTATAGCAAATCCATGGATGAACACCTTGAACACTTATGTGCTATTTTTAATGCTCTACGTGATGCCCATTTATTTGGTAACCTTGAGAAGTGCACTTTTTGCACCGATCGTGTATCGTTTCTTGGCTATGTTGTCACTCCACAGGGAATTGAGGTTGATAAATCCAAGGTGGAAGCTATACAAGGATGGCCTGTACCCATGACGGTCACACAAGTGCGGAGTTTCCTAGGTCTTGCTGGTTTCTATCGCCGTTTTGTGAAGGACTTCAACACCATTGCTGCACCGTTGAATGAGCTTACGAAGAAGGGAGTGCCTTTTTCTTAGGGCAAAGCGCAAGAGCACTCCTTCCACATGCTTAAAGATAAGTTAACACATGCACCTTTGCTCCAACTCCCTGATTTTAATAAGACTTTTGAGCTAGAATGTGATGCCAGTGGAATTGGATTGGGTGGTGTTTTGTTACAAGAGGGTAAACCTATTGCCTATTTTAGTGAGAAATTGAGCGGGCCTGTTCTGAACTATTCCACTTATGATAAAGAATTGTATGCTCTTGTTCGAACTTTAGAAACATGGCAACATTATTTGTGGCCCAAAGAGTTTGTTATTCACTCTGATCATGAATCTTTGAAACATATTCGTAGTCAAGTTAAACTGAATCGATGACATGCTAAGTGGGTAGAATTTATTGAATCCTTTCCTTATGTTATTAAGCACAAGAAAGGGAAGGAGAATATCATTGCTGATGCTTTGTCAAGGAGATATACTTTGCTGAATCAACTTGATTACAAGATCTTTGGGTTAGACACAATTAAAGACCAATATGCTCATGATGCTGATTTTAAAGATATCTTGTTGCATTGTAAAGGTGGGAAGTCATGGAATAAATTCATCATCAATGATGGGTTTGTGTTTAGAGCTAACAAGCTATGCATTCCAGCTAGCTCCGTTCGCTTGTTGTTGCTGCAGGAAGCGCATGGAGGTGGCTTGATGGGACATTTTGGAGCGAAGAAGACGGAGGACATTCTTGCTGGTCATTTCTTTTGGCCAAAGATGCGACGAGACGTGGAGAGGTTCATTGCTCGCTGCACAATATGTCAAAAGGCTAAGTCACGATTAAATCCACATGGTTTGTATATGCCTCTTCCTGTTTCTAGTGCTCCTTGGGAAGATATTTCTATGGATTTTGTGTTGGGATTGCCACGGACTAGGAATGGGCGAGATAGTGTTTTGTTGGTTGTGGATAGATACTCTAAAATGGCACATTTCATACCATGTCATAAAACTGATGATGCTACACATATTGCTGATTTGTTCTTTCGAGAAGTTATTCGCTTGCATGGTGTGCCAAATTCAATTGTTTCTGATCGTGATGCTAAATTTCTTAGCCATTTCTGGAGAACTTTATGGGCTAAATTGGGGACTAAGCTTTTATTTTCCACCACTTGTCATCCCCAAACCGATGGTCAAACTGAAGTTGTGAATAGAACTTTATCTACTATGTTAAGGGCTATTTTAAAGAACAATATTAAGATGTGGGAAGATTGTTTGCCTCATATCGAGTTTGCTTATAATTGTTCATTGCATTCTACGACAAAGATGTCTCCCTTTGAGATTGTTTATGGCTTTTTGCCACGTGCTCCTATTGATTTAATTCCTTTGCCAAGTTCTGAAAAATTGAATTTTGATGCTAAGCAACGTGCTGACTTGATGCTAAAATTGCATGAAACCACTAAAGAAAACATAGAGCGCATGAATGCTAAGTACAAATTTGCTAGAGATAAAGGTAGAAGGGAGTTGATTCTTGAACCTGGAGATTTGGTTTGGTTGCATTTGCGAAAGGATAGATTTCCTGAATTGAGAAAATCTAAATTGATGCCTAGAGCTGATGGTCCTTTTAAAGTGCTCCAACGAATTAATGAGAATTCATATAAGCTTGATCTTCCTGTAGAGTTTGGGATTAGTCCCACATTAACATTGCAGATTTGAAGCCTTATTTGGGTGAGGAAGATCAGCTTGAGTCGAGGACGACTCAAATTCAAGAAAGGGAGGATGATGAGGACATCAACACCAACCATACATCCACACCGTCCACGCCAACACCAGTACCTATTGCTGGTCCTCTTACTCATGCTCGTGCTCGTCAACTCAACCATCAAGTAAGTTCATTCTTAAACTCTCGTCCATCATATTTAGACAATGGAGACAAGTGCACTTTTTTGTTGCTCAGGAATGATGGAGAGGATCAACAAGGGAAGGTGCGACTGCATTCAGAATGCGAGGCAACACCAGCTCAAGGGTTGATTGCATATGGGAAGCATGGTACCTTAACAAAGGTGATTGGGGATCAAGTCCATGTGTCCACAATGTCCTCCATCAGGCTACCACATCGCTTCTAGAGCAAGGAAAGCAAGAGTCCAAACCCAACACGATTTGGGAGTTGGATTCAGACTGCAGAATAACCCTGACTTGTGTGGGTCACCACGGCTTCCTACGGACTCCAATTGGGACGTTTTGATACTTGATGGAAAGCTTATCAAGTCTACTTTCATATGGATCTAGTCTCATGTTGATATCTTCTCAGAGTCAGAGGCAATGATGCAAATAACGCCGAGAGGTTTTTCTGTCCTCGTGTCACCTAATTGTTGCCCGATGGGCCATGTATCAAGTGGGGCCCAATAGGGGCGTGTCCTAGGGTTGTGGGACGACTCCTGCCAGGACAAGGTCGCCCTCTACCCTCTCTTATACCTCCATAGCCGCTATAAACAGATTGGGTTTTGTTTACATCAAGTTTAGCCGTCGCTACTTGCTTGTAGGTGCGCGTGCTGATCCAGCCGCCCATCTCCTTGTCTTTGGAACCCCACTCATAATAAGATTCAGTGTGAAACCTTCAATTTGATCTTGCCAATTCAGTGCTTGTTTCCTCGTTCTTGCTAGTTCTTCGATTGCTTGCAGGACGGGAGCCCTAGTGGCTGGTTGTCGCGCTCCACAAGATCGTGACGGCCTTTGGAAGTGGTGTATCGGTCGCTAAGGCGCAGTCTTGAAGGCTGTAGTCAGGCCATGAACGTCATCTCCATCCACCAATCAAGTTATCTCACGCCTCTCATCGAAAGATCGTCCCCAAACCCTAGCGGGTTCACATCAGTTGCCCCCATAATATTCATAAAGAAAAAGGATCATGCATTTGAGTGGTCATCTTCATTAATAATATTCCTGTATATTCAGAGAATGAGGTGGATCATGCAGAACACTAGAGACTTGTTTTAACCAGATTGAGAGAACACAAATTGTATGCTAAGTTTAGAAAATGTGAGTTTTGGCTCAAGAAAATTTCTTTTCTTGGTCACATCTTGTTAGAAGAAGGAATATCAGTGGATCCCAGCAAAGTTCAAGAAGTTATGGAATGGAAGCCCCAACCTTCGTCAGAGAAGTTTGTAGTTTTCTCGGTTTGGTTGGATACTATCGTCGTTTTATTCCAGATTTCTCCAAGATTGCTAAATCGATGACCAGTTTACTTCAAAAGAATCATGAGTTTGTGTGGTCTAAAGAGTGTGAAGAAGCTTTCTGTACCTTGCGAAAGTTGCTAACCACTACTCCAGTTTTAGCGCAACCCAATATCGAGAAACATTTTGATATATTTTGTGATACATCAAAGATCGGTTTGGGTTGTGCTCTCATGCAAGAAGGATCAGTTGTCACTGATGCCTCACGTCAACTGAGGAACTCTATTGGGCATGCTTTGAAGATTTGGAGGCATTATCTATTGGGAAGTGTATGCAACCTTTATACAGATCACATGAGTCTCAAGTACATATTCATGTGACCTAAGCTAAATATGAGACAAAGAAGATGGTTGGAGTTAACTAAGGATTATAACTTGCAAGTCCATGATCATCTGAGCAACGCACACATTGTGACGAATGCCTTAAGTTAGAAGTCGCATTGCAATGTTATACCACCATTATTTGAAGATGAGTTGAATTTAATGCATCCTGAAATGCTATACCACATTCAAATTGGCTATGTGCTTGAAAGTCAAATCATTAAAGGCCAAAAATCTGATGAAGGAATATTCTATTTGAAGCAATGAATGAAAAAAACCAATTCCACATTTTTGAATTGATGAACGAGATATTTTATGGTTTGATGATCGCCTCATGGTACCCAAGAACAGATAGCTTAGGAAACATGGATCAAGTCCATCACTCCAAGTTGTCTATTCACCTAGGAAGTCGTCAAATGTACCATGACCTAAGACCTCACTTTTGGTGGACAAAATGAAGAAAGAAATTGCAGCTTATGTTGCCCGATGTGATACCTGTTATCGAGTCAAAGCTATCCATATGAAGTCGGCAGGAACGCTACAACCATTACCTATCCCAGATTGGAAATGGGAGGACATAAGCATAACTCTTATCACAGGACTCCCTACCACTCAGAAAGGAAATAACTCAATCTTGTTAATTGTTGATTGTCTTACCAAGTCAGCGCACTTTATACCTGTCAAGACTGAGTATGGACCACATCATTATGTTGATATGTACATTGCTGAGATTGTTCGACTGCATGGAGTTCCCAAAACCACTTTAACTGAACAGAGAATATCAAATTAAGGCTCATTTTTGGCAACATCTTCAAGAAGGTTTAAGTACTGAATTGGTTCATAGTACTACTTGTGTTTCATCCTCCAAAGGTTCATGGGAAAAATGGCTACCTTTAGTCAACTTTTCCTACAACAACGGTTATCAAGAGAGTCCTTAGATGGCTCCATTTCACGGCCTATATGGAAGAAAGTGTAGAACCCCACTGAATTGGATAGAACCTAGAGAAACAAGGTACTATGGCATTGACTTCATAGATGAAGTTGAACAACACATCCAAATTATCCAAGATCACCTAAGAGCTACACAATCTCGTCAGAAAAGTTATGCTAACGAGAGAAGAAGACCACTTGAGTTTGAAGTAGGTGACCAGGTTTACCTAAATGTTTCACCAAAGAAAGGCGTCCAAAGATTTGGACTGAAGAGAAAGCTCGCTCCAAGATATGTTGGACCTTATACAATCCAAGAAAAGAAGGGTGAAGTGTATTAAAGATTACAACTACCTATAGAGATGAATGCAATCTTTGCAGTCTTCCATGTGTCTCAACTCAAGAAGTGCTTACAGGTCCCTGATCAAGAAAGAATTGAGCCACGTGGAATCAAGCTTGGATCCAACTTGGAGTATCAAGAAGAACCAGTTCAGATCCTAGATACCAAGGACAGAGTGACACGTAACAAAGTTGTGGAGACGTACAAGATCATATGGAGGCATCAGGATATGGATGATGCAACTTGGGAGACGGAAGAGTACCTACGTGAGGTTTACCCCACTTTTCATAAACAATGGTAACTAACTCAATCAAATGTCGGGGCAAGATTTTCTTAAGGGGGAAGGGCTGTAAAACCCATGGTGTTAAGATTTCTTAATGCATGCATTGCATTAGCATAAGCATCATTTGCATGGGCCAACATGAATCAATGATATCTTGCTTGTGATGATAGAATTTATCAAGGTTCTTGCTTGTCTTTTTGTTAAAACATGATAACAAGGTCAAGTGATTGATGGTTGCTCACTAAAACAAATTAAACATGTTTAGGGAACAAAATGAAGTTATATTTATGTTAATGACTTTGGCTAATTGTGATTGCATGGGTAGTTTGACTAGAATTGACTTAAGGAGTGAATTGCTTTGACCTGCTTTGAATGTATAGCTAGGTTCCTTGCATGTGTGTGCATCCTTAATAAAGTTTGTGGAGAATGTTATAAGGAACAAAAATTGTTTTGGGCATAACTCCTGAAAATGTGCTTAACATGTTAAAAAGTATGAAAAAGGCATAATTAGAGGGCTGTTGGAGACTTAGAATTTTTCTAAGTCTGAAAGCTGAATTCCAGTTTTCTGAACCTCAGTTCAGAGCAATGTATATTTTTATCTAGGTCAAACTAGCTTTTGCTTCTGTAGTATCAAATTATCTAAATTCATAGATCTTCAAAACTCGTATTCAATGTTGAGAAGTTGAGAAATCAGGCGGCACGTTTCTGTACTAAATCGAACCTGATTCCAATTTCAGTTTCGTGTCATGGCCGACAGGTTTGAGGTTTTGGCCACCGTGTGTCTATACATCAGAGGCCAGCCGTTGCATCGCGCGTGTAGATGTAGAGAAGCAGCACCAGGCCTTCACTCCTCCACCACCCACCCGCTCATTCACTCCACTCGCTTCGCTCTGCACCATCTCCCTCGCCTGCTCGCAACGCCGAGGCGGCAATGCCGCCATTGCCGGCCACGGAACTCGCCGTTCCACCTCGCCATTCCCAAATCTGCTCGCGCCATTCTCTTCGCCTTGCATCAATCCACCCTTGCGACCGGCCTGCAACACGAATCAACAAAGGTAATGGCCAAATTGGCCCTTCTTCTTCTCCACGGCCATAGCAGCCATGGCCATAGTTCACGGTTCGCCGTGGTCGTGCCTCCTCCATCCCATTCTTCCTTCATTCTCCTGCATTCCATAGTTGCCAGGGTTAGTGTTTTGACGAATCAAAGTCGATTGAGGCTCTGGCTCGCCGGACCTCTCCTCGCCGTCGTCGTGCTCGCGCTGTCGCCGCCATGCACTGTGATTCTCTGCTCCGCTTCGCTCTATGGTTGTGCGAACCCTAGGTACGGTTTTGCCTTGCACTCGCGCAACTTCCGCATCGCTCACTTTGGCCTCCCATCGTCGAAGAAGGTCGCCGCAGCGACATGCATGCCGCCGTCCGTACGTAACTGTACGTACAGCACCAACGTGCCATTTAGTCCGCCACCGTATGTGTAGATGTCAAAATATTTTTCGATGACCTATCCCAATAGATGCATCTCAACGATACGAGTCCGATGGTGCTAGTCTCATCATTGGAAACTTCGCCGCCAGCGAACTACGGCCGGTCAAGCTACTGCCCCTGTTTGTGTGGTTGTGATAGATGGGGTCGGGTTGACCGCCTGGGTCCCGCACGTCAGTGGATCTGGGTGCACAGCACCGGGTGCACCTAGTAGAGTTAGGGTTTCTGGGTTTAGATCCGTGTACGCGTAGCATTTTTGGTTTAAATGATTTTTGAAATCCTTTTCCGAAAATACTTGTAGATCTTGTTATTTTCATATCTTGGGCATTATTGGTCCAAATGAGATGGTTCAAGTTTTAGTATTTTTTCATGATTAGGTCTACACGTAAAAAATATGAGATGTATTATTTGTGATACTTTTATGTATAGCATTATTTTATTTCTAATAACTGGCTTTATCTCTAAAAATGCATAAGTAATTCTAGGTTTGTCAGAAAAATGCGGATCCAATTTTGTTAGTCTTTTTATGACATGCTTAGTCTGTGGAAAATATTTAATTTCTATGTCATATGCAAATATGGCTCTATTTATTATTGGGAATATGCCCTAGAGGTAATCATAGAGACGATGATATTCCGATTGTATCCATGAAATGTATTAAGTGTTTACTGAATATCCATTATAGACAACTTGTATTGACTGATAATTATGTGAATTATTTGTGAAACTCTTTTACTTGAATGGTTATTCTAAAGTTGTCCCTGGTCAGCGTTCTTGTGAGAACACACTTGAATATTAGACCAGCACATGTATTAGTTGATGGCTATGTTTCACGAGTCATGGACATGGAGATGTCAAACTAATAATGTGGGCATATGTGAGACATGTAGGCTAGACTGACCCAACATGAGAAAGTCTCTATTCATGTCATGTATGTTATGTCCTTAGACACGAGATTGTGGTATGTACTCAAGATGTGAAACGACCTACTTAGGGACTATCAAACGCTGCTCCATAATAGGGCAGTTATAAAAGGTGGTCTTCGGGTGGTTGTGAAGCATACTGTGAAACATAGATAGTCAAGATGGAAATTGCCCCTCCCTGCATGAGATAGATATCACTGGATCACTCAAGTGATTGGATCAATAAATGCATGATCGTGCATGGGTTAAGTGTTAACCCATGAGTTAAACCATATATCATGAGGCAAAGGGAATAACTTATATGTGGACGTAGGTGGTTCGTTTGATATGATCTTTGTGTAAGCATAGGAGTTGTCACGCCTTCCTAGAGGCCACTGTTAGCTATTGGGCGAGTAGGAGTACTCAACCCATGTCTATGCGTGCGTCAACCCATAGGATCGCACGCCTAAGGGCTGAAAGCCTAGTTTGGGTTTGACCCGTATTAGACAAGGCTTAGGGTTTCCTGATGGGCCTCTAAGTTGGGGTCGTGTAGGAACGCCTATATAAGCAAAGGGTATGGGGCGAGGCAAAGAGATCTGCTTGATCTATTCAGCCGCCGTTGTCCATCCCACACTCATGCCTTTGCTCCTCACGGACCTGGCAGTCCAGTTGTGCAACACTTCTGCCTCACGTGTGTGATACCTCGGAGGTGCTGCACCTGCGGCATAGGGAAAGACCTCATCGATCACGGTGGTCGGTAGCTGGTCGGTGACTAGTCGGACTGGCAGGAATGTGTTCACAGGATCCGTGAGTGAAGGCTGTACTTGACGGATGAACATGTAACTACACGGCACTGCTGTGACACGTTGGTGGGGGTATAAACCCCTATACCCTCACAGCATGGCCTTGGGCCCCACGGACCAGACGGCCTAGATCACAAGACGAAGCCTGTGGTCCATCACCTCCTCAGTCGGTGGGCTGCATGCATCCTAAAGGCTGCTTGTCATGCAAGGAAGCCTAGTCGGTTAGATCTGATCGTACTTTCTAAGTTACGAAGCAATGTAACCGACCATAGGAAAACCATAGATCTGTAACCTTGCCCCTCGGCTATATAAGGTAGGCAAGGACCCCCCTAAAACCCGTCTCATTCCAACTCACATTATACTCCGGTACTCATCAATACAGCAGTAGAGACGCAGGACGTAGGGTATTACGCACCTCGCTGCCCGAACCTGGATAAACCCTGGTTGTTTGTCTTGCATTTCAGATCTGGTTCATAGGTCTTAGTGTGCCCTCACCAATCATCTACTACCTCGGGGTGCCCTATGGTAGACTGCCGAGTATATTTCATCGACAGCGTTTGACTACATCGAGTCTGCCGCTGCACCTACACATCTAGTGGTAATCCCGTGACCTATATCTGGTAGTAGATCCTGGTTTATGAGGTAGAAAAGTTTTATTTTCTGGCTAGCGTAGCACCCTCATAACCCTTCAGTGGTATCAGAGCGGTAGCTGCTTTGTTTTAGGTTCGAATGTGCGCATATGGAGATATGCGTGGTTTTTGTTGAGTCTCTGATCTTGGTTCATCGTCTTTCCACGTTGGTATTACAATGATCTACTCGTACCGGTCAAAATTCTACCATCTCAGTTAAGTGATACATGTAAATCCAGTCATGGAGAGTTAGAGATCAATCAGACTGATCGAATTGAACCACAGGTCAAGTGCCGAGCACATGAAATGTGTGGCGTAGTAGATGGGACCTATTACCGGGCACTCGGTTGCCGAGAAAAGTGTTGTTCGGTAAAACAACTATAACTTTTGAACCGTAATTCGGATTGAGACTAACTCTAAACAAAAATCATAGAGAATGAAATTTTACATTCGATTCTCCACCGCAAAACCATGGTTCGACAAAATTAGATTTACGAAAAACTGCTCGGAAAATATAGTTTTGGGCCTTGCAACGTTAGACGTCGGTATCGCCTAACTCTGTTTTGCAAGATGTGATGACTGGTATAGCCCTTATGTGTATGAGATGCATGTATGTAATTAATTCATAGCTTGCATGTCATGTGGAACAATATGGCTAAAGCCACTTAGATATTGTCACTTTAATGTAATGGCCTGTGAACCAATCTGTGATGATCCACGACTATGTAAATTTATTTCACGGTAGTGATAGCTAGTCTTGGCGGATGCACCATTAATGGATGACATTCATGGACCATGGAGATGGAGATTGCCATGACGAACAGATTGACATTGAGATGGAGATCTCACAGGATCAATGGGCTATACCAAGTCATATCTGTGTTTATGTCGTTCTTACTATGTTCTACTTTCACATGCTATAATGTTTTGTCTACATTTGTGCGGTAGTGAAGTAGAACGATCCCTCAGCAATGTTTAAGTTATATGCTTCCCCAAACCTTGCACTATCATAAGTCTTGTACGATCGGTGGTGGATCTATGAAATTTGGGTGCCACTGGTTTTCCTTCACTAGGCAGGTTTGTATCAAATACTTATAGCAAGAAGGTTTGGTTACTTGAACAAAGTCATCCTAACAGTTAGGGACTTTGAAGCATGAGAAGCTTGAGTGCTCGACATAGAGATGCTGGCCCAACAACAAGAGTCATATGAGATATGATTCTAAAGCTCACTAGTCGGCATGTCAATTGAGGGATATTGATTTTGGTGGGAGTAGATTCTATTTGATATAATTTACTCTTCATGGATACATTGTCTTAGTATTTTGCATTACTTTTGTTGTATATAAATGGCATCGCACAATCAACCATTTAATTTGCGTTCAATTTCTGAGAAAGATAAGTTGAATGGAACAAGCTATGTGGATTGGATCCGTAACCTAAGAGTTGTTCTCAGGGCTGAGAAAATGGAAAAAATTCTAGACACCCCTTTAACAGAAGAGCCTACTGAAAATGCAACTGTTGCTGATAGAACTGCTTACAGGAGAGCATGTGATGCTGATCTTGAAGTGAGTTGCCTTATGCTTCCTTGCATAGAACCTGATCTGGAGATGCAGTTCAATAACAATCATTCAGCGAACGATATGATCGTGGTGCTTGAAGATATGTTCCAGATGCAAGCTAGGACTGAAAAGGTTCCATGTCTCTATGGCGCTTGCAGAAACCAAGCTAGCAGAGGGCGCAGTAGTAGGACCACACATAATCAAGATGGTTGGTTACACACAGAGGTTGGAGAAGCTAGGCTTCCCAATCAGCCAAGAGTTGGCTACTGATTTCATTCTTGCATCTCTTCCGCCTACCTATGGAAACTTCATCTCGAACTACCATATGCTTGGGCGGAGAGGGGCTTGAATGAGTTGTGTGGCATGCTAAAAACAGCAGAGGTCGACATGAAAAAAGGTGTTGGCAGTAGCCAAGTGTTGGCAGTCAAGAACAGGCCTCGGTTCAAGAGGAAGGGAAATTCTTGGAAGAAGAAGAAGGGCAAGGCTAAAGATGAAATCTTTAAGACAAACCCATATGCTGCCAAGGCTGGACCATCTGCAAATTCAAATTGCTTTTACTATAAGGAGAAAGGTCACTGGAAAAGGAACTCCAAGGAGTACTTGGTGTCCTTAGAGAAGGATGGCGGTGGTAAAGGTACTACTACTTGTACTCTTATTGTTCATGTTATGGACATTTTTCTCGCTAACTCTTATATCAATTCTTGGGTATTTGATATCGGATCGGTTGCTCATATTTGCAATATGATGCAGGGAATGACAAGAAGTAGGAGCGTGGAAAAGGGAGAGGTTGACTTCCACGTGGGCAACAATGCAAGAGTTGCTGCGTTGAACGTCGGGACGATGCAACTTCACCTGCCGTCAAGATTTATCATGGAATTGAATAATTTTTATTTTGTTCCTAGCTTAAGTCAAAACATTGTGCCACCTTCATGTTTGATGAAGGACGGTTATTCTTTTGAGAGTAAAAATAATGGGTGTGTGATCTCCAAGAATGACATGTTTGTGGCTTTTGCATCCATTATGAATGGGTTATTTATTTTAAATCTTGATGATGCACTTATCTATAATGTTACTGCTAAAAGGCCTCGGCTTAATGAGTTAAGTCCATGGCATTGTCGTTTAGGTCATATAAGTGAGAATCGCATGAAGAAGCTCCATGCTGATGGGCTTTTAACTTCATTTGATTTTGAATCTTACGAGACTTGTGAGGCTTGCCTGCTCGGCAAGATGACCAAGGCGCCTTTCACAGGTTTTCCTGAGAGAACGTCTGACTTATTGGAACTCATACATACTGATGTGTGCAGACCACTGAGCACGACAGCTAGAGGCGGATTCTAATACTTCATAACTTTTAGTGATGACTTTAGTAGATATGGTTATGTCTACTTAATGAAGCATAAGTCTGAAACATTTGAAAAGTTCAAAGAATTTCAGAATGAAGTAGAGAATCAACGTGTCACGAGTTTAGCAATCATCAAGAGTTGCGGAATTTCTCCATAGCTTATGCCGCCTGGAACATCGCAGAGAAATAGCGTGTCTGAGCGATGTAATTGGACTTTGTTGAACATGGTTCGGTCTATGATGAGCCGGTCAGACCTACCTTTATTGTTTTGGGGATACACTCTAGAAATAGCCGCTTTCACACTAAATAGGGTACCATCTAAGTCCATAGATAAGACACCATATGAGATGTGGACTGGTCGGCGTCCCAGTTTATCTTTTCTAAAAGTTTAGGGTTGCGAAGCTTATGTCAAACGGTTGATATCTGATAAGATAGCACCAAAGTCAGACAAGTGCTTCTTTGTGGGATATTCAAAGCAAACTTTAGGGTATTACTTCTATGACCAATCAAAGGGCAAAGTGTTTGTTGCTTAAAATGGTGTCTTTAGAGAAAGAGTTTCTCAAAGGAGATAGGAGTGGTCAAAAAGTGTATCTTGAAGAAGTTCAAGAGGACCCACTAGGGAATGACTCTACGAGTGATGCTAATGAACTTTTCTGGAAGACACTTTAGGAGAAGACACTGATGTTGATTGACCTTTGCATTTCTGGAGATTTGTGAACCATGAACTTTTATGTTATTGATTTTGCTATTTTGAATTTGCTACTTCATTTGTGACCAATTGAATTATGAGATTGTAAGACCTTATATGCAATGTTTCTGTTTTTGAAGGATACTTCATGTGTGATGCAAGCTACAGTTTCCAGAATTCATATGTGTGTGTGTGTCCAAGGTTTATGTGTTTGCATGACACATGAATATGTCATGAAATGCCCACAATTTGTCCTATAATGTATTTCTTGGTTTTTATGACCCCAGCACCATGTCATGGAAAGTGCAAAATCTGTCACAAAATGTGTATGGAAGTGACAGACATGCTACAAAAGTTTGAACCCACATAATTTTCACATCAAAGCAATAGCGACATTTATTTCCAACCTACATCCGCATTGCACATACATAGGGCACATAAATCCACCACAACAGGTTCAATACAAGATGTTCTTCAAGACTACAGGCCCATACTTCATTAGCATCGTCTACTTGAACATTACAGCTACAACTTAGAGGATGCCCAACAACAGGAACATTGTTACATTCACACATCCACACATAAGACAAATGCAGCTTACCAGGCCTTCCTTGTTCTTGCCAACCATTTCCTTCACCTCCTTCAAATTTTACTCCAAGGTTTCATCTTCTCCTACCAGCTCGAGAACTTCTATTGTTGAAGCTGTCACAATGGTTGAGGAAGCTGGAAGTAGATAACCATGATCTTCAAGGTACACCACATATTCCTCCTTGAACCAATAGCTGGAATATCTACCCTGCATCCAAACGACAACCACAGACAATTTAACACCAATAGTGCAGACTTTGAATGCTACAAACACTACCATTCTTAGGGAAGCACTAAAAATTAAGAAACTAAAACTTAACCACTAAACTGACAATTCCATAGCCTTGCTGTGGGCACTTGAAAATCCTCTTCCCAACATTGTTCTAAGACTTCGTGGTTGTGACCGCAAACACCCGCACATCCTTGCAAGTCGGGTACATGATCAATGGCAACCCGGTAACATCATCAAGTGGCGCTTGCAGGCGGATAGTAGTGAACGATGGCGCTACAGAAACAACTGCAAGGGGGCCTGGTTGTAGGGCAACCTAAGCTGCACTTGACCGCCGAGTCCGAGCGGTTGAGGACGATGCCTGCGACATCATAACTAGATAGGATAGGGAAGATGAGCAATGTGACCAACGGTGAAAGGCAACAGGGGCCAAGGAGGGGGGAATGGCCAAACTGGCACACCTACATATATGAGGAGCTGCCGCCACCGCCGTCGACACCGCCCACCAAGCTCAACCTGCCCGCCGTGCTCGACCCACCTCCCCAACGACGCCCGGAGCACTCGATAGACCCAGAGCACTCGCCGAAGCCAGAGCACTCGCCCGAGCCGAAGCCGGAGCACTCACCAGAGCGAGAGCCAGAGCAGTCCACCCCGAATGATGCTCGCCTAGAGTCTTCTTGCACAACGAGCTCCGCCCGCCCACCACAGCTCGCAACGCCCACCGTGCTCTACCCACTCGCACGCCAAAATCAGACCGATAGCCCGCCACGTGTGCTACGCTGGCCAACCATGCTCCGCTCAACAAGCACACCGGTGCTCGACCGCCATGATCAGCCCTAGCCTCTCGCCGAGATCCGCTGCCCGCCGAGCTCCACCAGGCTACAAGACACCTCCGTTTGCCCGCCCGTAACGCTAAACTGGCGCAGCCACCGCCGACAGTCATGCTCAGTCTGGCCAGCCGCTCTCCGGTAGTCATGCTCATCTCTGTCCCCCGCTAGCAGCTCGTGGCCCAAACACCCTTGGGCACCGTGGTGTGGGGTGTTAGGGTGGTACCGAAAGGTAGCCATCCCCCGCCCAGCGGTCCCACTTTCGTCCTAGCCTTTGGAGCGGAAGGCAGTAATCACAGAAATTGCGAAGGCTGTAACCACAGTCCTCTGTGGAAGCTAACTGGGAAGACTTTCGCGAAGGTCCGTCTTGCAGAAGCACAGACAATGGGAGCTGCGGCTATGGCCTTCTGCTTAAGGTATCAAGGAGTAGCCTTGCAGAAATGACTGAGCCAGCAATTTACGGAAGTGAAGATGGTGGAAGCCATAATCGTGTCATGGTGCGGAAGCTAGTAAGAGCGAGTTGTGCGGAAGACCCAAGCCACTACCTTCCAGAGGGTTGGCGACAATGGTGAATGTGGCGATGGTGTGTTTGTCGGAAGCCGGCTCGACGTCGTTAGCGAATGACTACCACAGGTCACTTGTTATTTTGTGTGTGCAGGTGAATGTGGGCCATTGGTGAGCCAAGATGTGTGATAGGCCCTCTTGGGCCGCCATGCGAAGCTGCAAGCCTTCGGGAGGTCGAGATGGAGGACATCTGACCATTTCTACCCTTTGCCCTAGGTAGCACTGAGGAGCGAGGGGGGTAGGTGTTAGGGGGCATTTGTGTCATGTAATGGTTTATAGGCCTATATAAATATCCCCTGAGGGGCATTGTAAAGGGGATCGACCCAGAGGTGAATGGAAAGAGATGACTTCGCCCCATTGATCTCTTTGTAAGCTTTCGTTATACTTTTACTCTCGTCTTTCATAGTTAGTTCTACCTTAGGTGTTCGATAGTTGGAGTGAACACCAACAGTGGCGCCGTCTGTGGTTGTCGTCCGAACATACCATGGCACCCAAAGGGAAGACGACGAAAGGGACAACGGCAAAGGAGAGCTCTTCTGCCATCATCTTGGCCAAAACTTCTACCCTCAATCAGAATGAGCAATCAGACAACCCTCAGCCACAGCTGGCCCGTGATCCCAGGGCGGGAGCAGCAGATGAAGACACAGAAGGTGAATTACCCCAGATGGCGAATGAAACAAAGAAGCTGTAGAAGAGGAGCTACTTTCAGAAGAAGAAAATCAACTCAACAATCACATGAGATTACTCAAACATCTCGACGGACCATCAGAATGAGATCATAGCACTCCAAAGACAGCGAGATCAACTAGCACAGCAAATCAGTGCCAGGAACTGAGAAGCAGCAGCAAGCGATACAGGAAGTGGAAGCTAGAAGACAAGCATTACAGAGAGAAGTAGAACTGTTGCGAGCAGCACAAGTATCGGTCCAAACGCCAGTCCAAGGTTTAGCGGCAAATGCACCAGCATCTGCGGTACAAGCGCCATTTCAGGCCCCATTCATGGCACCAGAGCAGATCCCGATTGATACAGCCTCACCACTATCAGTAGAACTCCAAAGATACCCATGGCCAGCCAACTACAAGCCAAGACTTCTGGCTTTTGACGGAAAGTCTAATCCTAGAAAATTTATCGCAAGCTACGAAGCCGCAATTCACTCGGTAGGCGGAGATATAACCACACTAGCAAAGTCTCTAATCATGACACTTGAAGACGTGGCCCATGAATGGTTCATGACTCTAAAGCCGATGTCAATCCGAACCTGGGCACAAGCCGAAGAGATCCTCTTAGCAACGTTTCAAGAATTCCAGGTAGAGAGAAAGACGACCAGAGATCTGATGACTTGTGCACAGGAAGAAAATGAACACTTGTCATCATATCTAGATAGACTAATACTGCTAAGAGCGCAAGTACCAAACGCATCAGACGACGTAGTGATCGAAGCCACGATACAAGGCCTGTAGCTGGGACCTTGCGCAGCACATCTCACAAGAGAAATGCCAATGACAGTAACTGAGCTATTTCAAGAAATGCGCAAGTTCGCCAGATCAGAAGAAGATCTGCGTAGGCGAAAGGCAGCTAGAAGCAGCCTTAAGTAAAATACTCCTAGACAAAACCAACCTGCCAACCAGCGAAGCAATCAGAACTTTAGACAAGTAAATAATCTCCAGGAGCAACCAGCACAGCAAGATACCACTTTCACACAAGAGTCACAAATGCCACCAAAGAACAACAGAGGCAGGGGTCAGTCTAACAAAGGCAGGCGTCCACCCCGCGGAAGGGGCAGAGGACGCAGAAGAGGAATAAGAATTTCGTATTGTTTTGTCTGCGTCTAGAACAAAGGTCATTTCTCACGAGAATGCAAATACGCTCAGCTGGTGAAATAGTAGAAAGAAAAAGATGATGCCCCAAGCACAGGAGACAACCAAAAGCATTTGTTCCACAACACCATTCACAAGTCAAGCTGCAACTTGAGCTACAATCAAGGCCCGTATCAATATCCTCAGCAACCGCAATTCCAACATTACCTGTAACCAATCATGTACCGCAATCCCTAGCAAAGCCACAACCCAGCTTTTCGAATACCACAAAACCAAGCTCTTTCGGCAACTGTGTCATCGCCAGCGACGCAAAACATCACCACCAAGCCTTACTTCTGCAAGCACAGCAAGAAAACCCTCAAGAGACTCAAGTAGTTAACACAGTTCTACCGTCGAATGGACACATTTTCGCCATTACAAGCGGATCAAACCTGGAGCACGATAGCAAGAGGGCAAGGAAAGAATACGAAAGAAGAATACACACAGTAACCCCCAGGCTGCCACTGAACAGACCAGCCCGGTCAATGGCACCAATCATATTCAACGAAAGTGATTTTTGCATTAGCGATTATCCACATCATGATGCTTTTGTCGCTGCCGCGAATGTCGATGGGTTCACTTTTCATAACGTCCTTATCGACAACGGAAGCTTAGCAGACATCCTTTTCTTCAAAGCCTTTGACCAAATAGGACTAAGCAGAAGAACCCTCGATTTAGCGGGGAACTCCTTGTTCGGCTTCAAAGGTCCAGGATAAATGCAATAGGGAAGAAAACCCTAAAAGTTGCTTTCACAGAAGACAATATAGCCAGAGGAAAGCTAATCACTTTCAATATAGTCAACATGGACTACCCATACACCGCAATATTTGGTAGAGGATTCATAAACAAGTTTGACGCAGTCATAAGGCAGAGCCATCTGTGCATGAAGATGCCATCACCATTTGGGGTGATAACAATCTTTGGCAATCAGAAAGCAGCAAGGAAAATAGAAGGGAAGCCAATACCTGGTTACAGCGTGATCAATGAAGTTAAGAAGAAAGAAGAGAAAGACCAAGGTGAAGAAGAAGAAGGACGCGAAAGAGCAAATCAACTAAGAGCAAAGCCCACGTAAGAAACCGAGAAAGTACCACTTTCGCAACACTGCCATGACAAGTGCGTGCACATAGGAAAAGGCCTCGACGACAACGAAAGAGCAAAGCTCATCGAATTCCTTGCGATAATAGAGAAGTTTTCGCATGGTCTGCCAGTGACCTCAGGGGCTAGATAGAGAATTAGCGTAGCATAATCTAAACGTGTTCGGTTGTCGACGGAGTACCCTACGGGTTCCCCACAGGGAGGAGATAAGAAGACCTAGTCCAACTAGAATTCCTTTCATGTAACCCTACTAGGACTAGTTTACAATCCTACTAGGAATGCTACTTTATGACCGACTAGGATCCCTGCCTCTCCTCGGACTATATATGACTGATTACAATCCCTAGATCGGCAGACCACGTCTCACCACAACCCACAACACGAAGTACACAGCACAACACAATCCCTCATACTTATCAATACAACGCAACAGGCTTATACTGACTAGACGTAAAGGTCTTTACTCGACGCAAGTCGAGGGCCTGAACCATTATAAAATCATCTGTCTCATCAAGCTTGTTGCCGCAACCACCGAGTTCCGCAGTCTGCCAAGCTCATCCGAACAAAAACACCCTACCGGGTACCCTAGTGGTGGGCTATCGGTGATAAAACATCGATAGCTGACGCGCCAGGTAGGGGTTTTCAGTGGATTGTACAACGAGAATTCAGCGGACCACACATTCAAGATGAGTTTTACAACGGCATCTCGTCGGCCCTCATGGACAAGTTGCTGCAGCTCAGAAGACCACAAGATCAAGATTCGTTGCAGCACTCCTCGGCCCTCGTCGACAAAGTCGCTGCGGCCCTCATCAACCTTCAAGATCAACAACTCATTCTCGGTAGCGGCCTCGTGCAATCCAATCTCGTGCAGGCTGCCGATGGGAACATGAAGACCAGCAACATCAACATGCCGCTCAATGTCAAAGACGCTAGGCAGGAGTTTCACCATAGATGGATCAGCCAGCACTGACTACAGCAAGAAGACCTGTCTCTATTCAAATCAGACAAGAATTCTACTCAACATGCAAGACAAAGATCAACGTATATGGGCAGCAAGCATGCGCGCATTCCATCAGGCAAAAGACGAACAGCATAGAGAAACATGCAAGAAGAGGAAGACATACGAGTTATGGTAAAAAATAGTCAAGTACACGAAAACATGCGTCGACGACATGCAAGCCAGCCAACGGATTTCGGCGAGATTGCCACCACAAGTTCAGGATCGTGTGAAGTCGGGTTGGACTCTGTCTCGATCATCGAATCCGACTCTACCGGGATAGACTCCGACCTGCCAAGTCCAGCCGAATCCAACTACAACTCTGACTTGCCGGATCCGTCTACAACTCGATGTTCTCGGGCAACAACGATGCCTCCATCAGTGCAAGCAGTAGATCACGCACACAACACACATGCAAGATGACGCAAACTAATTATGGAAGCAAGGAAGGTCACGTCCGTTCATATGGGCAAGCAAGCTAATTATAGAGAAAAGAGTACGAAGAAGCACAGAAGGGCCTACGAGAGAAGAACACCAAAGCAAGGAAGGCATATATGTGTATATATGCGTGCACGAAGATAAAGCAAGCAAGGCCAATGCGTTTGTACGTTGGTGCATACGCATACAAGACCAGACGAAGATCGACCAAGCAAGCTATGAAGAAAGCCAAGACGTTTGTGCACACAGGCACATGAATGTACAAACCTAGGATTCACAGCCTCCACGTCAAGCAATTGTCACAACGACAAACCCGGCAACTCTACTCCAGCCAACGCCGATTTCGACCACAACTCAGACAAAACAGAACAAAGATAGACCGCCACGCCGTCTCCATCAACGATTCAGCTCCATGCAGATACAACTCGTACAAGGCGGACTCGAAGCTGCAAAAGACCAACTCTACGTACTTGTCCAAGGCATTGAGCTGCCCGAAGTACTTGACGGTTTCCAGGAAATTGACAACGACTACAACAACCCAGCAAGTGCACAACTACAACAACGCGTTCGGGGTACCCGATGACGGCTGCTACATCAACAACTCGGATGTAGTACCTTACTACTCGTCCGAACAACTCGACTACTATAGTCAAGCTAAGTCATGCCTTAATATTTAATTTTTATATACTCTCGGATATTGTTTATGTGGCATTACGGTCACACCAACCCAGCAACTTCACAGTTTTATGCTTGCAGCCTGTCTCTTTGCTGTTCGTAGCAAGAAGAGAAAGGAACCCGGGATGAGCCTGGAGGGTGAAGAAAAGAACCCGGATATTTAACCTTTATACGTCAAGAATTGACGGATGGAAGCAAGCAAGCAGTGAAACGAGCAACGTGCGCGCAAATACACTCGTCCAACGACAACCCGACATATTACAACAAACCAGGCTGAGTTCTTGAGACCATGAAAAGCAAGCTACAAGACCAAGGCACGTGAAGAAGAAGCAAGCAAAGCTAGCTAGCAAGATTTAGCACGCACACAATTGCGCAAGAGACTTGACGGCATCAGGAATCAACATATCAACGTCTGCTCGGCGTCACGTCAAATCATTCAAACAACAAGCAGATCACAGACAAGCCATTTGAGTAGCAAGCACTCAAACACATTATTTGCAACAACTCGACAAACAAGACCAAGTCGATGCTCGGGGGCTCTCAAGCCCAAATTTCTTGAGAGGTTCTAGGGTGGGGTGATATGGCGTCTCCGGCTAGGAGATTGTCCATTCGAAGCCCTGAACTCTCAAGAACCTCGCCAGCGGTGGTCATCAAGCTCCCCACGAAGAAGAAAGGACAACCAATGATGGAGCAGAGTCCGAGTTCTCTGCACGTCCTTCACCAAAAAAGATTATGAGCACCCTCGAGAAGACGAAGGACAACCAAGGATGAGTCAGAGTCCGAGCTCTCTACATCTCTATAAAAGCAAAACAATCCTCATGAAGAAAGAGGACAACCAGCGATGGAGCAGAGTCCTAGCTCTCTGCACGACCATTGAAAAGCAAAATCAGAAGTGCTCTTGTGAAGATAACAGACAACCAATGAAGAAGATCAGAGCTCCAACTCTGAATACAATGACACATCCTAAGAAAACTCCCCGCCGTCCCGTGCGGTTCATCGATCAAGCAATCACCTGGAGCATGTGGCTTTGAGAAATCACCGCCGTCCCTTGCGGGTGAATCGATCAACCTTCTTTGTGATGAGATGCAAAGCATGACAAGAACTCGGGCATATAATGCCACTTCAAGAATCACGCTGTGAGGTGATCTCACAGCATGCCTACCTAAATATGAGTACATGGTACTGCATTCAGGGTCAGGCTTGCCGCCTAGTGCGTGGCTCCGAGCTGGATCAGGGCACTCGTGTCGGTCTAGGATCGAACCTCTCTGGGGTGGATCAGGGCACTCGTGTCGGTTCACGATGAGAGAGTTTTCCTGCCATATGGTGTAGAAGAACCCGGGCATGTGCTGGTTACGGAGTCAAATCCTTTCGCAACAGCAGGATCAGGGCACTCATGTCAGTCCAGGACTATTTGGCATCCCCTCTTTCCTACCTACGACATGATGCAGAGCACCGGGCTGGATCAGGGCACTCGTGTCACTGCAGGCTCGGGCCTCTCTGGGGTGAATCAGGGCACTCGTGTTGGTTCACGATCAGAGAATTTACTACGATGTGATGCAGTTGAACCCAAGCACATAGTGCTGGTTCAGGAATCAAGACCTCGTATCGGTCCAGTATTCTTGGCTCCCCTTGCCTGCGATGTGATGTAGAGCACCGGACTAAATCAGGGCACTCATGTCGGTTCAGGACCGGACTTCTCTGGGGTGAATCAGGGCACTCATGTTGGTTCACAATCAAAGAGTTCTTTCATGATACAACATGCTGGGCTGAACTCAGGTACACCGTGCGGGTTCAGGATTAGACCTACATTACGTTGTGGCATGATGCAGCACAATTCAAGACAAGGGCAATAGTGGCTCAGCATTAGCCACAACATAGTGTCGGCTCGGATCGAATCTACTCGGGTTCATGGTACACCCTACAAGAGACTAAAAACCTACAGCAACAACTGAAAGTTCAGGAGCAACCCAGGCTAGAATAGCCCAAGTATCCTTAAAAGGAGTAAATTTCATTTACATATATCCAATTCTATTACCCAAAATTTTTACAGAGTTTTGTAGGAACAAGGACAATGAGGAGACGTCCAAAACAACCTAGATGAAGAAAACAGGAAAAGTTCAAAAAGAACCCGCAATGGTCAGAAGACAACCCGATAGAGGTGCATCAAGGCTCAAGAGAAGTTTAGAAAGAACACACAATGGTCAGAAAACAACCCAAAAGAGGTGCATCAAGGCTCAAGAGAAGATCAGAAAGAACCCGAAATGGTCAGAAAACAACCCGAAAGAGGTGCATCAAGGCTCAAGAGAAGATCAGAAAGAACCTGGATTGGTTAGAAAAAAACAACTCCCAAGACAAGGAGATACAAAGATCAGCGAGAAAAAGAACCCCACCAGGAAGGGCAGAAGACAAAGAATCCCACCAAGAAGGGTAGAAGACAAAGAACCCCAATAGGAAGACAGGAGACAAAGAACCCCACAAAGAAGGGCAAAAGACAAAGGCTCAAACATCTTGAGAGTTCTAAGGTGCGGGTGATATGGCTTCTCCAGTGAAGAGATCCTCCACCCGGGCCTTGAAACTCACAAGAATCCCATCAGCAGAGTCGGAAGGAAAAAGAACCATATCAGGAACTAGACAAGTTCAGAACAACTCAAAGAACAACTCGAGACGGTATACAAAACAACTCATCTCGCAAAATGGAGTACTCGAACACTACGCCACTAAGCTCTGGGGCTCTCCTTCACTTCAACCACGCCTGGGGCTCGGATCCAATGACGAAGGACCAAGAATACAAGGATTCAAGACTACATGACTACACATTAGGACACTTCACCTGGATTCTTTCCCAAGAAAAGAACCTAGAGAAGGCTCGAGGGCTGCAGAGTACCCTCCACCAAAGGCAAACTTTCAAAATCTCATCAAGCCCCTCTAGCTTTTTGTTCCATAAAGCAAGAGGCTCGGGGGCTACACTCACGGAGTGCAATTTTTTCAAAATTGCACCCCGTGAAGAACAAGACGACAACCAGAAGACGAAGGCTATATCAGACCCTCTAGCTTTTTGTTCCATAAAGCAAGAGGCTTGAGGGCCACACTCAGTGAGTGCAATTTTTGCACTCCCTGAAAGACGAAGACGGCAACAACGGAAGAAGTGAAGAGGATCCCAAAATTTTATCATGAAAGAACCTGGCTTCCGAGTTTCAAATCCTGGAATGCTCGGAGGCTTGTCGACGGGGTACCCTACGGGTTTCCCACTGGGAGGAGATAAGAAGACCTAGTCCAACTAGGATTCCTTTCATGTAACCCTACTAGGACTAGTTTACAATCCTACTAGGAACTCTACTTTGTGACCGACTAGGATCCCTGCCTCTCCTAGGACTATATAAAGGAGGGCAGGGCTCCCTAGATCGGCAGACCACGCCTCACCACAACCCACAACATGAAGTACACAGCACAACACAATCCCTCATACTTATCAATACAACGCAACAGGCTCACACCGACTAGACGTAAAGGTCTTTACTCGACGCAAGTGGAGGGGCCAAACCAGTATAAAATCGTCTGTCTCAGTTGTTACCGCAACCGCTGAATTCCATAGTCTGCCAAGCTCCTCTGAACAAAAACACCCTCCCGGGTACCCCGATGGTGGGCTATCGATGATAAAACATCGACACCAGTAAAGTAAGGCCAAGAAAACAAAAGCTACGAAAGATATCAGATGAAAGAGCACAGGCAGCCAAAGCAGAAGTGGACAGATTACACCAATCACAAGTCATCAGGGAGGTGCAATGCCCGGAATGGTTAGCAAACGTGGTCATGGTACAAAAGAAAAACAAGAAATGGTGAATGTGCATAGATTTCACAGACCTCAACAAGGCATGCCCGAAAGACCCCTACCCTTTACCAAGGATAGATAAGCTCGTTGACATCGCAGCAGGGTGCGAAAGAATGAGCTTACTTGACTGTTTCTCCGGATACCATCAAATATGGCTGAACAAAGACGACGAAGAGAAAACAAGCTTTATCACCCCTTGCGGAACCTACTGCTTCAAACGAATGCCGGAAGGACTACGCAATGCAGGTCCAACGTTTGCCAGAATGGCAGACAAAGTCTTCGATAGTCAGAAAGGCCGAAATCTGGTCAACTACATGGCTGACATCGTGGTCAAAAGTGACAAGAAGGAAACTCACGTCGAAGATCTCAAAGAAACTTTCTGCAATCTGAAGAACAGCGGCCTCAAATTAAACCCAAAAAAGTGCGTCTTCAGTGGAAAAGAAGGAAATATCCTCAGCTACATGGTGCTAGCCAAAGGAATCAAAGCCAACCCCGAAAAAATAGCGGCAATAGCGAACATGAGTCCATCGAAAACTCGAAAGGAGGCTCAAAAGCTCATCGGCCGAATAGCAGCGCTCAGCAGATTCATCGCATGATCCGGAGAGAAAGAATTGCCATTCTTTAGAACCCTAAAGCAAGCAGATCGTTTCGAATGGGGTCCAAAGCAACAACAAGCTTTTGACAGTCTCAAGGAATACGTAACCAAACTCCCAATGCTAAACAGGCCCACTACGAAAGCCAAACTACTATATACTTAGCAGCATCTCACACAGTAGTAAGCACAGTTTTAGTCGAAGAAAGAGAGAGCGGGGAGAAATATAACAATTCCCAATCTATTATGTTTCGGAAGCCTTATCAGGGGCAAAGCTCAACTATTTAGAACTCGAAAAGATAGCCTACACGGTAGTCATGGCATCAAGGAAGCTCAAGTATTATTTCCAACAACACACCATAACAGTCACTTCCGCACAACCAATAGAAGCGCTATTTCACAACTCAGAGGCAATCGGAAGAATTGGCAAGTGGGTTGCGGAACTCAATCAATATGTGGTAGAATTCACTCACAGAGCCACAATCAAGTCCCAAGTTATCGCGGACTTCATTGCGGATTGGACCCCAGTCGCTTATGACACGACTATCAGATTCAAAGAACCCCTGTGGACCATCTTCTGTGACGGAGCCTGGTGCAGTTCAGGGGCTAGAATAGCATCAGTTTTGATATCGCCTATAGGTCTAAAAGTAGGGTATGCAGCAAGGCTAGAATTCCAGACAACAAACAACATAGCAGAATACAAAGCAGTGTTATTAGGGATCAGAAAATTGAGGGCCTTAGGAGTCCACAAATGCATAGTCAAGTCTGACTCACACATAGTAGTCAACCACATCGAGAAACACTATGCAGCAAGAGAAAGAGAACTGTCAAAATACCTAGAGGCAGTCAGAAGAATGGAAAAACACTTCACGGGATTCACTCTAAAGCACATACCAAGGGCAGAGAACGCTGAAGCAGACAAGCTAGCGAAAGCTGTAGCTCAGCGAACGCCAATGCTGCCAGATGTTTTCTATCAGACCCTGACAATCAAAGCCATTAAAGAACAAGAAGACAAGCCAAAAGCAATACATGAAATTTCAAGCGAAGAATGGTGCGCTTCGATCGTAGCATTCTTGAAAGGAACCTACAAACCAGAAGACAGGAAAGAATTTCAGCGGATGACATCAAGAACAAGCCAATACTCCCTAGTAGGCGAAAATTTGTACAAAAAAGGCATCGTCGTGCCATTACTCAAGTGCATAAGTAGAGAAGAAGGCCAGAAGCTACTAACAGAAATACATTCAGGAATGTGCGGAGCATACAGAGGCCCACATGAAATAGTGCACAACCATGAGACAAGGTTTCTATTGGCCTACAGCTTCAGCAGATGCGAAAGAGATAGTAAGAAGATGCGAAGGGTGTCAGAAGTTCGCCATAGATCAATCCACTCTAGCGAACCCAACGAACTCTATCATCCCATCCTGGCCCTTGCAAAGGTGAGGATTTGGCATAGTAGGTCCACTTCCACAAGCCCCTGGAAACCTGAGATTCGCAGCGACGGCAATAGAATATTTCACAAAATGGATAGAGGTGAAAGCTCTTGCCAAAATCACCTCAAAAACGCTCATCAATTTCACATGGCAAAGAATCATATGCCGATCGGGGTCCAAACCTACATTACTGTGGACAACGGAAAGCAATTTGACTCCACCGAATATAGGAATTTCTGTGCGAAGCTCAATATCAAGCTAGCTTTACGCATCAGTGAATCACCCATAGTCAAACGGCGCAGTCGAAAGAGCGAACGCAGAGGTATTCACTACAATATCAAAAGAGCTGACAAAAGACAAAAATGACAAAAAAGGAAAGTGAGCTCAAAAACTGATAACATCAGTATGGGGACAAAACATCTCCAAAACAAGGTCTACAAACTTCACTCCGTTCCGCTTACTATACGAGGAGGAAGCAATTACCCCAGAAGAGATGAAACTTGGGTCATTCCTCATAGAGACCATAGCCGCTAACCCGATTCAAAGATACGTCGAGCTTGAAACTGCAGAACAGCGAAAGCTAGAAGCTGCAAGCAACCTAGACAAATATCACCAAGAAACCAATAGCTGGAGAGATAAGAAGATTCTGCGAAAGAACATCAACCCAGGAGACATGGTTTTCGTCAAACACCCTAACAAGCAGGGAAAATTATAATCCCAATGGTATGGACCTTTTATCGTTGCAGGGACAAGCAAGGAAGGAGTCTTCCGCCTCATCAACGAAGAAGGCGTCGAAAGCACACACACCTAGAATGCAGACAACCTCCGCAGATTCTACCCATAAGAACTCGTAGACCTAGCAAGAAAAATATAATTTCCATTTTCAGTTTTATCTACATTTGCATAAACATTGTCTAGGGGCTTGCGCTCTTTTTCCTCATAGGGAAACCTTGAAAGAGGCGTGAGATTTTTAATGAGGCAGTCCTTTGTAATCCCTTATTATAATTTACATTTTCCCCAACTATCGTCGTCCATCAACTTCCCTCAGAAGTCGAAAACAAGGAACAACTCCTTGCATATTCGACAAGCGCAAGAGTCGCTAAAGGTAAGGTTGCAAACAACCTCAACACTATCGATACAAATAGAAAGCTCAAATGAGCTAAGCTCAAAGGCTAAAACAGACTTCGTATCTGGGAAAAATCAGAACAAGTCAAAAGCTCAGAGATAGCTAAACGAGAAAGCTCAAACGAGCTAAGCCCAAAGGCTAAAACAGACTTTGTATCTGAGAAAAATCAGAACAAGTCAAAAGCTCAGAGAGAGCTAAACGAGAAAGTTCAAATGAGCTAAGCCCAAAGGCTAAAACAGACTTTGTATCTGAGAAAAATTAGAACAAGTCAAAAGCTCCGAGCGAGCTAGACGAGAAAGCTCAAACGAGCTTAGCCCAAAGGCTGAAATAGACTTCTATCTGAAAAGACCGAAACAAGCCAGAAACTCAGACTAAGCTAGGCATAGAGGTTAAAACAAAGTCGGAATAAGCAAAGCCCAGAAGCTAAAGAACATTCCCGCTTAATCCCAGATTAAGTCGGAAGCTGAAGGAAAGCTAAAGCCAAAAGCTCACAGCAAAGTGCGACATGCACGTGTCTCAAGAAATGACCAGTCTAACATTAAATGACACACTACTAGCTTTCGCATCCTAGTTCAATAAAAACCACCATCCACAAAAGCTTAGTTGCGTAAGTCTTTTGGGCTACGGAACTCATCAAGTCTGCACCGAACAAATTCCTCATTTTTCTTTCTAAGACCAGAACCCCTAGAGTTCATTAGCAGCGCTGTGCTAAACAGCATGAATTCTAAGGATTCTCAACCGAGAAAGCAAAAACAATTCAACCAGAACATCTCCAATCATTCACATACACACTCTGATGAGGACATTCGCGTTTTGTTTTCTAGAACAACACCATCAAAATTCAATAGTAGCAAGAAGCTAACAATGAGTTTTCATGATGCTGAAACAAAAAGGCAAAACAACGTACCCAAAATTAGCCAAAACTAGACGAATATTCATTCAGCTTTCGGAGTTAGCACTAATAGAGCACATCATCAAAAACATCACCAGAGACGAGCTCTATTGATGCTAAACCACAAAAACCAAATAGATTACCCGAGCCAACGAAACTCTCTAAGCACAAACCCTAGAGGTCAAGCGATAGTAGATGAAGAGACAGTCTCACTTTAGGCTCGACCACACCAGCACCAATATCAGCACTCTCAAGTAAAGTGATGCTATTGGAGTCGAACCTGAAGCAAAAGCACCAAGCATCTCAAGGCACGCATACCCGCGACCAACATTCTGGAAGTTTTCAAAGCTTTTAAGCTCTTCCTCTAACCAGACGAGGAAGTCCTTCATGGGTAGGTCTTGGGGGACATTAACTTCTGATCCAATGCCCTCCACCAAATTTTGTAAGCCTTCAAAACCTTATCGCCCACCTCCCCGAGAGCAATCTATGCAAGCCGCATGCTCGGTTGTCAACTAGACGTGGGCGAATGCCAGGCGCAACAAGTTCTGGCGCGTTCCAGATGAGAACATACCTGAAGGTCTATATGACCGGAAACTACAATTATATTATACTTACGATATTGATCCGTATGAGATGTCCACTATTTCACTCTAGGTTAGATAAACTTCTGTAGCAAAATTAAATTACTAACTTTCTTTTATAATACGTGTTCCGCGGAGGCGGTTCAAAGAAACTTACCTATTATGTGTGTCAAATGGAATAACATGTGGAATTATAGCTTTCCAAGGAAAAAAATACTATCGTTCCATACAGAGCATTGCGCTCTCGTGACAGCCTATATAGTCAGGTTCCACTTCAAGAATATTTCTTACAAATCTTCTAGCCAAATCTATTGTTCACATGATAACCTGTAAAAGCATATTCACCGGCAATGAATAATTATGCAGCTAACTGTAGCGATCAGTGTACATGCAGAGTGGTAGATCAATCATCAACATATAAGAACAAATAAGAACAGAATTACTGCTTGCCTAGTGTTTTTTTGAAAGCCGATAGGTAGAACTTTATTGATTCAATAATGTGGCTGCATCGTTTACAAAAAATTGGAGAATAGACTTAGGAGGGTCATCTATCTAAACCAAAGAGCTCTTTTCTACCAATGCTAGCCGTGCTAACTCATCTGAAACTAAATTGCTTTCCCTATTACAATGGCTAATGGAAATAGCAGCAAAATCATTCCAGTATTGACAGCATTCATCGCAGATTGGAGCAGCCGCCGTAGCCGAGAAACCTCTGCCATTCATCTCCATAACAACTTCAAAACAGTCTGCGTGAAACTGCACTCGTGAACCCCTAACTTGTTGTGCCAGCAAAAGACCATCCCTGAGATCGAAATCTTCGGCCATGGCCGCATCCACAACGTGCGGAATATAGCTATTTGCCGCTGCGATGAACCCGCCTGCTGAATCTCTGACAACTGCTCCCGTGCTTCCTATTCCAAAACCGCATTATAAGATGCATCAACGTTGATATTTAGAAAGCTTTTCATTACAACATCTATTAGCTCTCCAATCTTCAAAACTATGTAGCTGATATCCACATAGCTATCTGTTTCTCCATGGGATCTTCAGTTGTCAAAGTGCATGTTTTGGCCCTTTTTCAATCTAAAATCGCTGTTGATGGACCATATTCATTAACAGTGACAAAATAAAGCTCATAATAATCCTAAATAGGCCCATTCAGCAACCTTGAATCATTCGGGTGACCCTTCATTGAAAAAGAAAACAAACAAGTTCAGCCATGACAGTTAATAGTGGCATTGTACTAAAGGCCACAAGGATCAAAGACATAATATGTAGGATCTAAACTAATTTTGATTTATCAAATTTCAAACTAAGGACATCATGTCATTACCATGGCATACTGTTGGTAATCTTCTGGTATGCTTATAGTCCTAGTAACATTATCCCATAGTGTGGAACCAAGGGATTTAATCTTCTACACCCTTCTCTCCCTCAGAGCTGTCAACCTCGTCTGAATATCAGCAACATCGCACTGATACTAAAACTGCTGAGGGACATCATCTGCAACTTTTCACATGTTATCCTCCTTGTACGGTGCGTGGCTTTTCCCTTTCCATCTGAAGCCTGTTGCATCAAGTAATTGGTGATGAACTTGGGCCTGTATTTGTTTGATATGAATCACCTAGAAGTATGGCTGACAGTGGGTCTTGTGCCTTATTTTGGGGAACACACTATCATCGAGAAGTTCAAATATCAGTGTATAGCTACAAAAAGAGAAAAAAAAAGACAGTAGTCTAACACTTCTAACAAAAATCATATTTCCATAGTTTCATTGAATCCTAAAAGCGCATAAATTCCAACATTACCTGAAACCAATAAGATCTTTAGACCTCTGCATAAGCTAAGGACATAGCACACAAAATTCTTCACAAACCATATAAAAATTCTATATTCTATATGGAATTATATATATATGAAAACTGAAATTGACTAATATAACTAATATGCAAAATATGAAATTCTTCACAAACCATCTAAGGTCTGAAACTACTCTGAAAGGGAATCCACTATGAAATTTCAAACTAAAGTTACTATGATACTAATTGGATTCAACCGGAAAGGAAACATGCTAGTGATCATCTAATTTCTTGTGCAGACATTTTGCAAGGCAAGTTATACATGACAATGTCATTATATATTAAATATGGCTGATGACAGATAGCTCAAATAAATCTGACAAAAAATTACAATTCTCTAAAATGGTTTAGAATCATAGGTGTTAGTCTCTGGATCCTTGCTCTAGGTGTGAGCAGGATCCTTACTCTCATCGAGAGGATAGCACATAGAGATCTCAGAGTTGAGGCAATTTTCTGGGTTTATTTCTCACACCATGCTATGCCAACCTTAGGGGTTGGGGATACATATTTATAGGCTGCTAACCAGCCAAGCATATGCTAAGATGCTAGTCTAAGATGCTATCCTAGATGCTGTCCTAGATGCTGTCCTAGATGCTAGTTAAGATGCTGTCCTTAAGATGCTAACTGTTGTCCTAAAAGCAGTCAAGGATGCTTTTACAAAGGACACAAGGACCATGTGCTCTTGCAGCACACACACAGGGACTTATCCATCACTCTCCCCCTAAGTCTTGTGTGACTCCTTGTGAGGTATCTGAGCCATCCCGATCCTGGCGCGAAGTTCCTGGAACTTGACTCGCCTAAGAGACTTGGTCAGGAAGTCGGCGAGCTGGTCTTGGGTGTTGATGTAGTTGGCCCGGACACTCCCTTCCTCCAGGCAGCTCCTGATGAAGTGATACCTCACCCGGATGTGCTTGCTGCGCTCATGGAAGACTGGATTCTTCGCCAAGGCCAAGGCAGACTTGTTGTCCACCCTGAGCTCCACTGCCTCTGCGTCTCTGCCAAGGAGATTGCCAAGCAGCCGAGCCAGCCACAAAGCCTGAGTAGCAGCGGTAGTGGCTGCGATGTACTTTGCCTCGCAGCTGGACAGAGCCACCACCTGCTGCTTGGCCGACTGCCAGTTGATCGGACACTTGCCGAGGAAGAACAGTGTCCCGCTGGTGCTCTTGCTCGTGTCGATGTCGCCGGCGTGGTCGCTGTCGCTGTACCCGATGAAATGTGCCACGCCGGGGCACCTCGGGTAGTGCAAGCCGTAGTCGGAGGTGCCCGCGACATAGCGGAGGATCCTCTTCACGGCCTGCTGGTGCTCCGTCGTCGGTCGCTGCATGAACCGGCTGACGTAGCCGACGGCGAACGCCAAGTCCGATAGCGTGTGGACAAGGTAGCGAAGGCTGCCCACAATGCGCCGGTACTGCGTCGCGTCCACCTCCTCCTCCGTACTCTCTCGGCTCAGCCTCAGCCTCTCCTCCATAGGAGTGTGGGCTGGGTTGCAGCCGGTGAGACCGCCAAGCTCCACAATGCGCTTGGCGTAGGCAGTCTGGCGAAGGGAGGTGCCGGAGCTGTCCTGGTGGACTTTGATCCCCAGGTAGAAGGAGAGAGGGCCCAAGTCGCTCATCTAGAAGGTCACCCTCATCTTCTCCTTGAAAGCCTCGATCTCCACCTCCTTGGTACCGGTGATCACAAGATCGTCGACGTAGACACCTACCAGCAGGGCCTTTCCTCCACTGCCCCGCCGGTAGATGGCTGCCTCGTGCGGGCTTTGCTCGAAGCCCCATCCCCTTCAGCGTGGAATCCAGCTTGGCATTCCACGCCCTCGGTGCCTGCCGCAAGCCGTAGAGGGCCTTGCGCAGGCGAAGCACCTTGCCCTCCTTGCCGGGAACTGTGAATCCCGGCGGCTGATGTACGTAGACCTCCTCCTTCAGGTCGTCGTTAAGGAACGCCGACTTGACATCCATGTGATGGACACGCCAGCCCTCCTAGGCAGCTAGCGCAAGGAGGAGTCGCACGGACTCCATCCGTGCCACGGGGGCGAAGGAATCGTCGAAGTCGACCCCCTCCTGCTGCACGAAGCCTCGTGCCACCAAGCGAGCCTTGTGCTTGATGATGGCACCGGCTTCATCCCTCTTCAGCTTGAACACCCACTTAAGGGTGATCGCGCGGTGACCATGAGGGAGGTCAGCGAGCTCCCAAGTGCGGTTTTTCTCGACCGCGTCCATCTCCTGCTGCATCGTGGCACGCCATGCCGCGTCTCCCTCCGCCTCAGCGAAGGAGCGAGGCTCACCGTCCTCATGTGCCAGGTGCAGCTCCGCCTCGAAGTCGTGTATCGCCAGCCCAGGGACAGGCTGGTTGCCGAGGATGTTGTCCATGGTGCGGTAGCGTAGAGGCTCGTCATCGTGGTAGGCGTCGACGCGGTCCTCATCGTCGGACAGCAGAGTAGCGAACTCCACCGAACGCTGACGGGCCAAAGCTGCTGGTGCCAATCTTGGAGATGCCGGCGTCGGTGCAGGAGAGTGGGGAGCCGGTGTAGGAGTGCGTGGCGTAGCCGGTGCAGGAGTGCGTGGTGTAGCCGGTGGTGGTGGACTCGCTGGTGGCGGAGGCAGTGGAGGACTCGCCGAAGCTGATGGCGAGCCGGTTGCCGAGGAGGACGAGCTCAGTGAAAATGAGCTGCTAACTCCCCCGGCTCCCTCCAGGTGGACGTAGTCGACGACGAAGTCCCTGAGGGTCGAAGCCGAGCCGTCGTCCACCGCCTTGTCCCAGGTCCAGCCTCGCCCTTCGTTGAACACGACGTCCCGGGAGATGCGGACGCGCTGTGTCGCAGGGTTGAGGATGCGGTAGGCCTTGGCGCCCTCCGCGTAGCCGATGAATACTCCTGGAGTGCTCCGGTCGTCGAGCTTGCCGACGTGAGTGAGCTCCTTGGCGAACCCCAGACAACCGAAGACGCGGAGGTGGCTCACCCCCGGCTTGCGCCCGTGCTAGGCATCGTACGGCGTCTTGCCTTCAAGCGCCTTGGTGGGCGAGCGGTTGAGGAGATGGACAGCAGTCATCACCGCCTCCCCCCAGTAGATCGTCGACATCCCTCTCTGCTTGAGGAGGGCACGGGCGGTGGCTACCACCGTCTGGTTGCGGCGCTCGACGACGCCGTTCTACTGCGGGGTGGATGGCGCGGTGAAGTGGCGCTTGATCCCCTCATCGGCACAGTACGTCATGAACTCAGCCGCCGTGAACTCGCCTCCGTTATCCGTGCGCAACACCCGAAGCTTGCGACCGCACTCCTTCTCCGCAACAGCTTGGTGGTGCTTGATGGCGTCCGCGGCTACCCCCTTGGTGTCGAGGAGGACAGCCCACATGTAGCGGGACACGTCGTCGACGAGGAGGAGGAAGTAGCATCGTCCTCTAGGTGTAGCCGGTGTCACGGGGCCACACAGGTCGCCGTGCACGAGCTCCAACTTCTCCTTGGCGCGGAAGCTTGCTTGGCGGGGAAAGGACAGCCGTCGCTGCTTGGTGAGGACGCAGGTGTCGCAGAACTGCTCCACATGGTCGACGCACGGCATGCCCTGCACCATTTCCTTGTTGCCGAGCTGCTTGAGGGCCTCGAAATTGAGGTGCCCAAAGCGCTCGTGCCACCGCTAGGCCTCATCGTCCCGCCGAGCTGCAAGACAAAAGGGTTGCGCCACCTGTACGTGAAGAACATAGAGGCGGTTGCTCCCCCTGTTCACCTTGGCGAGAAGTCGGTGACGGGGATCCCAAATGCGAAGCACGCCGTCGTGGATCTCCACGTGCGAGCCGTTCTCATCCAACTATCCTAAGCTGATGATGGAGTTCCTCAACGCGGGGATGTAGTAGACGCCGGTGAGCAGCCGGTGCTCGCCGTTCTTAGCGACGAAGATGACGGAGCCGGCGCCCTTGATCTCCATGGCAGAGGCATCCCCGAACTTGACAGAGCCTCGAATGTCGGAGTTGAGCTCGGAGAAGAACTCCCGCCAGCCTGTCATGTGGTGGGTGGCGCTGGTGTCGAGGCACCACCCATCGATCTTGCTGCCGCTGCCGGACCCGCTGCTGAGGAGGGCATGTGCCTTGGGCTCGTCGAGGTGGAGAAGGGCCGCTGCAACAGGTGCTGCTGGAGGTAGCTCGGTGCTCGCATGTGCCATGAACAGAGCTTGTTGCTCCTCCTCTGCCTGCGCAATGTGGGCCTGGGCGCGTCACGGCTGTCTGCAGTCCCTGGCCCAGTGACCAGCACGGCCACAGTTGTGGCAGGCGTCATCTTGTGCCGGCTTGGGCTTCTCGGCGGCGCCGCCCTGGGCACCTCTACGAGCGCCGCCCTCGGCACGGCCTTGCGCCCCGGCCTGGGCGCCTTTACGTGGCTTGCCGCGCTTGCCACGCTTGCGGCCGGCTGTTGCGGAAGAAGGCTCCCCCTTCTTTTTGTAACCTTGGCGGCAGCCCACTGCTCCCGGGTGAGAAGGAGCTTCCCACCAACGGTGGCAGGCCCCGAGAAGGGTTGTGGCTCATCACCGTCGACGACCTTGAGGCGACCTATCGCCTCTTCGATCGACATCGTGGAGAGGTCCAGCAGGGACTCGATTGAGCGAGCCATCTGCCTGTACTTCTCGGGGATGCAGCGAAAAAGCTTCTCGACAGCTCTCTCCTCGCTGTAGGTGTCGTCGCCAAACTACACCAACTTCTGCAATAGAGTGTTGAGACGGAGAGCAAAATCATCGACGTCCTCACCAGGCTTGAAGGCCAGGTTCTCCCACTCCTTGCGAAGTGCCTGCAATGTGGACTTGCGGGCGCGGTCGCTGCTGATGCGTGCTGCAGCAATGGCGTCCCAAGTCTCCTTAGCAGTCCGCTTGCTGGTAAGCGAGAACTGCATCTCGGACGGGACTACAGCGATGAGGGCATTCAGTGCCCGTCGATCCTGGTCGTAGTCGACGTCGCCGTACCGGACTGCCTCCCACATGTGCAGCACCTGAAGTCTCACCTTCATCACCGCAGCCCACTCAACATAGTTGGTCTTGGTGAGGGTAGGCCACCCACCACCGGGGCCAACGTCCCTGGCAACAGCCTGGTACCCGTGGTAGCCATGGTTCCGGTCCGGGGAGAGAGAGCCACGCTGCCTACGATGGCCGTGCTCTTCCTTGACCCGTCCACCGCCGTGCCGGTTGCCCTCGTGTCCGACACGGCCGTGTGCGCGCTGCTCCTGGCGCTCGAGCCAAGCGTTGGCTCGGCGTGCAGCACGCTCGTCCCGCTCGGGGAAGTCCTGCTCGCGGTCCAGTTTAGCGTCCAGCCGCACAGCAGCCTCCCGCAGACGTATGGCCTCCAGTGCCCGCTCTTCGCAGGCCGCGTTGTTGGGGTCGCGGTTCCCTGCACTCGGAGCGCCACTGTCGCCGTGGGTGCCTCCTCCAGGAGCGTCGCCGGGCTCGTGGGCGTGCGCAGCTGCCCACTGCGCCGCTCGTCCTCGCCCTGCCTGCCTCTCCAGCTGCTTAAGGTCCGGGTCGGCGCTGTCATCAGCAGAGATGGAGCTGTTGTGACTACCGCGCAGGTCCTCAACCTCCTCTGCGGCTGCACGCGCTGCATCCGCAGCTACTGCTGCCTCCACCTCCGCTCCGGCTGCTGCCAGCTCCGCTTGGGCCAGCCTCGACGCCCTCGCTGCTGCTGCAGCGGTTGCTGCCGCCGCTCGCATGCGCTCCTTTGCCGCGGCGAGGTCGGCCTCCTGCCGACGCCGCGCGCTAGAAGCAGCCGAGTGCTGAGACTGCCCTCCTGTGGTCATGGCGCGCTGCTGCACGAGGGGCAGAGGCTGCCAAAACAACTGCTGCTGGCTGCTGGGGCTGCTGCGAGGCAGGGAGCTTGACTGGAGAAGGGATTGAGCAGGAAATGCTCAGGCTACAGGATAGTACGGCTCCGATACCACTTGTTAGTCTCTGGATCCTTGCTCTAGGTGTGAGCAAGATCCTTACTCTCATCGAGAGGATAGCACACAGAGATCTTAGAGTTGAGACAATTTTCTGGGTTTATTTCTCACACCATGCTATGCCAACCTTAGGGGTTGGGGATACATATTTATAGGCTACTAACCAGCCAAGCATATGCTAAGATGCTAGTCTAAGATGCTGTCCTAGATGCTAGTCAAGATGCTGTCCTTAAGATGCTAACTGCTGTCCTAAAAGCAGTCAAGGATGCTTTTACAAAGGACACAAGGACACAAGGACCATGTGCTCTTGCAGCACACACACAGGGACTTATCCATCAATAGGAACATAGACATATGCATAGACATACATGGGATCCCTGAATTTTATATTTCTATAGAATTCTACCCTTCCTCAAAATAGGACTTTTGACGTTTGCTTATTCTAGTACCTGTAGCATGGGAGCATATGAATTCAGATTCAGAAATTTGTTATCCCTCACATTCTACAAAATATTTTGCCTAGCTCCAGACCACGTCAAGGAAACTTGGCCAACACAACATTGACAAAAATGTGACAACCCTATCCAAAATGACAGTTTTAATAGCAAATCATTCTTAATTCGCCAAAGCAGTACCAAAACAAAATCCAAACCAAACCCACTCCCCACGCAGGCTGTGGGTAGGCTTCATATTAGATCAGATCTGAGTACACCAAATAGCTTAAGTTAGGGTTTAGGTCCTCGGTTCCGCACAAAAGGGAGAGCAGGGACGGGGTGGGCGTACCTGTTGTACTTGTTAGATATAATTTGCTTCAATCCCATCCACTTTCCTAGCATGGGCAAGGACAGGGGAGGTCAGGTCGAGGCCAACCATGTCCTGGTCCTGTAGCAGCATGGCGATAGGTCGTGCAACAGTAGAGGCTCTATCCGCCACGTCTTGGGCTGATGTAAGCATAGTACTAGGAATAGTTGAGTACTGTAGCCATGCCTCGTGTACCCGGTAGTGGGTGGAGGATTGTATATATATGTTATGCAATGCAATAAAAAAAGGAGCTTCTTTGCCACCAACTCAGTGTGTGAAGTTTCAGCCAACGCTGAAAACTCAGTGTGTGTTGTGTGCGTGGGTACAGAGTGAGCTCAAGCTTGTCTTCTTCCTTGGTTCAGGGGAGGAGCTCGTGGGGGGTCGGGCAGGTGCTGCTCGCCTCGACGACGCTAGGATCTAGCGTCAACACGTGGTATCGGAGTCGTACACATCATTCGGGCTTAGTAGCCAGCGATGGCGGATCCCACTAGAGTTCTGCTGGGCAACGGCAGAGATGCGGAGAGGCAGCTCCAGCCGGTGGCGCAGACGGTAGAGGTGTGTGTGGTGAGGGAGTACGGCGGGAGCAACTCCTGGCCGATGCTCACCCGCACCAACTACGGCGAGTGGGCCGTGCAAATGAAGTGGAAGTTGCGTGCTCGGAAGTGGTGGACGGCCGTGGAGACTAGCAACACCAGTGAGGAGGCGGAGATGGGCGTCGTGGAGGTGCTCATGGCCTAGCGAGTTCCACGAGGCGCTCGGGGCCAAGAAGACGGTGAAGGAGGTGTGGGAGATGCCGGAGTCGTTCCGCATCGGCTCGGATCGAGCCAAGCGGACCAAGGTTCAGCAACTACGGCGGGAGTTCAACGACATCCAGTTCAAGTCCGAGGAGTCGGTGGAGGACTTCGCCCTGCGGCTCCAGTCGCTCACCGCTCAGCTGGCCACCTTCGGCAAGCCGCTGGAGGACGAGGATCTTGTCAGCAAGCTCCTGCGCGTGGTGCCTCCCAAGTAAGCCCAGCTTGCCCTGTCCATCGAGAGGATGCTAGACTTGTCCACGCTGACGCTCGAGGATGTTGACTGAGGAGGTTTGGCGCCGCCGGAGAGGGAGAAGCCCAAGCTGATGTTGACTGAGGAGGAGTGGACGACGCGGATGAAGGAGAAGCGCCGATCCGAGGAAGGCTCCAGCCGCGGCGGTGGTGACCGTGGCGGCAACGGCGGCAAAAAGAAGGGGAAGGCTCCGGCAGACAAAAAGAAGGGCAAGAAGAAGACCGTCGCCCCCAACATTTGCAGGAAGTGCGGCAAGGTGGGGCACTGGGCACGCGAGTGCCCGGAGAGGAAGGAGAAGAAGGAGGAGGCGCACCTAGCTCAGGATGACAGCGATGACGAGTAGGCGCTCTTGATGGGTGAGTACTGCGCTCTGCAGGAAGGAGAAACAGGGGAGACGGAGGCAGAACAGGGGACTGCGCCGTAGGCCGTCGAACTTGATGAGCCACAGGCGCAGGCACACCTGGGAGCAGTCGGTAATGAGAAGGAACAGCGGTGGTACCTCGACTCCGGTGCGAGCAACACCACATGACAGGCTGTCGCGCCACCTTCACCGACCTCGACATGAACAAGATCGGCACGGTCAAGTTCGGGGATGGCTCGCGGGTGGACATCCGCGGCCAAGGTACGGTCGTCTTCCGGTGCCGGAATGGGAAGCAGCACGCGTTGATGGACGTGTACTTCATCCCCCAGCTCCGCGCGAGCATCGTCAGTTTGGGCCAGCTTGATGAGCGTGGGGCAGAGGTGCTGATCTGCGACGGCGTGCTGCAGATCAAGGACAAGGAGCGGCATCTTCTCGCCAAGGTAACGCGCTCCAAGAATGGTCTCTATCTTCTTGATTTGAAGGTGGAGCATCCTGTGTGCTTGGCGGCGGCGTGCACGTAGGAACCGTGGTTGCCACCTGAGCTTCGACGCTCTAGGCCAGCTCGAGAAGATGGTGACCGGGTTGCCACGAATCGAGCATGCTGGGGAGCTGTGCGACAGCTACCTAGCGGGGAAGTAGAGGCAGCTGCCATTCCCGAAGACGGCGAGGTACCGCACGGCGGATCCCCTCGAGTTGTTCCATGGGGACCTCTGCGCGCCAATCACGCCAGCGACGCACGACGGACGAAGGTACTTCCTCCTGCTCGTGGATGACTACACCCGCTACATGTGGTTGCAGCTCCTGACGAGCAAGAGTGACGCAGCGGACGCCATCAAGCGCTTCAAGGCGCGGGCGGAGGCGGAGTGCAGCAAGCGGCTGCGGGTGCTCCGGACCGACCGCGGCGGCGAATTCACGGCGCTCGAGTTCACTGAGTACTGCGTAGGAGGGGTGGGTCGACATCTCATGGCATCCTACTCGCCGCAGCAGAACGCCTTCGTGGAGCGCCAGAATCAGACCATCGTCGGCATGACGCGCTCGATGATGAAGGCCAAGGGGATGATGACGGCGTTCTGAGGAGAGGTGGTCACCACCGCCATGTACCTCCTCAACCAGTCGCCGACCAAAGCCCTCAAGGGGAAGACACCGTACGAGGCGTGGCATGGGCGCAAGCCTAATGTCTCGTACTTGCGTACCTTCGGTCGCATCGGCCACGTGAAGGCCACCAAGCCCGGCCTCGGCAAGCTGGAGGACAGGAGCACGTGCATGGTGTTCCTCGGCTACGAGGAGGGATCGAAGGCCTATCGGCTGTACGACCCACTTGGCGGCAAGCTGGTAGTGTCCCGGGATGTGGTCTTCGACGAGGTAGCGTCGTGGACCTGGGATAGGCCGGAAGCGGAGGGCCTCGAGCAAGGCGACGGCGGACTCTGCGACACGTTCGTCGTCGAGCAGATGGTAATCCATGGCCACGGCGAGGCTGTGGAGGCGTCGGGGACCGGGGAAGCCGGAGCGGGGGAATCCGCGGCGAGGGAAAGCAGAGGAGCCATCGGCGGCTGGGGTGGAGGAGCCACCCAGTCCACTCGGAGCAGAGTCCCCTGGCCGCACTTCGACTCGACGGTCAACCCCTCGACGGGGGGCCTCAGCCGCGACCGAAGGAGGGCGGACTCGCCCGCGGGTCCTAGGAGAACGACCGAGGGTCGGGCGGTTCTGACCGCGGGGCCAGGCGGCTCGACCGCGGGCCACAGGGCCACGACCGTGGGAGGAGCCTCGACCGCGGGAGGAGCCCCGGCCGCGGGACAAAGGGCGCGGGAGGCCTCAACCACGGGTCGGGCAGCCTCGACCGCGGAGGCGAGGGAGGCCTCGACCACGGGTCGGGCGGCCTCGAAGGCGAGGCAGGAGACCTCAACGGCAGGTCGGGCGACCTCGAACGCGAGGCAGGAGGCCTCGACTGCAGGCCGGGCGGCCTCGACCGCGAGGCGGGATGGCTCGAACGAAGGTCAAGGGGCCTCGAGCCCTGCTCTGGGGGCCTCGACTGACGAAAGTTCTCCGCTGCGAACGACCCCGTCTCGAAGGACAACGGCGGCGGTGGCAAGCGTGGAGTACGCGACCCCACCGTCCAAGGTCTCGGATTTCGTGGACGCCTACCACGAAGGAGAGGAGGTGCGTTTCCACCGGATGGACAACATCGTCGTCGACATGGAGGCGCCTGGTTTGATGGCGCAAAACCTCGACGACAACCCGACTCTACTCTTGATGAGCGCAGATGAGTCGACCACATTTTCCATTGCGGAGCGCGACGCGGCGTGGCGGAAGGCGATGCTAGAGGAGATGAAGGCGATCGAGGAGAACAAGACCTGGGAATTGGTCGATCCGTCGACAGGCTGCCGGCCGATCGGACTCAAATGGGTTTTCAAGGTGAAGCGCGATGAGCGAGGGGCCGTGGTGAAGCACAAGGCATGCCTCGTCGCTCGAGGGTTCGTGCAGCGTGAAGGGATCGACTTCGAGGAGGTATTTGCCCCCGTCGCACGCATGGAGTCGTTGCGACTCCTGCTCGCCCTCGCCACTGCCAAGGAGTGGCAGGTTCACCAACTCGATGTCAAGTCAGCGTTCCTCAATGGGGACCTGGTGGAGACGGTCTTCGTCAAGCTGGCATCGGGTTTCGTGGTCAAGGGCGCAGAAAGGAAGGTGCTGCGGCTGCGGAAGGCGCTCTACGGGCTGCGCCAGGCGCCGCAGGCGTGGAACGCCAAGCTCGACGCCACCATGGCGGAGCTTGGGTTCAGGAGATGCGCCACGGAGCATGCCGTGTACACCCGCCGACGGGGGAAGGAGCATCTCATCGTCGGGGTGTATGTGGACGACCTCATCGTCACCGGCGCACGGGCTCAGGACATCGCCGGTTTCAAGGAGGAGATGGCTGCGCGATTCCGGATAAGTGATTTGGGTGCCTTGTCTTACTACCTCGGCATCGAGGTAAGGCAGGGGGAGGACGCCATCAGGCTGGGGTAGCGCGCCTACGGGCAAAAGCTGCTCGAGCGGGCAGGCATGGCGGGCTGCAAGGCTGTGGCCACGCCAATGGTGGAGCGCATCAAGCTCTCGAGGCAGAGCACCGCGGCGAAGGTGGATGCTACACTCTACCGGAGCATCTTGGGTGGGTTGCGCTGGCTGACTCACACGCGTTCGGACATCGCTTTTGCTGTGGGCTATGTCAGCAGGTTCATGGAGGATCCGCGTGAGGATCACTGGACGGCGGTCAAGCGCTTGTTGCGCGACGTCCAGGGCACAGCAGATTGGGGAATTGTCTTCCCCAAGCACGGCGGGCTTCAGCTGAAGGTGTTCAGTGAAGTGCCGCCCGAGGCCAAGGAGGGCGCGCCGAGACTCACGGCGTTCAGCGACGCGGACATGGCGGGTGATGTGGATGGGCGGCTGAGCACCTCCGGCATGCTTGTCTTTCTCGGCGGAGCGACGATCGCCTGGCAGTCGCTGAAACAAAAGATGGTGGCTCTATCCACCTGTGAGGCAGAGTATGTGGCTACGGCTATGGTGGCGTGCCAGTTGGTCTGGCTGCGTCGGCTGCTGACGGAGCTCACCGGAGTTCAAGCTCAGCCACCGGCGCTCAAGGTGGACAGCCAGCCAGCAATTGCGCTGGCAAAGAATCCCATCCTCCACGACAAGAGCAAGCACATCGATGTGAAGTTCCACTTCCTTCGAGACTGCGTCGATGGTGGACAAATCGTCATCGAGTTTGTCGACACTGGTCGGCAGCTTGCTGACATCCTCACCAAGTCATTGGGTCGTCTTCGGTTCCAGGAGCTGAGGAAGATGATCGGCATGGTAGAGGTCAAGGGCTAGCAGCAGGATTAGGGGAAGATTGTTAGATATAATCTGCTGCAATCCCATCCAGTTTTCCCAGCATGGGCAAGGACAGGGGAGGTCAGGTCGAGGCCAACCATGCCCTGGTTCTGTAGCAGCATGGCGATAGGTTGTACAACAGTAGAGACTCCATCAGCCACGTTTTAGGTTGATGTAAGCATAGTACTAGGAGTAGTTGAGTACTGTAGCCATGCCTCGTGTGTCCGGTAGTGAGTGGAGGATTGTATATAATGTTATGCAATGCAATGGAAAGAGTAGCTTCTTTGCCACCAACTCAGTGTGTGAAGTCTCAGCCAACGCTAAAAACTCGGTGTGTGCTGTGTGCGTGGGTACAGAGTGAGCTCAAACTCGTCTTCTTCCTTAGTTCAGGGGAGGAACTCAAGGGGGAGTCGAGCAGGTGCTGCTCGCCTCAACGACGCTAGGATCTAGCGTCAACAGTGCTCGTCGCCAGCGAAGATATTTTGAAGGGCTCGACAAAAACCTAGGCACACCTCGCCTGGTGGGCGGCACCCTCGCCCATGTGGGCCGGTGCCTCATCCGTGGGGGAGAGATGGAGGACGAGTCATTAAGTAGCGGACCTAGGATTTTATCGCACGGTATACTTCGCAAAAAATTTTCTTATGCAATTCGGTAATCCACATAAAATTCGGTTAAACCATATTCTAATTTGTAAAACCATATTCTTAAAATAAAATAAATTGTTCAATTGAAATACAAAATACTTTAAAATATAACCGTAGAAACTTACGGCCGTTGATGATCTTGCTGGACCAGGAAATATGGCCATAGGAACTTACGACCAATGATGATCTTGCTGGACCAGGCGCTGGCCGCCGTCGGCGTCTACCGTCTAATTGATGAAAGGAGTGGATCGCGATCGCCGGATCGTCAGGAGCTGATCGCCACACGTCAGGGTTCGTGGCTTCGGCAGTTCAGCACTTCACTCGTTGCAGGCTCACGTCGAGGGGCCGGCCACGATCGCGGCGTCGCCCGTCGGCCGTCGCGCGTCGTCTCGTCGTGAGTGTCGGTTTGATCATGCCGCGGGGAGCCAAGCCGCCTCGTAGATCAAGTGTCGTTGATCGCCAGACGCCAGGGGTCGCGGATCGATCGCGTTCGCGTCGCGCGTCGAGGAGCCGGAGCGGATCGGCCGGCGGCCGTCTCTGCCACGCTGGATCGTCGCCTTGTCTTCTCCTTACGGCTCGACCGATTAACTCTCTAGGTCCCTCCGTGAATAGAGCGCACTCCGCCCGCGGAATACGCGCCAGCGCCGAGCCCGATCCCCGAACTAAATTACGGAAGACAAAGCTTCTCTTTTTTTATTTGTTTTTACTTTAAGAGTTTTACTCTATGTCTATGATAGATGGACCTCAGGTATACGGTGGCCCATCATACATAGGACAGAAGGCATCTGTGGTGGAGATCGGATTTTTTTGGCAGGCGAAGGGGAGATGTCGGGTGTTAGGGGGGGCGATTGCACTGGCAGGCAGACGGATAGAGTCAAAACAAATGTCGCACCAAAAAGTGGTTATACTTTATTTTTTTTATTTATGAGAGATCTTTTAGTGGAGAATGACGTGAAAACTTTGTATAAAGAGAGAAATACTCTAACGGCTAACGAGATTTATCTTTATAAAAGTCATAGATTTATGATAGCCACATATCATATAGGTCAGCTGGCTAAAAAAAGAGAAAACAAGAGAGGTAGGTGTCGATGATTCTTTCCACCACCAAAGACACGATGACCACAAAATTGAACTGGCACTCGTGTTTTCTGTATGGCTAAGTGGGGGGTTGCGATACCGATACTGCATTGTGTGTTGTGGCCAAGACGACCACAAACATGCTCATCATTGTTACACAGTGGAACCTATGAATTATTAACAATTGATGGAGACTGGAAGCAACAAAAGAGCCAGTTGGTTTTGAAAAGTATGAAGCTAAGTTGAGAATAACACCCTCCAAATCCTAGATAGACTATGCACTATCCACATATTTCAGTGATTTCTTATCTCTTAATCTTAATAATCTCAACATGCTAATTCCGAAATGTATGTGCTTGGCTGTGAGCAAAGATTACACAGTTTCATGAGATATTTGATATTGTCAAAGAATCATCACCAAATTGAAATGAAGATATTGATAATTCATGTCCATATGGTGTCAGATGTCTTCAATGTGACATAACAAGAAAACCTCATAGCATTCTCAATATGCAATCCATTGTGCCCAATTAAAGGTCATGGTTCCCGATTGAGATCAACCTCCCGTGTGATGATAAAAAATTTTTAATACATGGTGACCTTTGAGTGTCAACAACATCAAAAAGAGATTCATATTGAGCAGCCAAAGACCCGACACCTGACGCCAGTCAACTTCCAGCACCTCACTATCCAGAATCTTTTGTCAGATCTTGCTGCCACGTCCAAAAAAGAATGCAAATCAATAGGCAGCATGAATCCAAAGTTCAGAATTTCTAAGCGAACGTATACAAATTTCAATTTTATTATGCCAACTGTTCAGGTAATTTCATCATTATGATAACACGCTAGTGAGAATAGCTGCCTTAGATGATCTACAGGAATTAACCATCACAATTTCTGTGTACGGGACCAGGACACTGAATAAGCACGTGACACCACAATGCCCCAAAATCAGCCACCTGTTAAAAGTGAAGCTGTAATACCTAATAAACCGAAGTTGTAATACCTAAAAGCTGAAGCTATAACAGATTTCAGAATTACCAATCAAAATCTCGCCATCAGTGCCCGAACCGCTTGGGCTCCTTCCTCACGACAACATGAACAGCACACAACATCAGTTCTTTTTATTTGGGAAACACAAACAACCATTTTGCTTTGCACGATACCTCAAAACCTCACCAATAAGATCCCCTATCACCTCTCCTGCTGCCTTATTCATCAGACCCAGCGGCATCTTCATGATCCGCACCCAGATCGGGACGAAGTCGAACTCAACTTCATCTGTTGTTTTCTTCCCATTCAATTCATCAGACCCACCAGGTCCTTCCCAAACATCCAGGGACCATCCTCCAAAGCCCTCCTCTTCCCTGATCCCTATGAAAAAGGTGAACAAAAGCTGGTTCTCTCCCAGACCTCGGCACTCAACTCCTTTTAGAAGGCACAAAATTCGCTCCAGAGAATGTTCTAGCGCTCCAGCTCGAACTGGTTTCTCCACAAGAATCTTACCCACTGCCTGTTGATCCGCAATGTGGCGAAATCCTACATGTCACGGGGAACGAGCCGTAGCTCAGCTGGTGAGCACTCCAGGTGTGAAGGCCACCAGTTGTGTGTTCGAGCCCTGCTCGACGCACAATTTTCCCACCGGTGTTTTCCCCATTTTAATGTCTATAACCTTTCTCGCGTGTGGAGCCACAAAGGGTTGCGATGTGCCGTCTATGAAACCTCGGATGGTCTCGGTGATCTCAAGAAAGATACGATGGTTATCTGTGTGTAGTTGTAGGTCTTGTAGTGCAGTGGTGTATGGTGTGGGTGGGTGGGTGTGTGAGTTTGTGTATGAACAAATTCTACAGCGGTACTCAGAGAGGTTTCAAAAAAAAATTCCTACATGTCGCCTCCGATCTTCACTCTTTCTTTTCGTTCTCCGACAGCTTCATCTTCTACAACATCCTCAGCACCTTCTCAACTTTCGGGTACATGGCATGCGTTCAAGGCAAAACAGCCGCAGGAACCCTAAACTCTGGTGACAGACCACTCCGCTAGCAGATGGAGGTTTGGCTCCGATTGGAGAATTTGACCTGGACACAACCTGATATCGGATGTGGACTCAGGATCAAATTCCAACAATGGAGTCGAACGATGTAGAAGAAAACCTACATCAAAACAGAGTCGCCCTAGAGACGCTGAGTACTTGCCCGTGTGGCTTGGCATGTTTCAATGACAAGGGATGTATGTAGGATGTTGACGTGCACATAACCATGAACCATGGACGTAGGATGCCAACGTTGAACATAAGCCTTCCATGTCAGGAACGACCACGTTTTCCTTCCAACTAAAATTCCCCCCTCGCTACGAAACAACATCCATGTGATTCTTACACTAGCAATGGAGAAAAATCTTATCGAATGGTACCGGAAGCAAATCAAAGTGATCAGGGCAAGACTATTAATCAAATGCAATGTACACAGATAATCTACAAAACTTCTGCTCTAAGAGCAAGTCCTTCTGGATTGTGTGCCTCGATGTCAACATGTTTAATCCCAGGCACAAGCTTTTGGATCTCAGACTCCAGCCGATCCACTTCATATCCCAGAGCTTCAACTACATCCTCACCTGTCGAAGTACTGTAGTTTCAGACCAGGGTAGCAATAAGCAAAGCTTAGATACATCTATAGAGCAACATGTATTTCACATACCGTAGTTAGCCATGACCCTTAGTAATTCCTTATCATCCTTGGACATTGCAGCTTCCCGGAACTGTAGAATAAAATGATGAGTAAAATGTGTTACCATTTTCCACAGTATGTTGTGAGATATTGGCAGTCTTTTCTCGAGGACAAGTTGCCTAATGTGTTGGAACATCTCTTTTGTGAAAAGTATATTGGAAAAAGGGTACAAGACCATAAGCTCAAACTGCCAGACAACTGTAATAAGATGAAACTAGGACATAATCTGCTTCATTGACATCATTCCTTTCCAGATTAAACTAGACAAACATCAAAAACATGGCAGCTAAGATTTTAGCCACACGATTTGAACAGACTAATAATAGGGCAAATCACCTAGTCTAAAGGCTAAAAATTTTGCAATTATTTCACTACATTACTGACAGAAGAACACTGAATATAAAAATGCACATCAGTTAATGACTGTAGATAGAAGTATTTACAAGGTAAGGCACCTGTTTTGCCCAAGTCCCACGTCCAGTCCTTTCCAAATAATTTTGTACCAGAACAACTCCATTGAAATCTGTAAGACGATTTAGATGACAATAAATATCATAAATTTTGGAAGTGAAAAAAAACATCTATTGCACTGGGAAATGAATCGTAACAAGGATACAGCCAAGAAATTGAAGACAAAATAATTGGCAGTAAGTAACCTTAGGTAGGGATGCCAATGGCAATGAAGCTGTGGCAACGTATATGAACGACGGAACAAGCAATGTGGTTGATCGTGGGGTCTCCTAGCAGCGCTTCGTCGTGTCTAGAGCGGTCTCTGAGTCGTGTACGTGATCAGTAGATCACGATGTCTAATTGGTTCAGGTCATCAGGTCTTAGGTGCCAAGTTTGTTAGATTTCTTAGTTACTATTAGCTAAAGTTTGTTAGAAGGATATGTATAAGGGTTGGACTCGTTGCTTAATGGAAAGTTAGCCTGGGATTGAGACATATAGTCTCCCTGGGCGCCTGTGTTGTGGACTCATTTGTGGGCCGCCGATACCGACGTCGCCCCAAGCAAGCCCACAGCCCAAGCCTTCACGGCTGATAGCTAGCTAGGAAAAGGAGCGATTAAGGGAGGAGTTTAGTAGATGGTTTTGGTAGTAGATTGGTTTTATGGAAAGTGCACCTGAACTATAAAGGGGCACCTTAGTAGATTGTAATAGGCATTGAAGAAGGAATAAACCTCCCTGTGTATCGGGGGTGGGGTTTTACCCTTCGACGGTGGCGTCGGGCGTTTCAGCCGTCGACACCATAGAAGCTCCCACCGCCGAGGTTCCTCGGTATCCCTTGCCTTCCAATTCCCAGTCTAGCCTCTTGCTCCATTGTCCTCTACGCTCACCTCACCGCCGGCGTCCTTGGAATAAGGTTCCGGACAGAAATAGCACTCTGACGCTTCTCCTACATCTCAGCTTGTTTAAGACGGCGAAAGCAAGAACGAGGCCCCTCAGGCTTGCTGTCCTACTGACTGACAGCAAACCCTGCGGCGCTTGCTGAGGCCATGGCGCAACACGTGGAGGACTTGGGTGGTGTAGCATTGTTGACGGTGGAGGCCTGCTCTTGCCTCTGTTCATAAGCCTGAGCTAAACTCATGGCCTGCTAGAAATTGACAGGATACTGCAGCTGCACATCAGAAGCGAGCAGATGTCCTAAACCACCAATGTAAAGATCAATGGCTGTCTGCGGGGAGAGGTCGTCACAGCGCGAGACTAGTGCAAGGAAGGTCCGCGAATACTCATCCACGGTGCCCGTGCGGATGAGAGCCCTGAACACAGCCACAGAGTTGTTGTGGATGGGTGGCCCGAAGCGTAGGTTGACGAACACAACAAAGCGTAGCCAAGGGACCATCCCAAAGTCACGCTCCATCTGGTAGTACCAGTTAGCCGCAATGCGATCCTTGTTGAGCCAATTCTCATCCTCGGGCACCCACACCTTCTCATCCTCGGGCACGCGATGTCCGCGGAAGTAGTTGTCACACTTGTTGAGCCAATTCAATGGATCCACCTCCCCATTGAAGCTGGGGAACTGAATTTTTGGTGGATGATGCGGTTCCCAACAGCTATTAGAAAGAAACCGCAGAAAGGTCCTCCACGATCGAAGGCATGGCCATCGCAGTGAGGGTCGCGGAAGCTGCGGTTGCACTCGTAGTCACGGTCCCAATTGTAGGCGCGATCGTAGCTGCGCCCGTCCACACGGTCATAAAACCGCGTACGTACTCGCGGTCAAAGCCGCAGTCGTAGCCGACCTCATCCGCGCGATCGTAACCGCCAGCGAAGAAGTCGCGGTCGTAGATGCCCCTGTCATAGTCGCCGCAAAGTCGCGGTTGAAGCGGGCCGAGTCACGACGACTAGAGGGATCGCGCCGACTACAGAAACTGGTCACGGTCACAAAGAGTTCGCTCGCGGAACGCCTCCCAGACGCGATTCCTCTCTAGGTCACCCACGCCGTGGTCAACGTCACGGTTCTCATGCCCGCCAACATCCATAGTGTCTGTGGTGTCGCCCTTGCCAGCATCAAGCTTGCCGGACTCAATGTGTGCCATTTGTTGGTCGTGGGAGTTGAGACGGTTGTGGGGGTGGTGAGCTGGCCCAAGATGCGATCCAATTTGGCATCCATCGCAGGATCGGAGGTGCCGGACATGGAAGTCGATGCACCCGTGGAGGGTTCCGATACCAAAAGCACAAGTGCGCTGCTCCTTATGGAGCTAGCAGATGGCGAGAAAGACCCACTTGGCGACGAAATCACCAACCTGGAGATATCCTCTCCTTACATGCTCTGACTGGTTTGGGACCTGCTAATTTTATGATGCTACACATGGTGTAGTGGTGTTCAGCTCAAAGCTTTGGTTGACACGGGCTCCACACATAGTTTCATTCTCTGCGGTGGCTGCTCGTTTGGGACTGCTGGTTACCGAGCGCGTTGGGCTATCGGTGATGGTGGCCAATAGCGTGCGTCTCACCACAGACGTCCCCATCCATGACTTACGCTCCTCTATCGACTGCTTCGCCCTCGACTTAGGCGGGTTCGACCTTGTCCTCCGTGTTCAGTGGCTACGAACCTTGGGGCCCATTGTTTGGGACTTCGACGCCCTTTCCATGGCCTTTTGGTTCAATGGTCGCGCCCATCAATGGCATGGCCTCGACAGTCGTGGCATGGCTGTCAACACCATGGCCAACCCCCGCACAGTCTTGGATGAGTTGCTATTGTTGCATAAGCTTGTCATTTAAGCTATGAGTTACTGAGTTCACTCTCTAATACAGTTACTAGATTAGTGTAATGCCCTTGAGCTGATCATGTTCAAAGCCAGGAGCATGCTTGACAGCCAAGGAGCCTATCTTTATCTACTTTCTGCAACTTTATGCTTTATGGCATTATGCCTAAGAATATGCTCTATGAGCATCTTGTATCTCAAGTAAACCTTTATGCTATATAAGAAAGCAAACCCCAAGGGGTCATGGTGCCTTTGGCTCACCAATTTCTAGTGTCTTTTGCCAACAACTATTGTCCTATAAGGACATCTTCGAGGAGCCCCACGGTCTAGCCCCGACTCGCCGCCATGATCACCGCATCCACTTGTTACCGGGTTCTTCTCCAGTTGCGGTGCGGCCATACCGATATTCGTAGCTGCTCAAAGATGAAATTGAACACCAGTACGACAACTCGTTGGCTCAGGGGATTATTCGAGAGTCGACATCACCCTTTTCCTCCCTGGTTCTCCTGGTCCGCAAGCAAGATGACACTTGGCGCTTTTGTGTCGATTACTGTGCGCTCAACGGCTACACTGTCAAGGACAAGTATCCTATTCCAGTTGTTGACGAACTTCTCGATGAGCTCCAAGGTGCCCGCTTCTTCACCAAAATTGATCTTCGTAGTGGGTATCATCAGGTCCGTATGCACCCGGAGGACGTTGCCAAGACTGCCTTCCGGACGTATCACGGACACTTCGAGTTCTTGGTCATGCAATTCGGCTTGACCAATGCACCGGCAACATTTCAAGCTTTGATGAATGATGTGTTGAAGCCCTTCATCTTGCGTTTTGTACTGGTTTTCTTCGATGATATACTAATCTCAGTCCCACATGGGCTGAGTCCCACATGGGCTGAACATTTGCAACATGTATGAACTGTGTTGCAGCAACTCCATGATCACCACCTCTTCGCCAAGTGCTTCAAGTGTTTCTTCTGTTGCGTACCTTGGCCATATCATCTCAGCCGATGGCGTCTCCATGGATAGCGACAAGGTGGCTGCGATAGAGGCCTGGCCACGTCCCCGGTCAGTAAAGGCGCTTCGTGGTTTTCTGGGGCTTACCGGCTACTACTGCAAATTCATCGCCGCATATGGTGGTGTGGCTGCGCCATTAGAGGACAACCCTTCTCAAGCGGGAGGCCTTCTCCTCGAACGATGAGACAGAAGCGGCCTTCCTTCAGCTCAAGGCAGCTCTTGTGTCTGCTCCGTTGCTGCAGCTACCCAACTTCAGCAAGCGTTTCGTTGTTGATTATGATGCTTCAGGAGCTAGATTTGGCGCAGTGCTTCATTAGGGAGATGGCACAGTGGCTTACTTCAGTTGAGCAGTCGCAGCTCATCATGCCAAGTTACCGGCTTATGAGAGGGAGCTCATTGGCTTGGTCAAAGCTGTATGTCACTGGCGGCCATATTTATGGGGTCGTGCTTTGACAGTTCGCACGGATCATTGGAGTCTCAAATATATTCTCAACCAGTGCCTCACGATGATTCCTCAGCACACATGGGTGACTAAGCTCTTTGATTATGATCTCACAGTTGAGTACCGTGCTGGGAAGCTGAATATTGTGGCAGATGATCTGTCACGCCAGAACTCCGACATGCCTGTTGTCTGCAGTTTCCGGCCCAACATTCGCCCTCTATGATTATCTGTGGAGGGAGCACTTGACTGATCCCAAGGCCCAGGAGATACAGGTGCAACTAGCAGCTAGTACAGAACCAGAGGGCTGGGCTTTGGTGGATGACATGCTACTGTACAGGGGGCACATTTTTGTTCTAGATGCATCCTTGCTTTGGCCGCGTCTGCTACAGGAGGCACATGGCAGCCATGAGGGCTCACAAAAGACTCTTCACCAGTACCAGGCGTCCTTCTTCAATGCTCATGCCCACCGGTTGGTCCGTGACTACATTTGTGGCTGTGCTGTTTGTCAACGGAACAAGACAGAGCATCTACATCCTGCCGGATTGCTGCAACCTTTGCCTGTACCACAGCATGTGTGGAGCGACATTGCCATGGATTTTATTGAGGGCTTTCCCAGGGTTGGCATGAGTCATTCTAACTGTGGTGGATCGGTTTTCAAAGATGGCTCATTTCATTGCTTTGAGTCATCCATATTCAGCAAGCTCAGTGGCACGTGCCTTCTTCGATAATATTGTCCGCCTCCATGGATTTCCTTGTTCCATTGTTAGTGATCGTGATACAGTATTCACCAGCAATTTTTGGGAGGAACTCTTCCAGTTGGCTCATGTCCGGTTATTGTGTAGCTCGGCATTTCACCCGCAGACTGATGGACAGTCGGAAATGACCAACTGTATTATAGTGATGTACTTGCAGTCGCTGGTGATCGACCGCGTTCTTGGCTTCAATGGTTGTCGTGGGCAGAATTCAGCTACAATACATCCTACCAGTCTGCTCTCCAGGCTACTCCCTTTGAGGTGGTCTATGGCAGACCGCCGCCACCTTTGGTTTCTTACCTTCCTGGTTCAGCCAAGGTGGCTGCAGTGGATCGCCAGCTCCATGACCATGATGAATTTTTAGTTGAGATACGCGATCGGTTGCTTTTGGCTCAGGACATGATGAAGGAGCATCAAGACAAGAAGCGTCGAATGGTTGAGTTTGCTATGGGTGATTGGGTGTTGCTGCGTCTTCACCACCGCACGGCTGTTGGCATCACTACTGATTAGTCATCCAAGCTCAGGCCTCGTTTCTTCGGGCCATATCAGGTGACTAAGCGTATTGGGGAGGTGGCATATCATTTGCAGCTTCCTCCTAAGGCACACATTCATGATGTTTGCCATGTTGCTCTCTTGAAGAAGTTTGTGGGGGAGCCGCCGTCTTTATTGGTTCCGCTGCCTTCAATTCTCCATGGTCGGGTGGCTCCCACTCCAGTTGCTGTGATCCGTGCTCGCCTCAACCGTGGCCACTGGCAGATTCTTGTTCACTGGGAGGGCTGCACATATGCTGATGCTACCTGGGAAGCTGTGGAAGACTTCAAACATCGCTGTCCTGAGTTTCAGCTCACGGACGAGCAGTTTGTCCGGGTGGAGGGAAGTGTTGTGGACTTGTTTGTGGGCCACCAATACCGGTGTCGCCCCAAGCAGGCCCACAACCCAAGCCTTCACAGCTGATAGCTGAATAGGAAAAGGAGAGATCGAGGGAGGAGTTTAGTAGATTGGTTTTATGGAAACTGCACTTGTACTATAAAGTGGCACCTTAGTAGATTGTAATAGGCATCGAAGAAGGAATAAACCTCCCTGTATTGGGGTGGGGTTTTACCCTTCAACGGTGGCGTCGGGCGTTTCAGCCATTGACACTGGAGAAGCTCCCACCGCCGAGGTTCCTCGGTATCCCTTGTGTTCCTATTCCTTGTCCTCCTGTTGTCGCGAACCCTAGCCGCCAATCACGGCCCGTGCTCGCCGCAAGCCTCCGTGCTCTCACGCTCCCTACTCGCCGCCGTACTTTCTCCGCAGCAAAGCACGTCGTAACAACCTGGTATCAGCCTTCATGGCCACGTCCAGGGATGCATCGACTTCCGTCACGCCCTCCAGCTTCATATGTCGGCCATCAACCACCACATGCGGACATGGGCGCCCGACTGACGGTGCTCGACGGCCGACCCTCGTTCCCACAATTCGGGTTGTCGAGGATCGCGGGGTCCCGGTCTTGCCCGCAACATCCACTCTGGTTATCTCAGAAGTGGCCCCGACGTCGGCGGACTCCTTCGTGGCTCCTCCGCCGTCTGTGCCGCTTTCGTCGCCGGCAATGTCCGGGTTAATGATGACTGCTCCACCGCCATCAATGGGAGTGCTGATAACCCAGATCAAATTTTCACACTCACCATCACCTCTACCATCTTTTTCCTTCGTCATGCAACGCCTGCCCCAAGCACCCACCTCCCACATGTCCACATCGTTGCCCTACCCTCCTCCGCCACCGGAGTGGGAGGGTAATACTATTCCGAAGTACCACAAGCTCTACCTTCCCCGTCTATGAAGGTAAGGAGGATCCGCTCGGCTGGCCCAACAAGTGTGACCAGTTCTTCCACGGCCAACAGACGCGGGAGGTGGACAAGGTGCGGATGGCCTCGTACCATCTCACAGGCATCGCGCAACAGTGGTTCCTCGTCCTGGAAGGCGACATTGGCCGGCCCTCGTGGCCTGACTTTCGCTGCTACTATCAACAGCGCTTAGGGCCGGCCCTCAGCAACAACCACCTCACTGACTTGGCCCAACTTCCGTTCGGGGCTTCAGTGGACGCGTACATGGAAGCATTCCAAGCCTGGGCGGTGCACGCAGGCAACCTCTCCACGCTTCAGAAAGCACGGGTGTTCACCGGCGGATGCCGGAGTACATCCGCGTCCACGTGGAGCTTCATGAACTGCAGGTAAAGATGGCAACGGATACATACCCGACGGGTATTTCTATCCCATACCCGCACCTGCTAGGAAAAATTCTACCCGTCGGGTTACCCATGAACACGCGCGGGTAGCAAAATTCACCCATACCCGCACGGATGCGGGTAAATGCTACCCGACGGGTAACCCGTACCCGATAATATACCCGCAAAGACAAATAAAACCATAAATACATCACTCCAACCAACAACGATTAAAGTCACATAATGACATAATATGCTCAGAGTTCAAAGCTAGACACCATCACAATTCTATTCCAAGTTGCAACAACCATTGATAAAAAATTACAAAAATGAAGAAGTTCCTTACCGCACATGAGAATGCAAAATGGAGTAGGTCTGTGCGTAATGCAGCATGGAAAAGCTCCTTCACCGAGCACAAGGACTCGCCTGCAGATGGAGGGTGTGCAGAGGAGCTGTGCCAGTAGTTTGGAATCAAGAGCGCTGGTGGATGCCCTTTTCATCAGGTGCTCCTTCGAACGTACAGTGAGGGGTGGGTAGGGCAGACTCGCGAGTCACGGCCGGAACGACACGAAGGGCTTCGGCAGCGGTGAAGCGGGTGAGGGAGTGGAAAACAAGGGACAAGGGACTAGTATATAGTAGCTGGGTTCATGGGCTTGGGCCAAATAAGTAGCCTATATGGGCCAAATTGAGCTGACTGCTAGTTAATTTGTGCGGGTGTATTTTACCCATGGGTAGACGGGTATGGGTAGTATACATCCACACCCGTACCCGTGTACCCGATGGGTACAAGATTTTGCCCACTAACGTACCCACGGGTAGAAAAAGTCATACCCGAATATTTGTCGGGTAAAACCCGTCGGGTACTCGGGTTTCGGGTACCCATTGCCAACTTTAACGGCAGGACCTGCAGCACGCCATGCGCTTGGCTCGTGCGTACGAGCGGTGTAACACGTCACAGCTCCCCTGTGTTGCCTCGGCCAGCGCGTTGGTCTCCTGGAGCACCGGCCGCACTTCCGGCGCCCGCAGGGTCGAGCAGGGAGCCATCGCATGCGGCTTCTTCGACCGCTCATGTACCTTCAAACGCTTGACGTCCGAGGAGATGGCGGAGCGACGCAAGATGGGGCTCTGCTACAATTGTGATGAAGCCTACGTCCGAGGGCACAAATGTGCTCGGTTGTTGTACCTCGAGGCGCAGGACTACATCGTGGAGGAGCCGGACGATGCCACGAATGAGGCCGCCGCGCCATGGTCACCTCCATTCGACCCGGAGACGCCCTGGATCTCCCTGACCGTGATCACAGGGATCGGAGCCGAGGAGACGATGCAGCTACGCATTCGGTGCGGCACCCAGAAGTTCACTTCACTTCTAGACTCCGGATCGATGCATAACTTCATCAGCACATCCGCCGCGTGCCGTGCAAGATAGCAATCCCATGACAACAGTGGTGCTCACGTCGTCATGGCCAACGGTGATCGCATAGCTTAGCGTGGCCTTGCGCGGGACATCGCCATCTGGATCGAGGAGACCTTCACCGTCGACTGCTACTTCATCCCGCTTGACGCCTACGACATGGTCCACGGCATCACGTGGCTCCGCACTCTCGGCCCCATCCTCTGGGACTTTGATGGCCTCCGCACGGCGTTCAACCGCCGTGGCCATAAAGTGATTGGACCGGGATTGGCTCGAGGTGCCACGACACCCCTCGGATCGGGCGCCTCCATGCCGGCCTCATCTTCTCAGCTAAGGGGTCGCTGGAGCGGCTCCTAGACTTCTACGTCGATGTCTTCGCGTCTCCCACGGGGCTCCCTCTAGCTCGGCCATGTGACCATCCTATCCATCTCAAGGCTGCCACGGACCCCGTCCCCGTTCATCCCTACCGCTACCCCCAGCTCAAGGATGAGCTGGAACAACAGTGCGACGAGATGCTCTGCCATCGATGGCACCATCCACACCAGTACATCGCCCTTCTCCGCGCCAGTGCTGCTGGTAGCATGACGGCTCGTGACGCTTTTGCGTCGACTACCGGGCTCTCAACGTTGCCACTTTCAAGGATAAGTTCCCCATCCCTGTCGTCAAGGAGCTGTTGGATGAACTCTATGGGGCCAAATTCTTTACAAAGCTCGACCTCCACTCTAGCTACCACCAAGTTCGCATTCACCCTAACGATGTGGCCAAGACGGCGTTCCGCACTCATCATGGCCGCTACGAGTTCTTGGTCATGCCCTTCGGGTTGTCCAATGCATCGTCGACGTTCCAGGCGCTAATGAGCCTCGTCCTGAAGCCGTTTCTTCGTCACTGTGTCTTAGTGTTCTTCGACGACATCCTCGTCTACAGCTCGACATGGACCACCTAGAGCAGCTGTGTGCCATCCTCGACGTCTTCCGCGCACACCAGCTGCACTTGAAGAGGTCCAAGTGCTCCTTCGCCACGTCCGCTGTCCAGCACCTCGGCCACGTGATCTCCCATATGGGCGTTGCCATGGACGAGGCCAAGGTCGCGGCTGTGGAGTCCTGGCAGCAACCGCGGTCTGCTCGCGAACCCCACGACTTCCTCGGCTTCGCCGGGTATTACTGTCAGTTCATCAAGGAGTACGGAACCATCAAGGTGCCGCTGACCAACCTCTTGCCTAAGGACGCTTTCTAGTGGACAGCAGCCACGGACACAGCCTTTGCGGCCTTGAAAGCTCATCGGCCCTCGTCCTTCACCTTCTTGACTTCGGCCGCGAATTCATCATGGATTTTGATGTGTCGGGTTCGGGGTTTGGGGCCGTGCTGGGGTGACGGCCTCATCACCTTCTTCGGTCGGCCGTTTGCAGCGCAACATCTCAAGATGGCCGCCTATGAAAGAGCTGATCGCGCTGGTTCAAGCCGTGCGGCACTAGCATCCCTACCTATGGGGGCGTTCCTTCGTCGTCCGCACCGATCACTACGCGTTGAAGTTCCTACTCGATCAGCGGTTGTTGACAATTCACCAACATCAATGGCTCAGTAAGTTAATTGGCTTTGATTTCAGGGTTGAGTATCGGCCGGGGCGCTTCAACATCGTCGCCAACGCCCTATCCCCTCGAGATGGCGAGGCACCGCTGCTGGACGCACTACACAGCGCTGAGCCGGCCTTGGTGGCGCTCTCTGTGCCCAAGTTCCAGCTGTTCGAGGAACTACGGCATGAGTTGGATGCATCCGCTGAACTGCGTGCATGTCGCGGCACAGTTGTGGCGGGCGACCATGGCGCGGACTGGACTATCTAGGACGACCTTCTCCGCCACAAGGGCCGCATGTTCGTCCCTGCGACGTCGGCCGTCCTCAACGACGTGCTTCAGCTCACGCACACCGAGGCACACAAAAGGATCCACGACTCCAAAGTTTTTCCGTTTTTCGTGGAACATGATCGTAGTGTTGTTCATGACTTTGTGCGCGCTTGCACTACTTGCTAGCTTAACAAGACGAAGGCCAGGCACCCCGCCGACCTCCTGCAGCCGCGTGTGGGCGGACATTGCCATGGATTTCGTCGAGGCGCTTCCCAAGGTCCATGGCAGGAGCATCATCCTCACTGTCGTCGACAGGTTCTCCAAGTACGTGCATTTCATACCACTGGGTCACCCGTACACTATGTCGTCCGTCACCCATGCCTTCTTCCACGACGTCGTCCGTCTCTATGGCTTCCCCGACTCCATCGTCAGTGACCGCGACCGTCTTCACGAGCACTGTCTGGCACGACTTTTTTCAGCAGGAGGGCATCCAACTTCGCAAGAGCACGGCTTTCCATCAGCAAACGGATGGGCAATCGAAGGTGGTGAACAAGACCATCGCCATGTATCTTTGCTGCCTCACCGGCGATCATCCCTGGGATTGGCTCGATTGGCTTCCCTGGGTGGAATTCTGATACAACACCACCTACCACTGTGAGTTGAAGACGTCGTCATTCACGGTCGTCTACGGTCTTGTGCCGCCAAAGCTCCTGCCTTATGCTCCAGGGCGACGCGAACCGACGTTGTCGACGCCCTACTTCCTGACCGCAATGAGTTCCTCGCCGAGGTGCGTGTCCGTCTTCTGCAGACTCAGGAACACGTGCGCCAGTTCTACGACGCTCATCATTGTGCGCTCGAGTTCCAGGAGGGGGACTGGGTTTTGCTTCGCTTGCTCTGCCACACTCAAGTTCGTGTTCCAGGCAGCAAGGGGAAGCTTGGCCCCAAATATGCACTAGGTGCCGATCACGGCTCCTGCTCGCCACAAGCCTCCGCACTCTCACACTCCCTACTCGCCGCCATACTTCCTCCGCAGCAAAGCACGCCGTACAGAAGCACTACCACCTAGTGCCTGCCCCCAACAAACATGATATGTTGTTGTGAGATAAAATGTAGATAATCTCCTAGTTCCTACCCCCATGCTACATGTAGACAATCCAAGCTCAAGTGAAAGTGTAAAAGTTCATCAACTGAATTAGAGCAAAAAAGAAAGATATCTGCAGCATGTCTTCAAACTCAGCACCTTCCATATTTAAATGAGAATTACTTGTGAGGACCTATAAAAGTCACTTAATTCTTCTATGGCCTTTAAACCTCAGCACCTTCCATCTTCTTTCAGGGCCATGAATGAAGTGACTTTCACAAGGCCCCACAGGTAATTTTCTCTATTTAAACCACTAATGCAAGGTGTGACAACTCTTTAGATATAGACCAAATCAATTTGATTTAAATTACTAATCAAAATTCACTTCATGGGAAAAGGGGGGAACAAGATCAACCATCTGAAATGTTCAGTAACAAGGATAATCCAAAAAGTGATTCAAATTGTCTGTCAATTAACAGGACTTCAGATGACAATATCGCTCAACACCTTCCATCATCTTTCAGGGCCATGAATGAAGTGACTTTCACAAGGCCTCACATGTAATTTTCTCTATTTAAACCACTAATGCAAGGTGTGACAACTCTTTAGATATAGGCCAAATCAATTTTTTAAGTTACTAATCAAAACTCACTTCATGGGAAAAAGGGGGAAACAAGATAAACCATCTGAAATGTTCAATGAAAAGGATAATCCAAAAAGTGATTCAAATTGTCTGTCAGTTAACAGGACTTCAGATGACAATATCGCTAGTGGCTAACTAGTACCAACTTCACACCATCTACCAGCAAAAGATCAATATTAAGTATATTATGTAACAGATTACTGCATACTGGATAATTTCACCCATAACCATGGAGCATGCCTCATTCTTTTCCTACTATACCAAGGTACTACCGTTGGGATGGGAATCCCAGCGTATGACCCTAAGGCGTCACAACAGCGATGAATGTCATGTTTTGGACCGAGCCATGAGCCACGACAAGGCCCATGAGCAAGACCAAGCGCCTCGGTGGCCAGTACAATCTATCGAGGAAAGAGCTGCGGTTCCTGCCTCGCCCAACCCTCCAGGAGGGAAATTCCGATTTGCCCGACCTAAAGAGAATCCGACCAGCACCCTCTGAGTCTCCTAGAACTACAGGTCACCTGACGGCTCGAACGTGATAAAGAGTCGGGTGAGCTACACCTAGACCTATAGTTGGGGGGGTCCTCGGCGACCTCCCATCACCTTGCACATGGAGGGAGCATACAGGGGCTTGAGGTAGAGGAATGGCAGAAAGGAGAGCATCACGCCGTCCGAGGCAACGACCGGTCATGTCTAAGGGTACACGCGCGCGACAGATCCGGGCCAGGCGATACCACGCCACCAAATCTTATATGTCGCCAACCCGAGCGGCTAGCCCCACTGCTCGGTACGACAGGGTAGTAAGCCACCATCAGGCAGGTGGATCACCACTGTAGACATGTCCGTGGTGACGCAATAATGTGGGGAGCAGCTCCTGGCCCTTGATGGCAAAGAAACAAGACGAAGACTAATAGAGGAAAGAAGGCGATCCCGAAGACCCCTAGTCACTATATTAGTTTATTTCTCCTTAGGAAGGCTTACTGTTTTTCTCCCATGTCTCTCCATGTATCCCAAGGCCCTCTTCCTGAATATAAAAGGGAGGCCTTGGGGCCCTTCGAGGGCAAGCGTTGTTGGACTCCACAGTTCACCGGCGCGACCTCTTTCTATTCCACACACACACAAACATACACACACCAACATTTGTTTGTAACCCCCTGTTGCAATTCGAATACAAGAGCGGGCAGCCCCCACGACTGGACATAAGGACATTTTGCCGAAACCAGGATAATCCTTTGTGCCCTCCTTAGCTCACCATCCGAGCCCAAACGGTGTTCAAAACACCGACAACTACATTCGAACAAGTAGTAAACAAGTCTAGTTCAAATCAAGTGCAAAAAGAGCCATTACAGGATTAGAAATAAAGCGCACAAATTTTCAATAGCACCTCTGCCTAGAACTAGCCATGCTATCACACATATGAACTAAAAGTGATGAAAATGATGCAAATGTTTCAGATATATGGTGAAATGCCAGAATATAAAGAATATACCAATTTCAGCCTTGAATCTAAAAAAACCTGGCCCAATCACCTCACTTTTGCAATCATAAAGAGCATCTACAACCTGCACGAAGATATCAATTAGCTTCATGAAAAAGCTTATAAGCAGTTCCGAAACTACAATGCCAAAGCTCACCGAATCAGACTTAAGAAACTCAAGGACTCGCTGCATGTCATGATCATCTATGGCCCGGCCAATTAAAGCATGCCTATTCCTCTGAATGAGAAAAATAGCAACCTACACAGAGAACAAATCTATTGAACAGCAGCTTTCCAACAAGACATGGACATAAAATAATCAAAATCATCAGCAAACATGCTGAGGTCCCAACAATACAACAACAACAACATAGCCTTTTGTCCCAAGCAAGTTAGGGTAGGCTAAACGGCTGAGGTCCCAACAATGTCAGAATGAATATCTACTATATAGAAAAGTTATCTACCATAATGTTATAGTAAATCAGTAGGACTTTGCAGAAAGATAAATTTTGTGCAAGTCTTGACCAGAAATGGAATCATTTGACCAAAGTTGGATATTCAACCATTTCTAATGTGAATCCATTTAAAAGAAGAACATGAGCTTTAGAAGATTGGACTCTGAAAAAAGTTTAACCAATTTTGTTCCTCAGAACTTAAGATCCAAACATTTATTTGGTTATTCTCTAAAAAAAATCACAATTTTATCTCTTTCATAACTCAAGACCCAAAAATCCCGTCAAACATTAACCTAACAAGTGCCACATGCATAGGCCACATTAGCATGACTTCACAAAAATCCCTAGTGTGCAAACCCGGAGCAAGGAAGTCATGACCCACCTTCTATAATATGCCATGTAACAAGGTTCAATGTGGCAATTAGAGATGGTAGAAATTTTTAAAAGGTGTGGCTTTTTGCTTCACTTGTAAAGCATTGTTTCACAATTGGTCAGGATTATACGGTTGAGACACCGAAGTAACTTAAAACACAAGCAAATACAACACAATAAGCTTGATTTACATCAATTATTTCATTTATAAAACAGAACTATGAGCCACGTGTATAAGAAGTATGAAGCACAAACATACAATGAATAGCATACCATCCCCAGTAAATTGCCAACAATGATTGAGCCAATTGGATCATACATAGCATTTCCTGTCATTTGAACAGCTACCAAAGATCCAGCAGCAATAGCAAGGCCTGTAACCGCAGCACCATCCTGTAGACCAATATTCAATGTGAAAAAAATGAGAATGAAATGAATACAGAAAAGTACTAAGTGATGAAAGGTAAATGCACAAGAAATCAATTAAGAAAACTAAGAGATAATAATTCCCATTAAGTCAACCACTACAAATGGCAGAAATGAAAATGAGTATATACTGTGACTGAAGTACATAAACAATTTATTAGGTGGTCATATTACTGACTTCGGTCATAACAGCAACGGAAGTTGGATCATGACCACGCCAGATATAGTCCCAAATACTCATTCCCTCTGCTTCTGCACCTTTCCTAACAGCCTTTATAGCAACAAGCAGTGAAGCACCTAACAGATAACAGGATTTCTCATATAAATTATAGCTACAATAGACACCCCAAGAAAAAGTGAAGGGGTGAGAGAGGTAGAAGCAAGCGAGCAATACCTTCAATTAGGAAAGACCCACCAATCACTAATGCAGCCCAGTGAATGTTCTCTGGAGGCTGTCAAACAAAAGTATGGCTATGAGCATTAACATACATGAATGAATGGTGACCGAGTAATTTTGTGCATAAAGTTCTCATGACTCAAATGACACTTCAGTGACGTACTTGAGAATTCCATAAATTTTGAACTCCATGAACAATGGTAGCACCTGAACCCAAGCAAAATATTCCAACTGCAGATATGAGAGACCATACAAATCTTTCCTTTGAATAACCATAGCTGCAAAAAAGAAAGCCAGGATTGTCGATACAAAACATAATACAAAACATAAGGCATCATTGCAGCTTATGGTGTATCATATTTAATCCCATCACTGGTTGTCTAATGGATATTATTAAATTGCAGTGATCATTAATAACAGGCTTTCCTAATCTTGAAAAAGGTAAGGAGTGGTGCTCATTCATGAAAAAGGGGGAATGAGCTTATTTAACCAAATACTCCGTACAGTACAATGAAGAACTAAGAATGCTCCAGTTATTTTCTGACAAAGCATATATTCCAGAAGAATTGATTATTGATTATACATACGGGTGCAGAGCATCTGGAGCACGTCTTGAGCTGCTCAAACCATAAGCAAGAAGAGCCTGAAAGTTGATGAACAATTAGGCCCAAGATTCTTTGTTCTTGGTCATGAAACAGAGAGGAAAGGTATATACATCAACTGGCATAGAAAAAAACAAAACTTACCTGGTTAGCGAAGTCTGCAACGGAATGCACTAGCTCAGCTAGCATAACATGACTTGAAGTTGAAATCCACACGCCAAACTTTAGGGAGAAAACAAGGAAGTTGCAACATAGTGCCGTGTTAACTGCTCGATGGCTGAGGTCACACATTCCATTATCAATTACATTAGACGGAATATACATCAAAAGATTACTTCATGAGCAATCCAAACAAGTAGCAATGACACTATTCTGTTGATAACAAAACACTGGAGCAACTAGTATATGTTATACTTTGTAATTGCATTTCTTTACCAATTACCACAATGACAAGAAAAAGGGTAGTGAGCAATGAGTTATTTATCGCATCATGATTCAGACTTATAGTTCAAACTGAAGCATATCCAAAGTGGGCTTTTGTCCTATCACCTCGTCCAGGAAAGGGGTAGGTCAATGACCCTGTACTCCAAAGTTACATTCTCTCATGCCTCCAACCCAAAAATTTATCCTGATCCACATTTGGTAAGAGGAATAACATATCCCCTACTATGTACTGTCACAACATCAAGGCAAGAGCATTTGCATTCCATCACAGCACAGAATCCACAGATGCACATATACCAAAACTATCTCACACTCACAAAGTTGCAATTTATCTGATATATAGGGAACGAGGAACTGTGATGAGCATGTTTTTTCTCACAATGTTTCATATATAAATAGCCTAATTAAATTTAGCATGAAAAGAAAGAATATTAATAATCCATGAAGAGAACACAACTTCAGAAATCTGTTTAACTGGATATGCAATGTCCATCGTCAAAATGAGAGTTCTGAGGGAGATAAGAAAGGGGAAGGACCTGTGTTCATCGTCAAAATGTGCCTTCTTCTTGCCCTTGGCCACACGCAGAGAATAACCTGCATCAGAAAAGCAGCAGCACAAAACATAAGGCAAGAGCTAAACAAATTAAAAAAAAAAAGGCAGGCATAACGAGGGAATGAAAGAAGGGGCCAGCCCTTCCTTACTGCGGGAGATGGTGAGCTGTACGGGAGCCGCGTCGACGACGGCGCCGGGGGGCCGCGACGCCGCGGGAGGGAGAGCCCGCCTCCACCACCCGGCACGGAGGCTGAAGAGGCCCGCGGCAGCTGACGCGGAGAAGAAGAGCGGGCGGGGCGAGAAAGTCGAGCTAGAAGGCGGGAGCGGGAGCAGCGACGACGAGGGGCCCTCGCGGCCGCCGTTGTCGTCACGGCGGGATAGGAGGAATGGACAGGGCGAGAGGAGGCGAGTAGGGGACGTGGAGGAGAGGCAGCGGAGGCGGAGGGCCACGGAGGCGAGGGGACGACGCATTTAGGCGTGCCGGCGCCGCCGGTGCTGCTGCCGAGGGTGGGGCGCAGGTCGCGCAGCTCCCATTCGTCCGAGGGACTCTCGCGAGGCTTATAGTCCGTCCGTCTTTTAACGTGTACTCGTTACTGTCGTCGTTGATTTGCGAGTCACAACTTTAATTTAATTTATAAAAGAATATTTCTAAATAATTTTATTAAAAAACTATATCTAAAGATTTTTATGCTAATTAATTAGAATAAATATTAATATATTTGAATATATTTGCCAACACTTATTTCTCGGAAAACGAGAACAATACTTATTTAGAGAGGAAGAGAGTATGGTCGGGTACCTGGATTAGGGATACCTAAAACTACCACTTAAAAAAACAAATCCCAAAAGAATATGGGCCCAAAGGCTCATGAACACCGCAAAACCAAAAAGCCCAACCAACGGAGCAACGTGAAGTTGGCCCACGATGCAACTCCCTGATCCGTACGAGACCCCCCTCGACGGGCACCTCGACTGACGGAAGGGCCTCGGGTGCGAGCGACCACGTGTCAACTCGCTCGACCCCCTCGACTTACCTACCCGTAGACAAAACTTCAAGCATTAAATGCTCCCAACCACTCTTGCCTGACACTATGGCTACAACCGCGCCAATATGGACAAAGTACCAGGGTCAAATCCAACTTTTACCATCCATCCCTGAACATGTGGTGATTTAGCGGTCCTGTAGCACCATACCGAGCATTATAACCTTGTTTAACTTGCTCATTATTGGTTCAAATGGAGTGATTCAACTTGTAGTAGTTTTCTCTTGATGAGATCTATGCATAAAAAATATGATATGCTATGTTTGTGGAACTTTTCTGTGTATATTTATTTAATGCGCTTAATTACATGTTATCTCTAGAAATGCATAGTAAATAGAATATCGCTCCGAAAAATATGGTTCTTGTTTTGTTGGTCTTCTTATGTGATTCACTTTCTGCGAAAAAAATAATATGAGCACTTGTTATGTGAAATATTGTTTGTTGTGGCTTAGGTGCTTAAATTAGCTATATCTTAAATAGTTCATAGTAAATAATAATATATGACATATATGTGCATGAAAATTTTTATATGCTCTTTTTATGTTAAGAAGAAGTTATGAAGAGTATAAAATATGTTGTTTGATTAACTTCATAGTACAAAGTATTTTTCATGCCTAGTTAAGCATTGCCACTTGTTATTTTTGTGTAGTTTGATCTACATATCTGATGGAGCTGAAATTTGGATGATTAGCTAGTATTGACATGGTTAAGCTATTGTAATTGTTATAGGATTATCTAAGTAGTATAACTGTATGTCCTTATTTTACTTGATTAGGAATGTATGCATAAATTTGCTTGATAAATATATGTGAATGAGGTATGTTGCTCTTCAATGAATTTGTGATGCATATGAACAGTTAGTGTGATTGCTTTGGTTGTAAATTCTGTTTAGCTTATAAGTCTATAAGTTTCCTTTTCTAGTTATAATTGATTAGTATTGGACAGATTTAGGGATGCTATAAGGAACCTAATGATAAACTATTTTTCTAGGAAACTTGTGAATACAAGAAATATAGATAATTGAGGTATCTAACTACTGTTAAAATTTGGTGGTCATTGGATCAATAGTTTGAAAGTTATGGCCGTTGACATTTGGGTTGTAGAATTGTTTGCTTGCTGTTTTGTCAGGAGTAGACCCTGCTGTTATCTGTTTTAGGCATATTTAACTTGGGAATTAGATTCTGATGCCTCAAGATGTTTTATAGAAAATTTTATAAGATTTCTAGATTGTCCTATTTCAAGTCAATTGGATTTATAGATCTTCAGTTATGATTTATTTACTAGACTGTTGTTTTATGTCTATAACTAGGTAGTGAAGCTTGTATATGTGTTGTTTGTGTAAAGCTTAATAGTGATATGTTTTTATAATGATTTGAATAGAGCTGTAGTAAATTGGTAATTGAGTACCATTACCAATGGGATGGTTTATGACCATGTTAAAGTGAAGTTCATAATATAATATGCAATCATAGTCATCATGTCATACACATCCAACGTGCATTATTCATACATCCGCATATGCATCATATAGGATCGCTAGAAGGACTGAACTGACGTGAAACGAGGATCCAGAAGAGGAGTCCCGAAGCAAGTTCTCGCACAGGAGGTGTTGGGACTTGGATCGTCAATTTCATTTTGGAAGGCAAGCCCCAGAGTCCTTTTATGATGTTTGATGCATTAAGTTATATGAGTTGAATGGGACCATTGTTGCATATGGATACTCCTTGACTATCGATATATCCTTGACCCTGATAGATTCAGGATCGTTACATGCTTAGTTATGCTTAACTAAACGTGGTAGAAGTTGGGTGATTTATGTCACTCGCGAGCTACAAGTGGTTACCGAAGATATTGGCAGATGTGAATGATCCTGGAAATCACTAAGTAATGAACTTGAACCACTGACTACTCTTGTCATATTGACGCATGCCCCACATTTAGTTGGTTTATAGGACCACGAAGCCTAGTAGCTCTGCTTGGGCTGGGAATCGTAGCTCGCGCACCATATGGAGAAGGAGGATAGGTTAGATAGGGGCGCGGAGAGTAAGTCTGAGGCCAGCTGTGTTCTGACTAGATGCAGCCGGGCGACCCCTAGTATGGTGGCTTGTTATTGAACTTGCGACTTGTACCCGAGCAGTACCAACGGTGACCTGTAGCTCACTTTGGCCAGTGAGTGTGGTTTGTGTGGGGAATACCTCGCCCTGATTAGTAATCAATTCGAGTCGCATCATTTCTGGATAGTGAACACTTAACTATGAGCGTCGGAACTTAAATCATGTTGTGATGTTAGTGATATGAATGGTTGAGAATGCAAGTGGAAATATGGTAACCATTGATAGTTATTGGATATCTGTTGATGATTAATCTTGAACTATATGAATGATCTAATATAGATGCTCACCTAGTTGAGCAGGATGATAAGTACAAGCTATGCCAGATAAATGAATAGGCTTATATGAGCACAACTACTAACTTAGGCTTATTAGGCTACAACTGTAACTTGTTGCTAATAAGACTAAAATGGTGCATAAATATAAGCTACGCTTTTCTGCAAAACAAATCAGCCAGTCCATCATATGAAGCCTTGCATACTCCTTGGTGTCACTTTATTTTGGTTTATGATGGGTAAGTCTAGCTAAGTACATCCTTGTACTCAGGGTTTATTCCCACTTGTTGCAGATCATGAGATGCTTTTTGCTGTGGCGACAAGATGGACTTGTATCCTACTATGGGAGGAAATTAGACCTTGAGTAAGGTCAATTCTTATATCTCATCTCAGATGCTTTTGCTAGATTTGACTCTGAGCTAGCACTGTATTCAAATAAAATGTGATGTGTGCGTGTTTTAAAATTTTCGCTATTCTTTCTCCCAGAAAGGTGTTGTAATATTTTTTATAAATTCCGATGTAATTGTAAACTTTATGTAGCATATGGATTGTGGTTACTGAATCTCTACGATCTTGGTTGTAAGTTGGTTTGAAATCCTTCGCGATTTCATGGACTACCGGGTTTATATGGGCTTAGGTGCAACTGAAAGTCCCATGTTTGGTTTTGGTAATTGAGTAACAACTTTAGGTGGACTAATGTGTTTATGATAGAGATACACAGGATTAGCCCACAGGTATATGTATGTGAAGAGGTGAAGATCCAAACAAGGCTTGGCTCAATGGACAGGCTAAATGTGTGAAGGGCAGGTCAGAGCTTTGAGGCGAAGGACCATGCGATGGTGAAGCTGAAGCATGACTTGGCGCTGATGGACTGACTCAAGCAAGTAAGGTCAAGATCGATGGACCAAGAAGGTTGCATGTTGAAGGAGCTTATTGAATATGAGACATGACATGGAGTCATGTGATCTAAGCAGGTGAAGATCAAGATGATGCTTGGCTCGAAGGACCGGTTGCAAGTGTGAAGGGCAAGTTGAGGCTTGGAAGCGAAGGACCGTGTGACGGTGAAGCTTGGGCCAGACTTGGTGCTGATGGACCGACACAATGGAGGAAAGTAAGTGAGATCAAGATCAGACGGTCATGTGATGATATGGAGTGGATCATATCATTTGTTGATCGTGTTGTGCATGCGTTGCATTGGCACAATGGAGGTGACGGTGGAAATGAAGATGCAAGGCAAAGGTATAAGCTAGGTCATTTCATTTCAAAGGTCATGAGGTGTGTAGAGAAGTTGATGATCGGATTTAGGATATATACGTCGTATTATCAAGAGGGGCAAACGAGTTTGCATATCGGTCATCTAGTGCCACTTGAGCGATCTAACATTGCGATGTTGCTAGGATCGTGTGGCGTTGTGGGAACAAGAGAAAATCCTTTGAAAATGATTGTAAAAATGCTAATACATAAGCACATGGTGATGTACACTTGGTAGTGTTGGCACATTTGCAAAGGAGAATTTATTGGAGAAGGTTCGATAAACTCTTGTGTTGGAAAAAGAGAGATTATGGCTCTTGGATTAGAAAACTGCTTTGATCCTTCATGATTTGGATCAAGAGGATATGCGGGTTGTGTAGTCTTCTGAGTAAGCTTTCCAACGAGTCTAAGAGATATGCCGTTTTAGTGCGGGGTGGTCTGCTGCTCTGAGGCGATGCGGGCGCTGGGAAGAGGATCCGGAGGTGACCTTCGGACGCGTCCGGAGAGCTCCGGTCCGTAATTCACAAAATTCGGCATCCGGAGGTGTTTTAAATCGTTGACTTGGGCACCGAAAAATGAACGGTGCAGACGCTAATGTCAACGTCCAGAGGTTTGGAAGCTGAGCATTCGGAGATCTTTGGACGCAACTCAAAGCCGCCCGCACATTTGGGGCAAGCTCCAGACACGTCCGAGAAGGGCGCCGGACACCGGGCTCTGAGTCCGGAGGTGTGTAACGGCTAGTTTGTTTGTATTACGGTTTGAATGGTTCGGTCGCTGCATAGTGACGACCGCACGTCTGGAGATGGACGGCGGACGCATCCGCAACCGGTGTTTGAACGGAGTTCGTTTGCCGCGCGAAATTTGAACGCGTCGGACGCATCTGGTGATGGGCTCCAGACGCGTATAGCCGTTTGAGTTTGTAACCATTGGATTTCATGTTGGGGCTATAAATAGCACCCTTGGCTGGCTGTGGCCGGTTGCCGAGCACACTACACCCTTGGTGGGTTGTGTTGTGGTGCTTAGAAGCCCTCTAACTCACATATGCTTGATAGAAGATCATTCGATAGTGTGAGTGAGCGATTCTAGTGCGATTGCTTTGGGAGAGAGCATCGTGTGGCACTAGGTGATCATGTTACAAGCTTGTGAGCTTGTTACTCTTGGAGGTTGCCACCTCCTAGACGGCTTGGTGGCTGGAGACTTCATGAGGCACGCAACAAAGATTGTACGGTGCTCCGAAGGTCGACTTGTGAGAGGTTTTGTACTCATCTCGTGAGGATCGCGAAGAGTAACTCTAGTAGACTGCTCGTGTCACTGAGTTACCTCACTCAACAAAGCGATGTCTTGCGGTGCTCTTGCGAGAGCTTGCCTTGCGAGGCAATTGGCTTTCGAGCAAAACCGAAGAACCAATTGTGTATGGGTTTGCTTGCGGTGCTCTTGCGAAAGCGTGCCTTGTGACGCCTTGACTTGCGAGTCGAGAACCAGAGGAACCACAAGAGTATTGGTCGATACAACTGGACGTAGTTTGGTGGTAACCAAGTGAACTAGGTGAAAAATTGTCGTGTCACCTTGTTCACACTTCACAATGGTTTGTAATTCTCTTCACAAACTTGTATTTACATTTCATCTTATATATATAGCTTCTGTAGTTGCTCTTGTGATTAGATAGCTTGTGTAGCTCTCTAATTGTGTTCTTGCTTGTGTAGCTAGAAGTTTATCTCTCGCTTTGCTTAGTTTGTGTAGGTAAGTTATTAAGCTCTTGGGTTCGGCTTGTGTAGCCTTGTCCTTGAGCATCTAGTAAGCGTAGGTTGGCTTTGTGCTTTTGCTCATTAGAATTGTATAGGTACTCCCTCGGTTGCTAAAGTACTAGTTGCTTAGGTTTGTGTGACCTTGTAAACTAATTTGTTTAGGAGAGCACTAGCTAGGTTGGCACCTTGATTTCTTGTTTAGGATCTTTTACAAGGTGCTTCTAGAGTCATAGTAGAGGGGCGAAGTCTTGGCTAGACTGATAGTTTTAATTTCGCACTTATATCGATTAGCAGAAGCAATTAGTTTTACGAAGGACTATTCACCCCCCTCTAGTCCGCCATCTCGACCTTACATCAACTTAAACTGTTTTGGCAGAATCGCCAATTTATATAATCTTAAGTCCAAATTAGGTATTAAGCTTATATAAATTGGCGGCAATGCTACAGCTGGTTCTTGCACCAACAGTGGCAGGGGTCATAGTGCCAAAAGTACTTATTGATGGAGGAGCCAGTTTGAATATCATCTTTTCTGAAACATTAAAGAAAATGAACTTGGACTGTGAAGGCATGATTTCTTAAACAAGTACACCTTTCTATGGGATAGTACCCGGAAGAGCAGCAATGCCGCTAGGACAAATCACCTTACTAATCACATTTGGCACCAAGGAGAAATACCGCACAAAATTTATCAAATTTGAAGTAGCAGATTTTGAGTCATGTTACCATGCTATCCTTGGGAGGCCAGCATTTACCACACTATCCATACTTACTATTGAAGATGCCTACAACTAAGGGCATATTATCATTAAGAAGAGATTTGAAGAAGTCCTATGAATGTGATGTTCAAGCAATACAAATATCAGAAAAGATTCAAGATCAGCAAACCAGGAGGGAAATAGCAATGTTTGCAACAGAAATAAACTCACCTACAAAAAGCAAGGAAAGAAATTTTGAACTCCAAAAGAAGTCCAAACCAAGAAGATAGACTTACAAACTGGTGATCCCAAGAAGACGAGAATCATTAGCGTAGAACTTAACCCCAAATAGGAACTCGTGCTCACCAAATTTCTTAGCGACACCAAAGACATCTTTGCCTGGAAGCAATCTGACATGCCAGGAGTCCTGAGAGATTTGGCTGAGCATACAATTGATGTTAACAAGGGAACAAAACCTGTGAAGCAGAAGCTAAGAAGGTTTGCACCAAACAAAAAAGCAGCGATCAAAAAAGAGCTCACAAAGCTCATGGCACCCAGATTCATTACGGAAATATTGAACCCAGAGATTGGCTTGCAAACTCAGTACTTGTGGAGAAAAGGAACTCGTCAGAGTGGCGCGTGTGCATCAATTACATAGACCTTAACAGACATTGCACAAAAGATCCATACAGCCCCACCAAGGATTGATCAAGTAATAGAATCAACAACAGGATCAACTCTACTGTCATTTCTAGATTGCTACTTTGGTTATCATAAGATTTCTCTTAGAGAAGAAGATCAAAGAAAGACATCCTTCATCACACCTTTTAGAGCATATTGCTACAAGTTAATGCCTTTCGGGTTGAAGAACATAGGAGCAACATATCAGAGAGCAATACAAACATGCTTGAGAGATCAAATTGGCAAGAACGCAGAAGCTTACATAGATGACGTAGTGGTAAGACAAAAGAACCCAACTCCTTGATAGATGATCTAGAAGAAACATTTACAAACTTGAAAAGTGGAACCGGAAGCTTAATCCTACCAAATGCATATTTGGGGTACCTGCTGCAGGACAACTCTTGAGTTTCTAGTCAGCAATCGAGGCATTGAAGCAAGCACAAAGAAAATCAAAGCAATAATAGATATGGGACCACCCAAATGCATCTAAGATGTTTAGAAACTAACAGGTTGCATGGCAGTACTAAGCAGATTTATATCTCGACTCAGTGAAAAGGGAATACATTTCTTCAAGCTACTCAAGAAAACAAGGAAGTTTGAGTGGATACAAGAAGCCCAAGATGCATTTGAGAAGATAAAAGAATATCTGGCATCCTCACTAGTATTGGTACCACCAACAAAGAAAGAAGACATGCTATTGTATATTTTAGCTACCAAAACGTGGTAAGCACAACTATTGTGGTGGAAAGAAGACATGCTACTGTATATTTCAGTTACCAAAACATGGTAAGCACAGCTATTGTGGTGGAAAGAGAAGAACCCGGACAAATATACAAGTGCAGAGGCCAGTATATTATGTGAGCAAAGTACTATCAGAATTAAAAGTCATATATCCACATGTGCAGAAGCTACTCTACACAATCCTTATATCTTTAAGGAAGCTGAGAAATTATTTTCATGAGCACAAGATTACAGAAGTAACAGAATTCTCACTAGCCAACATCTTACGAAATAGAGACGCAACAGGAAGGATATCAAAGTGGGCAGTAGAACTTGGGGCCTTAAATATAGAATTTCAATCAAAATCATCCATCAAATCTCAGGCATTAAGCAACTTTTTAGCAGAATGGACAGAACTCAACCAGAAACAACCCGAGGCAATCATAGATCATTGGAAGATGTACTTTGATGGATCACTCAAGCTAGGAGGGGCTGGTGCAGGAATATTGTTTATATCACCCGAAGGAAAACAATTCAAGTATGTACTACAAATATTGTTGCAGGCAACTAACAATGAAGCAGAATATGAGGCATTGATCCATGGATTACGGGTCGCAAGCTCTTTAGCAATAAAATGATTATTAGTCTATGGCAATTCAGCAATTGTGATCAACCAAGTCAATAAAGAGTGGGACTGCACAAAAGACAACATGGGAGCATATTGTGCAGAATTCAGAAAATTAGAGAAAAATTTCCAAGGTTTAGAAATCCACTATGTATTGAGAGATTCAAATGTGGCAGCAGACACTTTAGCAAAATTAGGATCTGACAGAGCCAAGGTCCCACAAGAAGTGTTTGCACAAGAACTAACAGAACCATCAATCAAAAAACCTAGAGGAACGGATGAAGCAACAATAAGCGATCCAATGGAAATAGATGGAAAGGAAGCATTGACAAGACAAGTACTAATGGTACAGAAAGCTGGACGCAAGAATTCATTGATTACATCAAAGACAAGATACTACCCAAAGACAAGACAAAAAGAACCTGGATCATCAGAAGAAGCAAGAACTACATACTGGTTGGTGACAAATTATACAAAAAAGTAGCATTGTCTGGAGTACTACTCAAGTGCGTACCAAAAGAAAGAGGAATTGAAATTCTTGATGAAGTACACTCTGGGTGTTGTGGGAATCACACAACATCAAGAACCTTAGTAGGAAAAACCTTTAGGATGGGGTATTATTGGCCAACAACACTTAAAGACACAGAAGAACTCATTATGCATTGCAAGAACTATCATATGTTTGCAAGACAACAACGCGTACCGGCTCATAACTTAATATGCATTCCACCATCTTGGCCAATTCTCATGTCAAGGGCTAGATCAAGTTGGAACATTGAAGAAATCTAATGGAGTATTCAAGTACATATTTATCGCAATTGATAAGTTTACCAAGTGGATTGAGTACAAGCCGCTAGTTAAGTACAGCGCAGAAAAAGTAGTAGAATTTATACAAGACATCATGCACACATTCAGGATACCAAACAAAATCATCATAGATTTCGGGTCACCCTTCACAACAAAAGAATTCACATCATGAGCAAAAGACACTAGAATCGACATCAACTTTGCGTCAGTCGCACATCCTCAAGCTAACGGACAAGTTGAAAGAGCCAACAGATTGATTCTACAAGGGCTAGAACTAAGACTCTACGACGATCTAAAACACTATGGATCAAAATGGATAGATGAACTACCAAAGGTGGTTTGGGGCCTAGGAACCGAGATTAGCAGATCCACAGGATATTCACCGTTCTTTCCATTCTACAGATCAGAAGCAATACTGCCCACAGACTTAATCTGGATGTCTCCAAGAATTGAGCAATATGAAGAAGGCAAAGCTAAAGAAACAAGGCGGCTAGAAATAGACACACTTGAAGAAATAAGGGAAAGCGCAGTCCTATAGAACGCAAGATACCAACAAGGCCTAAGAAGGCACTATGACAAGAGCACCAATCTAAGAACACTCAAGCCAGGAGATTCAGTTCTTCGATTAATTCAAAAGAAAGATGGAAGACATAAGCTTTTGAGTCCATGGGAAGGACCGTTCATAGTCAAGACTACAACTGGACCTAGAACTTATGAGTTGATGACAAAAGAAGAAGTACCACTGAAGAACACCTGGCACATTAGCCAACTTAGAAGATTCTACAATTACAGAGAATAATGTAATCTTATTTCAAACTAAAATAAAGATGATAAAGCCATCCTTCTATCTTTGCGGGTTCACTGATCAAGCAACCACCTGGAGCATGTGGCACTGCCCAACCTAGCATACAAGAAGTATTTTGCCACCCTAGCGGGTTCATTGATCAAGCAGTCACTTGGAGCATGTGGCACTGCCCGGCCTAACATACAAGAACTACTCCGACTAGCAGAGGAGAAAAGAACTCGGCCTGACACATCAAAAGAATTTGGCACTTGAGGATGAGACTTATGGGGCCCTTAGTGCATGAAAATTAATCTTCGGGTTAAGAGTAATCCCAGCAAAAAAACTAAAAACTTGAGGATTCTGGGTAAACCTTAAAACCCATTTTAGCATGTGAGGATGAGACTTATGGGGCCCTCAATACACGAAAAATAAAAAATCCTTGGGTTCATGGTAATCCCATAGAACTTAAAATTTGGGTTTGGGGTAAGCCTTCGCCATGAGCGTGAAACCCTTCACCGTTGGCACTTGAGGATGAGACTTATGGGGCCCTGAAGTGTTTGACAATTTTTTGAGATTCAGAGTAGACCCAAGAGGTTTACAGAACGCCTAGCCGAGGTAAGGCTAAAAACATGTTAGTTCAGGGTAAACTAGGCCTAAAGACTGGAGAAACCTTAAGTTAAAAACTTAGGCCACTACCCGGCCACTAGAGTCATTAAACCCTTTCGGGTTCATCGTAAACCTAGCAAGAGACTAAAAACCATTGGGTTATAAGTTTAAGCCCGACCAACCTAGCCAAAAAACTCGTCGACTTCTTGGAATCATGGTAAGCCTACAAGAGAAAAAAACTATAGCACCACCCTGAGAATTACTCATGAGAAAATGGGTTCATGGTAAGCCCTGCAAGAGACTAAAAACCTATAGCAACACCTTAAGAACTACTCGCACGAATTCAAGCAAGCAAGATAAGATGAAGCTTGCATAGATTTAGCATACTCAAGGAGAAAAGACCAAAGTTATATACATCGAAGCACCATTCAAACATTGTTTTGCAAGTAGATTAAGTGCCTGGAGGAGGAGGAGGAACTGGGAGCACAAGCTGATTCACTATTGTCGATGGGGGACACCGGAGGTTCCCCAAGAAGATCGAATACAGACGGAGGATCAAAGAACCCGTTGCCCGATTCGAGTCAAACACGGAGCAACACGACGTGTAAACTTCCATATCTTTGGTGGATTGTAATAGAAAAGAGTATGAAACTCTTAGTTTAGGACTCGTTTCTAGAATTCGACTAGGAAATACAAAACCCACAGCAGGCCTCGCCCCATATAAGGCCGCTGAGGGTACCCCTTGTAAACAATGATACTTAAACGCCTCACAACTAGACACAAGCGCACACACAATCACTCATACTCATCAATACAATGCAATAGGCTAACACCGACTGGACGTAAATGTCCTTACTCGACGCAAGTTGAGGGCCTGAACCAGTATAAAATCGTCTGTCTAGTCAAGCTTGTCACCATAACCACCGAGTTCCACAGTTCTCTAAGCTCCTCAGAACAAAAACACCCTCCAGGGTACCCCAGTAGTGGGCTATCGGTGATAAAACATTGACAGCTGGCGCGCCAGGTAGGGGCTTTCGGTGGATTGTACATCAGGAGTTCGACGGACGTCACCTTCAAGATGAGTTTTTCGACAGGAACGACCTTTGTTTTCGGCTCCTAGGTCTGCGAAGCTGATGGCGAAGGCAAGCTCCAAAGCCGTTTGATCAAGGGACTAGAGCTCGACAACATCAAGATCGATGCCATAGAAGAATTTTGACTCACCAAAAAGTTAGCGACACTCGACTTCGGACCCGGTTTGGGAAGAAGAAGACTATGAAGCTGACTCGGAGAAGAATTCAAAGACCATTTACAACTCCAAAGACGTCCTCAGGGTTTTGGATCCGACTTGGGAAGAACAAGACTATGAAGCCGACTCGGAGAAGAACCTGAAGACCGTCTCCAACTCCAAGATCTTCATCAACTTTCCCAACTCACTTCCATATGGTTTACGCAACTCGACATCCATAGTGTAGGAGTACTTCAAGAAGCCATGTGAATGCTTAATCCATGGTAGATGAGGGAGGAACCAGCCTGCTGAACCGGCTACTCCGAACCACAACTATCATGGAAGAGAGGCAAGGCAGATCAGGAAGAATTTCGCGCTGACTGAAGCGCAAGAAGAGCCATTCATGACCACGACCGTGGAGAATTGCGTAGTACAGTGGACAAGCTCTTTTCGTACTAAGGAGGCACCATTCAACCATTGCTTTCAAGAACTACCCTTCCAGGAAGGAAAAGAACTCGCTAGTTTATCTTTCAACACCGTTGACTCAAAAGAAGAAGAACTCACAATGAGCCTAAGGAGGATGAAGAGAAGAATAGTTTACATGGCCAATGTAGTTGAACTACCCACATCACCCAAGACACTAGAAGTACGCTCGTCGGACGAATTTGAAGATGACATATCTGAAGAAGAGCGCATGGAAGAAGATGAAAGCGAAGGCCACAAGCAGTCAAGGATGAATAGGAATCGACGTAGAGTCAGCAGGAAGAACAAGGCTAGGCGTAAGAAGCAAGCATGGACCAAGTACAAGCAGGATCATATGGCCTACAACAAAATGAAGGCAGAGAAGCAAGCAACTGAGTTTGGTGAACAAGAAAAGATCAATGAAGTTGCTAAACAACTCGAATCATTAAAGAAGGCACATAGAGAGAAAGAAGCCGCACAGAAAGTGATCCAAGAACCTGAACGACTGCCCGTCGGAGTGCAACAGAATGAACAACCCACTATTGCTGATCAATAGGGTGGATAACTTCAAAGATCAATCTTCACCAGATTAGGGCCAGAAGGGAGTAGCAACGTGAGGGGTGGAACGACAAACCATCGGCATTCACGACCACCACCTCCTCAGAAAGAACCCGACCATACCCACCCCCAAGGAGGTCAGAGCAAAGCAAGATGACGAGCGAGGAAGAAGGGTGTGGCGAGTCAGAATACTGGTCACAATACAGAGAACCAAGACCTCAACGCAGGAGATCGCCATCGCCAGACTACAACAGGAAGGATAATTATGACAGATTCCCATGCTTCGCGGGGAGGCTGCAAGACCTGAAGCTACCTCACAAGTTCAAGCCATCAAATCAATCAAAATACAATGCAAAGGAAGAACCAAAGCAGTAGCTCAGAGTCCACTCACAGTCTATCGAGTTGGCGGGAGGAAATGATGACCTCAAGGCCCTATTTTTCCCAATGGCACTAGAAGCAGTGCCACTACGATGGTTTGACAAACTACTCACAGGGTCCATCAGATATTGGAGCAACTTGCAAAGGCAATTCTGTAGTCACTTTGCAGGGATTATCATACATCCAATGATGGCGGCAGAGCTACAAGGAATCACGTAGAAGCCGACGAATCACTTAGGGAATATTACAGAAGATTTGGCAAAGCAAGAGCGTAAGTGCACGAAATCACAGATAGAGAAGTCATTGACATATTCAGCAACGGGATTATTGCTAGGTGGCAGTTCAAAGAGTTCAACAGTGAAAACCCAAAGACAAATGAAGAATTCAATTGAGCTATTGAAAAGCTTATATCTTCAGAAGAGAAGACAAACAGAAGGTTCCCTAGCAATAGAGACAACGACAGTAGAAGGAGGAGGTTTGACAACAGAAGCAACGACAAGAGGCCAAGGCAGGACAACACGGTGGCAGTGGCCAACACAAGAACCAACACTTACCAGAATTTGACACCACAAGAAAGGGACAGGATAAAAGAAAGACAACTTGCTAATTTTGAAGACATGAATTGCCCCTTACACATGAAGGCGGGGCACAAGCTAAGAGACTGTCACGACTTCAATAGCCAATACAGAAGAGCTAGGAGGTATAACAACAATCACGAAAGAAGGGAACAAGAACCAAAGAAGGAACAAAAGAATCCAGAGGGAGAATTTCAAGAACCCTAGAAGCAATTATACATTATATTCTCAGGGGTGCTAGGAGCAAGAAGCAAACAACAGCAGAAGCTGGCGCATAGAGCCATCATGATGGGAAAACCTGCAGTTCCAAGATATCTGGATTGGTCAGAATACCCGAACAACTTCATAAGAGAAGATCAGTGGACAAGCACGTCAAACGCAGGTTGTTATCCACTAGTGGTAGCACCTACAATCACAGGGATCATAGTTCCCAAAGTTTTAATTGATGAAGGAGCAGGGCTGGATATCATATTCACCGCAACATTGAAGAAGATGAGCATAGATTATAAAGGGATGATTACCCCGACAAGCACACCATTCTGTGGCATAGTACCTAGGACAACAGTAGTACCGTTGGGACAAATCACTTTGCCAGGTACCTTTGGCACTAAGAGAAGTACAGAACAGAATTCATCAAGTTTTGAGTGGCTAATTTTGAGTCATGCTACCATGCAATTTTTGGATGACCAGCATTGACCAAGTACATGGCAGTACCACACTACCTGTACCTACTACTCAAGATGCCAACAACTAAGGGGATATTATCACTACAAGGAGACCTCCATAAGGCATATGACTACGACGTTCAAGCGATTCAAATCACAGAGAAGCTACAAGGCGAACAAGGTAGAAGGGAAATTGCCATGATAGCTGCAACAATGAACCCGCAGGAGACAGAGATCCCTATAAAGAAGGCAAGCAAGAGCTTCACCACACCAACCAATGTGAAGACAAAGAAAATTGACCTAGAGACTGGTGATCCCGAGAAGACGATGGCCATCAGTGCAGAACTCAACCCCAAATAGGAACTCGCGCTCACCAAATTTCTCAGGGACAACAAAGATATCTTTGCCTAAAATCAGCCGACATGCCAGGAGTCCTGAGAGATTTGGTTGAGCATATCATTGATGTGAACAAGGGTTCAAAACCCATCAAATAGAAGCTATGAAGATTTGCACCAGACAGAAAAACAGCGATCAAAAAAGAACTCATGAAGCTGATGGTAGCCGAGTTCATCAGAGAAATAATCAATCCGGATTGGTTGGCAAATCCAGTACTTGTGGAGAAAACGAACTCAATAGATTGGCATATGTGCATTGACTACACTGACCTCAACAGACACTGGACCAAAGACCCTTATAGTCTCCAAGGATTGACCAAGTGACAGATTCAACAGCTGGGGCAGCTCTACTCTCGTTCTTAGATTGCTATTCTGGATATCATCAAATATCTCTCAGAGAAGAGGACCAAAGCAAGACATCTTTTGTAACACCATTCAGAGCCTACTACTACATATCAATGCCCTTTGGGTGGAAGATCGCAGGAGCAACATATCAAAGAGCAATAGAAACAACTTTGGGAGATCAGATTGGGAGAAACGCCGAAGCATACATAGATGATGTTGTGGTCAAAACAAATGAACCCGACGCGCTGATAGAAGACCTACAAGAAGCTTTTACAAATCAGAAGAAGTGGAGGTGGAAGCTCAACCCGAACAAGTGTGTCTTTGGGGTACCAGGAGGGAAACTACTTGGTTTTGTGCTTAGCAACAGGGGAATTGAAGAAAGTACCAAGCAAATCAAAGCAATCTTAGATATGGAGCCACCAAAAAAGATAAAGGACGTCCAGAAGCTGACAGGTTGTATGGCAGTCCTCAATAGATTCATATCACGCCTAGGAGAAAAAGGCATTCCATTCTTCAAGCTGTTAAAGAAGACATGCAAATTTGAGTGGACAGAAGAAGCAGATGAAGCTTTCCAAAAACTCAAGCACTACCTAACCTCATCAACCATATTGGTGCCACCAACCAAGAAGGAGGACATACTGCTCTACATCTCAGCTACAAAGAACGTCGTAAGCACAACAATTGTGGTCGAGAGAGAAGAACCCGGTCACGTCTACAAGGTGCAGAGACCGGTTTACTACGTCTGCGAAGTATTAACATAATCAAAAGTCAGATATCCACACATATAGAAGTTGCTCTACGCAATCCTTATATCATCAAGGAAGCTGAGGCATTATTTTCAAGAACACAAGGTTACGGTAATCATAGAGTTCCCACTATCAGACACCTACGGAACCGGGATTCAAAAGGGAGAATATCTAAATGGGCAGTAGAACTCAGAGCATTAAATCAGGAGTTTCAATCCAAGAAGGCCATCAAGTCTCAGGCACTTAGCGACTTCTTAGTCGAGTGGACAGAGATGACCTTGAAAGAACCCTTCCATCATAGATCACTGGAAGATGTATTTCGATGGCTCATCAAGCTAGGAGGCACCGGAGCAGGGATTTTATTCATATCACCAGATGGAAAGCAACTAAAGTATGTTCTACAGATCTTATGGAAAGCAACCAACAATGAAGTAGAATACGAAGCACTCATACACAGGCTAAGAGTAGCCCACTCTTTAGCAATAAAGAGGTTACTCGTCTACGGTGATTCAACAGTCGTGATCAATCAAGTCAACAAAGATTGGGGCTACACAAAGGACAACATGGGTGCCTATTGCGCAGAAGTGAGAAAGCTAGAGAAAACTTTCCAAGGACTAGAGATTCACCACATCCTAAGGGACTCAAAAGATGCAGGCAACACCCTGGCCAAGCTAGGGTCCGACAGAGCAAAAGTACCACTGGAGATCTTCGTCAAAGAGCTTAAAGAGGCATCCATTAAACAACCCAGAGATGAACGATCGACCGAGACAACCAAGGACGACCCGATGGAAATTGATCAAGACCCCTCTACAAGACAAGTCATGATAATTTGCGAAGATTGGATGCAACAGTTCATCGACTACATCAAGGACAAGACATTACTAGAAGACAAGACACAAAGAACCCGACTGATACGTAGAAGCAAAGACTACGTGCTAGTCGGAGATAAGCTATATAGAAGAGCAGCTTCATCAGGAGTACTACTCAAGTGCGTACCAAGGGGAAGAGGAATTGACATCATCGATGAAATACACGCGGGTTGCTATGGCAATCATGCAGCCTCAAGAACCTTGGTGGGCAAAGCTTTCAGGATGGGATACTACTGGCCCACTGCAATCAAAGATGCAGAAGAATTCATCAAGAAGTGAAAGAAATGTCAGATGTTTGCAAGACAACAGCACGTTCCAACACATAACCTGATATGCATACCACCATCTTAGCCCTACTCCTGTTGGGGATTGGACCAAGTCGGACGACTGAAGAGATCAACTGGAGGATTCAAATACATCTTCATTGTAATCAACAAGTTCACCAAGTGGATAGAATACAAAACCTTGGTCAAATACAGCGCAGAAAAGGCAGTGGAGTTCATACAAAGCATCATGTTCAGGTTCGGGATACCCAACAGGATCATCACAGACTTAGGATCACCATTCACGGCAAGAGAATTTACATCATGGGCAACAAGCTACGGAATCGATGTAGATTTCGCATCTGTCGCTCACCCTCAAGCAAATAGACAAGTTAAAAGAGCAAACGGGTTGATTTTACAAGGACTAAAGCCAAGATTATATGAAGAGCTAGTGGACTATGGAGCAAAGTGGATTGATGAAATACCAAAAGGTTTGGGGGTTAAGAACCCAAATCAGCAGATCAACTGGATACTCACCTTTCTTCCTCATCTATGGATCAGAAGCAATACTACAAGCAGACCTAATATGGACATCACCAAAGATAGAGCAATACAAAGAAGGAGAAGCCAAATAAACAAGACGCATGGAACTCGATTCCTGAGAAGAAGTCAAAGAATGTGCAATCCTACAGAACACAAGTATCAACAAAGCCTAAAGACACTACGATAAGAGCACACAACCCCGGGCCTTTCTGGGGTTAATCAGGGCACTCGTGTCGGTTCACGATCAGAGAGTTTTTTACGACATGATGCAGATGAACCCAGGCACGTAGTGCTGGTTCGGGAGTCAAATCCTTTCACAACAGTGAGATCAGGGCACTCGTGTCGGTCCTAGACTATTTGGCACCCCCTCTTTGCCTGTGATATGATGCAGAGCACCGGGCTGGATCAGGGCACTCGTGTCGGTCCAGGATCGAGCCTCTCTAGGGTGAATCAGGGCACTTGTGGTGGAGAGTTTCTTACTACGATGTGATGCAATTGAACCCAGGCACATAGTGCTGGTTCGAGAGTCAAGTCCTTTTCGCTACAAACAGTGGGATTAGGGCACTCGTGTTGGTCCAGGATACTTGGCATTGATGCAGCACAACTCAAGATAAGAACAACACTGGCTCAACATTGGCCACTAACACTTCCAATAGCAACATGGTGCAGCAGTTAGAATAAAGCAACAGAAGCAAGCAGCTACTCAAGAGAAGTACCCACTAAAGAACAAAACAAGATAGGATGAAACCTGTACAACAAGAACTTGTTGAAGACATAACTAGGCGAGACGAAGCCCGCACAACCAAGAAGAATCACAGCGGAGTCAAAAAAATACTAATCATGAAGAAAAATAAGCATTTTATACAAAGGGTTCCTTACAAGAAGGTGCTCAAGGCGCAGGAGCAGAAGGATCAGCACCTAAATCTATCCTATCTACAACTCGCTCCATAAGAGAAGCAAGCCTTGCCTCCTGGTCACCAACCTGCTTCAAGAACTCCTCGGATAGGTTGGGCTCAACCATCCTCTCCAGCTCACCTTAGGGCAAGAACCCAGATGTGGCACAAGATGTTGTCACACATCTCCAAAAACTATCCTTCATGAAGGAGAAGAATCGTGATGGAATCAGAGGTGCGTAACCTACCACATTAGCACAAAGGGCCTGATCTCTCTCCTATCCAATAAAGAAAAAGAGATAGGTCATAGCCTTCCACAGCACCTTGAACCTGGTATTGGCCACCTCCAATTGGCCCTTCAACTCCTGAACAGTCTTTAAGGCCTGAAAAATATCTCTATCAGCATTTCACGAACTCGCGAGCAAAGGCAAACTTTCGGTCAGCATCTTCACAACGAGAGTGCAACTCTCTTACCGACTCGGCTTTATTCTCGGAGGTTTTGAGGGTCTCTTTCATGGCCTCTGATTCATGGTACCATCAGCTCCATTCATGATCGAAGTCTACAAGAAAAAGCCAAGAAGGAATCAACAACCATGGCGGGAATAGAAGAAAAAGCAACTCGCCAGAAGAAGAAGTACCTGCAATTTGGGCCTTTGTGGCCTAAACCTTGTCAGTAGCAGACTTCACCGCCGCCTCCCGACGATGCCACTCCTTAGCAAGCTGAGTCTTGTGGGCGGTCTTAGTAGTATAACGCTTCTCCCGCTCGCGATCAAGATCTTCCTGCATTTGAGCGAGTTCTTTTTGAACCTGCTCAAAGCTGACGGTACTAGAAGCAGTTGCCACAACCTCAGCAGGACCGAAGAGGAGGTCCTGATCCTGCTAAAGCGACTAGAAGACAAAAGAACCAAGCATTAGAAGAATATCAGAAGCAAAGGAAGACGCAAGGATGACAAAAGCATGATGAACACTTACATGCACCATGCCACCAAACTTGGTGGGAAACTCATCAAAGCAAGACTTCAACGCCTCCAGCCTGTGAGGCCGACTCATCTCCGACATTACTAGATCCGCAACAACCAAGGTGACAAGGCAAGCCTCGATGGATTGCCACCACCACCCCCACCAGCACCAGGAACTCCCGGAGTCACCGGCTCAACAAAAGGAAGCATAGAATGCGCTACAGCGGGTTCCTCCATGGGAATCGCCTGCGGCACGACCAAGACAGGGCCAGACCCCAAGCCAACAGTGGCCATCTGGCCTATATGCAATTCAAGACCTGTAGAAGCATCACGAACAGATCAGAATTGTCAAGACAAGTACACTCAAGGCAGAAGACTCAGGAAGAACTCACGAAAGCTTACCAGCCGAGGAGCTTTGAGCTTTGGGCTCATCCTCGGGGGCTCGGTCAGAGCCGCGCCCACTAGGAGAACCCGGACCACCAGAAGATTCCGCAGCACCAAGTCTACAAGCAAGAAAGGCATATAAGGCAAGAAAACAAGTGACAAAGGACAGAAATCTAGATACTCACAAGAAAATTACCTCAGAGGGCGCTTGAAAGCCCCAACACCCCTTTTAAAGGGAACAACTGGAAGAGAGATAGAAGCAAAAGATTGTGCCATGGAAGACATATGGGTAGCAAGGGAAGGAGAAAGAGAAGAGGATTTTCCAGAACCCTGCGTCCGGCTAGAAAGGAGTAAAACAGAAAATCAGCAATGTCAGCAAGAGAAAGAACCAGAAGGGGAACAAAGGAAGTTAAAAGGCACTTACGGCTTACGGATAAGGGGAATATGCACCTCCTCATCCTCAGGCTCATGTAGAAGCACATTAATACCCTCTACAGAGAAACAAAGAAGACAGGATAAGCGATACAAGGAAAAGGAAAAGAACCCAGAATCAACCTCACCTATGATGATATTACCTGTGACCTGAAGAGAACTCAAAACAGCGGGGCTCACTCCCTGGGCAGTAGTTACCGGAGGATGCGACTTCCCCTTCGCCTGGAACCATAATACATTTCAACAATTTTGGGGTGTGGTTCATAAGGCATAGCTTTAAATCCACCCTCACGGATGCTATAAGGAAAATTGGGAAGGACAGACTATTTCCTTGAAGCAGAAGCAGAACCCGCTTGGACAACATCTTCAGCAGGATTGACCTCCTCTGGAACAGGAAGCTGGATAACGAACCTCCGGCCAAATCCCTGAGAAGAAGCAGCATCAAGACGTCAGTACAAGTAAAGAAAAGAACACACATAAACAGAGACAACAAGCCAAGCACTTACCATAGGTGGTGGGTTGTCAGAATGATACTCCTCAACCCGTGGAGGAATACAGGGACCGTACAAAGAACTGCCTTTAGACGCATCAGCAGCTCCTCGTCATTTAGCTTCACCCCAACCTTGATCCAGGAGGAGTCATAATCCCTGGTGAAATCAATGCCAAGGTGCTCCCGTTGCATAAGAGGGTGCATGAAACGTCGGAAGAACCCGGCAACAACACTAAGGCCGGTGAGGCCTTGCGCCTTCACATAAAGAAGATGCGCAAGAAGAGGGTCAATGGCCGAAAGCTCAGCATCAGAGAGCTTTTTTCACCAAAGACTAGTATCATTTGGGAAGGTAGAAAGATCAGAAGAGAAATAAAGGAAAGGCTTGGGGACATAAAATCACTTGTCCGATCAAACCTTCTTGTTGAAGAAATCAAGAGCGAAAAGAACAGCACCCATCCCCCGGCGGAGCTGGATCGTACAGCAACTAAAAGGAACTATCTTCGAATCCTACTTCAGGCAGAAGAAGTGACGAAAGAGAAGGAGGTTGGGAGGAACCCCAAGATATGCCTCACACAGATGCACGAAGGAGGACAGATAAAGAACCCCGTTAGGGGAAAGGTGGAAGAGTTGAAGACCAAAGAACTGAAGAAACTCCATCAAAAAATCCGAAGGCGGAAAACAGAGTCTCGCAGCAACGAACGCGACAAATAATATCGTTTGATCAGGAGAAAGCATGGGGATCAGATGATGACCAGGAAGGATCTACCCAGAAAGTGCCTGCTCTTGCAGCAGGCCACACTCAACCAGCAGCTCAAGCTCCACCTCCGTCATCGTCAGCGCCGGCCTAGTCTGCTGCACCAAAATACACAATCAAGAAAAGCTTGATCATTAGCAGAAGGAAGGATTTTCACCAATCAATTACCTCGATGGCCTTGCCCTTGCCCTGCGACCTTGTTCTGGCCATCGGAGCTCATGGAGTAGTCAGCGGATTCACAGATTGCAGGGTTTTCGTGAAGTGGCGGAGACGGTAGGAAAAGAAGAGGATTTGAGAATTTCTTGTGCGCATGGATGGCTCAAGCGTATAGAGAAAGGAGAAGCGGTCAAGTATAAGGATCAGTTGATCTACGAGGGCCCAACGGGCCAATGGTTTCCCAATCGGAGCGTTGAGGCTATTTACTACAACAGATAAAAGCCGCAACGGTAATATTTCTTACGGGCAGAAAGCAGAGTATCTTAGACAGATTTTTTACCATGAAGACAACAAAAGAGGAAAGAACCCCGAACCATCAACAACTCGCCAAACCAACAGATTACAAGGACTAGTCGTTGAGACACCAAAAGAACCCGAAGGCATCAGCAGACATGTCAGAAGAACTCACAGACAGGACAAGATACATTATACGACACCAGGCACATCACCAAAGAACCTGGCACAGTCAGGATAGCAGAATCACATCCGTACAACGGCATCTCAACCAACAAACAACTCACACAGTCATTAGAGACAAGGATAAACAAATATCTTTTTTATTTCACTGATCAAAAAGATACTGGGACTACAAGAGGGTACAAGTCAATACAAGATCCGAAATATTTGAAGAAGAAAGCAAAGAAATCATTTCAATCAGATTACAAAGAAGTGGAATTTGAGGTTAACAAAACTACACCAAGGTTTGATGCAATCAAGCAGGAAGCAACCCAGACAGCATATTCACTGAAGAGAACTTGCAGTCAACAGGGGTAGCACCAAGTTCATCAAGACAGCACAAGATACCTCTCCGCCACCTCAGAGCAACTTGGACTGTTCCCTCAACACGTGCTGATCTGCGCCGGCACACCAAAGTGATACAATAATAAACAAGCCAGTTACGGTCACACAATGACTTGTCGAGGTAGTCAGCTGACCACACACTAATCAACTCTATGAAGACCAAGAAGCTAATCATGGAGAGACTCTGGAAGTTCATGTAGGGTAGCAACAACTACCAATCTCACAAGACCTACTCCATTTGCCTCGATGCCCTTCGAGAGAAGGTACCACCCAGGGATTAGCCTGCTACTAACCCCTATCACAAGACCTGCACCATTCGCTAAAGAAGATTACAAAAGGCACAGAACAAGCCCGCGAGCTTGAAAACTCACACACTAGCAAATACATAGCTATGAAGAAGAGAAGAAGCAACTCAAGAAAGCTACAAGTGAATGAAGAAGGAACGTGCACCAGGAAGCCGTATTTATAGGCCAAGATGGGTGTATGAAGACTAAGTCAACAGAAGAAAAGAGCATCAAAAGTAGAGACATCCACGTGAAGAGAATAGAGCTCTGGAGCGACTGAATGAGAACGCGGGATCATAGCATAGCCAACAGGAGGACAGACATGCACACTGAAGCCACCAAGAACACCTGCAAAAGTCACGAGCAAGCAGTAAAAGTCATTACAAGACAAAGAAAGCATATTCGGGAGCATATTTAGAAAGGTACAAAAGTAGTAAAATCACTCAACAACCAACAGTACATCAATGAAGAACTACATCAGCGAAAAACTCTAGAAGCCTTTCCCGAGTTCTTTCATATCGAAAAGAACCCGGGAAAGGATCGGGGGCTGTAGGAGTACCCTAAACTGAAGACGCATTTCAAATTTTCCATCAAGACCCTCTAGATTTTTGTTCCAAAAAGCAAGAGGCTCGGGGGCTACACTCACTGAGTGCAAAAAGCAAGAGGCTCGGGGGCTACACTCACTGAGAAGGGTAAAAGGTGACGCCCAAAAGGCGAAGGCTACAACAGACCCTCCTGGTTTTTGTACCAAAAAACAAGACACTCGGGGGCTACACTCAGTGAGTGCAATTTTTTCAAAATCGCACTCCTTGAACAACTAAGATGAAGGCAACAAGAAGAAAGAGCATCCCAAGATTTTACCTCAAAAGAATCAGCTTTCGAGTTCCAAATCCTGGAACGCTCGGGGCTTGTCGATGGGGGACACCGGAGGTTCCCCAAGAAGACGGAATACGGATGGAGGATCGAAGAACCCGCCGCCTGATTTGAGTCAAACACGGAGCTACACGACGTATAAACTTCCATCTCTTAGGCGGATTGTAATAGGAAAGAGTATGAAACTCTTAGTTTAGGACTCGTTCCTAGAATCCGACTAGGAAACACAGAACCCGCAGCAGGCCGCGCCCTATATAAGGCCGCTGAGGGTGCCCCTTGTAAACAACAACACACAAACGCCTCACAACTAGACAGAAGCGCACACACAATCCCTGATACTCATCAATATAATGCAACAAGCTAACGCCAACTGGACTTAAAGGTCTTTACTTGATGCAAGTCGAGGGCTCGATCCAATATAAAATCGTCTGTCTCATGAAGCTTGTCACCGTAACTGCCAAGTTCTATAGTTCGCTAAGCTCCTCCGAACAAAAAAACTCTCCCGGTTACCCCGGTGGTGGGCTATCGGTGATAAAACATCGACAACTATATTTTCAATCAAGTCGGCGGAAGCCTCCCGAGCAGCTTCAACTTGCTCTTCAAACTCCACCGACACATAATCCTTATAAGAACATGAAGAGGAGCCTCAGAAGCAAGAACCCATAACATCCCCACAAGATTGCCAATATAATTCCTGAAGCTCTCCCGCAAATAATCACTGAAGCGCTTTGGAATCAACAAAATAAATTGTGCAAGTAGTAGCTGAACATCTTCTTCGCTGCGGATGGCGCCAAAAATCATCCCACAAGCTTGATAAAGGCTGCAAAATTGTCCTTGAGCCGCCAACACTTGGTTTCTTGAAACATCCAGCTGCTAGTTCAACTCATGGGCTGACTCCAATGCCTGAGCAACATCACGATCAGCTCCCACATGCATCAGTTTGGCCTGAGTAATCAAATCTTGGGCTTCTTGGAATTTAGATTCTGAAATAGTCCTTACTTATTCAGCCTAATTATGGGAGGTTTGGAGGTTGCACGCATATCAGATAAGTCCTTGATGAAGCGGTCTCGCTCCTTAACCAAATATGAGCAAGAAAGCAAGTTTTAGCCAAAAAGCAAGAGCAATCAGCAGAAAGAATAGAAAGGATGAAAACATGTACCCATACACTCCTTTTGAAGAGTAGTTTCATCGTTATGGGCCTCTTGAACGGCCTCAAGAGCGGTCTTTGGCCGAGCCTTAGCCTTAGCAACCCGTGTCCGCAAAAGCAGACACAACAGTACCATGGCATTGTCGATGGGGAATACCGAAGGTTCCCCAAGAAGACAGAATACGGACGATGGGCCCTGCCCAAAGGACGCACCGCACGATTTGAACAGAACGCGGAGCTACACGACGTGTAAAATTCCATATATTAGGCGAATTATAATAGGAAAGAGTACGAAACTCTTAGTTTAGGATTCGATCCTGGAATCCAACTAGGAAACATAGAACCCGCAGCTAGCCTCGCCCCATATAAGGCTATCGAGGGTACCCCTTGTAACAACGAACAACATGACCCCTCATACTCATCAATACAATGCAATAGGCTATCGCCGACTGGACGTAAAGGCTGTTACTCGACCTCTAGTCAAGGGCCAAACCAGTATAAAATCATGTGTCTCGCCAAATTTGTTGTCGTAACTACCAAGTTCCGCAGTTCACTTAGCTCCTCCGAACAAAAACACCCTCCAGGGTACCCTGGTGGTGGGCTATCGGTGATAAAACACCGACAGCTAGCGTGCCAGGTTGGGGCTTTTAACGGATTGTACACCGAGAGTTCGGCGGATCAAACCTTTAAGATGAGTTTTTCGACGGGAACAACCTTCATCTTTGGGTCCTGGATTTGCGAAGCTGATGGTGAAGCAAACTCCAGAGCTGTCTGATCAAGGAACCTGGGCTTGACGACATCAAGATCAATCCGATAGAAGAATCTCAACTCACCAAGAAGCTAGCAACTCTTTTGACTTTGGATCCGGTTCGAAAAGAAGTAGAGGAAGACTATGAAGCTGACTCGAAGAAGAACTCAAAGGCCGTTTCGAACTCCAAGACCGTCATCAAGATTCCTAGCTCATTTCCGTATGGGTTATGCAACTCAGCATCCATTGTGCAAAGGTACCTAAAGAAGCTGCATGAGTTCCCAATCCACGGAAGGAGAGCAAGGAACAACTCTGCAAAGTTGATCACTATAGTCCACAAATATCAAGACCAGAGAGGAAAAGCGGAGCAGATCATAAGAAACTTTGTGCTAAAAGGAGTGCAGGAAGGCTTGTTCATGACTGTGACACCAAGAGATTGTGTAGTGCATTGGCCATGTTCTTTTTGAACTGAAGGGGCATCATTTAGTCAACACTTCGAAGAACTACCCTTTCAAGAAGGAAAGGAACTCGGCTACTCATCCAATAATTCAGAAAATGAAGAACTCATGACAAGCAAAAGGCGGCTGAAGAGGAGAACTATTTACATGGCTAATGTTATTGAACTCCCAGCATCACCCAAGACACCTGATGTACACTCATCAAACGAGTTGAAAGCCGATATATCTAAAGAAGAGAACACAGAAGAAGGCAAAAGTGAAGGCTGCAAACAATCAAGAATGAACACCGACACCGAGTCAATAGAAAAAACAAGGCAAGGCATAAGAAGCAGGCATGGACCATGTACAAAGCGGACCGCGTAGCTTGCAACAAGCGGAAGGCAGAAAGACAAGCAGCCGAGGTCTATGAGCAAGAGAAGATCGAAGATGTCACCAAATAGCTCGAGTCTTTGAAGAAGGCGCAAAGGGAGAAAGAAACCACTCAGAAGAAGATCCATGAACCTAAAAGGCCACCTGTCGGAGCAAGATGAAATCAACAACCCAGGAACGCTAATCTGCAAGATGGTCAGCCTGGAGTATCAATCTTTTCCAGGCTAGGCCCAGTAGAAAGCAGAAATGTGAGGGGGAGGGCAGCAAATCACCAAAATTCACGACCACCGCCTCCAAGGTCCGAAAGAACATGCCCTTGCCTAACTCAAAGAAAAGCAGAGCAATGTAGGGTGATGAACAGGGAAGAAGGATATGGCGATCCAGAATGCAGATCCCAATACAAGGAGCCAAGATCTCAATACAGAAGACCACCATCACCAAATTACAGAAGAAGGGATAATTACGACAGATTCCCATGCTTTGCAGGTAGGCTACAAGACTTGAAACTACCTCAGAAGTTCAAACCATCAAATCATTCAAAATACAATGGGAAGGAAGAACCAAAGCAATGGCTCAGAGTTTACTCTCAATCCATTGAATTGGCTGGAGGGGATGATGACCTCAAGGCACTATTTTTTTTCCAATGGCACTAGCGGCAATGCCACTGCAATGGTTTGACAAACTACCAACAGGATCCATTAGATGTTAGGGCGACCTATAAAGAGAATCTGCAACCACTTTGCTGGAATCATCATACATCCAATGAAGGTAGCAGAGCTACAAGAAATTACACAAAAGCCAAGAGAATCACTTAGAGAATATTATAGAAGATTTGGCGAAGCAAGAGCAAAGTACACGAAATCACAGATAGAGAAGTCATTGACATATTTGGCAATGGAATCATTGCCAGATGGCAATTCAAGGATTTCAACAGCGAAGACCCAAGAACAAATGAAGAATTCAAGCGAGCTATAGAGAAGCTCATATCCTCAGAAGAGAAAACCAATAGAAGGTTCCCCAGCAACAGAGACAACAATGACAGAAGAGGGAGATATGACAACAGGAACAATGATAAGAGGCCAAGACAAGACAACATGGTGGTGGTGGCCAACAAAAGAAGTAGCACCTACCGAGACATGTCGCCACAAGAAAGAAATAGGCTGAAGGAAAGACAACTTGCAAATTTCGAGGACATGAACTGCCCTATCCACCCGAAATCAGGATACAAGCTGAAGGATTGCTATGATTTCAATTACCGATACAAGAAGGCAGGCAAATACAATGAAACAAGGGAAGATGAACCAAAGAAAGAAGAGAAAAAACTAGAGGGAGAATTTCAAGTACCCCAGAAGCAATTATACGTAATATTTTTAGGAGTACCCGGAGCAAGAAGCAAAGAGCAACAAAAATTGGCACATAGAGCCATCATGGCAGCAGAACCTGCAACTCCAAGATACCTAGATTGGTCTGAGTACCCGATTAACTTTACAAGAGAGGATCAATGGACATGCACAGCCAATGCTGGAAGATGAGCATAGACTATGAAGGAATGATTACACCCAATAGGCACACCGTTTTATGGAATAGTACCTGAGACAGCCGCAGTACCTCTTGGATAAATCACATTGCCGGTCACCTTTGGCACCAAAGAGAAGTACAGAACAGAGTTTATCAAGTTTGAAATGGCTAACTTTGAGTCATGTTACCATGGTATTTGTCGATGTTTTATCACAGATAGCCCACCACCGGGGTACCCGGGAGGGTGTTTTTGTTTGAAGGAGCTAGGCGAACTGCAGAACTCAGCGGTTATGGCAACAAGCTTGATGAGACAGATGATTTTACTGGTTCAGGCCCTCAACTTGGGGTCGAGTAACAGCCTTTACATCCAGTCGGTGTTTAGTCTATTGTTTTGTATTGATGAGTATGAGGGATTGTGTATGGTGTGCGTTACAATCTTCTTCTTCCTAAGGGGTACCTGTCGATGAAATGTACTCGGCAGTCTACCACAGGGCTCCCCGAGGTAGTAGATGAGCAGTGAGGGTGTGCTAGGACCTATGAATCAGAAGTGAGATGCAAGACGAACAACCAAGAAAACCAGGGTTTATCCAGGTTCAGGCCGCTATGAAGAGTAATACCCTACGTCCTGCGTCTCTGCTGCTGTATTAATGAGTACCGGATACAATATGAGATCGAATGTGTTCTGAGGGGTCCTTGCCCACCTTATATAGCCGGGGGGCAAGGTTACAGATCTATGGTTGGTTACAGATCTATGGTTGGTTACATTGCTTCGTAACTTGGAGAATACGAACAGATCTAACGGACTAGGCTTCCTTGCTTGCCAAGCAGCCTTTAGGATCCGCGCGGCTCGTCTACTAGAGCGGTGATGGACCACGGGCTTCGTCTTGTGGTCTGGCCCGTCTGGTCCGTGCGGCCCATGGCCCTGCCATGAGGGTATAGGGGTTTATAACCCGAGCTAGTCCCCGAGCACCATGTATCTTGAGGGAGTCGCTGTCTTGTCCTATGATGAGCAGTGAGGATGCAGATCGTGTAGTGCCGAGCAGTGAAGATGCAGACCATGTAATCCAGACCAGCGAAGATGAAGACTACATAGTGCCAACCAATAGAGGTGCGGACCACATAGTGTTTGACTGGATTCATCCTAAGCAGTTCATAAGCTTGCTCCCAACCACGGCTCTTGTTAGGGAGGTGGTCTGTCAAAAGATGTGTGGTGCTCCAAGAAAAAGAAAAAGCTTTTCACGTCCCTAGGACGTGGTCCCATGTTAACACATGACACGAAGTATCACTAGGATGCTAACATGAACCATCCATAGAGGCAGAGGTACATGTGGGGGTATAAACCCCTATACCCTCATGGCAGGGCCTTGGGCCGCATGGACCAGATGGCCCAAACCACAAGACGAAGCCCATGGTCCATCACCACCCTGGTCAGTGGGCCGCGCGGAACCTGAAGGCTGCTTGGCATGCAAGGAAGCCTAGTCGGTTAGGATTTGTTTGTACTCTCCAAGATATAGAGCAATGTAATCGACCATAGGAAACCCTAGATCTGTAACCTTGCCCCACGGCTATATAAGGCGGGTAAGGACCACCCTAGAACACATTCAATCTCATATTGTACTCTGGTACTCATCAATACAGCAGCAGAGAGGCAGGACGTAAGGTATTGCGCTTCATAGCAGCCTGAACCTAGATAAACCCTGGCTATCTTGGTTGTTTGTCTTGCATCTCACATCTGGTTCATAGGTCCTAGCGCACCCTCACCGCTAATCTACTACCTTAGGAAGCCCTGTGGTAGACTGCCGAGTATATTTCATCGACAGTGGCACGCCAGGTAGGGGGTGCGATCTGATCTTGAGGCGAGCAAAATGGTTTCGTTCCCCGCTTCCATGAACTTTGAGGCTGGCCTCACCTTCACCATTGGGACGTTCACCTGGACCACCGGCGTAACGACGTTCGTCACGACCATGGGAGCAGCGCAGCCAGTGTGGGGGTATAAACCCTATACCCTCGCGACAGGGCCTTGGGCCACTCAAACCAGATGTCGTAGACCCAAGACGAAGCCCGTAGTCCATCACCACCCTGTTCGATGGGCCGCATGGATCCTGAAGGCTACTTGGCATGCAAAGAAGCCTAGTTGGTTAGATCTGTTCGTATTCTCCATGATATGGAGCAATGTAACCCACCATAGGAAACCCTAGATCTATAACCTTGCCTCCCGGGCTATATAAGGCGGGCAAGGACCCCCTAGAACACATCTCATTCAATCCCTTGTACTCCGGTACTCATCAATACAGCAACAGAGACACAGGAAGTAGGGTATTACCCACCTCGCGGCCCGAACCTAGATAAACCTTGGTTGTTTGTCTTGCAATTCACTTCTAGTTCGTAGGTTTTAGCGTGCCCTCACCAATCATCGACTACCTTGAGGTACCCCGTGGTAGACTGCCGAGGAGGTTTCATCCATAGTGGCGTGCTAGGTAGGGGATGTACGATCCGATCTTGAGGCGATCCAGATGGTTCCCTTTGCTGCTTCCATGAACTTTGAGGCGGGCCTCACCTTCACCGTCGGGGCATTCACCTGGACCTCCGGCATGACAACATCCGTCGCGATCATGGGAGCAGCGCAGCCGGCCCCGGCGCCGAGTGCACCGGTCGCCGCACCAACCAGCTTGGTCGCGGAGTTGGTGGTTACGCCAGCGGCAAACTGGTGGCTTCCCCGTTACCAGAGGAGGCACATCGACAACTCCGACCTAATCGAGCTGATCGATCAGCAATGCACAGGTCTGGTCAAGATCCTAGATCTGGTTGAGTCCACCAGCTCGCAACTCAACCAGGACCTGGATTTCACCCCTGTCCATCTGCGTCGACGTGGGCGTACTAACTGTGTCGACTACTCAGGCCGTGCAGATCCAAATTTGCATGCGGCCTGAGAACCGCCCCTGCTCGTCAGCAGGGTGGCACCAACTACGACCAACCACGTTGTTGAAGATAGGTAAGTGTCAATTTTAACCGTCAACTAAACATGAAAAAAGGACCTAAACATAAATACCATCTAGATATAGGGGTTATACTAACAGAATTCTACGAGTTTTGGTGAATGTCTATTTTTGTCAGGTGTCAGCTGAAAAGAACCAAGAAAGGCCCACATGACAGGTTTACATAGAGATAAAGGGCGAACATGTACTTTTCTATGATCAGGAAGGTTATAGTCATAGGCCATGATTAGAGTAGTAATCGACAGATTAGACATGGTGTTTAGTCTATAGGTACCTGAGGTTGCGCCCAATCCTACGGTTAGTTGTGGTAGCCCCAGAGGTGAAAGCTCTGTAAGGCCTTTGTATTCCACCATGTTCGGGTTGGTGTTTCATAGAGCTTTTGGCAGGCTTCCCCTGACTACTTTCTTCCCAATCTTCTTCGAGAGTCGGAAAGGTACTGGTGCTCCAAAGTGCTATTGTGTGATTGCTATATCTAACTATGCTTTAGTTATCTTAGAACCAAAGTAATAGAGAAGTGCATAGGAACCTTGATATCTCCCGTTGTCCTCTCACTTTAGCTATCTACTCATTGATTTTAGAATTCTCATGTGTGCTATCATTCATATATCATATTCTATCATTTACCCCTGCTTTAGTCTAGTTGGTTTATTTAGTAGACATATGATGGTGAATTATCAGATTCTTTGATCCATGCTTCGCTGTGGTAAAATATAAATAACGATACCTGGATACTCTCGGTAAAATGCTACAATGGTATATTCTGTGTGCTTGCAGAATCCCTTATATTTTAGTTGCACTTACTTTATACCAACAAGCATTTTTAGCGCCTTTACCAGGGAAGCATTTGGCGTAAAGATTTTGATAATGATCTTGATGTCCGCTAATTTAGTGTATCACTAGATTTAGTAGGATTACCCCTTATTCTGTTGAGTTGTGGAATAGACAGGACAAAAGAAATTGTTTCGACCTTCCAACAAGATTCCACAGGAAAGATAAGAGACCTTGACGAACCTAGGGGTGCTGCAACATTCAACATTCATCAACATTAGAACCCTGCCATCTCACAGGTATTTGTATACATATATATTTCTAACCATGTGTAGATTGGACAAAAGGTCGTCGTCACAATAGTTCAACTCACATCTCAAGTGACGAACATTGAAGGTGCAGTAGTCACAACCATCATGTGAGTCATGGTAAGTGTGATCAAGAAAGGTGAGAGTCTTGCTCATGGACTTTAAATTTATGAGTAGTTATCTTTTAAATTCTTGCATCCCATTGCATGTTTGCTTTCAATGATGCATGTGCTTCATTTAGTTTAGGTTTTATCATTAGTCAACTGCATGTTTTTAATTTAAATCATCCATGCATCCTCTCCACTTTGTTTAGTTTATGTTTCCACAAATCCATTGCATGTTTAGTTCCTTACATGCATCTATGTCGTGTGCATCTAAAAATAAAATAAAAAAACTCACCATGTAATGAGGACATTCCTAGCATTCCCTCATCTTCGAATGAAACTACA
>CM041640.1:36149630-36192356 GCA_023333625.1 Bothriochloa decipiens
CCTACGAGAAGATCGGGCCACACAACTTGCTGCATGCGCTACCTAGGCGTGAGCATATCACCATTATCATGCTCCTTCATCACTAATAAATAAGTAAATCTCTATGGTGCTTTTCATGCTACCTTGTTTTCTATAATATGTTTTAGTTTGGAAGTACTACAAATACTTTCATTGGCTTTTAAATTAAGCATGGTGCTTAGGTTAAATAGCCTTCCTTAATTAAATTAGACATGGAGTCTAGTTTGGTTATTGAACTAAAAATGTGCTTTAGTATATATTGGTTATTTTGTTGGACTAATCCCTGCAGAAAACTCTCAAATCCAATTCGGGTAAGTCGGGAGATGAACTCACTTAAGAGATGAAGCAAGGCATATGATCTCTAACAACTTTGCGCAAAAGACACAGCTCCCATCCATCATCGGTGGAAGAACTATAAGTATAAAAGATCACTCACTTTCTCTTTTGCTACAAGTTACCTTTGCCTTGAACCGTGCTAGAATGTAGTAAACAAATAAAAACATTGTTGTGAAAATTTGACAAATGAAATCTATGCTAAAGTGGTCTAAAAACCATCCCTTCATTAGCATAGATGAAATTCATATAAATTGTGGACAACCCATATTTTGAAATTATTGCAATCCTTCGGATATGTGTCCACTAACATTTTGCATGAAAAATGAATATAATCTATGTCTATTCATGACTGGGCATGAACCTCCCAAGACACCACTTCAATAATGGAATAAAGGAGACAAGTGCCCTACATAAGATCTACATCAATAGCACTTGCCCGAAGGAAGTGGATGAACAAGGCGATAGGCCATTAGCAAAGTTAAAGACATTATAGCATTGAGTCTTCCCAAAACTCAAGCTAGGATGCCGATGAGAAGCAGGGTGCAACTCACCTCATATTAGCCAATTAGAGACCAGCTCTCATTGTCCTTGAAGACACCATCTTGCACGTCGACAACAAAGACAAGGATGGCATTCCAATATGTCATGCATCCTTGTGTCAACATATATCGACCAATGTTGGATTGTCGACTCAGATCTAAAGGATCATGAACAACCACGATTGCAAGATAATGTTCTTGTGTCATTGGAGATGAAGCTTTTATGCAATTCTCGAGGAAGTTCCTCCCTTGACCATCAAGACGGCTGGCGTATCATTTAACAGAACTACTCATCGCCATGCCGCTAGAAGACAAAGACCATCAAGGAACTCAAGTTTGCATGTCCAATTAACATTATCTCGTCAACCAAGACTTAAGAAAATCGAGAAAGGTTGATGAAAGAAGAGCATGCAACTCTCCGCATGCTCACCTCCTGGATAAGATGGTTCAAAGAAAGCAGAATGCAGGGGAGAGGTCTTTGCTCAATGGACCTAAAATCAAGAGCCATCTCGAACAGCATCGTGTGGCAGAAAAGTTCAAGCTTGGCGAAGGAAGGTTGATGATTCCTCTAAAGATGATCCAACAATGTTCTTTCTCCTCTCAAGCCCTCGTCATTCATCACGCTGGTTTGCAATCCCTCTACTCACTCTTACTTTCTCTCTACAAGTTTGAATGATTCTTACTCCACAAATACAAATCCAAGACGAAATAAAATCAATACTTGAGAGAAGAAGTAATGTTTAGTAAATGTTCTATGCTAATTAAAATGTTCAAACCAACTTTTCTATAGCATAGGAAGTGACCTTTAGCTATGTGACAACTCTACCGTAGTTATTGTTTGTACATTCCTTCGGGTATATGTTGTCTACTAATCCTCTGCAGAAAAGAAACAATGAGAGTAGAGCAAAAGGTCAGGACATAATGAAAGAAAGGAAGAAGAAGGACTCAAATCATCGAACCCTCACCAGGGAGGTAAACTTGGTATTATCCATATTTCTCTTTTTATCATTGCACAAGTTTTTCCATTAGCATATTTACTTTCCCACACTACATGACTAATTAATATTGCATATTTACTTTGTTACGTGTGCTTTTAAAAAATGTTATTGCATTGCATCCTAAAAATTAAGCCCCATGTGAATAATTCTATGGCGCATAACAACCCACTGGAATCCACTATGCTGGCATAAAAATAAAAATAAATATGCATTCATCTTGTTGCATTATCTTTGCATCATAAAAAAAGGAAAATAAAATTTAGAAAAAGATCTTGAATTGTGCTTTGAATAATAATCATACATGAAGCTTCGGGCAACCATGACTTAGGTGGACAACCCCTAATGTTTAACCAAGTTCCACGAGTTTTGTTGTCTATTTGAGCTCCATAGGATTTGAAGGATCAAGAACAGCTAACAAGCAAGTGGATGTTCTGACCACTGTCGGAGTGCTATCTCAACAGTCACCAATATTGACACTCGGCGAGAGGAAGCACAATTCCACTGCCAGACTGCTACACGTCAAGAGTGAACGACTATGTCAATTACCAGCTTGGGGGAGGGCATCCCCCATGTATCTAGCTAAGTATTTCTTTATCTCTACAGTTATTGAGTTTGCTTTGTTTAAAAACAAAATAAAAAGATGCATAAACTTAAAACCAAGTAAAGATTTCTTTTTATATATATTATGTGTGATCTTTAATTTTGAAATAAAATAAAAAGAAAGAGTATAAAAAGATTTTCCTGCTAAATGAATTTTGGAAATAATCTCTAGACATGGAAATGATGAATAGTTGTTCTGCTGTAATTCCTTTCAAGTACCTAGTTTTTAGCCTCGAACTCTCCCGAGTTTTGGATAAAATTATTTTGACCTAAGATTTTCTCTGAGCTTGAAACCTGTGGGTAGCGAATGCTTGATCTAAGTCTAGGTAATTGACGGATATGATATGAGAAGGTCTGAGCTGATGTTTCTCTTGTTCCTAGTGACACTAGAGTTCTGAAGATTTATCTTTTGAAAAACATAAAAATGTCATGACGAGTTCTTGTATGACGAGAGCTTAAATCCCTACCACAGCCATATATGCATGTTTGCTAGAATAGAAAAACTCTCACATTTGTCTACTCCTTGTGCGCATTGAGTTTGGTCCAGCTTTGTTGACCCTTAGGAGCTTTTCACATACACTTTGCACCCCTGCTACTTCTACCCTAGAAGTACGCACCACCATATTCACCCATTTAGATTCTCTCAAAATTGTTCTACTCCTACACTGGGAGTGAACACTAAAAATATTTCCCATAGGTTTTCCTTATCTGCTACCCAAGTTCCAAAATAAATGCTCTAAGTTTTTATCATTTTCTTTATCCTCTCAAAAGTTCCATTGCATTAGAGTTGGGCTATTAAAAAATTGGAAGTGAAAAAAGAGAAAAAAGAAGAAAAAAGAGAAAAAAAAGTGTGATGAAAAAAATAGAGAGAGAGAGAGAGCAAAGCCCCAGTTTTCCAAATCTTTTCAAGTTCCAAGTTGAGAGAAGATACCCTTTGTAAAGGAGCATTGTAGAATTAGACTTTCACCCCTTCTACCTTCCATAAATATTCTTTTCCATAATGTTCACTACTCATTTGCAACCACACATGCACATCTTGATTTGATTGTATGACGAGTTCCTCTAGATCCATGGTTGGGTTAGGCAACATATCTATTGCAAGTATGTATGAGCTGTTTCTTTTCCACCTATCAACTCCACATAATTTTACTAGATGTAGGGTGAGAGAGAAAAGGCACAATGCTACTATGCCTTATACCAAAAATACCACATATTCTAAGAGAAAAAGGCAAACCACCATAGTTGCCTTGGTAAGAATCCACAAATACCACATATGAGAGACCTGAGAGAGTCATACAAAGGAATCTCTGAGTTTTATTTTGAAAACTTATAAAAACTCCGGAATGAAGGTTGATCGAAGAACTCGAGACAGAGTGCTTGACTTGATCGTTCTGTCTTTCAATTACTCAAGACCCAAGTGAAGGCTATAAGCCCCATGGTTGAAGGTAATATGGGTAAGTTGAAAGTCAGGATGGTTGATTCTAATCCGCAGGAGAGTTCTTGTTTGAACGCGTATGTACTTTTGAGGCATGAAAGTATTATAGCAACTCCTGATCCATCACTGAGTTTATCTTTGCTCAGGGACGAGTTGTTGACGGTAGATAAGTGTCAATTTTAACTGTCAACTAAACATGAAAAAAGGACCTAAACATAAATACCATCTAGATATAGGAGTTATACTAACGGAATTCCATGAGTTTTGGTGAATATCTATTTCTGCAGGATGTCAGATGAAAAGAACCAAGAAAGGCCCACATGACAGGTTTACATGGAGATAAAGGGTGAACATGTACTTTTCTGTGATCAGGAAGGTTCGAGAAGGCACTGGACCAAACGGGAGCATGAATCGGCTTGGTGGCCAGGCGGCCGCCCACACCCTTGGGCGGGCGCCAGCTGACCAGGCTCGCGGATCCTACCTCCACTGCCTTTGAGATCCAATCTAAGTCATCCATTAAGGTCGGTTTGATTCGACGGCCGTGGTGCATCCTAAGGCTATATAAGCAAGGCTCCTGGCCCTGGGCCCTAATTCATTATTCATATCTCATTGTAGAGATGTAGAGGCGTCCCTTGAAAGGATGATCTCTCATCTCTAGAGAATTAAGGCTAGACTTTCCAATGAAGTAGATTAGTTCTAGTTGAGAGTTAGGGAGAGCGGAGCTGCGCTCTGGTTCTGGAGAAGTCTTCAGGGATTTGGTATGTCTTTGTATCTACTCTTTGCAAGACTTATGCTTTAATATATATTCATCTTCTCTATTTACTTTATGCCTTTCATATGTATGATTAGTATAGTTGTTACATCTTGGCATGGGATCTTTGATCGTATTGAGTGCTCTAGTCATAGGCCATGATTAGAGTAGTAATTGATAGATTAGACATGGTGTTTAGTCTATAGGTTACCTGAGGTTGCGCCCAATCCTACGGTTAGTTATGGTAGCCCCAGAGGTGACAGCTCTGTAAGGCCTTTGTATTCCACCATATTCGGGTTGGTGTTTCGTAGATCTTTTGGTAGCTTTCCCCCGACTACTTTCTTCCCAGTCTTCTTCGAGAGTCGAAAAGGTACTGTTGCTCCAAAGTGCTATTTTTGTGATTGCTATATCTAACTATGCTTTAGTTATCTTAGAACCAAAATAATAGAGAAGCGCATAGGAACCATGATCTCTCCCATTGTCCTCTCACTTTAGCAATCTACTCATTTATTATAGAATTCTCATGTGTGCTATCATTCATATATCATATTCTATCATTTACCCCTGCTTTAGTCTAGTTGGTTACTAAGTTAGTAGATACATGATGGTGAATTATCAGATTTTTTGATCCATGCTTCCCTGTGGTAAAATATAAATAACGATACCTGGATACTCCCGGTAAAATGGTACAATGGTATGTTCTGTGCGCTTGCAGAATCCCTTATATTTTAGTTGCACTTAATTTATACCAACACACGTCGGCAAGGCCGTACGAGCCAAAAGAGAAGTTTGAGTGGACAGATGAAGCGGATCAGGCTTTCAAGAAGCTCAAGGAGTACCTCACAACTCCCACAGTACAAACGGTCCCATGAGAGGACGAGGAGCTTCTCCTCTACATAGCAACCACAATCAACGTGGTCAGTACCATGATGGTAGTCGAGCGTGAGGAACCTGGGCACGTCTATGGCGTATAATGCCCAATCTATTACATTAGCGAGGTTCTCAATGAAACCAAGCAATGATACAATCACATCCAGAAGCAGCTCTACGTGCTCCTGATCACCAAACGGAAGCTCCTTCATTACTTCAAGGCTTACTCAATTACGGTGGTCACAGAAGCCGCGCTTAGCGAAATTCTGCACAATAGAGACAATAGTAGCCGTATAGTCAAATACGCATTAGAGCTCTATGAGTTCACACTGAAATTTCGCAGTCAAAAGACTGTCAAATCTCAGGTCCTGGTTGACTTCATCGTAGAGTGGTCGGATATCAGCTTGCCTCTGGCTGATTCAACTGCCTACCACTGGCAGATGTATTTCGATGGTTCCCTGAACATCATGGCCGCCGGAGCAGGTGTCTACTTCATCGCTCAATACAAGGACACTCTTCGATATGTCTTGCGCATCCACTTCAAGGCGTCCAATAACATGGCCTAGTAAAAAGCCGCCTTGCATGGCCTCTGTATTGCATTCGAGCTGGGCATAAAATGGCTCCTGGTATACGGTGATTCTGCTCTGGTCATCCACCTAGAAAATAGATGCCTATGTGGCCGAGATACACAAGCTCGAGAATAAGTTCTATGGTTTGGAGTTCATCCATGTACCATGAGCAGAGAATAAAGGCGTCAACGAGTTGTCCAAATTAGGGTCATCTCGCGTCGAGGTACCCCCAGGAGTATCTGTCGAGGATTTGATCAAACCTTCGATTCCTAACCAGGCAAGAAGCACCAGCACCTAATCCTGCTACCGACCAGCTCGTAGCAGTGCTCAGTGATTTCTTCAAGGAGGTCGAGCCACGCTCCCCCGGCCAGTAGGGAACTAACGACGGTCATGAGCAACTGCGGCTGATGAGCCAGCTGAGCAAACAGCGCCTTCCCAGCCCAACTGGAGAGAGCCCTTTGTTAGGTACCTGAATGACCACCTTGTCCTGGAAGATAAGGTTGAAGCCCAGCAGCTAATTCGTTGAGCCCGTGCCTACCTAATGGTTAACGGCGAGCTGATGCAAAAAAGCCCGAGAGCCGAGATCTATCAGAAGTGCGTTACCCAAGATGAGGGTATCAAACTTCTAGAAGATATCCATGCCGACACTTGTGGCAACCACGCTGCATCTTAGACGCTGGTCGGCAAGGCTTATCGAGTAGGGTTCTACTGGCCTATAGCAGTTACCGATGTGGAAGACTACGTGTGCTGGTGCAAGAATTGCCAGATGTTCGCTAAGTAGATTCATGTCCCTGCACATGAACTTCAGACTATCCCGGTTACTTGGCCTTTCTCATGCTGGAGACTGGACATGATCGGTCCTTTCAAGAAAGCACCCGATGGCCATACATGCATCTATGTGCTTATCGACAAATTCTCCAAGTGGATTAAGTACAAGGCCATCAAGAAAGCCACAGCCGAGAAAGTGATGTAGTTCCTTGATAATGTCATCCATCGATTCCGTGTGCCGAACAGTATCATCACTGATTTAGGCTCCCAGTTTATCAGCGACGCGTTTTTTGGCTTCTACGATGATCTTAGCATGAAAGTCAAGTACGTATCCATCGCTCATCCTTGGGCCAACAGACAGGTAGAGCGAGCCAATGGCATGATACTTGATGCTCTACACAAACAAGTTTATCGAGATGACAAAGAGCTCAAGCCCGGTCGGTGGTTCAGGGAACTGCCTGCCGTGGTCTGGGGATTGCGTACCCAGCCCAGTCGCAACACTGGAGTATCTCCATACTTCATGGTATTCGGATCTGAAGCCGTCCTACTGGCTGAGGTTGCTTTCCAGTCACCATGTGTCGCGTATAATGATGAGAACGCCTCAAATGAAGCTAGAGAAGTGGATGTCATATCCAAAGAAGGGCGAGCACTCGAGTCTTGCATCCGCACGGCCAAGTACCTAGCCTCCGTGCATCGTTACTACAACCGCAATGTTAAGGGAAGGCTATTCGTGGTCGGCGATACAGTGCTGCGACGAATACAGAACATAGATAGTCTGCACAAGCTGTCGACCAGATGGGAAGGGCCGTTCAAGATTAAGGCTATTACACACTCGACATCTTATCGGTGGTGCACGATGAAGAATAATGACAAGCCAAACTCTTCGCACGTTGATCAGCTCATACGCTTCTATACATAGAATAAGATATGTACCCTGCTTTTTATTTAACAATTAATAAAAATCTTTGTTGTCTTTTCCCTGTTACAGCTTTGCATTTTCATGCCATCTGTCATACATGCGCCCTGCATAAGTCACAATTAAACTTTGTTTCTTACCCGCCGAGAATGGCTTGACAAGGCACTGCATTGATCCTCTTACGATGTGTTATAGCTCCACGCTACATGGCATTAGGAGATTCTGCAGTTGCTCTCTAACAGTATTAGGTACCTAGTGATCCTGGTGTCCAAGCTGTTCACTAGCGCATCCCTATGTCACCCATGGAGTTGGCTCACTTTGAGGGCAGGGGCAAAACTTAATTGTCAACATTTCTATCTACAACTACGCATGGCATATTAAAAAAGGCACATATGCTTATCGCCTGCTTAAACATGCCTACTTGATGTCTGCAACCAAAAAAGGCTAAAAGTTACGAGCACCCGGTGCTCGGCACAACTTACAAACAGTTTTTAAACTTATAAAACATTGTTTTCCAGCATACTGACCACCTTCACCTGCTGCAAGATCTTCAATCAGCATCATATCTTCTACTACGAGGGTGACGGTTAGCCCAGACGTGGCCCGGAGGTCCTCGGCATCCACGTCAGACACCTCTGCTGGGATTCCCCTTTTGATGTCTGCTAGCTCCACCTCTGGGTAGTTGGTGCAGACGACGGCGAGCACAGTGGTGGCTACAAACCGACCTGCCCCTATGACGAACTCACACAGGGCTGGCCATAGCCTCCAACACTGGTTGGCCACAGCAGTTGTCTTGCCCACAGGGTCCATAGGATGCGCCTCGCCTGGGAAGACGGCCCTAAGCACTGGCCAGATGTGGTCGGTCATCGTCTTGATTCTTCCTTGGAGCGTGGCGTTGGCGTCCTCCACACCTGGAACTAGGCCATGTGGTGCTCCCTCACATCTGGAAAGATAGAACCAAGGTGGTTAGCATATCATGGTCCGCCCAATATGCAGCAGACAACGTGAAACAACCCTGCATTGTTTCCTCTTACCGGTCAGTTGAGCAATCTGCTCCTTGTCCTCCTTCGCCTGCTTCTCGGCAGCCTTCCTCAGATCAAGCATGTGGGAGATCTCCTAGGCCATTGTAGCATTCTGCCTACCTAGCTCTGCAAATGACAGAAGTTAGCCTTTGATAGGCAACTGTGCACATTGGTATGGTCGGGCGTCTTACTCTCATTGTCAGCCTCCAGTGCCACCTTTTTGCATAGCGCCAATATGTCGGCCTGATAGTCAAGCTCCTGCTCCTGGTACACCTTGGCCTATGCCTCCAGCTGCACTTTGGCCACCCTGAGGGTCTTACATTCCTCCCAGGTCACTGCAAACCGGTCAATGGTTCTGCCGCACTGGAAGGAGGTCTCCTGCAAGGACTAAGCACATCCAACGCTATTAAGCATACAAACAATGCAATTTCTAAGCAGATGCTACTGAATTTACCTTGATCCGGTCTACCAGCACCTCCATGGCATCTCGAATGCTCGTCTCCAGATTGCTGTCAGGGATGTCCTCATACGCCACGAAGTCATCCATCCCCTCTTACGCGTTGTATGGATGCGTTGGGTTGGGATGTTCGTAGGTGGGACCCAGGACGGCGCTCTGGGCACCTCTTCCCCCTCCTCAGGTGGGGCTGGAGCACTTGGTCCTGCCTGGTCCAGTACGCGGTGGGGTGGTCGACCCGATGCGGACCTCACCGGCCTCCAGGGTACCAGCCGTCTCTTGGGCTGGTCGGATGGTGTCGGCGCTAGCCTGGTCGGCATCACCAAACTGCTCGCGGTCTCTAGCTGCCTTGTGGACTGCGTTGCATCACTGGTCGATGCCTGTGTGGTGGCTGGTGGGGGTGTGGTCCGGCTTGACGGAGGGCGTTGTGCCATCTCCGACGGAGTGCGTATGCTTTTCCTTCACACAGGCAACATAAAATTGCAAGAAACAAACAACAACAGAATTATGACACGACACTTATGCTGGTGCCCACCGGAACCCTCCCCTGTACTGCGGGACTGCTCTCCCACCAGGAGCGCCTAGGGTCCCATCTGACGCCCCGCTACCGCGCCCGGGGACTTGGCCTAATGCCCCGGTAGCCCAGCCCGTACCGGTGGGTTGCGCTAGTGGAGTTGGCTCCCTTGCCACCTCCCGGTGCACCGGTGATGAGGCTGCCCTAGCTTGAGATGTCGCCACCCTGCGCGGCGCGTGCCGCGATGATGGTGGTGGTGGTGTTGATCCCCTGGCCTGCTCCGGCCGGGTTGATGATGCCGTTTCCCCTGATGAGGGAAAGGAGGTGGCGGCGGTGCGTGCCGCGGTGACCTCCGTGTTGTTGAATGTTTGTTGCTTCTCTTGTAGGTCTTGAGTTGTAGGTTGGCCAAATGGCCACGGTTAGTCTAGGGTCCGGCCCTATGTCGGAGGCGCCGCAGGTGTCCTTCATGGGGTAACCCGCAGTGGTTTAGGTGCAGCTGCCGTTTGCTGAGCCAGTGACTTCAAAATTCATTGGTGATGCTGGTGTTTCTGGAGGTGGTGGTGGAGATATGGATTTGTCGTTGCCTACCTTGCTGCCTCGTGTTCTTCTTGGTCTGGAGGATCCAGAGATGAGCCGCCCTCAACGCTTGGGCCGCTAAAATTGCTTCGATGAGTTCGTCACCAAGTTTCATGGCATGATGAACGTAAGCGTTCTTCTTCGGCTGCTGTTGTCTTGGATCTCTGTTGACATGTTTCTGATGCTTGGTTTTTGTCTTTTAGTCCCTTTGGCAGGATCAGGACCTTCTCTTTCGTCCTGCTGAGTTCAGAAAGAACTTGCTCAAGTGCAGGCAGATCTAAAGCATGAGCGGGAGCAGCGCGAGGCTACGGAGGCCACCCACCAAGCTCAGCTTGCTGAGGAGCTACGTCGTAGAGAGGAGGCGGTGAAATTCAGCATTGATGAGGCCCAGTCTTTGAGGGCCCAGGTTGTAGGTACTTGTTCTTCCTGTGGGTTGTGTTTCTTCAGACTCTTAGCTTGCTAGTTGTTGATTGCTGATTCCTTCTCAATTGGATGTCTTGATTGGTTTGTAGATTTTGACCGTGAGCGGTGCAAGTGGCACCAGGATTTAGAGGCCATAAAGGAGACCCTCAAGACCTCTGAGAATAATGCTAAGGTGGTAAGAGAATTGCATTCCTGATGTGACGATAATGAACAAAAGATTGCCTTGGCTCGCCAGTTCCGGGGTGATGCTGATCAGGATGTTTTTCAGGCCTTGAAGACTGTTCAAGAGTTGAAGGGCCAATCAGAAGTGGCCAACACCAGGTTCCAGGCACTATGGAAGGCCATGACCTATCTCTTGTCTTTCATCGGGCAAGAGGAAGATGACACCCGTTATGCTGATATGGTAGCTTATGCGCCTCACATCCCGTCCCGGTTCCTTGCCTTCATGAAGGAGTGCTTCTAGATGCATGTGTGCAATATCTTGTGTCATGCTTAGGTTGTTGCTCCTGATGCGCAGTTGGACGGATTGTTGAGCCCAACCCTCCCGAGGAGTTCTTGAAGCAAGCGACTGATCAGGAAGCTGCACTTGCCCCTCTTATAAAGCAGATTGTAGAGAGGATAGATGTAGATGCTGATCCTCCTGCTTCTATGCCTTGAGCGCCTTCTTATAAAACTTTTTATATAAGTGATGTCTTGGTGGTGGTACTTCTTTTTCCTTTGTGAAATTTTTTTTGTGCGGGCTTTGCCCTGACTTGTTTGTCTTGGAGGATAGCTTGATATGCTTAGGCATCTGAACAGTCATTGACTCTCGTTGCTTTAAGGATGCCGGTCCTAAGTCAATCACTATGTGCCCGAGCTGTTGGCTAGTGCGGGTTCTTGGTTACGCGCTTTCAGCTTCTTCTGAGTTGCTTTTGTTTCTCGATGCTTTATATTGCAATGCTTGGTCCTGAACCGGCATTTTATGCTCGAGTTCAGTCTGGCTTGCTGCATCACCTATTAGCAAAAATCCTGAACCAGCATTCTATGTTCAGCCCAGAAAGGTCTGATCCTGAATCAACACTGGGTGCCCTGATTCAGCCCGATGCATTGTGTCATCATAGTGCAAAGCCTAATCCTGAAGCGGCACTTATGTGCTCGAATTCAGCCCGGCTTGCTCCATCACCTCACAGTGAAACTTTCTGATCATGAACCAGCACTATGTACTTGTCTTCAGGCCAGAAAGGCTTGATCCTAAACCGACACTGGGTGCCTAATTCGGCCCGGTGCATCGCATCACCCCGCAATGCAAAGCCTGATCCTGAAGCGACACTTATGTGCTCGAATTCCAATCGGCTTGCTGCATCACCTCGCAGTGAAACTTTCTGATCCTGAACATGCACTATGTGCTTGTCTTCAGCCCAGAAAGGCCTGATCATGAATCAAAACTGGGTGCCCTAATTCAGCCCGGTGCACCGCATCACCTCGCAATGCAAAGCTTGACCTGAAGCGGCACTTATGTGCTCGAATTCGGCCCGGCTTGCTGCATCACCTTGGAGTGAAACTTTCTGATCCTGAACTAGCACTATGTGCTTTTCTTTAGCCTAGAAAGGCCCAATCCTAAACTGACACTGGGTGCCCTAAATAAGCCCGATGCACCGCATCACCTTGCAGTGCAAATCCTGATCCTGAAGTGGCATTTATGTGCTCAAATTCAACCCAGTTAGCTACATCACCTTGTAGCGAAACTTTCTGCTCCTGAACCAGCACTACGTGCTTGTCTTTAGCCTAGAAAGGCCTAATCCTGAACTGACACTCGATGCCCTGATTCAGCCTGGAGCATCGCATCACCTCGCAATGCAAAGCCTGATATTGAAGTGGCACTTTTGTGCTCAAATTCAGCTCGGTTTGTTGCATCGCCTCGTAGCAAAACTTTCTGATCCAGAACTAGCACTATGTGCTTATCTTCAGCCTAGAAAGGCCCGATCCTGAGCCATCACTGGGTGCCCTGATTCAGCCTGGTGCACCACATCACCTCGCAGTGCAAAGCTTGACCTGAAGCGACACTTCTGTGCTTGAATTCAGCTCAGCTTGCTGCATCACCTTGCAGCAAAACTTTCTGATCCTGAACCAGCACTATGTGCTTGTCTTCACCTAGAAAGGCCCCATCCTAAACTGACACTGGGTGCCCTGAATCAGCCCGGTGCACCGCATCACCTCGCAGTGCAAAGCCTGATCCTGCAGCGGCATTTATGTGCCCGAATTCAGCTCGGCTTACTACATCACCATGCAGCAAAACTTTCTGATCCTGAACCAGCACTATGTGCTTGTCTTCAGCCTAGAAAGGCTCCATCCTGAACCAACACTGGGTGCCCTAATTCAGCCTGGTGCACCGCATCACCCCGCAGTGCAAAGCCTGATCCTGAAGCAGCACTTATCTGCTCAAATTCAGCCCAGCTTGCTGCATCGCCTCACAACAAACTTTTTGATCCTGAACTAGCACTATGTGCTTGTCTTCAGCCTAGAAAGGCCCGATCCTGAACCAACACTGGGTGTCCTGATTCTGCCCGGTGCAACGCATCACCTCGTAGTGCAAAGCCTGATCTGAAGCGGCACTTATGTGCTCGAATTCAGCCTGGCTTGCTGCATCATCTCGCAGCGAAACTTTCTGATCCTAAACCAGCACTATGTGCTTGTCTTCAGACCAAAAAGGTTCGATCTTGAACCGACACTGGGTGCCCTGATTTAGCCCGGTGCACTGTATTATCTCATAGTGCAAGAAGAGTAATTGTTGTCCATAGGTTGTTCTGATGAAGCTTGAACATTCTACTGCATTGTTGTGGGTTGTTTACAGTACTTTTCTACTAGTTGTAGAATCTTCTAAGCTGGTTAATGTGCCAGGTGTTCTTCAGTGGAATTTCTTCATTTGTCATCAATTCATATGTGTCAGGTCCAATTGCTTTCTTCACTTTGAACGATCCTTCCCATGGGCTAATCAGTTTGTGTCTTCTGTCTCTGTTCTAGATGAGTCGAACAACTAAGTCTCCAGGTTTTAAGGCCCGGGGTTGTGTGCTTTTGTCGTAATGCCTTCTCAGCCTTGCTGGTATCTTGCGTTTTGAAGAATTACACATTCTCTGACCTCTTCTAGTGAATTGAGATCTAAATGTCTTTTTTTTGCTTCACCTTCTTCATATTGCTCTATCTTTGGTGATGCCCATATTAGGTCTGCTGGTAGTATTGCTTTTGGTCCGTAAACAAGGAAGAAAGGTGAGTATCTTGTTGATTTGCTGATCTGGTTTCTTAGTCCCCAAACCACTTTTGGTATCTCATCAATCCGTTTAGCTCCATAATCTATCAGGTCTTCGTATAGTCTTGGCTTCAGTCCTTGTAAAATCAACCCGTTTGGTCTTTCAACTTGTCCATTAGATTGTGGTGGGCAACGGATGCAAAGTCTATGTCGATTCTGCAGTCTCCTGCCCATGATGTGAACTCCCTTGTGGTAAACGGTGATCCCAAATCTGTGATTATTCTGTTGGGTATGCCGAATCTGTACATGATGCTTTGAATGAACTCGACTGCTTTTTCTGTGCTATATTTGACCAAAGGTTTGTGTTCTATCCATTTGGTGAACTTGTCAATTGCCATGAAGATATATTCGAATCCTCCTTTTGATCTCTTCAATCGGTCCGACTTGATCTAGCCTCCAACAGGAGAAAGGTCAAGACGGTGCTATGCATATCAGGTTGTGCACCGGTACGTGTTGTTGTCCTATGAACATCTGACATTTCTTGCATTGTCGGAAGAATTCTTCTGCACCTTTCATTGTCGTGGGCCAATAGTAGCTCATCCTGAAGGCTATGCCTACCAGGGTTCTTGAAGCCGCTGATTGCCACAACAACTAGCGTGTCTTTCGTCGATGATGGCCATTCCTCTTTCTCTTGATACACATTTGAGTAGTACTCCAGATGAAGCTGCTCTTCTGTATAGCTTGTCTCCAACTAATACATAGTTTTTGCTTTTTTGCACTAGTCAGATTCTTTTTGTCTTGTCTTCTAGTAATGTCTTGTCTTTGATGTAGTCAATGAATTGTTGCATCCAATCCTCACAAAATTATCATGACTTGTTTTGTCGAAGGGTCTTGATCAATTTCCATTGGGTCGTCCATGATTGTCCTGGGTAGTTGTTCTTCGGTTTGTTTGATAGATGGTTCTTTTAGCTCTTCGATGAAGATTTCTAGTGGTACTTTTGCTCTGTCAGATCCAAGCTTGGCCAGGGTATCAGCTGCCACATTTGAGTCTCTTAGGACATGGTGAATCTCTAGCCCTTGAAAATTTTTCTCTAACTTTCTCACTTTTGCGCAATAAGTGCCCATGTTGACTTTTGTGCAATCCCACTTCTTGTTGACTTGGTTGATCACAACTGCTGAATCGCCATAGACTAGTAGTCTCTTTATTGCTAAAGAGTGGGCTACTCTTAGCCCATGTACAGTGTCTATTGAGGTTGGTGTAGTGATGCACATACGCCAATCTGTCAAGTTCTTTTTCTCCACAAGTACTAGATTTGCCAACCAATCTGGGTTGATTATTTCTCTGATAAATCCCGCTGCTGTTATCTTTGTGAGTTCTTTCTTGATTGCTGCTTTTCTGTCTGGCACAAACCTACATGGCTTCTATTTGATGGGTTTTGACCCTTTGTTCACATCAATAATAGCTCAACCAAATCTCTTGGGACTCCTGGCATATCAGCCGACTTCCATGCAAAGATATCTTTGTTGTCCCTGAGAAACTTGGTGAGCGTGAGTTCCCATTTGGGGTTGAGTTCTACACTGATGGTCACCGTCTTCTCGAGATCACCAGTCTCTAGGTCTATTTTCTTAGTATTCACATCTGTTGGTGTGGTGAAACTTTTACTTGCCTTCTTTATAGGGGTTTCTATCTCTTGTGGGCTTATTGTTGTCGCTATCATGGCAATCTCTTTTCTTTCTTCTTCTCCTTGTAGCTTTTCTGCTATTTGAATTGCTTGCACATCACAATCGTATGCCTTTTGAAGGTCTCCTTGTAATTATAGTATTCCCTTGGTTGTTGGCATCTTGAGTACCAAATACGGGTAGTGTGGTACTACCATGTACTTGGCTAATGCTGGTCGTCCCAAGATAGCTTGGTAGCATGACTCAAAGTTGGCTACTTCAAACTTGATGAACTCTATTCTATATTTCTCCTTGGTGCCAAAGGTGACTGGCAATGTGATTTGTCTCAAAGGTACTGCTGTTGTTCTGGGTACTATTCCATAGAATGGCGTGCTTGTTGGGGTAATCATTCCTTCATAGTCTATGCTCATTTTCTTCAAAGTTGCAGTGAATATGATGTCTAGCCTTGCTCCTCCATCGATCAAAACCTTAGGGACTATGATCCCTGTGATTATAGGTGCTACCACCATCGGGTAACAACCTGCATTGGATGTGCTCGTCCATTGATCTTCTCTTGTAAAGTGGATCAGGTACTTGGACCAATCTAGGTATCTTGGAGTTGTCGGTTCTGCTGCCATGATGGCTCTGTGTGCTAATTTTTGTTGCTGTTTGCTTCTTGCCCCTGAAAATCCTGAGAATATTACGTATAACTGTTTCTGGGGTTCTTGAAATTCTCCTTCTGGTATCTTCTCTTCCTTCTTTAGTTCTTGTTCCCTTCTTTCTAGGTTGTCATTGTATTTGCATGTGTATCGGTTGTTGAAATCGTAACAGTCTCTCAGTTTGTGTCCTGCCTTCGGGTGGATGGGGCAATTCATGTCTTCAAAATTGGCGAGTTGTCTTTCTTTCATCCTGTCTCTTTATTGTGGCATCATGTTTTGATAAGTATTAGTTCTTTTGTTGGCCACTGCCAACGTGTTGTCTTGGTCCCTTGTCGCTGTTTCTGTTGTCATACCTGCCTCTTCTATCATTGTTATCTCTGTCTCTGGGGAACCTTCTATTAGTCTTTTCTTCTGAGCATATGAGCTTCTCCACAGCTCGCTTGAATTCTTCATTTGTTTTTGGGTCTTCGCTGTTGAAATCCTTGAATTGCCACCTTGCAATGATTTCATTGCCAAATATGTCAATGACTTCTCTATCTATGATGTTGTGTACATGGGCTCTTGCTTCGCCAAATCTTCTATAATATTCTCTAAGTGATTTGCCTGGCTTTTGTATAATTCCTTGTAGCTCTACTGTTGTCATTGGATGTATAATGATACTAGCAAAGTGGTTGCAAAATTCTCTTTGTAGATCGCCCCAATATCTGATGGATCCAATTGGTAACTTGTCAAACCATTGGAGTGGCATTTCTTCTAGTGCCATTAGAAAAATAGTGCTTTGAGGTCATCATCTCCTCCAGCCAATTCGATGGATTGAGTAAACTCTAAGCCATTGCTTTGGTTCTTCTTTCCCATTGTACTTTGAATGATTTGATGGTTTCAACTTCTGAGGTAGCTTTAAATCTTGTAGTCTTCCTGCAAAGCACAGGAATCTATCACAGTTCTCCCTTCTCTTGTAATCTGGTGATGGTCATCTCTTGTATTGAGACCTTGGCTCTTTGTATTGGGACCTGCATTCTGATTGGCCGCATCCTTCTTCCCTATTCATGATCCTGCTCTGTTCCATCCTTCTTTGAGGTAGGCATGGGTGAGTTCTTTCAGATCTTGGAGGTGGTAGTCTCGAGTTTTGGTGATTCGCCGCCTTTCCCTTCACGTTGCTGCTTTCTGCCAGGCCTAGCCTGGAAAAAATCGATCTTCCGGGTTGTTCACTCTGTTGATTGATGTTCTTGGGTTGTTTCTGTTTTACCCTGGCAGGTGGCCTTTTAGGCTCTAGGATCTTCTTCTGAGTGGCTTCTTTCTCTCTCTATGCCTTCTTTAGAGATTTTAGTTGCTTGGTGACTTTTTCGATCTTATGTTGTTCATCAATTTCGACTGCTTGTTTTTCTGCTTTCATTTTGTTGTAAGCTATGCGGTCCACTTTGTATTTGGTCCATGCCTGCTTCTTGCACCTATTGTTCTTTCTGCTGACTCTGTGCCAGTTCTTGTTCATTCTTGACTGTTTGTGGCCTTTGCTTTCATCTTCTTCCATGCGCTCTTCTTCAGATATGTCGGCTTCTGATTCATCTGGCGAGCGTACTTCTCTGGTCTTGGGCGACGCTGGTAGTTCAACCATGTTGGCCATGTAAATGGTTCATCTCTTCAGCCTTCTTTTGCTTGTCACGAGTTCTTCATCTTCTAAATCATTGGATAAGTAGCCGAGTTCCTTTCCTTCCTGAAAGGGTAACTCTTCAAAATGTTGACCTGATGACGCCGCACCAGTTGGAAAAGAACCCGACCAATGCACCACGCAGTCTCTTAGGGTCACGGTCGTGAACAAGCCTTCCTATGCTCCCTTCAACGTGAAGTTTCTTTCAATCTGCTTCGCCTTTCCTCTCTGGTCTTGATATTTGTGGACTGGAGTAATTACCTTTGCAGAGTTGTTCCTTGCTCTCCGTGGATAGGGCACCCGCACGGCTTCTTCTTGCACAATGGATGCAGAGTTGCACAACCCATACGGAAATGAGCCAGGGTTCTTGATGATGGTCTTAGAGTTGGAAACGGTCTTCAAGTTCTCCTTCGAGTCGACTTTATATTCCTCTTTTTTTCTTCCCGAATCGGATCTGAAGTTGAAAGAGTTGCTAGCTTCTCGGCGAGTTGAGATTCTTCCATTAGGGTGGTCTTGATGTCATCGAGCTCTGGTCCCTTGATCAGGCGGCTCTGGAGCTTGCCTTCACCATCAGCTTCACAGATCCAGGACTCAAAGACGAAGGTCACTCCCATCGAAAAACTCATCTTGAAGGTGTGGTCTGCCGAACTCTCAGTGTACAATCCGTGTTACTCCGTGTTCTACTCGAATCGGGCGGTGAGTCCTTTGGCTCTCCGTCCGTATTCTATCTTCTTGGGGAACCTCCAGTATCTCCCATCGATAGTATCTTGGATGACCAGCACTAACCAAGTATATGGCAGTACCACACCACCCATATCTGTTGCTAAAGATGCCAACAACAAAAGGAATACTATCACTATAAGGAGACCTTCAGAAGGCGTACGACTACGACGTACAAGCAATTCAAATTACAGAAAACCTGCAAGGTACACAAGAAAGAAGGGAGATTGCCATGGTAGCAGCAACAATGAACCCGCAAGAGACAAAAATTCCCATAAAGAAAGCAAGTAAGAGTTTTTGTACACCGAGATGTCAAGACAAAGAAGATAGATCTGGAGACTGATGATCCCGAAAAGACAGCGACCATCAGTGCAGAACTCGATCCAAAATAGGAACTCACGCTTACCAAATTTCTTAGGGGCCTTGGCCCCGTCCCGTGTGGAGCCCCCCTTACGGCACGGCTTAGTCAGTTATTTTCTTTTGTCAGAGTGGATTCGGACCGCCACTTCTCTGAAAGCATGGTTCTTGCCTCCCTCTCTCCTCCCTCCTTGGAGACAATAAGACATCTTTGCCTAGAAGCCAGCCAACATGTCAGGAGTCCCAAGAGATTTGGTTGAGCATATCATCGACGTGAACAAAGGATCAAAACCAATCAAGCAGAAGCTACGCAGATTTGCACCAGATAGAAAAGCAGTGATCAAGAAAGAACTCACAAAGCTAATGACAGCCGGATTCATTAGAGAGATAATCAACCCAGATTGGTTGGTAAATCCAGTACTCGTGGAGAAAAAGAACACGACAAATTAGCGTATGTGCATCAACTACACCAACCTCAATAGACACTGCACCAAGGACCCTTACAGTTGACCAAGAATTGACCGAGTGATAGATTTAACAGCTGGAGCTGCTCTACTATCTTTCCAGGACTGCTGCTCCAGAACTATCAAATATCCCTCACAGAAGAAGACCAAAGCAAGACATCCTTCGTAACACCGTTTGGAGCATATTGCTACATATAAATGCCTTTCGGTTTAAAGAACACAGGTGCAACTTATCAAAGAGCAATACAAACAACATTGGGAGATCAAATAGGAAGAAACACAGAGGCTTATGTGGATGACATCGTGGTCAAGACAAATGAACCTGATGCATTAATAGAAGACCTACAGGAAAATTTTACAAACTTAACGAAGTGGAGATGGAAGCTCACCCCAAACAAATGCGTTTTTGGGGTTCCAGTAGGGCAACTACTTGGTTTCTTAGTCAGTAACCGAGGGATAAGAGAAAGTACAAAGCAGGTGAAAGCAATCTTAGACATGGAGCCACCAAGAAAAATAAAAGATTTTCAAAAATTGACGGGTTGTATGGCAGCACTCAAAAGATTCATATCACGCTTAGGAGAGAAAGGCATTCCATTCTTCAAACCATTAAAGAAGACAGGAAAATTTGAGTGGACAGCAGAAGCAGACGAAGCATTTCAAAGGCTCAAACATTGCCTAGCCTCATCACTGTCGATGTTTTATCACTGATAGCCCACCACCAGGGTACCCGAAAGGGTGTTTTTGTTCGAAGGAGCTTAGCGAACTGCGGAACTCAGTGGTTATGGCAACAAGCTTAATGAAACAGACAATTTTATACTAGTTCGGGCCCTCGACTTGCATCGAGTAAAGACCTTTACGTCTAGTCGGCGTTAGCCTGTTGCGTTGTATTGATGAGTATGAGGGATTGTGTGTGTTTTGTCAGGCGTTCTTTACAAGGGGTACCCTCAGTGGCCTTATATGGGCCGAGGCTTGTTGTAGGTTCCATGTTTCCTAGCCAAATTCTAAGAACGAGTCCTAAACTAAGAGTTACGTACTCATTCCTATTACAATCCATCTAAGATATGGTAATTTACATGTTGTGTTGCTCCGTGTTCGACTAGAATTTCGCGGCGGGTTGTTAGATCCTCCATCCATATTCCATCTTCTTGGGGAACCTCCGGTGTCCTCCATCGACAAGCCCCTGAGTGTTCTAGGATTTGGAACTCAGAAGCCAGATTCTTTCAAGGTGAAATCTTGGGATGCTCTTTCTTATTGCTGCCATCATCTTGGTCGTTCAGGGAGTGCAATTTTGAAAAAATTACACTCACTGAGTGTAGCCCCCGAGCCTCTTATTTTTTGTACAAAAAGCTAGAGGGTCTATTGTATCCTCCGTCTTCTGGTCGTCGTCTTTTGCTTCTTTGCACTCCGTGAGTGTAACCCCCGAGCCTCTTGCCTCTTGGAATAAAACACTGGAGGGTCTTGATGAAAAATTGAAATGTGTTTTTGGTAGAGGGTATTCATGTAGCCCCCGAGCCTTTCCTAGGTTCTTTTCAGTATGAAAGAACTCGGGGAAGTGTTTTGGAGTTCTTTGCTGATGTAGTTCTTCACCGATGTACCATTGGTTGTTGAGTGGTTTTACTCCTTCTTGTACTTTTCTGGAATATGCTCCGGAATATAGCTTCTTTGTCTTACAGTGATTTTTACTGCTTGCTCGTGATTCTGCAGGCACTCTTGATGGCTTCAGTGTGCATGCCTGTCCTTCTGTCGACCATGCAGTGGCTCCGCATGCTTGTATGGTCACTTCAACGCTCTGTTCTCTTCACATGGCTATCCCTGCTTTTGCTGCTCCTTTCTTTCATGGACTTCGCCTTCATACGACCATTCTGGCTTATAAATATGGCTTCCTGGTGCCCATTCCTTCTTCATTCACTTGTAGTCTTCTTGAGCTGTTTCTTCCTTCTTGGTGCCCATTTCTCTTCATTCACTCGTAGTCTTCTTGAGTTGTTACTTCCTTTCTTTATGGCTATGGAGTTGCTGGTGAGGGAGCTTGACGAGCCCCCGGGCTTGTTGTGTAATCTCTTTTAGTGAATGGTGTAGGTCTTGTGATAGGGGTTAGTAGCAAGCTAATCCTCGGAGTGTGAAGACGTGTTGCTACTCCCATGTACTTGGTGCTCCTGCCATTCTCAGTGACTTCAGATAGGGATTTACTGCAGCGATTTCGTTTCTAGGGCTGCCCTCCTGTTTGTCAGCATCGAATCTTGGTAGAGGTTTAAAAACCTCGAATACTAATGGGTTCCTCGTTAGTATTTGCAGTCGACCAGGACTTTCTTGGTGCCTTTACAAATTTCACAAGGATCCTGGTTGCTGTATAAAAGCCTATACGAATTGCCTTGTATCTTCTTGATCAGTGAAATGAAAAAGGTATTTGTTTGTCCTTGTCTCCAGTGATTGTGCGAGTTGTTTGCTGACTGAGATGACGTTGTATGGATGTGATTCTGCGATCCTGACTATGTCGGGTTGTTTGGTGATGTGCCTGGTGTTGTATAATGTATCATGTCTGGTCTGTGAGTTCTTCTGACTTGTCTTCTGATGTCTCAATGGCTGGTGTTGTATAATGTATCCTATCTTTTGGTGTCTCAATGGCTGGTCTTTATCGAGTTTGCAGGTTGTTGATGTTTTTGGGTGCTTTCCACCTTTGTTTCCTGACCGTTGGAAATATTACCATTGCGCCTTTTATCCGTTGTAGTAAATATCCGTTGCGGCCCTCCTGCGCTCCTGATTAGGAAACCGTTGGCCAATTGGGCCCACATAGATCGACCGATCCTTATAAATACTTGACCACATCTTGTGTCTCCGTATCCTTGAGCCATCCGTGCGCACAATAAAATCCTAGATCCTCTGCTTCTCTTGCCGTCTTCGCCGCTTCGCAAAAAACCCTAGTTTGTCCTCCTCTTTAGCTGCAATCTGTGAACCCGCCGACTGTTCCAGGAGCTCGAATGATTGGAAACAAGGTCGTAGAGCAAGGGCAAGGCCGTCGAGGTAACTGATTGGAAAAAATCCTTCCTTCTGTCGATGATCGAACTTTTCTTGATTGTGTATTTTGGTGCAGCGGACTTGGACAATGCCGACAACGACGGAGGCGGAGCTCGATCTGCTGGTTGAGCGCAGCCTGCTGCGAGAGCAGGCACTCTCCAGGTACATCCTTCTGGGTCATCATTTGAGCCCCACTCTTTCTCCTGATCGGATGATCTTATTCGTCGCGTTCGTCGCTATGAGACTCTATTTTCCGCCTTCGGATTTTCTGATGAGGTTTCTTCAGTTCTTTGGTCTTCAACTCTGTCGATGGGGGCACCGGAGGTTCCCAAAGAAGACGGAATACAGATGGAGGATCGAAGAACCTGCCGCCCGATTCGAGTCAAACACGGAACAATAAGACGTGTGAATTACCATTTCTTAGGCGGATTGTAATAGGAAAGAGTACGAAACTCTTAGTTTAGGACTCATTCCTAGAATCCGACTAGGAAACACTGAACCCGCAGCCAGCCTCGCCGCCATATAAGGCTACTGAGGGTACCACTTGTAAATGGACAAAGCACACAGCATAACACAATTCCTCATACTCATCAATACAACGTAACAGGCTCATGCCAATTGGACGTAAAGGTCTTTACTCGACGCAAGTCGAGGACCTGAACCAGTATAAAATCATCTGTCTTGTCAAGCTTTTTGCTGCAACCACTGAGTTCCATAGTCTGTCAAGCTCCTCCGAACAAAAACACCCTCCTGGGTACCCCGGTGGTGAGCTATTGGTGATAAAACATCAACAGCTAGCGCGCCAGGTAGGGGCTATTAGTGATTGTACACCAAAATTTCGGTGGACCTCACCTTCAAGATGAATTTTTAGACGAGAACAACCTTTTTCAGTCATGGGTCTGTGAGGCTAACGGTGAAGGCAAGCTCCAAAGTTGTTTGGCCAAGCAGTCGAAGCTCGACAACATCGAGATCGACATCATGGAAGAATCTCGACTCGGTGAGAACCTAGCGGCACTCTCAACTTCGGATCTGGATCGGGAAGAAGACTGTGAAACCGACTCAGAGAAGAATTCAAAAACTTTTTTCAACTCCAACACTTTCTAGGCTTTGAGTCAGGATCGGGAAGAAGAAGTTTATGAAGTCGACTCAGAGAAGAACTGGAAGACCGTTTCCAACTCGAAGACATTTGTCAAATTTCCTAACTCACTCCCGTATGGATTACGCAACTCAGCGTCTATCATGCAAGAATACCTGAAGGAGTTGCATAAGTGCCCGATCCACGGGAGAAGAAGAAGGAATCCACTTGATGAGCTGGTTACTCCAATCCACAACTTTCAAGACCAGAGGGGAAAGGCGAAGCAGATTGTGAAGCACTTTGAGCCAACCAAAGAACAAGAAGAGTTGTTCATAACCGCAACTATGAAGGACCGTGTGACGCTCTGGTCAGGTTCCCTTTTCTTTGAGAAGATGCAATTCAATCATCACTTTTAGGAACTACCCTTTCATGAAGGAAAGGAACTCGCCAGTTTGTCTACGGACATTGTTAACTCAGAGGAGGAAGAACGCATGACAAATTTAAGAAGGATGAAGAGAAGAACCATCTACATGGCTAATGCTATCGAACTCCCCACATCCCCCAAACACCAGAACTAAGCTCACAAATGAATTGGAAGCCAACATATCCGAAGAAGAAAGAACGGAAGAAGACAAAAGTAAAGGCCACAAGTAATCAAGAATGAACAGGAACCGACGCCGAGCTAGCAAAAAAACAAGGCGAGGCGTAAGAAACAAGAATTTACCAAATATAGGTAGGATCGTATGGCCTACAATAAGTTGAAGGCAGAAAAAAAGGCAGCCAAGCTTGAAGAACAGGAGAAAATCAATGAATTCGCTAGACAACTCGAATCTCTGAAGAAGGCGCAGAAAGACAAAGAAGCTGCTCGAAAGAAGACTCAAGAACCTAAAAAGTCACCCATCAGAACTCAGCAGAATGAACAACCCGCTGCTATTGAACAGCAAGGCGGACAACCACGAAGATCAATCTTCAACAGATTAGGGCCAGAAGAAAGCAGCAACGTAAAAAGTAGAGCGGCAAACTGACGGTACTCGCGACCGCCACCACCTCAAATATCTGAGCGAACTCAACAATGTTTACGGTTAAGAAGGCTAGAGAGAAACAAGATGATGAGCAAAGAAGAAGGGTGCGGCGAATCAGAATACAAATCACAATACAGAGAACCAAGGCCACAACACGGGAGATCACCATCATCGGACTACACCAGGAAAAACAACTACGACAGATTCCCATGCTTCGTGGGAAGATTACATGACTTGAAGCTACCCACAAGTTCAAACCCTTGAATCACTCAGAGTACAATGGGAAAGAAGAACCAAAGCAATGGCTTAGGGTCTCTCACAATCAATCAAGTTGGTTGGAGGAGATGATGACCTCAAAGCCCTATTTGTTTCCAATGGCATTGGCGGCAATACCGCTACAATGGTTCGACAAACTACCCGTAGGGTCCATTAGAGATTAGAGCGATTTGCAAAAACAATTTTGCAGTCACTTTGCAGGAATCATCATAGATCCTATGACGGCAGCGGAGCTACAAGGAATAACGCAAAAACCAGGGGAATCACTTAGAGAATATTATAGAAGATTTGGTGAAGCAAGAGCACAAGTCCATGAGATTACGGACAGAGAGGTCATTGATATCTTCAGTAATAGGATCCTCGCAAGATGGTAGTTCAAGAAATTCAACAGTGAAGACCCAAAAATAAATGAAGAATTCAAGCGAGCTGTTGAAAAGCTCATATCCTCAGAAGAAAAGACAAACAGAAGTTCCCAAGCAACCTGGACAACAATGATAGAAGGGGAAGATTCGATAACAGAAGCAACGACAAAAGACCAAGGCAAGACAACACGGTGGGAGTAGCCAACAAAAGAACCAACACTTTTTAGAATCTGACACCACAAGAAAGGGACAGGATAAAGGAGAGACAATTTGCAAACTTTGAAGACATGAATTGCCCCATGCACCCAAGATCAGGACACAAGCTTAAAGATTACCACAATTTTAATAGCCAGTACAGAAAAGGAGGGAGGTACAATAACAACCAAGAAAGAAGAGAACAAGAGCCAAAGAAAGAACAAAAGAAGCCAGAAGGGGACTTTTAAGAACCCTAGAAGCAACTGTATGTGATTTTCTTTGGAGTACCAGGGGCAAGAAGCAAACAACAGCAGAAGTTAGCACATAGAGCAATCATGGCGGTAGAGCCTGCAGTTCCAAGATACTTAAATTGGTTGGAGTACCCCTTCAATTTCACAAGGGATGATCAATGGACAAGCACATCAAACACGGGTTGTTACCCACTAGTGGTAGCACCAACAATCGCAGGAACCATAGTTCCCAAAGTTATGATCGGCGATGGGGCCGGACTAGATATCATATTCACTACAACATTGAAGAAAATGAGAATCGACTATGAAGGGATAATTACGCCGACAAGTACACCATTCTATGGCATAGGACCTGGAACAGCAGCAGTACCATTGGGGCAGATCATGTTGCCGGTCTCTTTCGGCACCAAGGACAAATACAGAACAGAGTTCATCAAGTTTGAAGTGGCAAATTTTGAGTCATGCTACCATGCAATCTTGGGATGACCAGCATTAACCAAGTACATGGCAGTGCCACACTATCCGTACCTACTACTCAAGATGCCAACGACCAAAGGGATATTATCATTACAAGGGGATTTATAGAAAGCATATGACTGTGATGTACAACCTATCCAAATCACAGAAAAGAGGAGAACAAGAAAGAAGGGAAATCACCATGATAGCAGCGACAATGAACCCGCAAGACATGGATACCCTAATGAAAAGGCCAGTAAGAGCTTTACTACGCCAACAGATGTGAAGACAAAGAAGATTGACCTAGAAACTGGTGATCCCGAGGAGACGGTGACCATCAGTGCAGAACTCAACCCCAAATAGGAACTCGCGCTCACCAAGTTTCTCAGGGACAACAAAGATATCTTTGCCTAGAAGCCAGCCGACATGCTAGGGGTCCAAGAGACTTGGTTGAGCATATTATTGATGTGAACAAGGGTTCAAAACCCATCAAGCAAAAGCTACGAAGATTCGCACCAGACAGAAAAGCAGTAATCAAGAAGAAACTCACAAAGCTAATGGTAGCAGGATTCATCAGAGAGATAATCAATCTGGACTGGCTAGCAAATTTGGTTCTTATGGAGAAGAACTTGTCAGATTGGCGTATGTGCATCGAATATACCGACCTCAACAGACATTGCACCAAAGACCCATACAGTCCCCCAAGAATCGATCAAGTGATAGACTCAACAGTAGGAGCAACGCTACTCTCATTCTTGGACTGCTATTCTGGGTATCATCAGATATCTCTTAGAGAAGAAGACCAGAGCAAAACATCTTTCGTGACACCATTCGGGGCATATTGCTACGTATCAATGCCTTTTGGCCTGAAGAACGCAGGTGCAACCTACCAACGAGCAATTCAAACAACCTTAGGAGACCAAATTGAAAGAAACGCTGAGGCATATGTGGATGATGTCGTGGTCAAAACAAATGAACCCGATGCGTTGATAAAGGATCTACAAGAAACTTTCACAAATCTAAAGAAGTGGAGATGGAAGCTCAATCCAAACAAGTGGGTTTTCAGACTTCCAGCGGGACAATTACTTGAGTTCCTAGTCAACAATAGAGGAATTGAAGCAAGCATGAAGCGAATCAAGGCAATCCTAGGCATGGAGCCTCGAAGAAAAATCAAAGACGTCCAAAAATTGATGGGTTGTATGGCAGCCCTAAACAGGTTCATATCACGCCTAGGAGACAAAGGTATCCCATTCTTCTATTAAAAAAGACAGGCAAATTCGAGTGGATAGAGGAAGCAGATGAAGCTTTTCAAAAACTCAAGCATTATCTAGCCTCATCACCCGTATTAGTACTGCCAACCAAAAAAGAGGACATGTTGCTCTACATCTCAGCTACGAAGAACGTTGTAAACACAGCAGTTGTGGTCAAAAGAGAAGAACCCGGTCACGTATACAAGGTGCAAAGACTGGTTTACTACGTCAGTGAGGTACTGGCAGAATCAAAAGTCAGATATCCACACATACAGAAGCTACTCTATGCAATCCTTATATCATCAAGGAAACTGAGTCATTATTTCCAAGAACACAAGATTACGATGATCACCGAGTTCCCACTATCAGATATCCTACGAAATCAGGATTCAATAGGAAGAATTTCCAAATGGGCAGTAGAACTCAGAGCTTTGAATCTGGAGTTTCAATCAAAGAAAGCAGTCAAGTCTCAAGCACTCAGTGACTTCTTAGCTGAATGGATAGAAACATACTTGAAAGAACCCGAGCCGATCATGGACCATTGGAAGATGTACTTTGATGGTTCACTCAAGCTAGGAGGTGTCGGAGCAGGAATTCTACTCATATCACCAGAAGGAAAACAACTCAAGTACGTTCTACAAATCCTATGGCAAGCTATGAACAATGAAGCGGAATACGAAGCACTCATACACGGGCTGAGAGTAGCTCACTCTTTGGCAATAAAGAGGTTACTAGTCTAGAGGGACTCTGTAGTTGTTATCAACCAAGTCAACAAGGAGTGGGACTGCACAAAAGACAACATGGGTGCTTATTGTGCAGAAATCAGGAAACTAGAGAAAAATTTTCAAGCATTAGAAACCCACCATGTTCTAAGAGATTCCAATGTGGTCGCTGACACTCTAGCCAAGCTAGGCTCCGACAGAGCAAAAGTACCACCAGAAATCTTCATAGAAGAGTTAAGAGAATCATCTATCAAACAACTCGGAGAAGAACAACTACCCGGAGCAACCAAAGACAACCCAATGGAGATTGATCAGGGTCCATTAACAAGACAAGTTATGGTAATCTATGAAGACTGGATGCAACAGTTCATAGACTACATCAAAGATAAGATACTACCAGAAGACAAGACACAAAGAACCCGATTGATATGAAAAAGCAAGAACTACCTATTGGTCAGAGACAAGCTATACAGAAGAGCAGCTTCTTCAGGAGTTCTACTCAAATGCGTACCAAGGGAAAGAGGAATCGACATAATCAACGAAATACATGCGGGTTGCTGTAGCAATCACGAGGCCTTAAGAACCTTGGTAGGCAAAGCTTTCAGGATGGGGTATTACTGGCCCACAACAATGAAAGACGCAGAAGAATTCATCAAGAAGTGCAAGAAGTGTTAGATGTTCGCAAGACAACAACACGTCCCAGCGCATAACCTGATATGCATATCGCCCTCTTGGCCCTTCTCCTGTTAGGGATTGAATCAAGTTGGTCCACTAAAAAGCTCATCCAGAGGATTCGAGTACATTTTCATCGCAATTGACAAATTCACCAAGTGGATAAAATACAAACCCTTGGTCAAGTACAGCGCAGACAAAGCAGTCAAGTTCATACAAAGCATCATGTTCCGATTCAGGATACCCAATAGAATCATCATAGATTTGGGGTCACCGTTCACCGCAAAGGAATTCACGTCTTGGGCAACGAACTGTGGAATCGACATAGATTTTGCATCTATTGCTCACCCTCAAGCAAACGAACAAGTGGAAAGAGCAAATGGGTTAATTTTACAAGGACTGAAACCAAGACTATATGAAGAGCTAGTGGACTATGGAGCAAAGTGGATTGACGAGATACCAAAAGTGGTTTGGGGCCTCAGGACCCAAGACAGCTAATTTGATGAGATACCAAGACTATATGACGAGATACCAAAAGTGGTTTGGGGCCTCAGTGACGAGATATTCGCCGTTCTTCCTCGTCTACGAGTTAAAAGCAATACTCCTAGCTAATTTAATATGGACATCACCAAAGACAGAGCAATATGAAGAAGGAGAAGCATAAGAAACTAGGCGCTTGGAACTTGATTCAGTAGAAGAAGTAAGGGAGTGTGCAATTCTATAAAATGCAAAATATCAACAAGGCCTAAGAAGACACTACGACAAAAGCACATAACCCCGGACCCTAAAACCTAGGAACTCAATTCTTCGACTCATACAGAAGAAAGATGGAAGACACAAACTACTCAGCCTATGGGAGGGGCCGTTCAAAGTAAGAAGAGCAATCGGACCAGGCACGTATGAACTGATGATAAATGAAGAAATCCCACTGAAGAACACCTGGCACATCAGCCAGCTCTGAAGATTCTACAACTTGTAAAAGACCTGTAAAGGAACCCGCAAAGACAACATTTTGAGCTCAGAACAACTCGCTTCTTCCGTTTGTGACACCACGATAAAGACTCAGGCACTCAACGCCACCTCAAGATATCACGCTATGGGGTGATCTCATAGCGTTCCTGCATGAATCTGATGTACGTAATACCGTATTCATGGACAGGCTTGCCGCCCATTGTGTGGCTTTAGGATGGATCAGGGGACACCGTGTCGGTCCAGGATCGGACCTCTTTGGGGTGAATTAGGGCACTCATGTTAGTTCATGATCGGAGAGTTTCCTGCTATATGATGCAGAAGAACACGGGCACGTAGTGCTAGTTAGGGAGTTAAATCCTTTCGCAACAGTGGGATTAGGGCACACCATGTCGGTCTAGGACTATTTGGCTCCCGTCTTTTTGTTGCCTGCCCTGTGCGCAGAGCACCGAGTTGGATCAGGGCACACCGTGTCGGTCCGCTCGGACCTTTCTAAGGTGAATCAAGGCACTCATGCTAGTTTACGATCAGAAAGTTTCGTCTTTACTACGAGTGAGAATGCAGTCGAACCCGGGCACGTAGTGCTGGTTCGGGAGTCAAGACCTTTTTGCTACAATAGCGGGATCAGGGCACTCGTGTCGGTCTAGGATCCTTGACGCCCCTTGCCTACGATGTGATGCAGAGCACAACATACTGGACTGAACTCAGGCACAACGTGCGGGTTCAGGCTCAGATCTACATTACGCTGCGACATGATGCAGCACGACTCAATACAAAAGCAACTCTAGTTCAGCACCAGCCACTACACTACCTGTTGGTAGTATGAAGAAATAAGAAGCAACACTGGCTCAGCACCAGCCACTATACTACCAGCGGGTAGTATGAAGCAACAAGAAGTAACATTGGCTCAACACCAGCCCCTACACTACTAGCGGGTAGTATGAAAACAAACTCAAGTCGGGACGAAGCCCGCACAGTAAGAATTCAACAACGCATAGCAAGACGGGACGAAGACCGCATAGCAAAAGTTTTTTCAAGCAACCCAGAAGCACCATCCATTTATACAAAAGAAGACAAAATTTATTACAAGAGGCGCTCACGGCGTAGAGGAGGAAGGATCAACACCAACATCGATCTTTTCTACAATTTGCTCCATAAGGGGAGCGAGCGCAGACTCATGCTCAGCTACTTGCCTTAAGAACTCCTCTAACGGGTTGGGCTCAACAATCCTCTCCAACTGCGCCTTAGGAGCAAGAACCCGGACGTGGCACAATATGTTGCTCACGCAATTCCGAAAATTATCCTTCATGAAGACGAAGAACCGAGACGAAATCAACGGAGCATAGGCTTCCACATCAGCATAAAGGTTATGATCTCCCTCCTATCCAATAAAGGATAAAAGATAGGCCATGGCCTTCCACAGTACCTGAAACCGGGTATTGGCCACATCCAATTGGCCCTTCAACTCCTAGATAGTCTTCAAGGCCTGAAAAACATCTCTATTAGCATCACGACGGAATTGGCAGGCCAAGGCAAGCTTTTGTTTGGCATCTTCACAATGAGAGTGCATCTCTCTTACCGCCTCAGCTTTATTCTCGGTCTCGGAGGTCTTGATGGTTTCCTTCATAGCCTCCGAGTCCTGGTGCCACCGGCACCGCTCATGTTTAAAGTCTACAAAGAAAGCAAGCAAGATAACCAGCTGAAGAAGAAGCTCGGCAAATAGCAAGATGAAGAAGAACAACTCAGAAAAAAGTAACAAAGTACCTACGATCTGGGCCTTCAAGGATTGGGCCTCTTCAACAGCAGCCTTCACTGCCTCCTCTCGATGACGCGATTCATCAGCCAGTCAAGCCTGATAGGTCGCCTCTGCAGCCTGATCTGCCCACGCTCATGTTCCAGCTGCCTGCACCTGGGCAAGTTCATTCTGAACCTGCTCAAGTTTGGCGAATCTAGACGCAGTCACCGCAGCCTCAACAGAACCAAAGAGAAGGCCCTGATCCTGCCAGAGACTAGACGACAAAGGACCAAGAGTCAGAAAAGATGACAAAATAAGCAGCAGAATATTTTCAAAACTAGCGAAGAACCCTTACATGCACCATACCACCAAACTTGGTGGCAAACTCATCGAAACAAGCCTTCAACACCTCCACACGGCGAGGACGGCTCATCTTCGGGTCCACCGGACCAGAAGAAGTGGAAGGCGGCAATAGGAGTAACGGCAGATCATCAACCGTCTCCATTACCTACATGAGGCTATGCAAAATTCAGTATTCAAAAAAAGAGAGAAAGAAAAGAAAGAGGGGAATCAGAAAAAATACCCCCAAAAAAAAGAGAGAGATAACAAAAATATATGATAGCCCATGAGTCTTTTGAAGAAAGTTTGTCACTTATCTTCTGTTTCAAAGAGAGAAACCTTGTTCAAGGAGTAAAGTAGAATTAGGATTAGCCACCAAGTAATTTCCACACACATGCACAATCTTGATATAGGGGTATGACACTCCCCTCTGAGGATCCCGTTTTGACCAGGCAACATATGCAAGGTGAGTATGCTATATCCTTGAAATACCATCAACTCCATATAAGCTTTTGTAGAATAGGATGCAAGGCATTCATCCACCTTAGTGAGAATCCACAAATACCACAGATATTGAGTGACTTGAGTGTACCACATGAAGGAGAAGGTAAGCTAAGTTTATTTCAAAAAGGTATACAAAAACTCCAAGTGACAGGTTTAAGAGAAAAGAGGCTCTGTTTTAGGCTGTTCATTCCTCAACTGCCCAAAGTTGTTTGGTAGACACTTTGAATCTCGCAGTACAGGTATGACTAAGGAACAATCTACTGTTGATGTCTTGTCCAAGAGATTATGCCTAAGGTAATCCATCCTTTTCTCGAGGACAAGTAAAAGCCTAAGTGTGAGTGAGTTTGTTGACGGTAGTTAACTATCATTTTTAATCATCAACTTAACTAATAAAATGCTGTAGAAAGAAGTATCATCATAGATTAGGGGTTTTTACTAATAGAATTCCATGAATTTTGGTGAATATCTATTTCTACAGGGAGTTATCAGAAAATAAGCAATTTAGGCCCACATGTCATGATTACATAGAGAGAAAGACCCACGCACGAAAATGAAGAATCTAGAAGACTAGGAAGGCACCCCCTGGAAGGTGAGCCCACCTGTCAGGATGACAGGGCACTTGCCCTGTCTAGCAGGGCGCCCGCCCTGGCCCTCAGCCAATAAGGGCTGAGTTCATGGATCCTGCCTCTAACCGCCCTTGAGGATAAATCTAAGCCATGCATGACGGTCAGTTCAATCCGAGGGCTATGGTGCATCATAGGGGCTATATAAGCAAGGCCCCTAGCCCTGGCTCAGAGCAATTCAAAAACCCTAATTCATTATTTCCAGAGAGAATTAGCTAGGGAGGGGTCCCTTCAATGGATCTCTTCTCTTTAGAGCCTAGCATTCAAGAGAGACTAGCTTTTTAGTCTCTATGTGAGATTAGAGCTATTCTTCTAGATTGAGAGAGATAGAGTGGAGGCAAAGTTTGGATGAAGCCCATCCTGTCGGTGTCTCCTCTCTAGCTTGTACTTGCGGGGTCAAGTCTCCCTAACCCGGAGCTTGCTTCTGAGATTCCTTGGTGATTTAACTTCTAAATACTAGTAAATTCTTGTTATTATTATTCTTTGGTTTACGAGTTTGCTTTATTCTCTTCGCATAGAGGGTAGAGTAGAACATCTGTAGTGTAAGCGTGGTGTTTAGACTTTGGTACTCGTAGATATTCCCTGTCTAGCCGGATCGGTGGTAGTAGCGTGGGAAGTGATAGTCCCATTGTTACCTTTGGAGCCTCCTCCCATTAGAAGGACTGGTAGGATTAAAAGCCTGAGGTTAAGCATCCTGTGGTGTCTCTTTTCCTTTGGTACGTCCCTAATAGAGCAGTAGTCGCAAAGCTTGCCACAGGTTAGAACCAGGGTGCCGTAAGTAGTCTTCTCTTTATCGCTTATATCAAAATTACCTTGCTTGCTGCTCAGGGTAGTAGTATAGATTGGGTTAGTCATTGCACGTTTTCTCCTTGTGGATAAATAAATACGATACTCTGGAATTATTTCCCGGGTGAAGTGCTCACCGATATCCGTGTGCTTGCGGATTACTTCTCTTATTTTCTGTGTGTGTAACAAATATCAACAACATCTTGAGTAGTAGGTACGGGTAGTGTGGTACTGCCATATACTTGGTCAATGCTGGTCCCCCAAAATTGCATGGTAGCATGACTCGAAATTAGCCACTTCAAACTTGATGAATTCTGTTTTGTACTTCTCCTTAGTGCCAAAGATAACTGGCAACGTGATTTGTCCCAACGATACTGCTATTGTCCCAGGTACTATGCCATAGAATGGTGTGCTTGTTGGGGTAATCATCCCTTCGTAATCTGTGCTCATCTTCTTCAATGTTGCTGTGAATATGATATCCAGCCCCGCTTCTCCATCAATCAGGACTTTGGGAGCTATGATCCCTGCAATTGTGGGTGCTACCACTAGTGGATAACAACTTGCGTTCGATGTGCTTGTCCATTGGTCTTCTCTTGTGAAGTTGATCTGGTACTCCGACCAATCTAGATACCTTGGAACTGTAGGTTCTGCTGCCATGATGGCTCTATGTGCCAACTTCTGCTGTCGTTTGCTTCTCGCTCCTAGAACTCCTAAGAATATTACGTATAATTGTTTTTGGGGTTCTTGAAATTCTCCCTTAGGTTTCTTCTCTTCCTTCTTTAGTTCTTGCTCCCTTCTTCCGTGATTGTCGTTATACATCTCGGTTCTTCTATATCAGCTGTTGAAGTCGTGACAGTCTCTTAGCTTGTGCCCTGCCCTCAGGTGTAAAGGGCAATTCATGTCTTCAAAATTCGCAAGTTGTCTTTCTTTTATCCTGTCTCTTTCTTGTGGTGTCAAATTCTGGTAAGTGTTGGTTCTTTTGTTGGCCACGGCCACCATGTTGTCCTGCCTTGGCCTCTTGTCGTTGCTTCTGTTGTCATACCTCCCCCTTCTATCGCCGTTGTCTCTATTGCTGGGGAACCTTCTGTTTGTCTTCTCTTCTAAAGATATAAGCTTTTCAACAGCTCGTTTGAATTCTTCGTTTGTCTTTGGGTCTTCACTGTTAAACTCTTTGAACTGCCATCTAGCAATAATCCCGTTGCTGAATATGTCAATGATTTCTCTATCTGTGATTTCGTGCACTTGAGCTCTTGCTTCGCCAAATCTTCTGTAATATTCCCTAAGTGATTCGCCTGGCTTCTGCGTGATTCCTTGTAGCTCAGCCGCTGTCATTGGATGTATGATAATCCCTGCAAAGTGACTGCAGAATTGCTTTTGCAAGTCGCTCCAATATCTGATGGATCCTGCGGGTAGTTTGTCAAAGCATTGCAGTGGCATTGCTTCTAGCGCCATTGGGAAAAATAGGGCCTTGAGGTCATCATTTCCTCCAGCCTGCTCGATAGACTGTGAATAAACTCTGAGCGACTGCTTTGGTTCTTCCTTCCCATTGTATTTTGAGTGATTTGATGGCTTGAACTTGTGAGGTAGCTTTAGGTCTTGCAGCCTCCCTACGAAGCATGGGAATCTGTCATAATTATCCTTTCTGTTGTAGTCTGGCGATGGCGATCTCCTGCGTTGAGGTCTCGGTTCTCTGTATTGTGACTTGTATTCTGATTCACCGCACCCTGCGTCCTCGCTCGTCATCTTGCTTTGCTCTGGCCTCCTTCGGTGTGGGTACGGTCGGGTTCTTTCAGACCTCTAAGGAGGTAGTGGATGTGAATGCCGATGTTTTGCTGTTCCACCCCTCACGTTGCTGCTTCCTTCTGGCCCTAACCTGGTGAAGATTGATCTTTGGAGTTGTCCACCCTGTTGATCAGCGATAGCGATTTGTTCATTCTACTGCATCCTGATGGGTCATTGTTCAGGTTCTTGGATCTTCTTTTGTGCGGCTTCATTCTCTCTTTGTGCCTTCTTCAATGATTCGAGTTGCTTAGCAACTTCATTGATCTTTTCTTGTTCATCGAACTCAGCTACTTGCTTATCTACCTTCATTTTGTTGTAGGCCATACGATCCTGCTTATACTTGGTCCAAGCTTGCTTCTTGCGCCTAGCCTTGTTCTTCCTGCTGACTCTGCGCCGATTCCTTTTCATCCTTGACTGCATGCGGCCTTCACTTTCATCTTCTTCCGTGCGCTCTTCTTCAGATATGTCAGCATCATATTCATCCGACGAGCGTACTTTTGGTGTCTTGGGTGACATGGGTAGTTCAACTACATTGGCCATGTACCATTCTTCTCTTTAGCCTCTTTAGGCTCATTGCGAGTTCTTCCTCTTCTGAGTTAGTAGTGTCAAAAGACAAAGTAATGAGTTCTTTTCCTTCCTAGAAGGGTAGTTCTTAAAAGTGATGGTTGAATGGTGTCCCCTCAGTAGGAAAAGAACATGTCCACTATACTACACAGTTCTCCATGGTCACAGTCATAAATAGCTCTTCCTGTGCTTCAGTTAGTGCAAAATTCTTCCTGATCTGCCTTGCCTCTCTTTTGTGATGGTTGCAGGCTAGAGTAGTTGGCTGAGTAAGCTAGTTCCTTCCTCGTCTGCCATGGATTAAGCACTCACACAGCTTCTTCAAGCTTGCACTATGGATTTCGAGTTGTGTAGACCGTATGGAAGCGAGTTAGGAAACTTGAAGAAGGTCTTGGAGTTGGAGACGGTCTTCAGGTTCTTATCCGAGTCAGCTTCATATTCTTCCTTTTCCCAAGTCGAATCTAAAACCCTGAGGACGTCTTTAGAGTTGAAAATTGTCTTTGAATTCTTTTCCGAGTCGGCTTCATAGTCTTCTTCTTCCCGAACCGGATCCGAAGTCGAGTGTCGCTAGCTTTTCGATGAGTCAAAATTCTTCCGTGGTGTCGATCTTGATGTCGTCGAGCTCTGGTCCCTTGATCAGGCGACTTTGGAGCTTACCTTCGCCATCAGCTTTGCAGACCCAGGAGTCAAAAACAAAGGTCGTTCCCGTCGAGAAACTCATCTTGAAGGTGAGGTCCACTGAACTCTCGGTGTACAATCCGCCGAGCCCTTACCTAGCACGCCAGCTGTCGATGTTTTATCACCGATAGCCCACCACCGGGGTACCCGGGAGGGTATTTTTGTTCGGAGGAGATTGGCGAACTACGGACCTCGGCAATTACGACAACAAGCTTGACGAGACAAACGATTTTATACTGAGGGGCGGGCACCCTCGGGCTGGGCCCAAACAGGCCTAGCTTTTGTCCTAGTGCTTCTTTGGTTGATCCTTCGCCCAATTCAGGTTGTGGTTGGCTCTGGTGCATTCGGTTGGTATGGGCCCCTTTTTATCCCTTGAATATACGCCTTGCTGGAAAGTGTATTCTCACCATATTTCCACGTTTTCATGTTTAAGTACTGTAAAACATTAATTCTCCAATACATGTGAAAATAGGTCAGTGGTAAATGCATATATGCATAAATATATTAGTTTCGTCCATTTTTAAATAATAGTTGGTGGTATAAAATATGCGATAACGACCACCACACTCACTTAGTTAAGTTTCTATGCAGGACAAAGCGGAGCAACAAGGAGTGAAGCTGAAATGGCCCAGGGGCTATGAGGGCAACTGAGCGAAACCTGACCAAACAAATGGTCCGATCAAAACTTGGTGGGAAACCAAGGTAAGGCCATCCGATCTAAGCCCTTGAAGGAGTTTGTCAAGATGCGAGATTGACACAACTCGAAGCTAATCAGCCAATGAAGTTTTTCCTCCACGGGCTCGGGGGCTATTGTTGGGGTCTACCAAATGGGTATCCCGAAACCAAAGGTTAGATTCTCTAAGTTAAATACACCTAGATGTATTTAGGCCCAACTTGATCAAGGCATGGGCCCATAGTGAATCAAATAGCCTTGGACGACCCGTTCTAGCCAGCTCGGGCACCAGCCGTACCAAGGTTGGCCCACCCAACTCCACTAGAGGGGCTGCGAGACTCATTGCTGCTCGGGCAAATTGTTCCATGTCTCCTGAGCGAGATGACGGCATCACTAGTACCATTGTGCCCGAGCAAGATGCGCCTAAGCACATCCATGCTCCGTCCACTGACCTGGAGGGCCCACAACGCCTACTTGTTAGTCTCATCTTCTGTCATCCCAACTCTGATGGGATAGGGCGTGCCGCCCGTACCTAGGGCAGGGCCCCTGGACACCCAGGCATGGCCATTGTCTTTCACTTCTAATGTGCCGCCTAACCCACAGTAAGAAAGGTACAACATATAGTGCCCACCACGTCGGTGCTCACACCATAGGTACCGATGACGCAAATCAAAGCATGGTGCATCACATCGCTGTACGAGGAGAGGCCCGCCTTCAAGTCATCACGCCACCAACCCCATCGTCCACCCAAGGAAGACGGAGGAAGCATGATGGAGGACCTGACTTTTTACCCTTCTCTTAATTTACCTTTTTGCCCCTCATTCTTTTTCTTGCTAGCCGTTTCCTTCTAGACTAAGATTGTAACCTTATCCTCCTCTTGGTCTATAAAAGGGGAGACAGAGACTCTTCTTCTCTCAAACCCTGTCTCCGGATTCAAGCCTCGCCTCCTTGCTGCTGAAGCCTAGAGCACACGAGCTCTCTCTCTCTCGATCAGAGACTTGGGATCCTCCTCCCTCTCTTGACCACTTGTATCCCCCTACTACAAGTTTGATGTATAGCAACACGAGCTTACGCTCGGTCTGGACGTAGGGTTTCATCCCGAACCAATATAAATCCTCGTGTCCGTCGTGTATATCATTGAAGCCCGCGTATGCGCAACTATTACTAGTCGCTCTGTCTAGACCCCTCTTTGTTGTGCCACTACTGTTTTTTCGACGCGAGGTGATGGGTCGCAATCGCCGGTTTTCGTGTTTGCCGCCAAGAACAGTTATGCTGCTGCTACACTAGGTTTTTTCGCATACATGTATTATTCACATATATTGACCCAAAAGTAAACAGAACGCATATCACTTAGAAAACTCTAAAACGATTTCGTGGCATCATTCAAGAATTAACAAATACTACCTTTGTTCTAAATTATAAGTCATTTTAAAAATCTTAGAAAGTCAAATTATCTCAAGTTTGACCAAAACTAGAGAGAAAATTATAAATATTTTTAATGTCCAATAATTTCTTTGAGGGGATAAATAGATATACTATAAAAATATATATACGAGAATATAGTTAACAAAGATGTAGGCTACACTAGGACGAAACAGACTGTTGGGCCACTAGGACGAAACAGACTGTTGGGCCTGGAAACTGCCAGCTAGCGCGCGGACGTAGGATCCGTAGCGGATGGCGATCCGTCTTCGACTGCTCTCTGCCATCGCTGAGATGAAGTTAGAGGATGTCCTTCCGCCCCGACGGAGCCGAGCGACGGTTCCTTGCGGCGGCGGCGACCTCGAGCTGAGGGCAGCGAGAAGGCGGGGACAACTCGATCTCCCTTAGCTGGCTAGACCCTATGGAGCCGAGGGTTCCTTGCGGCGACGGCGGCCCCGAGCTGAGGCCCCCCATAAGGCATCGACGGGAAGGCGAGCGAATCCACGCCTTCGATCAGCGAATCCTAGAGCCCCAGCGGCAGAGGTCGAATCCATTCAGGTATCCTCCACTCACGTCCTTCTATCTTTGTCTCCTCGTGTGTCGTTCTGTATTTTTTCTGCAGTTGTTCTTCTAGCGCATCGATAGATCTAGTATGTCCATGTCGATCTTCTGCTCGTCCATTCAGATCCCGTCGGAGGCAGCAACCTCCTCGTATTGTTCTTGGGATAGAGAGGATTTCTTTTCTTCTTGCGTCCTATACCTAGATGTGTGATTTCAGCTGTGCCTCCATTTCATAGGTGCTTTAGCTTTCTGCACATTCCAATTATTGCTCATAGAAATCTCGATAACTGAGCATCTGAAAGGAAGCCTTGAATGGCTGCTGATGAGTGTTCAGCAAGCTGCAGGTTAATTTGCTTCTACACATTGGGATATCCAGGTTTAATTACTCCTATCAACATATATACATCCATGTGATGCCATCGATCATCCTCTTTAATTTCCCAAACTGAATCCATTAGCTCAGGATATGGAATCGTGGCTGCATTCTTCATTTCCTAGCAAGCCAGCACATTCTTTTTTCTTTCTTAAAAAAGGCCGACCTAGCTCAGCTAATTTCTCTGTTTTGGGTCGATGACTGTTCATATATATCTTCCGTTTTTTTATAAAACTGTTGATCAAATGGTGATATATGTCAGAAATATAATGTATTGATGATCTAATGTGTCTCTAGAAATTGTTCCTCTCTTTAGTAAGACATGTCATTCTTCTCGATTGTCTCTCTTTGTAGCCTGGCACAAGCAAGGCCCAATACCCTGCAATGCCTTGGTTCATGAATACTGTTGTCTGATGTGTGATATCCTTTCTTCCAAAAAAACCTCTCCCGCATACCAGAAACTAAGTATATGTTGTTCAGCAAGTGTCTACCATCTATGAGCTGCTGAGTAATACATATTTTTAGCACAAGCATCATTTTTAGTATCAGGATAATATGTATGTGCTTTCTTCCATTTATGTACTTCACTTATACTGTATCTGTCCAAATTCAAATATATGGAAATGATGATACTACTGTGTATTGCGTCTCAACTATATATGTTAACCACCTCCATATCCTATAACTATAACCTGTGCATACATGCTTCGAGAAGAAGAATGTACATGCACAAATCAATTTCAGAGCTCAACTTTTATGTCCAACATTTACCAGTTAAATTAGTCCATCCAGTCAGAAGAAGCAGTACTTTGAACAATGGACAAAGAGATTGAGCTGTGCAGTTACAGATTTTTTTTTTGTGTATATAAGGTTTAGTCAGAACAGAGAGACCTTATGTAAAGATCCTTGCTTCTAGGGTGTTTTTTCTAGGCCTTGAAACAAGATTTCGTGCTTTATGGCTGATTAAAGAAGTGAATAAGCTTGGAACACTATCAAACACAAGTAAGTTTGCTCTTTGTTTGCGATTTTTAACAATGCTGCACACTCTAACTCTGAAATATGAGTTTTTCCTACTCCTGGGAGTAGTTACTTCCACCAGAAGTATGCACATGATGGAGGATTCTTCCAGTTAACTAGTAACTAGTGGGTTTGAGAAACATGACCGGATTGTAGATGACTTCAGTTCCTATGTATATAGTAGACGTAGTTTTTTGGACTGCATGTAAGTGTTGGGACGTCTATTTTTCCTATTGATATTTCGGCCCAGGTCTGTTGCCTTACTTCTCTATTTGGTGAATCCATTAAACTAAACAACTGTGGTACGTGAAGCATCTGTTTGGATTCAGCTAGTTCGATCATGTATACATTTAAGAGTACTAGGACATAGTTATTTGCAGGTAGCATGTTAAAAAGTACAATATATTAATTATAGTATGAGTACATACTCATTTGATGTATGTTAGGATACACACGTATGCTAGGTAGTGTAGTATGATCACAGACTTGTTAGGGATTGTAAGTGTATACCAATTAAGTATGAGTATATACATCTTGTTTTTATGAGGATATATGCATACCAGAGTGTGTACATACTCACGCAAAAGAAAAAGAATATGTGTGTACACTGGAATATAAGTTTTTTAATGGAAACTAAAACATATGTAAGAGAGTATTGATATATACTTCTTAATTAGGGAATATGTGTATGTACAATCTTTAGAAAAGAGTGTATATACCAGAATTTAAACCTTTTTAATGGAAAATAAGACATCCATTATTTGCTAATACCCAAATAATATTATATGGCGTTGTGGCCTCCAATTGATGAGCTGGTCCGCGTTCACGATCTCGCTAGATGCAGACTATATCGTTGCCAATGATCATGATCTTCCTCACGGCTGCCTAGTTTTTCCGTCACCGTGAATCCGTATGCATGCACCAAGGAATTTTGTGAACTTGATTCAAAATCCAGCTACATTGAATTTGCAGATGATACTTACCAACAGATGCTCAAGTCCTAGGTGGCAGAGAAGTTTTCCTGCCACCATGACGACGATGATGCAACATGGCCATGGGTTTCAGCGGTATTGTAGTCAATGATTATCAGATTTTAGTTGGAGGTCGGTGACGATGAAACATTCTCGCGGATCCTAGCGGCATGGTCCTCAATGAGCTATAGGGATAGATAAGGTCAGTGATATTGTACTGTGGACGTGTATCCCAGCCGGCGACATGGTCATCATGTTGTCAGTCGCAATTGCAAATGTGTGGTAGGGGCTGGGCCATCATTACCAGACTGTTTCACGATTGAAATGTGTGACAAAGAGATCGAGAAACACTTCATGATAAGCAGATCTAGCAACAATATAAATGGAATCAACCGTCTTTAAATCTACAAGTTGTGAGGAGATTAGATTAGAATAAACATTACATCGATCACAACAGAAAGGATTGGAACTATCTGAACATACTTATATCAGAGGCCGCAGGGGCAGGTCCCAGTGAGAGTGAGTGAATGATTGTGGACGCCCTAAAAGACTGTTCTATTAGAGGCCGCAGGGGCAGGGCCCAGAAGGTGCCACCACCGCCGAATGTTCTATTGTTTGTGGACGCCCTAAAGACTGTCAAATTTTCTTATATATATAGGATGGATTAACGGGTCAGCTTCCTTTAATCTGCTAAGCAGCCTGCCACCACAGTCAAACGTGAGGGGAGGTCGCATGGGTGTATCTATACACGGTTAGAAGGGAGTAGTTACACCTGGAGTAGCTACACTGGTGTATCTATACAGCTTCCTAATGAAATGATGCACAATTCTCTTGCGCATTCGAGAAAAGAAACAATTAATTTAATATTGATAGCTGTGCCGGATCCCGGGTATGGTGACAAATGAGCAAGGGCTGGGTCGTCA
>CM041640.1:36202560-36275349 GCA_023333625.1 Bothriochloa decipiens
GTGGTCGGGTCAGCGACCAGCGGAGGCATCCTCAGTGGGGCCGGTGGCGGAATACAGCGGTGCTACACACTGTGCTCCTGCTGGTGACACCATGCCATCCCCTCGCCAACACCATACAGAGGAGAGCGGAGGGCTTTCCAACCGCTGACACTGCAGACTTTGAGCTCGCTGCTAGTGGGAAAAACAGCATACTGAAGATCTCTGCCGCAGCGGATGAGATCGAAGTCATCCATGTGGCAGAGTGCAACTTGGAAGAGCTGCAAAGGTAATCAACTGCAGATCGCGCATCTCTCGCACCCGCCGTCGCGCCAGGAGTCCGCATGTTGCAGCCTGCAGCCGCACTATCGCTGACACCTGGCAGACACTTTCCTGTGCAATCTCCTTCATCTTCTCGACCTCCTGCTCGTGGACGACATCAACGGTAGTGAGGGGCACTAGGTAGGCAGCAGTCAGATTCCACTTCACCACCCTCCGTCGCTAATCTTGCTTTGCATCGGTGGACTGCTGCTAAAATCATGAAGACCTGTCGAGGGCTGTGGTGGGTAGATCGGCGGCGGTGGATACCTAGACTCCAAATGATCGAGCCGAGTAGCCAGATCGACCATCTGGCACTAAAAGTCGTAGACGTTTCAGAGGGCGTTGACGATTGCGGACGCGGCGACGGTGGAAACGGAGCAATAAGATGTTATGTGCTTGCTGGGGTTGAGCGCGAGGGCACCTCTGCTGGTAGCTGTTGCGACCACTTCCAGGTGGCCCTACAACATGAACCCCTTTCATTTATATGATGTCCATGGGATTCATGTGCTTTGGTGTGGTGTTGGCAAAAGATATAGGGAATTGGTACCGCCAGAGGCAGGTCTGGCCCTTGGCCTTTGTTTTTCATATATAGCATAGGAAACTTGGATTACAAGAAGCTGAGCAATTCTAGGGATAAAACATAAAGATAAACAACTTGACTGCCAAGGAAGCTAGATAGCTTGAACTTTAAGCAGCCTAAGTACTAGCGGAAAAGTAAACTAAGAATTCAACTAAGTGGCTTGGTACTTGATGCTAGGCTTATCAACATTTCTCCCCCTAAGCCTTGCAGCTGGTCTTGGTAATCTCCTCAAGCCCTATCCTTCCCCTCATTTCCTCAAATTTTGCCTTGCCGAGGACTTGGTGGGAATGAACTCTGTCTTGATGCTTCCTTCTTAAACACAGTCTTTGATGAAGTGTTGCTTGGTCCTGATATGCTTACTCTAGTCATGAAAGACAGGGTTCTTGGCCAAGGCAAGAGCTGATATGTTATCCACTCTTAGCTCCACCACTTCCACCTTCCTTCCCAGCAACTCACCAAGCAGTCTGGACAACCATAGGGCCTGAGTTGCAGCTATTGTCATTGCCACATACTTAGCCTCACAACTTGAAATAGCAACAACCCTCTGCTTGATGGATTGCCAGATGATTAGGCAGTTGCTGAGGAAAGGCATCTTGTAGTGCTTTTGCTCAAATCTACATCACCAGCAAGGTCTAAATCGATGTAGCCGATGAATCGAGCCCTGCTGGGAGCCTTGGTGTAGGAGAGACCATAGTTGATTGTGCCTGAGGATGCGCTTCACTGCCTGAAGATGTTTAGAGGTTGCGAAGGCGAGGTCAGGGCGAGTATGAACTAGGTAGCGCAGACCCCACGAGCCGCCTGCACTGGGTTGCATCCACCTCCCTTGTTGTGCTCTGCTTGCTCAGTTGCAGGCGCTCCTCCATCGGAGTGGTGGCTGGATTGCAGTCAGCTATCCTCCCCAGCTCAAGTATGCGGTTGGCGTAATGGCTTTGCCGAAGTGTGATGCTATCGGCACTCTGATGGACCTCGACGCCCAAGTAGAAGAACAGGAGCCCCAGGCTGCTCATGTCAAATATCGACTTCATCTTGGACTTGAACAACTCGATGGCATGCTCATCTGCCCCGGTGATGATCAGGTCGTCGACGTAGACCCTGACAATCAACAACGAGCCGTCGGAGCCTCGCGGATACATTGCGGCCTCATGATTGCTCTGTTCGAAGCCCATCCGGTTCAATGTCACGTCCAATTTGGCGTTGAACGCCTGTGGTGCTTGCCGTAGGCTGTAGAGAGCCTTGTGGAGGTGATATACCTCGTCCTCTTCTCTGGCAACGGCGATCCGGGCGACTGGTGGATGTAGACTTCTTCCTGGAGCTCCCATTGAGAAATGCAGACTTGACGTCCATGTGATGGACTGTCCAGCCTTCCTGAGCCACCAGCGTGAGCAGCGTGCGCACGGACTCCATTCTGGTCACAACTGTGCGTGACGATTCTGGCCTTGTGCTTGATCACGTCGTGGTCGTGCCATTTTGCGGTCGTGCGGTGGCTGGCGCGAGGCGCACCAGCTACCAGGTGCCATTTTGCTCGTCGGCCCGCAGTTCCTCCTCCATTGCGGCTTGCCAAGCTGGATGGCCCTTGGCCTCGGCATAGGACGCTAGCTCGCTGGAGTGCGTGAGATGCAACTCCGCGGTGAGGCGCGGCGCCGGCTGTGGGGTAGGCTGCTCGCCGATGAGGTTGGTGACGGTGCAGTAGCGTAGTGGTTTGTTGTCGTAGTAGATGTCCAGCCTCTCGTCATCCTCCATAGGAGTAGCGTGCTCGATTTGAGGACCGAGCGGAGCTGGTGGCAGTGTTGCTGACGACTCTACCGCTGGAGCAAAGTAGGCTTGTGGCGGAGGTGTCGCTACAGTCTCCACGATCGCCCTCGTTGGCGCTGGGCTTGAAGTAGACGAGCGCGGTGGTAGAGATGGTGAAGGTGGCGTCATGGACGGAGCTCTAGAGGCCACCTCTGGCCACGTGAAATCAATGGTGAAGTCGTTGCCAGCCGCCTCTGAGGTCCCGGGCTCTAGCGAGGCCCAGTCCCAGCCGCAGCCTTCGTCGAAGACGACGTCGCGGCTGATTTTGGCGCGCTGGTGTAAGGTCCTAGATGGCTAGAGGGGGGTGAATAGCCTTTTAAAAAATCGACAGTGAAGTGAAGATGTTGTCAATCACCAAGATGATATCCAATCAAGCACAATGACAACAATCATATGTTTCACTCAATCTTGTCCACACCTCATTTGCAAATTCTAAATCCTTGATGCCTCAAAGATCTTGGTGTCAATGCCATTGTAGATGGTGTTGAGAGCCATTCTATTGCAAGTTTTGTTGGCTCTATCCTCATCGGTGAGATGGTCTTTGCCAAGAATGACAAAGTCCTTCTCGGTGACCTCAAGCACTCTCATGAATGGATCCAAGGTACATGGTCATCTTTCTCTTTCAATGATCAAAAGAACTAATGCCATCAAAGAAAGGTGATTTGCCCCCAACATGATTGAACATAACATGAGTCATCTTTCAACACCGAAGGATGTTAAGCTTTATAAATATGGTGACCATGGCTCCGATACCACGTGTAAGGCCCTAGATGGCTAGAGGGGGGTGAATAACCTATTAAAAAATCGACGGTGAAATGAAGATGTTGCCAATCACCAAGATGATATCCAATCAAGCACAATGACAACAATCACAAGATGAAGAACCAATCACCGAAGACAATAGGATGACAATTATTTTTGTTCACCCGATGTTCACTTGTGCACAGACAAGCTACGTTACCGGTTGTGTCGACCAACACCTAGATGGTTCTTCGGTGTGAATCGCAAGCCACTTGCCTCGCAAGGCACTCCCCCGCAAGGGAACCGCAAGACACCACTCTCAAGTGAGGTAACTTAATGACGCGCAATGTATTAGAGTTGCTTTTGGCTTTCCGCCGAGGACAAGCACAAGAACCTCTTACAAATCAATCACCGGAGGTGGGCAAGAACAATCACCAACTCTTCCCAACGCCTCCAACAATCTCCAAGCCGGCTAGGAGCGGTACTCTCCAAGAGTAACAAGAAATCCACCGGCCAAACGACTAGCAAGTGCCACTAGATGAATCAACTCATGCAATGTACTTTAAATCACTCAATCTCACTGAAGATTTGCAATCACACAAGAGAGATGAGTAGGAGGGAGAAGCTTTTGCTCAAAGGATGCTCAAGAATGAAAGAATGGGCGTGGTTCCTCCCCAAGGGCCGGCCACCACCTATTTATAAGCTATCAAGCAAAATTAGCCATTACCCCTCGCTTCTCCCGAAAACGTGCACTATGGACGCGTCCATAGTTCAAATCCGGATGCTCAACTCAGCGTCCACACTTCACAAATCGATGCAAACGAAAACTAGCCGTTGCCAACCTCCGGACGCGTCCGGACAGCAGCTGCGGACGTGGCCAAGGCGCGTCCGGAGGTCTCCCCCGCACGACATGCTCTCTAAGTAGCGTTCATAGGCAATTCTGGACGCGTCCACAGCCCACTTCGGACGCGTCACAGCCTACTTTGGACGCGTCCACAGCTCAACTGGGCCGCAGACCACCCCGCACTAAATCGGGCATATCTCTTAGCTCCGAACTCCGTTTTCGATGTTCTTGTACTCGTTAGAAAGCTTACTTATAGGGCTATACAACCCACATATCCTCATTATCTCAGTCATTAAGGATTAAAGAAGTTTTCTAAACATTTCTCTCTTCTTTAAGTTGATCACAATAAACTTCAACATCGCCTCCCTTATAAATGTGCCAACACCACCAAGTGTACACCTCCATATGCTTGTATTTTAGCATTTTCACAATCATTTTCAAGGGTTTTTAATTAGCACACTAGATCCTAATGCATCAACATGAAATGATAGACGTAGTGGCATTAATAAACCGAATTACCGAAGATCTCCCCTCTTCATGGTTCGGCTATCGATTCTAAACCACTTACACCCTCTATGGTGTCTTGAGTGCAAAACAAAATGACCCTATAGGTTATACCTTTGCCTTGAGCCCATTTTTGTTTTTCCATCAACCGTCAAGTCTTCACATGACACGTGACACTCCATGTCATCGTGTAACCATCTTGGTCCATCGATCTCGATCTTACTTGCTCTTTACTGTTGGTCGGTTCATCGGCGTCTGTCAAGTCTTCACATGACACGTGACACTCCATGTCATCGTGTAACCATCTTGGTCCATCGATCTCGATCTTACTTGCTCTTTACTGTTGGTCGGTTCATCGGCGTCTAGTCTTGCCTAAGCTTCACCACGCATGGTCCCTCGCTTCAAGCCTCGACTTGTCCTTCACACTTCCACATGGTCCATCGAGCCAAGCCCTATCTTGATCTTCACCACCTAGTTACACAATTCCATGTCATGACCCATTTACAATGAGTTCCACTTGGCAAGGACCACCTTATTTAAATCATTCATTTAGATCAAAGGTTAGTCTTAGGTTTCATCAATTATCCAAAACCAAACTAGTGACTTTCATTGACAACCATATAAAGATGATTTTATAATAAAAATTTTTGAATTTGCCATGCTTGTCTAAGCAATTTGAATCATTAATATGATTTGGACAAACATCACAAATTCGGTTTTGGTAGGATTAGCTTCCCCTACACATGTGCACAGAGTTTGGATTGAAAGCTTTGCACATATGTATGGATATAAAAATTGTGGGAGAGTAATTCTACGAAAATGATGTTAACATGCAAGAAATGGACTTTTGAAGCGTAATACTAATCGGAGTTGCCTTTTATACCATCCTTAGCATCATTGTTAACTAGACACATCAAAACTCAAAAACCCCGTGAGATCAACATTATAGCAAAGGCTCTTGATCCACTTATAAAAACAAACATGTCTAGTTACAACCTATTCATGCTAGTAGATCATTTCATCATTCAAATTCTATACTAGCATTTCATCACATAAGCATGTATATGAATTTAAATACATGTGCAAGAGCAAGTCATATGATTAATACACAATCAAATGCAATAAATTGTTCTTGAGCTTACTCCCCCTACTTGTGTGCTTCATAAAATTTTAATTTATCCCTTTTCATTGACATATCTTTGTGACTTATCTCTCCCCCTTTGTCATTGATTACTAAAAAGGTATGGTCAAAATTGTGAAGAGTAAGTTACATTAGTTCTTTTGGTGAGGTAGAAACACATTTTATCAAATTTTGGTCTCACCTAGCTTATTTGCCAAAGAAATTTAATTCGGTTTGAACCAAAGACAAGTTTCTTCACACCTCACTAGAAAGGTTATCTTGTTTATGTTAAAATAAACACTTATAGTAAATATTCTAGATTTAACACTAGGACTACAAGCTCACAATCATGGCATATATCAACACTAGATCAAGTCAATCATAGAAGCAATAGTGATGCTATTTGATTTTTCATGAATGCACTTAGGATGCAACTTGTATGTCTACATGTTCTAGTAAATCCTAATATCCCATGGATGACATGTTTTTACAACTTTTACCTTGCTTAGTCGAAGAAGAGGCATGTCAATAAGTGGGTGGGGTGCATTCAATTCATATTTGAGAAATCAAGAATATTCAACTCATTCATTAGCTTGCAAAACCTCTTCTCATCAAGTGGCTTGGTGAATATATCGGCAAGTTGATCATCGGTGTAAATGCTTTTAATTGAAATATCACCATTTTGTTAATGATCTCTTATGAAGTGATGTCTTATGTTAATGTGCTTTGATCTCACAAAACAATGGTATATTCTTAAAGTTGAATCCATAGTCCTTTAAAGTTGATTTCATCCATAGTAATTATGCACAACATGCTCCTGCACTAATATATTCGGCTTTGGCGGTAGATATTATCACACTATATTGTTTCTTTAAGGACCATGACACTAGTGATCTCCTAAGAAATTGACATGTTCCACTAGTGCTTTTATCAATTTTGCATCCCCTATAGTCGGAGTCCGAATATCCAATCAACTCAAATTGTGACCCCTTGGGATACCAAAGTCCAACATCTTGTGTATGCTTCAAATATCTCAATATTCTTTTTGCAGCCTTGACATGATTCTCTCTAGGTGAGGCTTGATATCTTGCACACATGCATACACTAAACATGACATCTAGCATTGATGTGGTGACATAGAGTAGACTTCCAATCAAAGATTTATATTACTTTTGATTCACCATGTTGTCACAAGCATCACTATCGAGACTTTCATTGATGCCCATTGGAGTCGAGATAGATTTTGAATCTTACATTCCAAACTTCTTCAACATGTCCTTAATGTATTTTCCTTAACTCATAAAGGTGTCTTTTTTCAATTGTTTGACTTTAAGACCAAGGAAGTAACTAAGTTCACCAATCATTGACATCTCAAACTCTTTTGCCATCATTTCATCAAATTCTTTATAATAATCCTCATCGGTTGACCCAAAAATGATATCATCAACATATATTTGCACAATTAATAGGTCATTTTCAATCTTCTTGGTGAATAGAGTAGTATCAACCTTTTCCACTATGAATCCCTTAGAGAGAAGGAAATTCCTTAGCCTGTCATACCATGCTCTAAGTGCTTGCTTCAAACCATATAATGCCTTCTTCAACTTGTATACATGGTTGGGTTTCTTGTCATCTTCAAATTCGGGAGGTTGCTCAATATATGCTAACTTATTGATGATCCCATTGAGAAATACACTTTTTACATCCACTTGATATAACTTGATATCATGGGCATAAGTATAGGCTAATAAGATTCTAATTGCCTCCAATCTTGCCACTGGTGCATATGTCTCTTAAAAGTCAAAACCTTCTATTTGAGTGTAACCTTGTGCAACTAATCTTGATCTTGTTTGTTCTTGAATACCCATTTGGTTTCAATAACATTATAGCCTTGAGGTCTTTCTACCAATTTTCAAACATCATTTATTTTGAAGTTATTAAGCTCTTCATGTATTGCCATGATCCAATCGACATCATTCAATGCTTTATCAATCTTTTTAGGTTCTTTGGTTAACATAAATGACGCATGCTCACAAATCATTGTCAATCTAGCTCTTATTTGCACACCACTTTTAATAACACCAATAATTTTATCAATTGGGTGATCTCTTGTAATATGAGTGGATTGGAGCACTTCAACTTGATTGCTTGAACTGGTTGATCATTTGATTTGCCTTTTTGAGATGAACTAGCATGATGATCTTGCACTTGAGAACTACTAGCTTGCTTGTTTGATGGGTGATGTGAGCACTTGATCTTTATTATCATCAACATCAATTACTTGCCTTGCTCTAATATCTCCAATGTCCATGTTCTTCATAGCTTCTACTAACCGAGGTCCACCAACATCATCAATGTTCTCTTCCTTATCTTGTGAACCATTGGTTTTATTAAATTGTACATCATGGACTTCCTCAACTAGGCCACTAGCATTGTTCCATACTCTATAAGCTTTGCTTGTAGTTGGATATCCAAGTAGGAACCCATCATCACATCTTGAATCAAACCTTTTCAATCTTGTACCCTTCTTAAAGATATAGCATTTGCAACCAAACACTCTAAAGAATGAGATATTGGGTTTTCTCTCATGAAGTAGCTCATATGGGGTCTTCTCAAGCAATGGATGGCAATAGAGCCTATTAATAGAATAGCAAGCTATGTTAATTGCTTCACCCAAAACTTGTGACTCACATTGTACTCATTAAGCATAGTCCTTGTCATATCAAGTAATATTTTATTCTTTCTCTCAACAACACCATTGGAGGGTGGATTGTATTTGGTCGAGAATTGATGTCCAATACCAAAGTCATCACAAAGATCACCCATTCTTGTATTCTTGAATTCACTCCCATTGTCACTTCTAATTTTCTTGATCTTGATTTCAAACTCATTGTGAACTCTCTTGACAAAGGTTTTGAATATGTCAAACACTTCACTATTGTCACTAAGAAAAAACACCTATGTGAATCTTGTGAAATCCTCAACAATGATGAATCCATATTTGTTTCCACCAATGCTATAATATGTTATTGGTCCAAATAGATCCATGTGTAACAACTCAAATGCCTTGCATGTGCTCATTGTACTCTTCTTTGGATGTGCACTACCAACTTGCTTCCCGGCTTGACAAGCACTACAAAGTCTATCTTTTTCAAACTCAACATTTTTCAAGCCATTGACAAGATCATGACTCAATAATTTCTTCAATTATTTCATGTCAACATGACCAACTCTTCTATGCCATAGCCAACCCATGCTAGATTTTGATATCAAACAAGTTAAAATAGATGTTTTACTAGCATTGAAGTCAACTAGGTAAAGGTTTTCAAATCTAAACCCTTTGAATATAACATTGGAACCATCCATGCTCACAACCTCAACATCATTTGGTTCAAATGTGCATTTGAATCCAAGATCACAAATTTGTTCCACCGAAGAAGATTAAAGTCTAAGCTTTGAACTAGCAACACATTTGATATACTCATGTCATTTGTTATTGCAATCTTTTCAAGCCCAATAACTTTGCCTCTCTTGTTATCGCCAAAAGTGATAGAATCAATGCCACTATGATTATCATTGATAGAGTCAAACATTCTTGATGTACCGGTCATATGTTGAGTGCACCCACTATCAATGATCCAATGCCTTCCTCCGGCCTTATAGTTCACCTATAAGCAAATCAATGAGATTTAGGTACCCACACTTGCTTGGGTCCTTGTAGGTTAGTGACTAAGCTCTTTGGTACCCAAATTGCCTTCTCCTTTGGGCTAACAATGTGTGTACCAACAAACTTATCTCTCACACCCTTCTCACCCTTTGGTAAGCATATAACAAGAATCAAAAGGTATAGCATTCACATTTTTCTTGTTCTTGTTCATTTTATTGCAATTATGCTCTAGGTGCCCAACTTGCTTGCATCTATTGCAAAACCGACCATTGCTTTTCACAAAGCTAGGCTTTGGAGTTGCAAAGGCCGTCTTGCCCTTCTTTGGGGTGTAGCCTAATCCCTCTTTGTTGAGAGAAAACCTTTGGCTATCCAAGCACTTTAGCAAGCGGGCCTCTCCACCATAGGCCTTGCCTAATGTGTGAGTGAGCTCATACACCTCTCTTTTGAGTCTTATTCTCAACCATTAGTGATGCATCACTAGTGAAACCATCGCTACTAGTAGAGATAGAGTTGGTGGTGGTTGATGAAGAGCTGCAAGAAAGGTTAGTCTTATGCATGATAATAGGTTGATAGAAAGATTCATTGATGATATCACATATTACACCTATATCACTTAATACAACAACCTCCTTCTTTGCTTATTGCTCAAGAAGCAATGAGTGAGCTTTCTCAAGCTTGGAATGAGCTTGACCGAAGTTCTTATGGTCTTCCTTTAGACTCTCATGAGTGGTCATAGGCTCACTAAGAGCTTTCTCAAGTGTTTCTACCTTCATAGAAAACTTCTTACACTCTTTGTCCTTGGTAATAGCTATGTCTCTAGTTTCTTGCATCAAGTCATATAGTTGTTCTTTAGTAGGTTCATTATCATTATCATTAGCATATTCCATTTCACTTTCATCATCACTACCATCATATACCTAGTCTCCTTTGCCATGAAGCATGAATGAGAAGTGGAGAATAATGAAGGCTTCATGTTGATAGCAATAGAAGCAAAAGCCTTGTTGGAAGATTCTTCTTCCTCCTCATTGTCACTCTCCCAAGTGACTGTAAAAGCACCATCTTTGCCCTTCTTGAGACATCCTTGCCTCCCTTTTCTTCTCAAACTTGCCCCTCTTGTTGAAGTTGTTGTTGTTCTTCTTCTCAAATGGACACTCATTTTTAAGATGGTCAGGGCTATTACAATTGAAGCACCTTCTTCCTTGCTCATTGCTCTTAGAGTTGTCAAACCTCTTCTTGAAACACCTTCTCTTAATGAACATATGGCCCATCTTTTTGACAACTAAAGCAAGGGCCTCATCATCAATCTCAAACTCTCCATCTTCACCATTGCAATCTTCCTCTTAAATGATAGGAGCTTTGCCACTAGAGGAGGTGGCCTTGAATGCCACGATTTGCTTCTTCTCTTCTACCTTCATATCCTTCTCATCAACTTTCTTGTCATACTTGTTATAGGTCAACACCTCTCCAAGCAAGTCATTTGGCTTTATTTTGTCAAGCCCATCTCTTTGAAGCATCATAATCAACATCTTGAATCTTCCGGGCAAACTCATCAAGAACTTGACACAAAAATCTTCATCTTGTGTCTTGTAACCCAAGCTCTTGAGATCATTCACCGTCACTTGAAGACTTGAAGACGATGAAACGTTTTTAGGATTGTTTCATCATCCTTCATCTTAAAGTTCTCAAACTCCTCCTTGAAGCCATAGAGCTTGACACTCTTCACAACCTTGGTGTCCTCATATGTTTCATTCAATCTTGTCCACACCTCATTTGCAAATTCCAAATCCTTGATGCCTCAAAGATCTTGGTGTCAATGCCATTGTAGATGGTGTTGAGAGCCATTCTATTGCAAGTTTTGTTGGCTCTATCCTCATCGGTGAGATGGTCTTTGCCAAGAATGACAAAGTCCTTCTCGGTGACCTCAAGCACTCTCTCATGAATGGATCCAAGGTACATGGTCATCTTTCTCTTTCAATGATCGAAAGAACTAATGCCATTAAAGAAAGGTGATTTGCCCCCAACATGATTGAACACAACATGAGCCATCTTTCAACATCGAATGATGTTAAGCTTTATAAATACGGTGACCACGGCTCCGATACCACGTGTAAGGCCCTAGATGGCTAGAGGGGGGTGAATAGCCTATTAAAAAAATCAACGGTGAAGTGAAGATGTTGCCAATCACCAAGATGATATCCAATCAAGCACAATGACAACAATCACAAGATGAAGAATCAATCACCGAAGACAATAGGATGACACAATTATTTTGTTCACCCGGTGTTCACTTGTGCACGACAAGCTACGTCACCGGTTATGTCGACCAACACCTAGATGGTTCTTCGGTGTGAATCGCAAGCCACTTGCCTTGCAAGGCACTCCCCCGCAAGGGAACCGCAAGACACTACTCTCAAGTGAGGTAACTCAATGACACGCGGAATGTATTAGAGTTGCTTTTGGCTTTCCGCCGAGGACAAGCACAAGAACCTCTTATAAATCAATCACCGGAGGTGGGCAAGAACGATCACCAACTCTTCCCAACGCCTCCAACAATCTCCAAGCCGGCTAGGAGCGGTACTCTCCAAGAGTAACAAGAAATCCACCGGCCAAACGACTAGCAAGTGCCACTAGATGAATCAACTCATGCAATGCACTTCGAATCACTCAATCTCACTGAAGATTTGCAATCACACAAGAGAGATGAGTAGGAGGGAGAAGCTTTTGCTCAAATGATGCTCAAGAATGAAAGAATGAGCGTGGTGCCTCCCCAAGGGCCGGCCACCACCTATTTATAAGCCATCCAAGCAAAAAAAGCCGTTACCCCTCGATTCTCCCGAAAACGTGCACTATGGACGCGTCCATAGTTCAAATCCGGACGCTCAACTCAGCGTCCACACTTCACAAATCGATTCAAACGAAAACTAGCCATTGCCAACCTCCGGATGCGTCCGGACAGCAGCTCCGGACGTGGCCAAGGCGCGTCCGGAGGTCTCCCTCGTGCGACATGCTCTCTGAGTAGCGTCTAGACAGCTCCGGACGCGTCCATAGGCAACTCTGGACGCGTCCACAGCCCACTTCGGACGCGTCCACAGCTCAACTGGGCCGCAGACCACCCCGCACTAAATCGGGCATATCTCTTAGCTCCGAACTCCGTTTTCAATGTTGTTGGGCTCGTTGGAAAGCTTACTTAGAGGGCTATACAACCCACATATCCTTATTATCTCAATCATTAAGGATTAAAGCAGTTTTCCAAACCTCTCTCTTTTCTTCAAGTTGATCACAATGAACTTCAACATCGCCTCCCTTGTAAATGTGCCAACACCACCAAGTGTACACCTCCATATGCTTGTGTTTTAGCATTTTCACAATCATTTTCAAGGGTTTTCTTAGCACACTAGATCCTAATGCAACGACATGAAATGACAGACCTAGTGGCACTCATAAACCGAATTACCGAAGATCTCCCCTCTTCATAGTTCGCTATCGATCCTAAACCACTTACACCCTCTATGATGTTTTGAGTGCAAAACAAAATGGCCCTATAGGTTATACCTTTGCCTTGAGCCCAATTTGCTTTTCCATCAACCGTCAAGTCTTAACATGACACGTGACACTCCATGTCATCATGTAACCATCTTGGTCCATCGATATCGATCTTACTTGCTCTTTAGCGTTGGTCGGTCCATAGGTGACAAGTCTTGCCTAAGCTTCACCACGCATGGTCCCTCGCTTCAAGCCTCGACTTGCCCTTCACACTTCCACATGGTCCATCGAGCCAAGCCCTATCTTGATCTTCACCTTCTAGTTACACAATTCCATGTCATGACCCATTTACAATGAGGTCCACTTGGCAAGGACCATCTTATTTAAATCATTCACTTAGATCAAAGGTTAGTCCTAGGTTTCATCAATTATCCAAAACCAAACTAGGGACTTTCATTGACAACCACATAAAGATGATTTTATAATAAAGAATTTTGAATTTGCCATGCTTGTATAAACAATTTGAATCATGAATAAGATTTGGACAAACATCACAAATTCGGTTTTGGTAGGATTAGCTCCCCCTACACATATGCATAGAGTTTGGATTGAAAGCTTTGCACATATGTATGGATATAAAAATTGTGAGAGCGTAATTCTACCAAAATGATGTTAAGGTGAAAGAAATGGACCTTTGAAGCGTGAGACCAATCGGAGTTGTCTTTTACACCATCCTTAGCACCATTGTTAACTAGTCACATCAAAACTCAAGAACGCCGTGAGATCAACGTTATAGCAAAGGCTCTTGATCCACTTATAAAAACAAACATGTCTAGTTACAACCTATTCATGCTAGTAGATCATTTCATCATTCAAATTCTAGACTAGCATTTCATCACATAAGATGTATATGAATTTAAATACATGTGCAAGAGCAAGTCATAGGATTAATGCACAATCAAATGCAACAAATTGTTCTTGAGCTTGCTCCCTCTACTTGTGTGCTTTATAAAATTTTAATTTATCCCTTTTCATTGGCATATCTTTGTGACTTATCTCTCCCCCTTTGTCATTGATTACTAAAAAGGTATGGTCAATTTGTGGAGAGTAAGTTACATCAGTTCTTTTGGTGAGGTAAAAACAAATTTTATCAAATTTGGTCTCACCTAGCTTACTTGCCAAAGAAATTTAATTCGGTTTGAACCAAAGACAAGTTTCTTCACACCTTACTAGAAGGGTTATCTTGCCTATGTTGAATTATACACTTATAGCAAATATTCTAGATTCAACACTAGGACTGCAAGCTCACAAACATGGCATATATCAACACTAGATCAAGTCAATCATAGAAGCAATAGTGATGCTATATATCCATCAAATTCATTTGATTTCTCATGAATGCACTTAGGATGCAACTTGCATGTCTACATGTTCTAGCAAATCCTAATATCGCATGGATGACATGTCATTACAACTTTTACCTTGCTTAGTCGAAGGAGAGGCATGTCAATAAGTGGGTGGGGTGCATTCAATTCATATTTGAGAAATCAAGAAGGGTTCGTGTGGAGAGGACGCAAGGAAGCAAAACTTGGGCATTGCCTCATTGCTTGGCCCAAGGTTTGTTGGGCCAAGGAGCTTGGAGGTCTAGGAATCTCTGATCTGAGATCTCTAGGTATTGCATTAAGGGTAAGACGGCCATGGCTCAAGAAATCTGAACCTAATAAACCCTGGAAATCTTTCACTTTAAGTAAGCATTGAATGCCTTCTCTCCCTGGCCATTATAACTGAAATTTGCCATTATTACTTAAATTGGCGATGGAGCCAATACCCTTTCTTGGAAGGATAAATGGTTGACTGCTAAGAGCATCCAGGATCTTGCACCCAATCTGTAGGCTCTAGGTACCAAAAAGGACAAACAGAGACGCACTGTGATGGCTGCTCTTGTTGAGGAGATATGGCTAAAAGATATTCAGCGGAAATATCCATGCAAGCTTTTATGGAATATCTTGAATTATGGATATATTAGAAGGCATGGTACTACATGTGGGGATCCCTCATAAGCATATTTGGAGACTTTCAGCCTTGGGAGAATATACAAAATCCACCTATGATGCACTTTTTGGGAGTCCTCAGTTTTGGCCCATATATCTGGAAATCTTGGGTGCCCCTAAGTGTCGCTTCTTGATGGCTGGGTGCTCACAATCACTGTTGGACAGCACACAGGTTGACACGGACCAGTGTCTGCTATGTGACCAGGAGAAAGAGAACATCCAACATCTCCTCATTGGATGTGTGTTTGCAAGACAATTCTGGTATGACAGCCTACATAGTGTTGCCCAAACATCAAGCAATTGAGGCTGAAATCCCAGTGGTCAGCTTGACCTATGGGCCGCTTGATTGAATCTGAAAGTTGCAAAGCTTAAATACAAAGGGGTTGGCTGTTGCTTACATAGAGGAGGGCCTCTACCAACTACTATTAAACATATTGGTTATTGGTTTGATGAGCCGGTATTACTGCATGGTTCCTTCTTTTTGTGTTTGGGCAGTAACTGAAGAGTTTGGTTTGGTGCCTTAGTTCAGTACTTCAATTTTTTTCTCAAATCTCAAGTCACCGGATGCCTGGATTTGGTCTGTGTTTGGTTTACTTGCAAGCAAGATTTCCTTCCCATCAGCATGCAGCAGATTTTGGCTGTGCAAATTTTGCCATACATCAACAGGGCCTATTTACCTGTCTTCGCATCTGCTAAATTTTTGTAATGCCACTGATTGCTTTAATCATCATTTAAGCTGGAGTGTCCCCCCCCCCTTTTTTTTAAGATATCCTGATGAGCTTGGCTAGGATTATAGAAACAATAAAATAAATGCGAGTCAAGGTTTTAGTGAAGTTTTATTGATTTTACCCAACTGTGCTCGGTGGTCAAAGGTGCTTGGGCTTTCCTTGGGATATGTCCTAAGATTTTAACAACCTTATACTAATGGCTTTGACAAACCCTGAGAACTAGAGTTCTACCTGCTGTTGACTCAAACGAAGCAAATGCTAGATACAACGACTCTTGTTTCAGTCTTGGGTTTATCGTTCACACCTTCCTATAATAGTGACTAGACCTGTGATGAGAAGGATTGGCCAAAATTGACATGGGTGGCAGTTGTAAAATTAGAGTTAGTGATTGCCATTGGATACAAGCACATGAAAATTACATTTAAGAACAATGCCATGTAATCCATTTTCTTCAACTACATTATTAGCAGTACCATTACTACTAATTTATTACCAGTACGAGTATATATTCTATTTTTATTGTTTTTGTACTCTCTCTATAGCCTGCATCTTGTTGGGATTCATCTCTGCCCTGCCTCTGCTTGGGAGTTGGCTAATGGCCTTGCTGCTCTTGGGTTCATCTGCCTCTTGCTGGGTTTCATCTCTAGTCTGCCTCTGATTTGGCTTTGCTGCTGCTGTTGTTTAAATTCATTTCTGGAAATATTATCTTCTTTTTTCTCCTTACCTGGTTCAGTTCAATCACCAGCGATGCATTTAGGCACGTTCACATTCACTTTTACAAATGTGGTATGCAAGTGTGTAATATGTTTCTAATGTTTTTTGTTTTCATATCCAGAGGTATGCATTGGAATGCTGAAGAAGCTTGACCACATCATGTGATTTTAAGCTTACTTCCATGGTAATCACTGAGCCCTAATTTGTTTTTATCTCTATCATCTTTTATGCTGTCATGGCTGCAAAGTTGGCCACAAACATGTCTGGTTGGATTTGTCATTAGCTGTTCATTACTTTTGTTGGCAAGAAGCTCACTGATTTCTATAAATTATACTTATAGGGAAGTCATGGACTGGTTGCCGATCTGAAAGCATGATTGTTTGCCATTACAGGAAGTTTTCTCTGCAGGCTTCATCTATGTGATCCGTCCCAAGGGAAAATATTAGATCCATCTCCATCTAGATTATGACAGATAATTCTCAACGAGTTCATTTCAAGTGCCTTGGGGATTGGTATGTGACTGTTTGCACTTTAGGATAAACTAATATTGCTGGTATGGATATAATATCCTTTTTCTCTACTGCTAGCTACAAGGGATCCGAGTATCTTAAGGCGTTTTTATATACAGTAGGATAATAAAGGGCGTACCCAGTGCCGTAGGCTCCCGCACTGCGGGGTCTGGGGAAGAAAAATAGCCAGCAGCCATCCCTGCACAAATGTGCAGAGGCTGGGGCTTGAACCCTGGACCTCTTGGTCACAGGCGGTAAAGCTCTGCCGCTTGCACCAGGGCCGCCCTTCATATACAGTAGGATAATCAAAGTAATTAATGCTGTAGGAAACATTGATATCAAATTGACTGATTGGTAACCTGTCTTTACAAGCGCTTTCAGCTCTCTTAGTGGTGACCAATTTCACTTTCTTAATCCTCTTCCTGTGTGTTGGAACAAATACAAATCACAGGATTTGAGGCAAGTCTTCATTTTCATTAGCCCTACCCCAAACATGGCAGGTTTTGGGGAATATATAGGATAGCCTCCTTGGTTCTTAAGAAAGATTACGACATATTCCAAGATGCTAAGCTTATGCTAAAGTAAAGATGCTAAAGCAAAGTAAAGAGATAAGATGTCGACATAAGCATCCACTACCCCTAAGGCATCCTAAGTTCGACTTATTCTGTCATTCTCCCCCTAAGTCTTGCGTGGCGCCTTGTGGGGACTTTGAGCCATACCAATTTGGGTGCGCATTTCCACGAACTTGATCTGCCCAAGGGACTTAGTGAGGAAGTTTGCTAGCTGATCCTGGGTGTTGATGTAGCTGGCCTTGATGCTCCCCTTGTCCAGGCAGCTCATGATGAAGTGGCACTTGATGTGGATATGTTGTCTCAGTGGTGCTCTTGCTATTGTCAATGTTGCCGACGAGGTCACTGTCGCTATACCTGATGAAGTGCTCTGCGCCGGGGCACCTTGGGTAGTGCAAGCCGTAGTCAGAGGTGCCATCGACGTAGCGTAGGATCCTCTTTGTTGGGTTTAATCCCACATCAGTAATGGATGGTGGAGGAGCACACCATATAAGGCGGGGGCAATCCTCACCTATTAGACTAGTCTTTTGGGTTGAGTTAGGCCTAAGTCCTGGATATGTTTTAGGCTCCTGTGGACTTGGGCCCGAGGGGCTGTCTGCTCGTGGACGCGCGAGTTGGGCTATATTTCGCTGGCATCGGAGCCCATGGTCGGAAAACCTGGAAAATCTCAGGGGTCACACGGTGGCGGGGGAGCCCGTTAACGTCTCGGAGGTCACACAGATACATAGGGGTTGTGTGTGATATGGAGCGTTGGACACGGGGCCTGGATAACGTCTTCTTGAGGTCACACGGGGTAGTGTGATGTGAAGAGTTGGGCCCAATGTGTGACGGGGGAGATTGTTGGGTTTAGTCCCACATCAGTAATGGATGGTGAAGGAGCACAACATATAAGCCGGGGGCAGTCCTCACCTATTAGGCTGGTCTTCTGTGTTGAGTTAGGATAAGGCCTGGATATGTTGTGGGCTCCGGTGGACCTGGGCTCGAAGGGCTGTCGGCTCATGGACGCACGAGCTGGGCCGTATTCCGCTGCGCACTCTTAACACTCTTGACGGACTGCTAATGCTTAGCAAACGCTAGGTCTGGTCGTGTGCGGACGAGGTAGCGTAGGCTGTCCATAAGGCGTCGGTACTCCGTGGCGTCAACCTCCTTCGCCGTGCTGTCGCGGCTCAGCTTCAGCCTCTTCATGGGAGTGTGGGCTGGGTTGCAGTCAGTGAGGCTGCCCATCTCGATGATGCACTTGACGTAGACGGTCTGGCAAAGAGAGATGCCACATCTATCCTGGTGAACCTCAATCCCCAGGCAGGAGAGGAGGGCCCAAGTCGCTCATCTGGAAGGTAGCCTTCATCTCTGCCTTGAACGCTTCCACCTCTTCCTCCTTTGTGCCGGTGATCACCAAGTCATCGACGGCAGAGCGTTGCCTCCCTTGCCCCGCCGGTAGAACAACCTCGTGAGGGCTCTGCTGAGACCCCATCTTCTTGAGGGTGGAATCCAGCTTGTGATTCCATGCTTGTTGTGCCTACCGCAAGCCGTAGAGAGCCTTGCGCAGGCGGAGAACCTTGTTCTCCTTGCCGGGGATGACGAATCCCAGCGGCTGGTGGACATAGACCTTCTTCAGGTCACCGTTGAGGAAGGCGGACTTGGCATCTATGTGGTGCACACACCAGCCTTGTTCTCCTTGCCAGGGATGATGAATCCCAGCGGTTGGTGGACATAGACCTCCTTTAGGTCACTGTTGAGGAAGGCGGACTTGGCGTCCATGTGGTGCACACACCAGCCGTCCTGAGGGTGTGAAGGCGTTGTCGAAGTCTATTCCCTCCTGCTAAACGAAGCCGCGTGCCACGAGTTGGGCCTTGTGCTTGATCATCGCTCCAGCTTCATCCTTCTTGAGCTTGTACACCAACTTAAGGGTGATGGCATGGTGGCTGGCAGGGAGATCCGCCAGCTCCCACGTCTGGTTCTGCTTGATGGCGTCCATCTGCTCCATTGCGGCGCACCATGCCACATCTTCCTTCGCCTCAACGAAGGAGTGAGGCTCACCATCCTTGTGTCCCAGGTGCAGCTTCGCCTCGAAGTCGTGCACCGCATCCTAGGGAGCGCCAAGGATGTTCAAGGTACGGTAGCGTAGAGGCTTGTCATCATGGTAGGCGTCGACATGGTCCTCGTCATCGGATAGCGGAGTGGCGAACTCCATCGTACGCTGATGGGCCGAAGTTGTTGGTGCCGATCCTAAAGGTGTTGGCGCTGGTGCAGGAGAGTGGGGGCCGATGTAGGAGAGCAGGCGATGGTTGTTGGCGGTGGTGGACTCGCTGGTGGTGGAGGCAATGGAGGACTCACCGAAGCTGATGGCGAGCAGGGTGCTGAGGAAGATGAGCTCGGTGAAGGTGAGCTGCTAGCTCTCCCCGCTCCCTCAAAGTGGACATAGTCGAGGTGAAGTCCCTCAGGGTCATAGTTGAGCGGTGGAGAGCCGTTGTCCACCGCCTTATCCTAGGTCCCGCCTCGCCCTTCGTCAAACAGACGTCTCGGGAGATGCGGATACTCTGTTTCGCAGGGTCGAGGATGTGGTGCCCTCTGCGTAGCCGATGAACACACCTCGTGTGCTCCGGTCATCGAGCTTGCCGACGTGAGTGAGCTCCTTGGCGAACGCTAGGCAATCGAAGATGCGGAGGTGGCTCAACATTAGCTTGCGTCGTGCCAGGCCTCTTACGGTGTCTTGCTGTCAAGCGCCTTGGTGGGCAAGTGGTTGAGGAGATGGACGATAGTCATCGTTGCCTTCCCCAATAGATCACTGGCATCCCTTTCTGCTTGAGGAGGGCGCAGGCGGTGGTCACCACCGTCTTGTTGCGGCGCTCGACTACGTCGTTCTACTGCGAGGTGTACGGCGCAGAGAAGTGGCGTTGAGGAGGGCGCAGGCGGTGGTGACCACCGTCTTGTTGCGGCACTTGACTATGTCGTTCTACTGCGAGGTGTACGGCGTAGAGAAGTGGCGTTGGATCCCCTTGTCGATGTAGTACGCTGTGAACATAGCCGCCGTGAACTCGCCGCCGTTGTCCATGCGCAGCACCCGAAGCTTGTGGCCGCACTCCTCTGCAACAGCTTGATGATGCTTGATGGCGTAAGCGGCTGCCCCCTTGGTGTCGAGGAGCACATCCCACATGTAGCGACACATCGTCGACGAGGAAGTATCACCGTCCTCCAAATGTAACCGGTGTCATGGGGCCGGAGAGGTTGCCATGCACGAGCTCTAGCTTCTTGGCGCGGAAGCTCGCCTAGCGGGGAAAGGGGAGCTGTCGGTGCTTGGTGAGGACGCATGTCGTAGAACTGCTCCACGTGGTCGACGCATGGCGTGCCCTACACCATCTCCTTGCTGTCGAGCTACTTCAGGGCCTCTAAGTTGAGGTGCCCAAAGCACTCATGCCACCGCTAGGCGTCGTCGTCGCGACGGGCTGCAAGACGAAGGGGTTGCGCCACTTGCATGAGGAGGATGTAGAGGCAGTTACTCCCCTGTTCACCTTGGCGAGAAGTCGGCGACGACAATCCCATATGCGCAACAACCTGTCCTCGATCTCCATACACGAACCGTTCTCATGGAGCTATCCCAAACTAATGATGGAGTTCCTCAACGCAGGGATATAGTAGACGTCGATAAGCAGCCAGTGCTCGTCGTTCTTGGCGGTGAAGATGATGGAGCTGACCCCCTTGATCTCCATGGCGAAGGCGTTGCTGAACTTGGCGGAGCCTCGCACGCCGGGCTCGAGGCCGGAGAACTCACGACACCCGGTCATGTGGTGGGTGGCGTCGATGTCGAGGAACTAGCCGTCAATCGTGTCGTCGGTGGGACTGGTGCCGAAAAATGGGCGATCCCACGTCTCGTCGAGGTGTGGTGCGGCGGAAGTGGAATGCAGCTCGACGCTCCCGTGGATGAGGAATAGAGCCGCATCTTGACCCTCCTGCGCTTGCACGGCTTGTGACTGACCGCCACGCCTCGCCTGCCGGTGGCCCTTGGCCCAATGGTTAGCCCTGCCGCGGCTGTTGCAATGTCGTCGCGAGCCGCCTGGCGCTCCCGTCGGCGCCTCTAGGAGCGGCACCACACGCCTAGGAGCCTTGTCTCGCTTGTGGAGCTGGTGCTTGTGGGTGTAGCTCGATGGACATCAAGAAGCCTCCCCCTTCTTCCGCTCTTTGGTGTAGAGAAGCGTGCCACCTGAGGTGGCTGGCTCTAAGGGTGTGCAGTGGTGGATGGCCTTGTGGCGCCCCGTCACGTCTACGATGTCAACACCTCGAACTCCATCAACGTCTTGGTCGTGAAGGCAATCGCCAGGTACTTGTCGGCAATCAGCAGGTACATGTCGAGGACGACACGGAGAAGCTTCTCGATGGCGCTCTCCTCGTCGATGGAGTTGTCGCCGTACCGCGCCAGTTGCTGCATCATGCTGGTGAGGTGAAAAGCGAAGTCATCGACGTCCTCACCTAGCTTGAAAGCCAGGTTCTCCCACTCCTTGTGTAGCCTCTGCGGCGTGGCTCGGCGGGCTTGATCGTCCGATACGTGCCACGGTGATGAAGTCCCAGGTGTCCTTGGCAATGCGCTTGTCTGCGATGCTGGACTGCATCTTTGGCGGGACCGAAGCGATGAGGGCCTCCAGCAACTGTCGATCGTCGGCGAAGACGTCGTCACCGTACTGGACCGCCTCCCACATGTACCACGCGTGCATCTTGACCTTCATTACCATGGACCACTCGGTGTAGTTCATCGTGGTGAGCATGGGCCATTCCCCGCCGATGCCGGAATCCTTGACAACGTGCTGGACGAAGGGCGGAGAACTCGGCCGTCCGCGGCGACGTCACCGGTCCGAGGGAGACGCGTCAGTAGTCCTGGTTGTCATCGTGTCCGGCGCGGCCGTGTGCTTCGAAGCTGCGTCCGCCGCGGTTGCATGCGAGGAAGTCCCGCATGGCCTAATCCTGCTCCGCTTGCTCCCGCCGCCGCTGGGCCTCTAGAGCCCGATTGATGCGTGGATCACGCCAGGGTTGCGTAGTCCACGGTCCGCATCCTATTCCTGGCCGTTTGCATCACGGTCCCCTGCGTGCGCGCGTCCGCCGCGGTGGAGTCAGCCGAAGCCACGAGCGCCCCGCACCTACTCCTCTCATGCGACCAGCTGCTCCTTGCGATCCGCGCTTTCCTCTGCTCCCGCTCTGCCTCCGCGTCCTGAGCAGCACGCGTGCCCTGCGCCGCTCGTAGGTCCGCGTCCTAGTCCGAGTCGTAGTCGTCCGCGTCGCGGTTCCTAGCATCGCGCTCGCTTGCGTACGCCATTGCTAGCATGTCCGCGTCCGCGCCCGTCCACCTCTACATCCACGTTCGCCTCGCCTGTGTCCGCGTCCTCGTTCGCATGCCTCCGCAGCACGCGCGCTGCCTGAGCCGCTGCGTTAGCGTCGCGCTGCGCGCTCCTGCGCGGCGTCTGTGTCGGCGAGTCTCTCTGCGAGCTCCGCAGCCTGCCTGTGCCGTCTCGCAGAGGTGACACTCTCGACGGAGGAGTGGGAGGGGTGAGATGGCCATGGCTATGCGATTGGGATAGAGGTAAGGGGTAGAACCTAGATGAACATAGGCTCTTGATACCAATTATTGGAACACATCACAGGATTTGGGGCAAGTTTTCATTTTCATTGGCCTTACCCCAACCATGGTAGATTTTGGGGAATATATAGGATAGCTTCCTTGGTTCTTAAAAAAGATTACAGCTTATTCGAAGATACTAAGCATATGCTAAAGTAAAGATGCTAAAGCAAAGTAAAGAGATAAGATGCTGACATAAGCATCTACTACCCCTAAGGCAATTCTAAGCGAGACTTATGCTGTCATTGTGCACCTCTGAAAATGACTTACCAAAATGATTGGCTTATTTTAACAACTTGTTTGAGCAAGCTGCTCTCCAAATTTCTTCCTTGGTTTCGGAGCCTTGAATGGTTAGTCCAGTTTTGCTTTATTTTTTGTTTAATCCTTTGGAGCACCTTTGCATCCTTTGAGCATACTTGTCTGCCTTACAGTTTTGAGTTTATTTTGGCTTCATGTCAAATGATTACCATGTTACAGCATACTTCATACTTGTCTGCCTTTGGACCGCCTTTCAGTTGACCTTCTATGCAATATACCATGTTTCTCTGCTCCTTATGAACTTCATGGGCCGAATTTGATTTCAACTTAGGTGTAATGGTTCTAAACTAGCTTCTAAAACCTTCAAGAATTTCTTGTGTTATTGTATTATTTATGGTTAAGCCTATCTAGATTAATAAAGTTTTTTTAAAATGTATATGGACATAATATCATTTGTGCATCTCTAGTGGAAATTGTTTTCTGACCTTGGAGAAATGATTCTAGTGCATTGCTTCATAAAATTTTCTGCATTTAGTGCATGTTGTATGGACACAAATTACATTTGAACTACAGATGTAAACAGAATGCAGCAAAAGAATGTTTTTATCATAGCCTCTAGACTATTTTTTTTTGTTTGTTGCAAAAAGAATATATTTTTTTTGGCAGGAGAATGATTCTAATGCCTTGCTATTTGCCACTTGATTTAGGTCTGTGCAGAGGCGGTAGGAGATGCAAATCTATATGGCCATCGTCATGGCTGCCATCGCGATGCTGTAATTATATCTTTGTATGTACATGTATATTACAATCAGCTTAACTCGATTGCTGTTGTATTTCAGAAAGTTGACGGTGCTAATCCTTTTAAAGTCAAAGTTACTTTTGTTTGTATACTAAATCTATCCTTGCAAGTTAGAAGCAGTCGATGATGCAAGAAGTTACACAGGCGAATGGAAATGTCTGGGTTCGCTTTTACACGTCAAAATCATGTATCTTTTCTGTTCTCATCTGGGGTGAGTGTAATGATTCAACGTTTGGAGTTCCTATTTTAACTGTATTTTACATGAAATAGCACCTCAAGGGCTGGTTGATAGGATGCCGTGCTATTGTCATTAAAGCCTTTTCAATTCAATGCAATGGTGGAAGATTAGACGCGGCAGTCTGAATTGAACGCGTTATATTTAAATCACCTTATTTCTTTTCATTTTTAACCTTGTGGAAGATTATAAGACGCAGTCAGAACGCGTTACATTTAAAGCTCAGTTGAGGACCCTAAAAAAAGAGAAAAAAAGTCTATTTTTGACCATTGAACTTTTGGCGAATTTTGAAATGACTAAAGAACTCTAAAACTATGAATCTTTGGTCATCTAATTTTTTAAAACCGTTCGTATTTTACTATTGAGCTATTTTGGTGGGTAGTTTTGCTGATGTGTGGTGGGGCCCACTTGACAACCCTTTTTGTCCCCTCTATTTATATCCCTCTTATCTCCTCTCCCTCTGCGTCATGCCCACAAGCTCGCTGGGCCACATGTCGGAGCCATGACCTAGGCCGAAGAGGGGCATTGTGCTGTCACGGTATGCTCGCAAGACGGGTCGGCGCTTGTCTGTAGCTGTGTCTGCGTGGCTTGCTTGCTCACGGTGGTGTGCACGAGGTGCAGCGACTAACACACTCATGGCGTTGAAGGTCGGCGTGCCCTTGAAGACGAGGCAAGCGTCGGTCATCTAAGCGGAGCTTGTCCATGTGTCGCCACAGTGACTGGTGGTGTTTGGGGCAGAGCCTGCATGCCTGCCCGCCGTGGCTGGTCCGGAGCTCGCCGCCAGATGCTCTAGGAGGTCGAGCTTGCCACGACTGCGTCCTGAGGCTCGATCTCCGCACCGCGTCCTCGTCCTTTATGTGTTGGACCTCCGCTGCCGTTCGACCTCCGCGCGTTCAACCTCTGTCGTCTTTCGGCCTCCGCGCGTCAGACCTCCACCTCCGTCGCACGTCGGGCCTCCTCCACCCCGGCCTTCGCGCACTGGGCCTGCACGTGATGGCATTACGTTCGGTGGCAGCGGTGGAGGACGGGTGGAGAGAGAAAAGAAAGAGAGGAGATGCAGAGAGCGGAGTGGGCCCCACCACCATGTCATCGAAACCACCCAAAAACCGTCCAATGGTCAAATATGAACGATTTTAATAGTTGGATGGCCAAAAATTTCTGATTTTGGAGTTTGATTTTTATTTTTAGATTTCGTCAAAAGTTCGATGGTTAAAAATGGGTTTTTTCCAAAAAGAAAAAGGTAGCGCCAGATAGATCTATTGGGCATGGTTGGTTTGTTGGCCCAGCTTGGCTAGGCTCCGTTGGGCCAAATCTCCCCTGTTTCGTTGCATGGTTTGGCCAGTTTGCTAAGCTTGAGGAGGCCACCGACCATCCCTTAGCCAGGCTCCACAAGAACGAGGTGAGTGGCCATTCTTTCCTAGCCAGGCTCTAGCGAGCCCTCTATGTAGTTTCCTATCACCTTTCTGTAGTTCACCTTTCCTTTCGCAGTGTTGTGCTCAACGCCTCTAGGCCAATGTCGCCACCGTCGGTCCACTCCGCCCTTCCCCTCCGCCAATGTTGGTCCCTGCTCGTCCTCCTAGCCGGTGTTGGTCCCCGCTCGCCCTCTCGACAAAGCTTCGTTTTCCTCCCCGCCACCATTGGTTCACGCTGCCCTTACCCTCTGCCGATATTGGTCCCTGCTCGTCCGCCCAGTCAGTGTTAATCCCTGCTCGTCCTCCCGACGAAGCTTTGCTTTTCCTCTCGATCGTTGTTGGTCCTTTGCCGCAGCCGCTAGCGTCGCGTCGCCGCTGGCCCAACCATGGAGAACCCCATGGTCAAGCGGGCGCCGCGTGCTTCGTCGGTTAGCCGTCGTGGCCACTCCACAAGCAACGATCCACGCGTACCTAATCCTTCGCATCGGCCGTAATCGTGGGTCTGTCCGTGCCGCCGCGAACCGCTCGTCCCCCATCGCTCGCCTCCTTCTAGGACTTTGTAACATCCAAAAAAATACATAAATCAAATCGCTCGTATTAAAAATTATTTTTAAAATTTATTTCGAAAACTATAAATCATTTGAGCTCAATTATCTCATTCAAACTTTTATCCACCTCATATATCTCTCCCGCTCTCTCGCTCCAATTATATTTCGCGCACCGGCATCGCTCGTTGTCCCCCACCTCTCTCCCTCGCTTTGCTCGCCCTCGCCCTCACCCAATGCCCGATGTCCGACAACGGCGCATGCGCCGACCCCACCACCATCACCGCCACGGCACGCCCGTGCCCGAACCCCTCGCCGACTACAGCCTCGCACGACACCGCGACACATGGACCCCGCCACCTCGCCTCGCCCGTTGTGCCAAGGGACCCACCTTGCACCCCCTCTCCCTCTTCCATGCATAACACCAGCACGGGCAGCGCACCCAAATTTACCATGGATGGTTAACAGCGGTCAGCAGCAGCTCGCACCATACACAATCTCAAGCAAGTAAGCACCACACAAGTAGCTCCTGATGCAAGTTAGGCACCGCCCACGCTACGAGCCACACCGTCCATTGCATGCCGAGAACATTTGCATGCCAAGCACCTTCACCAGGGATGCTGCCCTCACTCTACTGCCCTGTTTTAAAATAGTGCGCTATAGCGGACGTTATAGCGTTATTTAGCGGATCTGGAAGACCACCGCTATGCTATCACGATTTTAGCGTTAAACACTTTTCCCGCTATTATCTGCTAATAGCGCGCTAATTCCGCTAAATCGTAGTTCATTTAACTCTGCTATTTGGCCTGGGCCTTTATTTCCATCGGCCTAGTCCACTTGCCGGCACAAATTGCTAGGATATGAAGTTGTACCACGCTGAGTTCACCATTGTATGACCTACGAACTCATGTGTGTATATGTCGATATCTGATGTATTGATGTTCATCATATATGAACTATGAAACTATGATCTGATGTGTTAGACTTTAAACTACTAATTATGTATTTATAATGTCAGGATCTTCTGTGTTTATTATGTGCAAAATACTTGAGTTTTGATATTTTATTCTCAGACGTTAAATGGCTTAGCCCGCTATAGCGTTTCTTAGGCTTTGAGAGAGGCAGCCGCTGAGAGGCACTGAGGAAAAGCAAACTCAAACATGAAGACTCGTACTAGCTTCTCTCTCTCCCTTCGCATGCATGTGCGTAAGACACGCGGGCCCTGAGCAACAGATGCACGAGCACCTCTCCAGCAATCACGAGCAAGCACACGTCCAGCTAAGTCTCCAAAAGTCCTTGTTTATTTATCCAGACAAACACCTTCTAAAATTTATATCTCCTCCATCCGACCTCCGATTCCATCACTTCTTTCGAAATTCATCTAAAATGATAATTTATTTGTCATAAAAATCTCATAATTTTCAGAGTTCATTTGTATTTATGTGACTATTTATTTGTGTTTGTTTTTTTGTCGCGTACTTTAGCTGACGGAGTGAACGAGCCCGAGAACGAGGACGCCAGAGGCGAGTACCGCGAGTTCGGCGCCGAGGACCTGAACGACCAGCAGGAGTTTGCTGATCAGGACGCCGACGGAGGCAAGTCCAGCTAATTCCCTTTGATGCATGTTGATCCTATTTTCAAACACAACCTGTAGAAGTCATTTTAAATTACATGTACTATATACGTACGAGTATTTTCGGTACTTAGTCATAACACGATTGAATAGCCATCCTTGAATTGATTTTACCTGATAACTATCTTATTCAAACTTAGGAGAAAATAATATGTTATATTATTATTTAGTATGCTTAGGACTTGATACTCATCCTGAATACTCATCACTATGATTTTATCAAATACAATGATTTTAAAAGAAAATTTGTGTGAGTCATAAGAATGAATGGTGGGTATTATGAAAGGGATAATGTATCAGTGTAGATGGTGTTTACCTACTGCGTTGATGATTCATCTCACCCAACTTATTTTATCATGCAACCACTCAACCCTGTATGCGGCAGGCTTAGTCTAAATTCCTCTAGTTAATATGGCAAGCACCTAGAGGCAGGTGTGCAACGGGACACTAAGGGTTGTTGGTGACTAAGGATTTGTATGAGATGTATAAGCATTGTAATTTATTATGATGTTGTTATCTTAATGTGCCCGTAGTAAGCGCCATTATAAGCTAGGAGGGTAATGACTTTGATGGATCTGTGCTTGCACTACGGTGTTAAGTTATGGTACCCTACTTGTGGCGAATGTGTACAATCTCTGCAGAGTGTAAAATTTATCTGGATAGACGTGTCCACGGTACATGGATGGGTTATGGTTTGGTTTCACCAACTGGTTGGGTTAGGATGAGTGGAAACATGTGAGCGAGTGTGATTTTAGAAATTGGTTATCTGCCATGTGTTATGGGAACTGAGGGTTCAAAAGCACTTAAAATTGAGAACAACCCCTTTTTCATAAATACTAATATATATGAAAAATGTGTCTTTTGCAAAGGTATTTGTAAAATAAACCCTGCATGTGTCAAAAGATAGCTTTATGCAAACAACCTAACCTTTATCCTTGATATATCCATATGAATATATTGTTATCCCATTCTGTAGGGTAAGGTTGGATTTGCTAAGTACTTTGTACTCACCCTTGCTTTGTTGAACAGAGGAAGATCTAGAATTTGATCCTGAAGTTGTGTATGAGTAAGGTTCTGTCTACACCCAACTAAGCCTGTGGCATTGGGATCCTTTAGATGGATACGTGGAAGTTCAATTTCTAGGTCCTTTGGACCTGGGCTATGTTCTAGTGCATTATTATTATTATCATTTGTCTTCATTGCTCTTGTTTGGAAAGACTACTAGACTGAGACTTATCTGTTGTAATAAATATGTTACTAGCCTCCCAGGACTAGTATTTGTATCACATTAGAGTTCTTGTTCGGCGGGGACGCTTCAGACATCTTGCCACACCTAGAGTTTGGGGCCACGCTGCTAGCTCCGCCACGCCATGCCAGGAACCTCCTTTCTTGTGCTTGCATCCTTCCAAAGCTTGGGCCATGGCTGCTTTCTCCTCCACTGCACGGTTTGCTCACTAAAGATAGCTTCCTGTGAAATTGCTCAACCCAATATTGGGGAAAAGGATGAGAAGCTCAAGGCACATCTATGGTTTTAAGGAATTTAATAGTGCTAGAGTAGGTTTTCAGAATTTGATCGGTGGGTTGATGTTATTGGCAAAGGAAGGAGAGAACAATTCAATTGAGTCAAGAAAATGGCTAAAGTCTTATTAGATTAGCTTGTGCTTCTGGCTGAAGTGAGCCAGGCAGAGTTAACATACACAATTGGTCACAACGTAGGAGGTTGCTGAGGTGGTCCGCAGGTGTTCGACGAAATTGCTCTAAGGAGGTAAACTTGCCAAATTAGAGAAGCGATGAGTGTATCAAAATAAACCAAGCAACCAAACATATATAGAGCTAGCCAGGCTAACATAATGCGGACAACCAAACAAATAGATGTTGGCTTGATGGAGACATGCTAGTTTTGCTAGCCAGACTTGTCTAAGAAACAAACCAAACACACTTGTTATCTTATTGTGGTGTGAATGGTACAATCTTGAGGAAAGGACATACTAGATGAAAGATGACAGTTACTTCAAGAGCATTCACATCCACAATCTTGAGGAAAGGACATACTAGATGAAATATGATGGTTACTTCAAAAGCATTCACATCCAGGGCCGATGGTACAAGAATGATCCTTTCATTCTGGTTACTTCAACAACATTCATATCTAGGGCCGATGGTATAAGAATGATACTTTCATTCTAGCAATAGAAGCTTTAGAAGTATTTTCTTGGAAGATACAAAGTTACATTCATGTTGGTGAGTGGTACAAGAATTTGGCTACCGACATATATTTGCTGTTGAAGAGTCTGACGGAAGCCAACCAATCCATGAACAAGTATAGATGAGATGTTAGGACGCATACCAAGAAGAGAATACTTCATCGGGAGACGGTATAATGGGAGACATTTATCTTGATATGGATTTGTTGCTCATGGATAATCAACTAGGCTGCCCTGTTAGTAGAGATCTTGTCAAGAGTGAAACATCCTCAGTTTTCCACGAAGAGAAAATCCACAGAAGGATGAATAATATAATAGTTCGAACGATCAAACCATCACTTATCCATAACAGTTGATACAGATCCATACATCAAATAAAAAGAGTAAAAATAGAGGAGGTTACATCATTAATACATCGCCACACTGCCGGAATCATCAGAGTAAAGCTGCATCATGAACAACTGCGTAGGTGGAAGCGAACAGCAACTCCTCTAAAAGCTCAAGCGCGGGACGATACACCTAGTCCTCGAACCCGTCATCCTCAAAGTTGTAGTTGGGCTCACCTGCTAAATAACTTCTAGTACGGTTTGTACTGGCCACTGTTTCTCACCCTATGCTTTGCTTATGTTATGTGGTAGGTGGATGCAACAGGATATACAATCAAGAGACCTATTATTTGGCTGTGGCTTTTTATGCAAGTAGTAATCAATATTATATAATAGTAGTTTATCAAGTTTTAACCCATCTCATCGATATCTCTTCCCCATCCATCATCACACATATCTCACCCTCTCGCACTCAATCGACATGTCCTACTCCCTCTCAGAGCCTGTCTCAACGGCCCACAGCCAAAATGTTAAATCACTAGGGGAAAGAAGAGAAGGACTCATCTCACTACTCCCGAGAAGCGTAGGTCGAGAGAAAGGCCATATCGAGGCCGCGGACTATATATAGATTCATAACTCTGCAGAGTGTGTATCCCCGTAACCACAAGATCACTATCATCAATGGTGCCCCACCTAGGCTGATTTTGGCTGCCTTCTAACCGGTGCGATGCCACCCTACCACCAGTCCTAGGCCACCCTGGATTCCACTGGCATACTGAGACTGTGAGACATAGAACCGAGCCCCCAAGGTCACTATGTTGTCTAAGGAGGGTGTGGGTCACGATGCCCGTACCTCCCGACACTATCCGCTAACAACCTAGTAGTAGTGGCACCGTCCTAGCTAGTCGGTGTGGCAGAACCTCCTAAATCATATGGCCCACACGCATGATTATTGTCTAAATAGACTCCAAATAACCATGATTGTGTTCCATACGATTTAAAAAGTCTGTCGAGTAATTCCCGAATCATCCATAATTTTCCGAGCAGGATCAATCGTTGTAGAGAGATATTGCAGTATTACAACCGTTTGATATAAATAAAATACCACAGAGTAAAACAGCGGAAGACTTACGATAACATAAGTTTACAACCTCTGAGTTTCAAATATTTACAACCATAAGTTTAAACTATACAAACCATAATAGTAGTGGAGTAGCAGTAGGTAGCCTTATTACAAAACCCAATAGTAAGCTCTGCCCAAAAGCTAAACCTCTTTACTCGTCGTCGCTTTCCTCGACGACTGTCATGCAGCAGGATGCAAAACATTCCTGCCCATGAGGCTCACCTGCAACAAGGGTTTAACAAACCCTGAGTACAAGTACTCAACAAGACTGACCCGACGAAAGAGAAAGGTGAAGACTCAAGAAATGCAGGCTAGAGGGACAAGGTAAGGTCTGTAGGAGATAAGAAATTTTGCAGAAAAGCTTAATAAAGAAAAGGTTGCTTGGGCTAGCTCCCATTATCAACCAACTTCATTATTGATCCTTAAATTTTGTTCAAGTTGTTACTACGATGATGAACAGTGATCGAGTCTTCTTCTCCGAGAAGCAACGGCGATTCGAATCCATTTTCATACCCAGCTGGGACCTAGGTCACTGGAATACCGGAGACTTAACTCCGATGCACCCCAGGTAACCGATATACCGGGATAACAACCGCAGCCGTTGAGCTCTGCGGCCCAGCGTACCGAGATACATGGGAACTTAAACCCCACAGTAAAACACACTATGACACAGATGGGATTCTCTGGCCCCACGCTAGGTCACTCCATGATATACACGGCTCCAATCATCCGTATACCACTTCATGCATGTGGATTTCTAATTTCTCGATTATCGACAGATCACCATCGGACGGGACCTAGGGCATCAACAGACGAGAACACTACAGAGGGACTCCATTCCCAGTGCAAGTTCGCCGTCCGGACTCGATTTATTACTATCATCAAGATTCCAACAAGAAAACCAATCTCATCTTTTTCATTCTTTTGCCTTTGAACATTTAAATAAATAAGCAGGGCTAAGCATTACTACTTATCTTCCCAACCAGGTAACAAGGAATAAGGAATTAAGACAGGTAATGCAATTTGGGTGGGTTTTCACTCAACTCCTATTACTTAATGCACATATCATAGCTGAAGCGGTAAAACTTTTATAAATAGAATAGGGTTTGAATGCATCCGGGGCTTGCCTTGATGTTCGGGGTAGAAGTTCTCAAACTCTAGATCAACTCCCGATCCTTGAATCTACTCTTCCTTCGGATCTGGGCGATAACGTTAACTCTCCGTTAACGGAAACTATTCAGTAATTAATATGCTTTAACATGATGGAATAGTAAACATGATGCTCGATGAATGCATGATTAGATTAAAGGCTTGAGTACAACTTTTCTTCACGATAAAGTTGCAAGCTAACAAAACTTCGCTTATAAAACTCATTAGGGTTAACTACGCCATTTGAGAGGTTAATTAAACACATAAAATAACGTTAATTAAGCCCTAATGACATGATTAAGATAAGCGCAAACAATTAATTAAAGTGCCAAAGGTCATTAGGGTTAATGACCCAAGGTCATCAATCAATCCCAAAGTCAACCAAATCCTATAATGATTAGGTTAAACTAAAGGGGTTAATTAATTATTTAAAAGCATTAAATAAAGGCATAAAATTAAAGTTATCAAATTAAGCCCAAAATTTTATTTTAGAAAGCTCTTAGCTTAATTAGATGGCAAAACAAATTTTAGAATTAAAAGCCAATTATTTTATTTATTAAAAATCATGAAATGTCCATTTTTCAATTAAAAGGGATAATTTTAACATATGCAAAAAGTACTCAAATTTGGCATTTCATATTTTTCCTAGGTAGATGACATCATAAGGAACATTCACAAAAATTTTTAGAATTTTTGGAGCTATATATGAATTACTATGATTTTTCAAAGAAAATAGCATTTAAATTATTTTCTGAAAATAGAAAAAGAAAATCGGCACAGTACCCCCGCGCTGACCGACGGCGGCGCGGCGGTTGACCGTCGATTCCTCGCCGACGGCGAGGTCTCCGGCGACACGGTTTGCTCCTACGGGCTCATCTCGACACGTCGCGTCGATTGAGGTGGCTAACGGCGCGGCTGAGCGGCGGCGGCACCCACGCCGACGGCCATGGCGGCGCGGCGGAGCGGCGGCCCGGCGGGAGAGCTCACCGGAGCGTTTTTCGGCGACGGCGACCACACGGACTCACGCAGGGTACTCCGATGAGTTCGTTTGACAACAAAATGTAGCCAAGTAGGAACCCCAGCATCGGCGGCTATGTGCGCGGCGGCGCTGGCAACGTTGCGCCGGCGGTGAGTACGGCTACCGGCGGCCACGACAAGGGATTAATGAAATTGATGATGCAATTAGCTGCAGGAGCTCACCCCGGTGCTGATGCGCATGTTAATGGAGGCTCGGAGCGGCTGGGCTGAGCTGCGGTCGGCAGCGCTGATGGCGGCGGCGGCGCTCCGATGGCAAGACTGCGTCACGGCGGTCTCCGGCAATGCGCTGCTCAAACCAAGGTGCGCATCAGGTGCAAGATGACATGGAGAACACGGTAGCGGGGTCAAAGGTAAAATATATTCACCTCCGGCGGCGGCAAACGGCGGAGGTGGCACGGGGGCTCGGCTTGCCGGCCGTGGAGAAGAAAGCGGTGTGCGGGTGGCACAAGCGAGGAGAGCAAGCACGAACTGGCCCAAGATGACCGTGAGGATGTGGCGGAGCTAATGGCAAGCGCAATTGGACAGAGATGAAGCGTCGGCGGCGAATTTCAGCGGCGGAGCGAGGTCGTCGGCGACGGCGGCGGGAAGAAGAAAGAAGAAGAACTCGGCCACGACGACGGTATTTATAGGGCAAGGTCGATGGATGGACTGGCGACACGAAGGCGATGAAGTTTCTCGCGTTCATGAGTGCTCTGGCGGTCGAGCGGGTGCGGCGGTGGTCGGCGGCGCGCGATGAGAAGCCGGCCATGGCGATCGCCGATAGGGTTAGGTACTGTTCGAGTTAATTACAGAAATACCATTTGTTTCAAAATACAAATTACTTCAAAATTTATATAAGAACATAAAAATCTCCAAAAATATCATTTGCATAACTTTTCAAGAGCTACACTTTTCCTTTAACTGGTACCCTCAAATTCTGTCTAGATTTTGAAATTTGAATTCAGATTTGAAAAGGGAATAAAACCCTAGAAATAAACATTTGAAATTACTTTTGATTTTTCAATAAAACTTGAAAATATTCAAAACTATAAAATGTTGAGCTTGTCAAACCAAACATTCTTCATATACAAAGTTTTCCAAAATTAGGTATAGTTTTTGAATTATGGTTTTAAAATCAAAAGGGGATAAATGCTGGAAACTGTATTTTCAAATTAATTTGAATTTCCTTTTGGAAACATGAAAAACTTTATATACCAACTTTGTAGCTCTTGTCAAGATCTACAAACTGTATTTTTAGAGTATCTCCAAATTCCTTATAGATTTTGAATTACAGAAAAGGGGATAAAACTAGGTTTTGGAATAAAGGGTTTTTGAAATAGAATTTAAACTCAATTTGGTTTCTAACTTAATTGGTTGGTTATTAGTGATCACAAACATCATCCAAGGACATTTTTAGGTCATTGACCCAATGACACCCTTGGTTGACCAAGTTGACTTTTGAAAAACCTTTTATAACATTTCCAATTTGAATTTAAATTTGAATAGCCAGACTTAGAAATAAGCTTTGGAATCCAAATTTAATTTCAAATATGGAAATCATTTTTAGGGTTGGACTTAGACTTATACACTATGCTTGACACTAGTGTAAACACAGCTTACACCTTAAGTACATAGAGTATAAACTAAGCATTTGCGATGACATTCGAAAATAGGGTTTTATTATTTCATGTGAACAAACATTCCAGAAGCTCAATCAACCTATGAAATGTAAACTTGTTTTAGTTAATGCACATTAGGGTTGACTTAAACATGAATGCTTTGCAGTGCATATGATGACATGGCATGTTTTAGTTAATATAACACCAGAGGTGTTACAGTCGGTCATCCGTCTCTCGCCCACTCAAGAGCGAGTGGTGAGCACATACGTCCTAAGGTTCTGGTACTCAAGACATATTAGGTCCTAGGGGGATCAGACAGGATTATCTTGTCATAGGGGTTCTGATGGGTTATGAGGGTGCTACGCTAGCCAGAAAACAAAACTTTTCTGCCTCATAAACCAGGATCTATTGCTAGTTACAGGTCACGGGATTACCACTTGACGCACGGATGCAGCGGAAAATGACTCGATGTAGTCGTACGCGTCGCAGCAGGCAGTGCAGTTGTGTGGTCGTCCGTCACGTCAATCCCCTCGCGTAGTTCATCCCAGTGCTCCAGATGCAGCACCTCCAAGGTATCCCACACGTACAAGGAAGAAGCGATGCGCCTGCGGACTGCTAGGTCCGCGAGGAGCAGAAGGAGCGAGCGTGGGGAGGGCGACGACGGCTGTTCAAGGCGTGTAACCCTCACCGCGCGCCCTACCCCTTGCTTATATAGGCGTCCCCAATGAGCTCACGAGTTGGAGGCCCATTAGTAACCCTAAGCCTTGTCTAATTCGGGTCCAACCCGAATTTGGCTTCTAGCCCCTTAAGCGTGCGACCCTATGGGTTCACGTACACATTGACATGGGCCGAGTACTCCTACTCGCCCAATAGTTGACAGTGGCCTCTAGCAAGGCGTGACAACTCCTACGTGCATGCAAAGATCATATCAGACAAACCACTACGACCATATACAACTTATTTCCTTTGCCACTCGATATATGGTTCAACTCGTGGGTTAACACTTAACCCAAGCACGACCATGCATTTGTTGATCCAATCACTTGAGTGATCCAGTGATATCTCTCTCGAGTAGAGAGGGGCAAATTCCATCTTGATTGTCTATATCTCATAGCATGCTTCCCGACCACCCGAAGACCAACTTTATAACTACCCAGTTACGAAGTAGCGTTTGACAGTCCCAAAGTAGGCCGTTTCACATCTTGAGTACATATCATAGTCTCTGGTCTAAGGACATAACGTATATGACGTGAATAGAGACTTTCTCATATCGAGTAGTCCAGCCTACATGTCTCATTTGTGCCCATATTATTAGTTTGACATCTCCATGTCCATGACTTGTGAAACATAGCCATCAACTAATACATGTGCTGGTCTAATATTCAAGTGTGTTCTCACAAGAACGCCCACCAGGGACAACTTTAGAATAACCATTCAAGTAATTGAGTTCCATAAACAATTCACATAATTAACAATCAATACAAGTTGTCTATAATGGATATTCAATAAATACTTTATTAATCATGGATACAATCAGAATATCATCATCTCATGATTAGCTGTAGGGCATATTCTCAACAGTCTCTCACTTGCACTAGAGTTAATCTCTTAGATGTCTAATCCCAATAGACCTCATGTGCGCCTCATGCTTAGGCTGTGGAAGAGCCTTTGTCAAAGGATCTGCTATATTCAAATCCGTATGTATTTTGCACAGTTTGATCTCTTTTCGTTTCACAAACTCTTGAATGAGATGAAACTTCCGGAGTACATGTTTGTTCTTCTGGTGATCCCTAGGCTGCATAGCCTGTGCAATTGCCCCATTGTTATCACAATGTAAACTTAATGGGCCCAACGCATTTGGAAACACACCAAGATCAATGAGGAACCTCCTCAACCAGACACCTTCCTTTGCAGCGCCAGAAGCTGCAATGTACTCGGCTTCTGTTGTAGAATCAGACACCGTCTCCTGCTTGGAACTTTTCCAGCTAAATGCACCACCATTTATTGTGAACACAAAACCTGATTGAGATAGTGAATCATCCCTATCGGTTTGGAAGCTAGCATCGGTGTAACTGTTTACAACGAGCTCCTCCTCACCTCCATAGATTAGGAACACATCCTTAGTCCTTCATAAGTACTTAAGAATGTTTTAACCAACGTCCAGTGACTCTCACCAGGATTGGCTTGATACCTGCTCGCAACACTTAGAGCATAGGCTACATCTGGACGAGTACATATCATGGCGTACATGATGGAACCAACTGTCGAAGCGTATGGAACCTTACTCATGCGGTTGCGCTCAGCATCAGTGGAAGGACACTGCTTATCACTGTAGCGCACACCATGTGACACAGGCAAGAACCCTTTCTTGGACTGTTCCATGTCGAACCTCTTCAACATCTTGTCAATGTAAGTACTCTGGCTTAATCCTATCAGCCTTCTCGACCTATCTCTAGATCTTAATGCCCAAGATGTATGTTGCTTCTCCTAAATCCTTCATAGAAAAACTATTATTCAGTGAAGTCTTTACAGATTGCAACATAGGAATATCATTCCCAATCAATAGTATGTCATCCACATACAAGATCAGAAACACAACAGCGCTCCCACTTTCCTTCTTATAAACACAAGGTTCTTCTTCATTCTGACAGAAGCCAAACCCTTTGACGACCTCATCAAAACAAAGATTCCAACTCCGAGATGCTTGCTTTAACCCATAAATAGATTTCTTAAGCTTGCATATCTTTCCAGCATTATTAGGATCAACAAAACCTTTGGGCTGTATCATATACACGTCCTCTTCTAAATACCCATTTAGAAAGGTTGTTTTAACATCCATTTGCCATATCTCATAATCAAAATATGCAGCAATTGCTAGAATGATCCGGATAGATTTAAGCATCGCTACCGGCGAGAATGTCTCGTCGTAGTCAACCCCTTGAACTTGCCGAAAACCCTTTGCGACAAGCCGAGCTTTATAGACATGAACATTTCCGTCCATATCCTTCTTCTTCTTGAAGATCCATTTGCACTCAATGGGTCTAACCCCATCAAGCGGGTCAACCAAGTTCCAAACTTGATTGTCTCCCATGGAATCTATCTCGGATCTCATGGCACTTTGCCATTTCTCAGAATCTGGATCCATCATAGCTTTCGCATAATCCGTGGGTTCGTCATCATCTAACAATAACAAATCCCCACGCAATGCGCGAAGTCTTGCTGATCTTCATGGTTGTGGCGGTGTCTCCACTGCCAAGGGTGTCTCAACTTGCTCTGCTACAATAGCATCACTCGTAGAGTCAGTCCCTACTGGCTCATCTTGAACTTCTGCAAGATACAATTTTTGTCCATTCTTTTCTATTTTGAGAAACTCTTTCTCTAAGAAAACACCATTTTGAGTAACAAACACTTTGCCCTCTGTCCGGTTATAGACATAATACCCTAAAGTTTTCTTTGGATATCCCACGAAAAAGCACTTGTCCGATTTGGGTGTTAGTTTATCTGATATAAGTCGTTTGACATAAACTTCACAACCCCAAATTTTCAGAAAAGACAAACTAGGACTCTTACCGGGCCACATCTCATATGGTGTCTTAACTATAGACTTAGATGCTACCCTATTCAATGTGAAAGTAGCTGTTTCTAGAGCGTATCCCCAAAACGATAAAGGTATGTCCGACTGGCTCATCATAGACCAAACCATGTCCAACAAGGTCTGATTACGTCGCTCAGACACGCCGTTTCTCTGAGGCGTTCCGGGTGGTGTAAGCTGTGGAACAATTCCACAACTCTTAAGATGATTGCTAAACTCGTGACTTAGATATTCGCCTCCATGATCAGATCACAAGGCCTTGATCTTCTTGCCACGTTGATTCTCTACTTCATTCTGAAATTCTTTGAACTTTTTAAATGTTTCAGACTTATGCTTCATTAGGTAGACATATCCATATCTACTAAAGTCATCAGTAAAAGTTATAAAGTATTGAAAACCTCCTCTAGCTGTCGTGCTCATTGGTCCACATACATCAGTATGTACAAGTTCCAACAAGTCAGACGCCCTCTCAGAAATCCTTTGAATGGCGCCTTGGTCATCTTGCCTAGCAGGCAAGCCTCACATGTCTCATATGATTCAAAATCAAACGATGTTAGAAGACCATCATCATGGAGCCTCTTCATGCGATTCTCACTTATATGACCCAAGTGACAATGCCACATATAGGTAGGACTTAACTCATTAAGCTAAGGCCGTGTAGCAGTAACATTACAGACATGTGCATCATCAAGATTTAAAATAAATAATCCATTCACAATGGATACAAAAGCCACAAACATGTCATTCTTGGAGATCACACAACCATTGTCTTTACTCGCAAAAGAATAACCATCCTTCATCAAACATGAAGGTGATATAATGTTTCGACTTAAGCTAGTCACAAAATAACAATTATTCAATTCCATGATAAATCCTGATGGCAGGTGAAGTTGCATCGTCCCGACGGTCAACGCAGCAACTCTTGCATTGTTGCCCACACGGAAGTCAACCTCTCCCTTTTCCACGCTTCTACTTCTTATCATTCCCTGCATCGTATTGCAAATATGAGCAACCGATCTGGTATCAAATACCTAGGAATTGATATATGAATTAGCGAGAAAAATGTCCGTAACATGAACGACAAGGGTACATGTAGCAGTAATACCTTAACCGCCGCCATCCTTCTCTAAGGACGCCAAGTACTCCTTGCAATTCCTTTTCTAGTGACCTTTCCCCTTGCAATAAAAGCAGTCTGAATTTGCAGATGGTCCAGCCTTAGCAGTACATGGGTTTGGCTTAGAGATCTCATCTCTAGCCTTGCCCTTCTTCTTGCCCCACCTCTTAAATCGAGGTCTGTTCTGGACTGCCAACACTTGGCTACTACTGGCACCTTTCTTGATGTCAGCTTCTACTGTTTTCAGCATACCACACAGTTCACTCAAGCCTCTCTCCGCTCCATGCATATGGTAGTTTGAGATGAAGTTTTCATAGCTGGGCAGAAGAGACGAGAGAATAAAATTAGTGGCCAACTCTTGGTCGATTGGGAAGCCTAGCTTCTCCAACCTTTGAGTGTAACCAACCATCTTAATTACGTGTGGTCCTACTACTGCGCCCTCTGCAAGCTTCGTTTCCACAAGCGCTTTAGAGACATTGAATCTTTCAGTCCTGGCCTGCGTGCGGAACATCTCCTCAAGCACCACGATCATATCGTTCGCTGAGTGATTGTTATCGAAATGCATCTGCAGATCAGGTTCCATAGAAGCAAGCATAAGGCAACTCACTTCAAGATCAGCATCGCATGCTTTCTTGTAAGCGGCTCTTTCAGTCGCAGGTGCATTTTCACCAGGCTCATCTGGTAATGGGGTGTCTAGAATATCTTCCTTTTTCTCAGCCCTGAGAACAATTCTCAGGTTGCGGATCCAATCCGCGTAATTTGTTCCATTCCACTTATCTTTCTCAAGAATTGTACGCAAAGAAAATGGTTGATTGCGAACGGCCATCTACAACAAAAGTAATGCAAAATACTAAGACAATGTATCCATGAAGGAGTAAATTATATCAAATAGAATATACTCCCACTAAAATCAATATCCCTCAATTGATACTTAGTGATTCAAGACCCACAACTAACATCCCGACCAGTGAGCTTTAGCATCACCGCTGGTCGGTATGGTAGATCGATAAGCAACACCTTGCTAATCATATCTCATATGACTCTTGTTGTTGGGCTAGCATCCCTATGCCAAGCACTCAACCTTTCCATGCTTCAAGATCCCTAACCGTTAGGATGACCTCGTTCAAGTAACCAAACCTTCTTGCAGTAAGTATCCGATACGAACCTGCCTAGTCGAGGAAAACCAGTGGCACCCTAATTTCATAGACCCACCACCGATTGTACAAGACTTATGACATTTCAAGGTTTGGGGAAGCATTTAACTTAAACATTGCTGAGGGATCGTTCTACTTCACTACCGCACACATGTAGACAAAACATAATAGCATGTGAAAGTAGAACAAATAATGAGAATCACATTCACACATAGTGACATGGTATGGCCCTTTAATGAATGGTGATCTCCATCTCCATCATCTTCCCTATCATGGTGATCTCCATCTCCACGATCCATGTGTGCCATCCTTCTTGTGATAAGTCCTCCAAGAACTATCTTATCGCAGACTATACTAATTACATAGTCGCAAGATCACAAGACGGCGCGCAGGCCAATACATTAAATGTCAACACATATGGCTCCAGCTGTGTTGCTTACATGACACGCAGGCCATGAATGAATTATATACATACACATGGGCCATACCAATCACATCATACCCTGCAAAAACAAGTTAGGTGTAGAATGATTCTATGCGCTACGACAGGTAGCAACGGTGGTCCCGCTCAAGAGCGAGTGGTGAGCACATAGGTCCTAAGGTTCTGGTCCTCAAGACATATTAGGTCCTAGGGGGATCAGACAGGATTATCTTGTCATAGGGGTTCTAATGGGTTATGAGGGTGCTATGCTAGCCAGAAAACAAAACTTTTCTGCCTCATAAACCAGGATCTACTGCTAGTTACAGGTCACGGGATTACCACTTGACGCGCGGATGCAGCGAAAAATGACTCGATGTAGTCGTACGTGTTGCAGTAGGTAGTGCAGTTGCATGGTCATCCGTCATGTCAATCCCCTCGCGCGGTTCGTCCCAGTGCTCCAGATGCAGCACCTCCAAGGTATCCCACACGTATAGGGAAGAAGCGATGAGCCTCCGGACTGCTAGGTCCGCAAGGAGCAGAAGGCGCAAGCGTGGGGAGGGCGACGACGGCTGTTCAAGGCGTGTAACCCTCACCGCACGCCCTACCCCTTGCTTATATAGGCGTCCCCAATGAGCTCACGAGTTGGAGGCCCATTAGTAACCCTAAGCCTTGTCTAATTCGGGTCCAACCCGAATTTGGCTTCTAGCCCCTTAAGCGTGCGACCCTATGGGTTCACACACACATTGACATGGGCCGTGTACTCCTACTCGCCCAATAGTAGATAGCGGCCTCTAGCAAGGCGTGACCACTCCTACGTGCATGCAAAGATCATATCAGATGAACCACTACGACCATATACAAGTTATTCCCTTTGCCACTCGAGATATGGTTTAACTCGTGGGTTAACACTTAACCCAAGCACGACCATGCATTTGTTGATCCAATCACTTGAGTGATCCAGTGATATCTCTCTCGAGTAGAGAGGGGCAAATTCCATCTTGATTGTCTATGTCTCATAGCATGCTTCCCGACTACCCGAAGACCAACTTTATAACTACCCAGTTACGGAGTAGGGTTTGACAGTCCCTAAGTAGGCCATTTCACATCTTGAGTACATACCATAATCTCAGGTCTAAGGACATAACGTATATGACGTGAATAGAGACTTTCTCATGTCGGGTCCGTCCAGCCTACATGTCTCACATGTGCCCACATTATTAGTTTGACATCTCCATGTCCATGACTTGTGAAACATAGCCATCAACTAATACATGTGCTGGTCTAATATTCAAGTGTGTTCTCACAAGAACGCTGACCAGGGACAACTTTAGAATAACCATTCAAGTAATTGAGTTCCACAAACAATTCACATAATTGCCAATCAATATAAGTTGTCTATAATGGATATTCAATGAACACTTTATTAATCATGGATACAATCGGAATATCATCATCTCATGATTAGCTCTAGGGCATATTCCCAACAGGTTCACCATCACCCCATGCCCGAATGGCACGTCCTTCCCAGGGCTTTACTCCACAAAGGCTCTCTACCCTGGGATCACCATAACTCACATGTACTCGCCATAGGTACCTCTCACCGGGATGTCTAGGTCGCACCCCTCGATAAGACTCGCCTCAAGCGTGTCGTAGAATCCCGTCTGATCAACTCAACCCTCGCTACACACTCAAGACACACGCAACACTCTCCCCGAGTAAAGTGGCACCACGTGCCTTATCCATATAACCATACTCCACCACGCATCACATCACAGATATAAGCGTAGTAGAAGTAAAGCAATATAAGCAAATAAGAATGTGTCTAGCCTAACAGCGGGTGTGCAGGAGTAAGGTTGCAACAAGGTAAAGGCTCATCAAGCAATTCTACAATGCAACCTATTATCAGGTGATATTGTAATAGGATCTACGAGGTTGGGTGGGACGTGGCACCTGCAAAGTCGTCTCTGAGCTCCTCGTAGTCAAGGTCGTGCTCCTCAAACTGCTCCTCCTCTGAAACAAAACATAATAGTCGCGTTAGCGACTCTTATAGAGTAGCACAAAGAACCAAATGAAATTCAATAACTTCATATGCAATCATACATAAGCCTATGATGTAGAGCTTATTTTTATGAAAATTTGGACACTTGGTTCACAATTTTTTAGTTCGTATGAAGAAGTTATGAATTTCCACATTTAAATCTATTTTCTAAGAAAGAAAAAGAGGGGTTAAGTTACACGATGACATGTGGCATCATCTGATTGGCTCAGGGCAAGACAGAGAATGACAGGCGGGTCCAGGCGGTCCAGTCAATGATAGGTGGGGGCCAGGTCAACGGTCAACGCTGACCAGTCAACGGTCAACGAGGACGGGCTCGGGTTGGGCTCTAGCGGGCTTGGATAGGGCCGGGTAGGGTTTAGGGTAGGGTAGGGCCGGCCTGGCCCGAACACGTGTCACGCTGTCATGCTGACCGCATAGTGCTATGGATCTCTTATTGGGCCTGGTCTATAGAGGGCTTCATGGGCTGGTCCATGGTAGACTAAAGGCTGCAGGTCCATGAGCTGCTTTCTCGGTCTGTGGTGGACCGAGTCTACCTGGCCTCCACTCGCATGGTCTACGATGGGCTTGGTGCACGGGCGTAGGGACTCCTCCTTATTTCCCCATCTATACACATCACAGCAGGCTTGGCCGGACCTCGCTGGTGGCGAGCGGCGCGGTGGCTCCGGCCGGCCTTGCTGGCTAGGGTTGCGGTTAAGGCACTGCGAGGGCTCGACAATCACAAAGGCGGTGGCGTGGCAGGCTTACGGTGGACAGGATAGCTGGCGCACGTGCCACGGCAGATCGGCTCGCGCGGTCAAGGTGAACAACGTAAGGGCCTTAATTTTGATAGGGGAACTCCTAGCTAGGCCGGCCATGGCATCATGTAGCGGTGGCGCAAAATCACGCCGGCGGCAGTGGAGCGGCGGCCTAGGCACAAGTCATACCTCATCTTCCTTTTCGGTCTTCGATTGAGGGCCAACAGGTGTCTACCCGTGAGGTCAAAGGGCACGGCAAGGCACGCGTGGCCGTAGCGGCCACGATGGCGCTCCGGCGGCTGGGAATCCACGACGACCAAGGCTTGCAAAGCTGCTAGGCCTCACTATGGTCCATGCTGGGCTCCAAAACTTGCAGGCATGACATTTTAGGCTATGACACACTCATAGGAGAGCTAATTGTTGACATTTCTTAGTGCAATCACCAAAATAGGCAAGATGCCTACCCTGGCGACCACACCAGAAATGCCTTTGTTGGCGACTCTTAATATCGCTACTAGAATTATATCTCTAGCAATGGTGTAAGAGGTGATGTGATGATAGATCATAACCTTTGAGAGATAATATCCGCAAGGACATGGATCTATCGTTGTAGCATTTCACCCGGAAGTATTTCAGGGTATCGTTATTTATATTTTTCCATAGGAAGGCATGGTACCAATACCTCTAGCGTAGATGTGTTATGACTTCATATCATTTAAATGAGGACCAAAGCTATGCAGGGGTAAAATAGTATGATTTGTAGATAGTGGACACATATAGAGAAACCACAAGGATAAAAGGTAAAATAAAGAATAAAAGAATAACCTTAGCAAAGCAGGTACATCTTATACATTTGCATAGAACAAGTTAGTGTCATATGATAAACAGGTTAGGATACAAGTCAAGGTCAAGAGCAACAGGGAGATCCCGGCAGCTGATCTGTCAGCTGATAGGGACATTTACGGATGGACGAGCGAGGATATAGGCAAACCCGAAGGAACAACAAACCGTTACTCTATTCCTATCATTTTCTCTAGGTTTGTAAATCATATGAACAATGAAGAACATGTATGAACATGATGAACAATTCTCATATGGAGTACAGTCTAGTTCATACTCTTTGAATATATCATGATCAAGACTATACTCTAGTTCATATGCAATAATATAAATAAGAATAGGGAACTTGAATAAGGAAGAACTCTTCATAGTATATTACCAAGAGAGTAGCACTTCTTTCTAGGAGACAAGCCCTCCATGTAGTTCAACCTTGCTCCAAAGAATTCTAATGTCTAGCCTAAAGAACAAGTATAGAGAGTGAGGTAGTGAGCTCCAAATGAGTGTGTATTGTGTGGGGGTGCTCCTCCTCTCCTTAAGTATAGTCTAAATGCAGTTCGGGGGTAGTTTGGGAAAAACTAGTAGCGCACCGCCCTCCTCTGCCATTATTGTATTGACACGAGGCGGCTGGGCTCGAACCGCCTCTCGGGTACGCTGGCCGGCCCATGTGCGCCGGTCGGCCCACCCATGGGTCGGTTCGTGACCGACCTCGGGCGGTGGGCTGTGGCTCAGGCCTGGACTACTGTGGACTTGTGGATTTGGCCTGAGCATGCTTTGGTTGGGCTGACTTCCTTTGGGTTGGCAAATACATCTTCTGAAAAGTGCCCTTTTTAGTATAGATATTCCCTATACTTGGTGTATTTCCTACAAAGTGTCACAACTTCTAGTACAAGTGGAATTCTATTAGTAGTAAAGTTATATGTATGTAAAAATATATAGTTCTTCCCTTTTTGGATCTACGTTGGTGGTATAAATTCATTGTTAAGGACCACCAACAAGATCCCCAAGCTTACCCTTTGCTCATCCTCGAGCAAAGCTAGGCTTTGGTTGTTGATCAGGAGTTGCTTCTATGCTGATTACATTTCAAGTGAACCAGATTTATAACAAAGTTTTCTACCTTAGTTTGAATAAATCAGCATATTATCCACCCTATTATTATCTCGAAACAAATGGGGTTTTTTAGCTCTCTCGAATCTTGGACGACTGCAAGATAGAATAGATTCACAAACATTGCTTATCGTTCATCCCAAGATCAACTATCTTTCTAGGGGTTTTAAAAGTTTTTTGCAAAAGAAAGCCAAGTTTCTCAAATGATTCTCTCGATCGCTCAATGTGTATGATTACCTCACCAAAGGCATTGTAGATTTGCCTTTCTATCATAACCTACTACTAAAGCTTTTGAGTGAAGTTCTAGGCAGGTATGAAGGTGAGCATACTTGTATCACATGTATTGCTAAGTCAAAAACCGAACCACAAGGAGATACAAGTCATACACTTTGATTGAGATGTGAAAGTGTGTGGACTATGAGGATGATTCCTAATTCTAAGTATTTTTGTGGTACTCCATGCATCATGACTCTATTGGATGGATAATATCTTTGGAGGAATATGGGCTATCAAATTACTCACATTTTTTGAATAGGGAATTTGAATTTTCTTTCCCGTTGTTTATTGCATCTCTCATGCCCCTTGGCATGGTTTTTTAGCATAGCCCATATCCTTTATTTGACATATGAAGAATTTTTGAATAGAGAGATGTCATGATGGAAATGAGGAGTACATTTTCTAAAAAGGGAATGCGCTGCTGTCAGGGTAAGAGTTGATATCTTTATTTCGGTGGAGGGATGCGCAATTCTCAGTGTAAGAGTTGGCATATATTTTTGGTGGATGAAAAAATGCATGTTATGTGTAACTCTCAGGGTGAGAGTTGGCTTTATTTGGTGGGTGCAAGTGAATCTTAATCATGGGTGTATGACTATAATCTCACTAAGGTCACAACAATTTGACCTAACTCAGTGTTCCACAAGCAGCATATGACTAAAAGGTTTATAGAATGGCTTTGTAGAATTGAACATGTCAAGGCCTTGGTAGGTATTTCAAAATCATTGAGAAAATTTATTTTTTGAATATTTTTGAAATAAAACTTCAGATGTCAAGTTTCACTTAGAACAAAGTCATAGCGCAGTCTATGGCACTGTATCATATTAGGCAATAACTTAGACAAGATTAAGCATGTGCAACCCACTAGTTTAAGTTTTCAGGATGAGATATTTTTAGCTGATAAACCCAAACCCTGGAGAAAGCTTACAGGTGAAACACAAAACAGAGCAACTATTTATCATCTCAACAAGGGTTGAACTTCGCCTATGTTGATTGGAAGACTTTCTTGAGTTATTTCAACATAGCCGGTCCCAAGCCCGGATAAAGGAGGAGGGTGTGTTAGGTGCGGCTAGTCAACATTTCAAAACCAGCCACTCTCATGGATATGAAACCCACAAGAGATTCGTTGGGGCGTAACCCTCTTAGCGACGTGCTACATCAAAACCCGGGTGTAGTGTCAAATGTGCAAGGGTCAGGTCGTCATCCCCTTAGTGGCGCGTCGTATCGTGATCCGGGTACGATGATAAATGAGCAAGGGTTGGGTCGTCGCAACCTTTGTGACGCGCTACATCTGCGCCCGGGTGCAGTGAAAAATGAGCAAGGGTCTTCGCACTTCCCTCGACGGGTGCGAAGGGTAAGGAAGCTAGCTGAGCCAACTAGGATTTGTCTAGGTAGCAGGAATGTAGGGTCCCTAACGGGTAAGTTAAGAGAGCTAGTCGATACAGCAATTAGGAGGCGTGTAAATATTCTATGCATTCAGGAGACTAAATGGAAGGGCCAAAAAGCGAAGGAGGTGGAGGATACTGGCTACAAACTTTGGTACACGGGGACAACATCGGGTAGGAATGGTGTAGGCATCTTGATCGATAGGAGCCTTAAGGATGGAGTAGTTGAGGTGCGGAGGCAAGGCGACCGAATTATCCTAGTCCGGTTGGTAGTTGGAGATTTGGCTCTGAATGTGATCAGTGCCTATGCCCCATAGGTAGGTATTTGCGAGAGCACCAAGAGACAGTTTTGGGAAGATCTCGATAACATGGTTAGTACTGTGCCTATCAACGAGAAACTCTTCATAGGAGGAGACCTCAACGGCCATGTGGGTATGACTAATGTAGGTTTCGAGTGGGTGCATGGGGGTTTCGGGTATGGTTGTAGAAATCAAGAGGGGGAGGATGTTTTCAACTTCGTGTTGGCCTACGATTTGTTGATAGCGAACACCGTCTGTAAGAAGAGGGAATCCCATCTAGTGACCTTTCGTAGCGGACAACACCTGAGTCAGATCGACTTTATCCTTGCAAGGAGGGGGATAGACGTGCTTGCTTAGATTGTAAGGTGTTACCTGGGGAGTGTGTTGTCCCTCAACACAAGCTTGTGGTGGCGGATTTTCGCTTTCGGGTACATGTCCATCGGGACAATCGGGCCAAGATTGCGAGAACAAAATGGTGGAAGCTTAGGGAGGAAGCAGCGTAAACATTTAAGGAGAGGATGCTAGATGAGGGGCCGTGGGAAGAAGGAGAAGATGCAGATGACATGTGGCTAAAGATGGCAACATGTGTTCGGAAGGTGGCTTCGGATGTGTTTGGAGTGAGTAGGGGAGGCAAACGGGAAGCGAAAGACACCGGTGGTGGAATGACGAGGTGCAAAGGGTTATTAGGGAGAAGAAGGAGTGGTTCAAGCGCCTCCATCATGACAAGAGTGTAGCCAACATTGAGGGCTATAAAATAGCAAAGAGGGCTGCAAATAGAGCGGTGAGTGTAGCAAAAGGTCAGGCGTATGATGACCTTTATCAACGAATAGGCACAAAGGAAGGGGAGAAGGATATTTATAGGATGGCTAGGATTCGCGAGAGGAAGACGAGGGACATCAACCAAATCAAATGCATCAAGGATGGGACGGATCAACTTTTGGTGAGGGATGAGGAGATCAAGGACAGGTGGAGAGAGTACTTTGACAAGTTGTTTAATGGGGAGAATGAGGGTGCTACCTTGGAGTTGGATGACTTATTTAACGATACCAACAGACGTTTCGTGAGGAGATTTCAGGAGGCAGAGCTCGGGGAGGCTTTGAAGAGGATGAAGGGAGGTAAGCGATGGGCCCTGACGGTATCCCCATTGAGATGTGGAGATGTCTAGGTGCCAGAGCGATAGTATGGTTAACTAAACTTTTTAACCTCATTTTTCGGTCAAACAACATGCCTGAAGAATGGAGGAGAAGTATATTAGTACCGATCTTCAAGAACAAGGGAGATGTTCAAAGTTGTACTAATTACCGTGGGATTAAGTTGATGAGCCATACGATGAAGCTCTAGGAGAGGGTTATCGAGCATCGCCTAAGAAGAGTGACAAGTGTGACCCAAAACCAATTTGGGTTTATGCCTGGTAGGTCGACCATGGAGGCAATTTTCTTATTACGACATTTGATTGAGAGGTATAGGGAGCAGAAGAAGGACTTGCACATGGTCTTTATTGACCTCGAGAAGGCATATGACAAAATACCGAGAAATGTCATGTGGTGGGCCTTGGAAAAGCACAAAGCCCCAACTAAGTACATCACCCTCATCAAGGATATGTACAGGGATGTGGTGACGTGTGTCCGAACATGTGATGGCAACACCAGTGACTTTCCAATTAAAATAGGACTACATCAAGGGTCAGCATTGAGCCCTTATTTATTTGCTTTGGTGATGGATAAGGTCACAAGGGACATATAAGGTGATATCCCTTGGTGTATGCTCTTTGCTGATGATGTGGTGCTAGTGGATGAGACTAGGGCAGGGGTTAATAGGAAGTTAAAACTATGGAGGCACACGTTAGAGTTGAAAGGGTTTAGACTTAGTAGGACCAAGACCGAGTACATGAGGTGCGATTTCAACGCGACTAGGAATGATGAGGGAGACGTTAGCCTCGATGGGCAAGTGGTGGCCAAGAAGGATACTTTTCGGTATTTAGGATCGATGCTACAAAAGGATGGTGACATTGATGAAGATGTTAGGCATAGAATTTCAGCCGGTTGGTTGAAATGGCATCAAGCTTCAGGCGTCCTCTGTGACAGAAGGGTGCCTCAGAAGTTAAAAGGTAAGTTTTATAGGACAGCGATTCGTCTGGCGATGTTATACGGTGCTGAATGTTGGCCTATAAAAAGGCGACATATCCAGCAATTGAGTGTAGCAGAGGTGTGTATGTTACGATGGTGTTGTGGGCACACAAGGAGGAATAGAGTCCGGAACGTCGATATTCGGGATAGGGTTGGGGTGGCACCAATTGAGAAAAAATTGATTCAACACCGGTTGAGATGGTTTGGCCATGTACAACGGAGACCTCCTGAGGCACCGGTGCGTAGTGGGGTTCTAAAGCGGGTTGATAATGTAAAGAGAGGTAGAGGTCGACCTAAACTGACTTGGGACAAGTCGGTTAAGAGAGACCTTAAGAAGTGGAATATCCCTAAGGATTTAGCTATGGATAGGAGCGCTTGGAGACTAGCAATTAACATGCCTGAATCATAATCTTTTTCTTATACCATTTATGTGTTCTTTGTTTTCATGCCTCTTTTGGGTTTCATCTCTAGCCTACCCCAACTTGCTTGGGACAAAAGACTATGTTGTTGTTGTATATATAGAGTGGAATAAATATTTTCGTCTATTTAGCTTTTTTAGTTTTTAGTTTTTTTGAATGCATGATTGCTGAAAAAATTTAATATGCTAAAAAGAAAATAAAATTGCTTAGAAATGAAAATGCAATGCACGTAACTTTGTAGGTCCTCCCCCAAACTAGCTCGTAGCCAAGGTGTTTATTTCTTATTTCTGCTTACCATATGTTTGTCATCTTTATTAGGACTCCCTTTGTGATAATTTGTCCTGCGAGGGTTAGTCCATGGGAAAAATACCAAGTCTATGCTAGCAATTTTGTTTCAATGATCAATTGAATTGACCATTGTAAGGTAAAAACCCAAGCACCTTGCATTTTTAACTTATGAAAACATGATGAGCTGCACATCATATTTCAAAAACCACATACATTTAGCATAAACAAGGTGACATGATAGAATTAGATGACAAATCAGTAAGTTTTATTATCTTTAAGAAATATCTTATTTTGTTTATTTATTGTGTTTAGCTCAATGGTCAAACTAAAAATTCTAGTTTGACCATAACAGGCTCAATAACCCAAACATCTTGTTTGCGTTATAAGGCCTATAAGGTTGTGATAGATTTTTAACGTCCCGTGCATTGTAAATATAGATGAAAATATTTTTAAAAAATATTTATATAATTATCTTAATGTGTTTTGGGCTTAATGGGCTTAGTGCGAGAGAAAGTGAGGCCTAAATAGAATCCATTAGTTAGGGGAGCTAAGAAGACCTACCGTAACCTCTCCTTCTCCCTCTACCGATCCGACCTTCTCGGTTTTAGAAGAAGTTGGAGGCGGCTTGTAGTTTCCTTCCCCCGAGAAGCACCGTGAGAGAGGGAGGGCTGCATTCAGATCACAAGGAAGTTTTGGGGTGGGTGCTAATGGATCGGTGAGGAATCACATCAGATTGTTCGTAATTCCTTTTGCCTGCTGTTTGTCAAGTCCATCTATCGATCCTGGTGTGCAGACCCTAGTTGCCGTGTTGGAAGCCAGCAGCAGCTCCGCCAGATCGAGATAGGTATGATTGAACAGAAAAACACGAAATCCTGTAGCTGTGCCGTTTTAGGCTGACGATTAGTGTTAATCACCTAGTGATCTTATACTGTTCACGTGGATGTTTCCCTGCTCTTGTGTTCCGTCACTTGGTCAGAGTACGATTTAGAACTAATCTCGTCACCAACCATCCTGTTGCTGAGATTGCGTTCTATCTATATCTAGCCTTTAGTACCTGGAAGTCCGATCTGATATTATCTTTGAGGATTTTGTTGGGATAAGTGGTGGGATGTGTATGAACTAATTAGGTTTGGAATTATGTTTAGATCCGTCCATGGAGTATATACATATTATATAGGTATACAAGACACGGTGGGAATTAAAATAGGAGTACGAGTTTTGATGTCAGGATGTTTTCAGTCTAGCAAGAAGGAATTCTAGCTCAATAAAAATAGTACATGTCCAAATTGTATTTTGTGGTGAATACCAAAGTTGTAAAGAATTTTACATAGTTACTTTTACTGAACTCAACCATATGTTTTGCTGTCATATAAAAATAGTTATGAAAATAACAAGTGTCTGCCTTGAAACTAGAGATGGTGTCGTTTGGTCATATTTTTTCTTATTTTAATGGTTTCTTTGGCGAGTAGAAGATATGAGGAGCGATCGATAAGCGTAGAGATGTGTATCTACTCTTTATGTGTTATTGTTATGCATGATTTATTGAGTAGTTCCATATATTTATTTCTATCAGGAAGCAGTTCTTATAACCGTGCTTGACGTGCTTGTTGATGTCGCTTTCTTCGGTGAAAAGGCAAGTAATGGAGGGGTGTAGCCAATGCTTTGTTTATATTCATGTCTTGCATTCTTTGAAAATTTAATGAAGTACACTATATCAAGATAATAATTATGGAACATTGTTTTGCTTGCCGCTTATTTATTCAATGTTGCTTGAAAGAATGGTCGTTGTCGGTTGATACTCTATTTATGCAATTTGGAGAGTATATATTTATGTACCATTCATATGCATACATAAGCATTTTGATATGTCGTTAAGGCCCGGTCACCGCCATCGTGCTGTACACTATATCAAGAAACCATTAAAATGCATACCGGTACAGGAGTTGCATGAGAGGTTGGCATCGTCCAACACAAAACTCTCACTAGAGTTGAGAATATTAATATCTGGATGACGAATGTTGAATGCTGCTACAATATGGAGTTGCACAATGTATTTGTGTGATATCTTTCTCATCTTTATGGATGCGCATATGTTTTCAAAGTTAATAACTCAACAGTTGTGAGATGTGTTTATATTCATAGCCGTTGCTTATTGAGTTTATGTCACCCCTTTAATTCTTTACAGGTGCATAAACATATTATGTCAAGCATGATGGGCGTGGGACTTAGATGCATGCACACCACTTCGTCATCACCAGAATAAATATTTATATTTTAAGAATTTAGTTTGCAATATGGCACTTTGTCTAAATTAGAGTGTTGCCGAAGTTAATAAATTTCATTGTAGAGATGTTATAAATAGGTGGCGTCACCATTGGATTTGATGTTTAATTGTTCATCTATTTTGTTAATGATTTATTTAATTATGCTTGTGATATGTCATCATTAATCTTGCTGCGTTTTCGAATAAGTTGTTGCCTAAATTTTGTATTCCCAATAAAATATTAGTTTCAAAAAAGTAGGGTGTTACAAGATCGATCATCACTCCCTTAAGCTAAAACATTTTTATTTAAAAAGTTAGGTATATTATTGTTTTATTTATCAATATTATTGTATATCTATATAGGGATAATTATTATAAGATAACTTATTGGTTTACTTGCCGATCAGGGCTCATCTTTTAAAGTCCGTTGAGCAGGACTTTCTCCCCTTCACTGCTTACTTGATGAGGGTACATCCTGTAAGTGCATTCGCCCCAGATGTGGATTTTGGATAATTAATGACAATCAAATTAGGGACTAACAAGTTTATCTAAGTGAATCGCAGGTGTTAGTCCATTGAAAGATTTGAACGATGACATATGGTGATTTTAGCACCCCAAATTTTAATTGGATGGAAAGCGTTCCGGCTCAGTGCTTCAATAAAGTTTTATTTTGTCTTGAGTTATAGGAAATGCCGCACTATCAAGAGGGATGCAAATTAAACTAGCTAGATCAGGAAAAGAGTGCTCATGTCGATCTATACTATGCGCTTGAGAGACAGCATTGCACAAACGAACACTTAGAATCAAATTCTGAGACTTCTGTCATCGGAAGTTCCAATGATTATCGGAAGTTCCAATGGTCGGAAGTTCCAATGATCGTTGGAAGTTCCAACTCTTGATGACTTAGCCACCTGGTAGCCTGTCTCTTAGCCGCTAGTCGAAAGTTCCAACAAACGTTGGAAATTCCAATGGTCGAAAGTTCCAATGATTGTCGGAGGTTCCAACGTTGGTTGTGTTCATGTAGTCCTGAGCCTAATTTGAACAGGCGTGTCAGAAGTTCCGAGATCTATGTCAGAACTTCCAACGCAGATCTGAACGGTTAGTTTTTACCTATGAGTATAAATAGCTCTCCCCTTCATTTCTAACCGTTGCCTTTGCCATTCCCATGACTCCCCATCTAAAAGAGACTCCAAGCCTTGCCTCACCCCCCCTCTCTCTCTCTGCTCCTAGACTTCAATCCTTGCAAGATTCAAGCTAGAGAAGTGAGATTAGAGAGTGGGAAGCTTCGATCTTTGACTTGAGTACTTGGATTCCTCGTCTTGCCGACTTGATTTGTGTTTGTTACTCTTGGGTTCTTAAAACCCTAGCCGGCTAGGCGTTCTTCATGGTTGCCCGTGATGATTCATTTATGAGGGCGCCCTGAAGTGTTTGTATTACCCTTCTCTCTTAGTAGATATCTCAAGCTTTCCTTCGTGGTTGCTTGAGGAAGGAGACCTTCGTAATCGGACCTTTGTGGTCACCTCAACAACAAGGACATAGGAACTCCTGTGTGGGGATTGCCCAACCTTGGGATAAATCTTATGTCTTGTTGTGGTGATAACATCGACTACCCTTGTTCCTGTGTTCTTCATGTTCCTCCTCTCTACACCCAAATTTCATAGGTTGGAGGAGCCGATCCACAATTTGGTGAGGTGCCAAGCTTAGTGGAGTTCAACATCATCATCAAAAACTTCTAGGAGGGTGTGGTAACATTAGAATCAAAATCATAACTCATTTCACTTTGTTTTTGTAGCTCTCATAGGCGTCGGAACTTCTGATAGTTAGAGTTAAAACTTCTAACAAGTCAGAAGTTCTGACCCAAATTGTTGGAACGTCCAACAGTTGCTGACAAGTATCTTTAAGTTTTGAGTTTCAGATATCTGTAATCGCCTATTCACCTCCTCTATTCCAATTAGATCCTTTCAAGTGGTATCAGAGCTCAGGTCCCTCGGATCAATGCCTCACCACGTGAGTAACAGTGGCCGCGATGAATGAGGATACAATGAAGGAGCTAGCCACTCAAATAACGACACATCTCACCGTAACGCTACAAAAGCAACAATAAGAGCAATTGACCAAGATGCAAGAGCAACTAAATAAGATGAAAGAGATAATTGACAAGAAAGATCAAGAAGCAACTAGTAGTGAGAATGAAAATGAAGGTGGTGATGGAAGCAAAGCACCAAAAAGATACTCAAAAGTTGGTTATGAGTATAGTTCCACAAACAAGAACGTCAACCCTCACATGTCAATGATCAATCCCGGCAAGCCACCTCCGTTTGATGGAGTAAGATACACCGATTGGGCTCATAGAATGAAGTTTTATCTTATAGCCGCAAGATGTTGGGAAACGGTTGAAGTTGGTGTGAAGATTCTCGAAGATCCTAGTGAGTGGAAGCCCAAAGATGAGGCGGACTTTCATCTCAATGCAATGGCAGCAACTTTGATTTTGCAATGCCTCACTCCAGAAGATAACAACAAGGTCATTGGTATGGTTAATGCAAAACAAATTTCGGAAACCTTGAGGATATCATTCGAAGGAGATAAGAGTGTGAGAATAGGAAACATTGAGCTTCTACAAGGCAAGATTGAGAATTTTACCATAATGGAAGGAGTGACTACTAAAGCCATGTATGATAGATTCATGACTTTGGTTAATAGAGTTAGAGCACTCGGATGTACACGATATGAATAAGCTGCTGCAAGAAAGCTATGTAGAGTGTATAGAGATAAGAACAACATGCTAGTTTCCATGATAATGAAAGAGAAAATTACACTACTATGACAACGCAAGAGATGCTTGCAAAGATTATGCACCATGAAGTTCTAGATGATGAGGTCAAAGAAAGACTTAGTCAAAAGAAGAATATTGCTCTTGAGGCATCTCATGCAAGTGAATCAAGTCATTGCAACAAACGATGTTGTGGGCACAAGCATAATGATAGTGATGAAGAACTTGATGATGAACAAGCTCTCCTTGTAAAGAACTATGCAAAGTTCTTGATAAAGAAGAAACAAAAGATGAGGAGTAGTGGTGAAAACAAGCAATATAGGAAGAGATTTTGCTATGAGTGTGGACTTATCGGTCACTTTTCTGTGGATTATCCCAACAAAGGCAAGATGTCAAGATACAACAAAGAAGGTGATAAGAAGTACAAGGGCATGAAGAAGGGTGAAGCTCATATAGGTGAAGAATGGCAATCTAATGATGAAAGTGAGGAGGACAATGACAATGACAAGAAGAGTGTGGCTGCAATTGCCATACATGATACATCCTCTTCATCGATATCGTTCTTCACCAACACTTCTTCTTCATCTAAGCTCTTCGCCAACCTCTCTGACGATGACGACACTCCTACTTGTCTTATGGCAAAGGAGGACAAGGTATCACCTGAACTCCCACACACTCTAATGGTGAATGTGATGATGAAGATGAGCTTGATGAAAACTATGCTATTGAAATCATTAAGCTATATGGAAAGGAAGCTGCCTCTAAAATTTTAAAATTAATGTACACCATAGAGGAGCATGAGACATGCATTGAGTCACAAAGTGAAATGCTCCTAGTGGAAAGAGAGAAGAACCAAGGGCTAGATGCATGTCTTACCAATGAAAAGGAGAAGGTTGAAAAGTTAAGTGTAGAATTGTCTTTGTCCAAGGACCCATTTGAGTGCTTGACTAAGGAACATTCCTCACTTAATGACTCTTTGGCTAGTCTAAAGAATGATCATAGTTTGGCTCAAGAAAGCCTCACAAGCTTGACAAATAAATATCATGAGCTTGAGTTAAACTATGACACTCTTTGGAAGAGCACTTCTACCTCCTCTAAGGACTCTAATGTCTCAACTAGTGAAGGATGTAAAAGATGTTATAATGTTGATATAAATGCTTGTGCTACTAACCATATTGAGCTAGAAAAAAAGAAAAGGAGATTCTTAGGTTGAAGGCCATTGTGGAGATTGGTTGCAAATGTAAGGACAAGCAACCAACCACAATGTTCAAGGCATCAAGGCATCCACTCATAAAGGATGGCCTAGGCTACAATAGGTATGATGGTAAGGTCAATGGGAGAAACATGGTAAATGGTGTGTCTTGTGTAAAGTTTAACAAGAGTGTACCTCTTGTTGATCTTATTAACAAGGTGAACAATGTTGAAGCTTATCCTAGCTCATCATCTGACAAGAACAAGAAGAAGAAGCAAGTAAATGTTCCCAAACAACAAGTGCCTATCTCAAGGAACAATATTTGTGATTATATGTGTTGTTGGGATAAGGATGGTAAAATATTGTACAGTATGTGGGCGCACTCAAGAAAAGGCAAATCTTGAGGAGTGTTTGGGTGCCCAAATCTTATGTATCTAACCCTTAGGACCCAATTCAAATTGGGTACCTAAAAAAGCTTAATCTTGTTTTGTAGGCATATTCCTCCGGTGGAACAAGTTGGGTGCTAGATAGTGGATACCAATCATATGACCAGAGCAAAGAAAATGTTCTCCTCCTTTCATCCATGTGAGAACATGGGTGAAAGAATCACATTTGGTGACAATAGTAAGGGAGAGATTCTTGGTTTGGGTAAAATTGCTATCTCAAATGATAATTCAATTTCAAATGTAAAACTTGTGGATTCGTTGGGATACAATTTGTTATTTGTTTCACACCTTTGTGAGATGGGTTATAATTGTCTCTTTACGGATAATGGTGTGGAAGTCTCTAGAAGGAAAGATGATACCATTATCTTTACGGGTCAATTGAAGGGCAAGCTCTATCTAGTTGATTTCACAACTAATAGAGTCGGGTCCGAGACTTATTTGGTCGATAATAGAGTTGTGGCATCGCCGACTAGCTTATGTTGGAATGAGAAACTTGGCAAACCTTCAAAGAGGCCAACACATCCTTAGACTAACAAATGTTTCTTTTGAGAAAGATAGAATTTTCAGTGCATGTCAAGCGGGAAAACAAGTTGGAGCCAAACATCCCGCTAAGAACATCGTGTCAACATCAAGGCCACTTGAGTTACTACACATGGATCTATTTGGACACAATGCTTATAAGCTTTGGGGTAACAAATATGGTTTTGTAATTGTTGATGATTATTCTCGCTTCACTTGGGTGTTCTTTTTGAAAGATAAGAGTGAGACTCAAGGGATCTTCAAGAAGTTTGTAAGAAGAGCTCAAAATCAGTTTGATGTGAAGATCAAGAGAGTGAGAAGTGATAACGGGAGTTCAGGAACACCACTATTAAACAATTCCTTGATGGAGAAGGGATCAAGGATGAGTTCTCGGTTCCCTATACTCCCCAACAAAATGGGGTTGTGGAGAGGAAGAACTGAACACTCATAGAAGCCGCAAGAGCAATGTTGGATGAGTACAAGACTTTGGAGAAAGATTATTGGGCGAAGGTAGTCAACACGGCATGTCATGCAATCAACCGCCTATACCTCCACAAGATCATGAACAAAATCGCCTATGAGCTACTCACTGGTAAAAAAGCCTAAGGTTGATTACTTTAGAGTTTTTGGATGCAAGTGTTTCATACTTAGAAAGAAATCCAAAAGCTCTAAGTTTGAACTGAAGGTTGATAAAGGTTTCCTACTTGGTTATGGTACTAATGAACATGGATATTGTGTTTTCAATAAGACCACCGGTCTTACTGAAATAGCAGTAGACTTGACTTTTGATGAATCCAATGGCTCTCAAAAGGAGCAAGTCAATATGGACATTGTAGGTAAGGAGGATCCTTCTCATAAGGTGATAAAGAAGCTTGCCACCGGTGAAGTGAAACACATTGAACAAGATGATGATGATGATGATGATGCACAAGTGCAAGTACATCATGACCCAGACATGCATCATGGGTCAACCAATACCCATGGTGATGCCTCCACATCAAGAGATGGTCATGATTCAAGAGAACAAGCAAATCAAGATCCACCACAAGTTGAAGAAAGCAACCAAGATGATGATGAAGGGGGAGGCCATGATGGAGTTTCCCCAATCAATCAAAACTATGATAGTGAAGATGATGGCCCAATTCAAAGAAGATCAATAGTGCCTCACCCAAGAGTTCATCAATCCAATCAACAGGATCATCCTATTGATAATGTGTTGGGGAGCATACGAAGAGGAGTGATGACTCGTTCTTGTTTAGCATCTTTTTGTGAGCATTACTCTTTTGTTTCTTCTATGTTACCTCTTAGGGTGCAGGATGCCATGAAAGATGAGGATTGGGTGATGGCTGTGCAAGAGGAGTTGAATAACTTTACCCAGAATGAAGTCTGGTCCTTGGTGGAAAGGCCAAAGCAAAATGTGACAGGTACCAAGTGGGTCTTCCGCAACAAAGAAGATGAGTATGGCTCTTGTTGTGCCCAACTACTTTGGATGAAGCAAACCTTCAGAGACTTTGGTTACAACCTATCCAAGATTCCACTCTTGTGTAACAATGAGGGTGCAATCAAGCTAGCCGATAACCCCGTCAACCATTCACGTACAAAGCATATACACATCCGTCATGATTTCCTTATAGACCATCAAGTCAAAGGAGATATCGCTGTTCAACATGTGAGAACTAAAAACCAATTAGCCGATATCTTCACAAAGCCTCTAGATGAGTCAAGATTTTATGCTTTGAGGCATGAGCTCAATATCGTTGATTCTCGTAACGTGGCTTGATGTCTTGCACATACTTTGTTTAATTAGAGATAGGAGAAAAGATTTGTAAAACTATCATGTGAAATTTCAAAATCTATTTTTTTAGAGTTTTCATATGTGACTATTATTTTGTGATGTTTATGTGAAATCTAATCACATATGAAAATTGTCTTGTCCATCATTTTGCTGCCCCATATTGCCTGGTTAGCACAAATTCTACAAGTTTCTGTTCCGATAGTCGGAAGTTCCAACTTTTGTTAGAACTTCCATCGTCTGCGCGTCTAGTCCCGATAGTCGGAAATTCCAACTCTTGTTGGAACTTCCAACGCCTGCGCGACCTCACGGTTCCCTGGCTAAAAAAATTACCACATTTTCATGTGCCGACCGGCCCAGCCCAGCAGTCCATGCCCATGCGCCAAATAAAAAAAACTACCACCTGGACCTAGGGTTCCTCCCGGCCCAGCCCAACAGCGCCGCTCCACTCCTTTCCCCTCCCATGAGCCGCCTCGCTCCTGCCTCTTCCCGCTGCGCCGCATTGTGACCCCTTCGTGAGTCTGCATCTGTCACCCGCGCGTTGCCTCCTCATCCGCCTCCCCTCCGTATCACGTAGTAGCCAGCGTGCCGCTTCACTCTGCACCGCTGCAGCTCTCCGTGCCACTACCTCGGGTGCTTCCCACTCACCAGGCGTCGTCATCACCCCTCGCACGGCCGGTCCGCCTCTCCGCGCCGCCCAGCTCGCGCGCCCGTCGCTCTCACCCCACCGCTGCTCGCGCGCCTACACTCCATCGCACCATCGCTCTTTGTCCGTGACCCACACGGCCGCCAGCTTCTCCAGGCTGCCTACCGCTTGTGTGCCTGCATCGCCGCCGCTCCGCTTTCCGCTCGCTGCTCTCTACCCCTCCATGCCACGTCGTTGCCTCTCCGCTACATATTCTCTGCACCACGCGCCCCTTTCCATGCTGCTGCTGTTGCTAGCCATGTGGATTCCTATTTCCTATCTCCCTTCTCCTGCTCGTGTGCCATGACTTTCGATGATGATGGCAGTCCTCCATAGCATCATGAGAAGAGGTCCTCCAAGGCTTCTGGACGCACCAAGGCAGCTTGTCCTTATCATGGCCCTGGAGGTCCTCGTGGTCGTGCTAAAGGTGACCATGGTACCCAAGCTGCTCTCAACGCTGCTCCTGCCGCCGCTCCTCCACTCGTGGGTGCTGCTGCCTGGGAGTTTGTCCCTAGCTTTGGCAAGGTTCCTATTGTTGATCCAGAACAAGAAGCTCTTGAGCAAGCAGGATGCACCATTGCCCCCAACATTGTTGTCCTTACTCCTCCTAGGGGTCCTTCCTACTTCAAGTGCACCCGGCTTGTGCCCTATCCAGGTGATCCTCCCAAGATCCAGCGTGCTAGCTACGCCGCTACTGATGGAAATGGTTACACACCTCATCTGTCGATTGACTATAGCCACAAAGTGTCACAGCCCATGAACAACGTGAGAGATATCTTTATGAGGAGCCCAAGGATTTAAGGATTGAATATAGTTTTTGGCACCCATTTCACTTTGACTTTTATCAGTACTTGGTGTATCGCCGATCTACAAAGAAGGGTGTGCCCCTGTTGTTCAAGTGAGGTCTTTTGACACTTTCGAACTTAGTTTTCGAAAGGAGATAGAGATTCAATAGATTCTGTGTGACTTGCACACCATGGGTCTTGCTAACTTGCTGGAGTTCCATCGGCCATGGAACATAGAGGTGATTTGTCATTTTTATGCTTCCTATTATCTTGACACCTCGGAGGCTATTCCTACCATTCACTGGACTATTGATGGCAAGCATTATAAGATCGACTTTGTTACCTTCTCTCACCTTCTTGGTTTCAGCCGCATCGATCGTCAAGCCACCGCCATCTCCGATATTCCAGCTCTTGCTTTTCAGAATATCAGCACATGTACTTCAAGGGTCACAAGGCAGATAGTGAGACAATTTTGTTGAAGCCCTATTTTTATGTATTGAACAACATTCTTTGCAACATCTTGTTTCCCAAGGGTGGTGATTCCACTTCTCTCAAGGGTGATGCTATGACTGTGCTTCTGTGCTTCGGTGATGAATTGACCAAGTTCTTCATTAGCAAGTACATTTGGGACAAAATCAACCAAGCTAGTGAGGATGTTATGTGCCACTTTCCCTATGCCCCTTATCTCATGCACATCACTGAACAAGTGTAAGGCATTCAGTTCACTACAGATGCGCCTCATTCCAAGCTCAAGATTACAAACATCATGTCTGCTCATGCACGAAAAGAACTCAAGGAGGCTGCAAAGAATGACAAGAAAGATGGTGCTTCGGGTTCTCACTCTCGCTCTTGCCGTGGTACTTCTTCGTCAGATGTTTCTCGTGCTGCTAGTGAGGAGCCTCCCTCCTCTTCCTCCTCTGATAAAAAGAGGCCAAGCATGACCAAGTTCCTCATGAAGTATGTGTTTGGAGAGTATTGTGCAGCTGCTCAACGTGACCATGATATCCAAAAGTGGCTGAACAGTTTGCGGCAGCATGCCAATATTGACTCCGCACCTCCACCGCCATATGCACCTCCTCGTGACCCTATGGAACTTTACACCATCAAGGCAAGGAGCATCCTACTGAAGAAGAGGAGTCCGATGAGGAAGCTGATGATGATGATGGCGACAATGGAGACAATGCTGATGATGAGGACTATGTTGAGTAGTTCATTCCTTTCACACAGCCTACTCTTTTTGGCACTTGATGCCAAAGGGGGAGTGTTAGGTTTATCTTATTGTAATAGGCTAGATGGTTTGTGTTTGAGACTTAGAGACTAAGGTTTGTATTAACTATATCGTGTGGTGGCACTATGTGATGGATATCTATATATGTGTGTGATGGGTGGCTGTAGGACAAGTTTAATGCTTATCTAGTTACCTTATTAGCTATTGTCTTTGTCTCTACATGTGATGGTGGTTGTTCTTTTTAGAGGGCTATATGTCATCAAGTTTCTACTTATGATTATGGCCATTCATTCTTTTACTTGTTTGTGAATATAATATGTCATATTGCATCACATTCTTTTATATATATGTTCACACACTTAGGCACCCCACGGATTACAAAATTTAAGGGGAGCTCAATCTTAATGTGTATGCAATCTTGATTATAATCAAGGTTTGAAATTCAAATCCTATGCACACATTAAGGGGGAGCTCCTCATAAAATTTGGGATTCAAAAGCTTCAATTCTTTTTATCTTATGTAAGCCTAAGCTGGTTGTCATCGATTACCAAAAAGGGGGAGTTTGTAAGTGCATTCACCCCCCGATGTGAGTTTTGGATAATTAATGACAATCAAATTAGGGACTAACAAGTTTATCTAAGTGAATACGCAGGTGTTAGTCTATTGAAAGATTTGAACGATGACATATGGTGATTTAGCACCCTAAAGTTTAATTGAATGGAAAACATTCCGGCTCAAGTGCTTCAATAAAGTTTTATTTTTCTTGAGTTATAGGAAATGTCGCACTATCAAGAGGGATGCAATTAAACTACCTGGATGAGGAAAAGAGTGCTCATGTCGATCTATATTATGTGCTTGAGAGACACCACTGCACACACGAACACTTAGAATCAAATTCTGAGACTTCTGTCGTCGGAAGTTCCAATGATTGTCGAAAGTTCCAATGATCGTCGGAAGTTCCAACTCTTGACGACTTAGCCACCTGGTAGCCTATCTCTTAGCCGCTCATCGGAAGTTCCAACAAACAACATTGGCTGTGTTCATGTAGTCCTAAGCCTAATTTGAACAGGCGTGTCAAAAATTCCGAGATCTATGTCAGAACTTTTGACACAGATCTGAACGGTTAGTTTTTGCCTATGAGTATAAATAGCCTCCCCTTCATTTCTAGCCGCTACCTCTGCCATTCCCACGACTCCCCATCTGAGAAAAGAGACTCCAAGCCTTGCCTCACCCCCTCTCTCTCCCTCTTTGCTCCTAGACTTCAATCCTTGCAAGATTCGAGCTGGGGAAGTGAGATTAGAGAGTGGGGAGCTTCGATCTTTGACTTGAGCACTTGAATTCCTTGTCTTGCCGGCTTGGTTTGTGTTTTTTACTCTTGGGTTCTTGGAACCCTAGCCGGCTAGGCGTTCTTCATGGTTTCCCGTGTTGATTCATTTGTGTAACACCCTGTTTAAAATAAAACAGGGGAGCAAGTATATGTGGACCCAGGAAGTCCCAAACCACATATACATACATATTACAAAAGATATCACATCACGAACAATGTTTATAACTTTAATACATCACTGGGACATCTTCATGACATGTTCATCACATCATTGCCAACGACACTATTACAGCGGATACGTAGGAAACCTATAAAACTCCAACCCACGGGGACACCAACTCGTCGTACGCCCTATTCAGAAGTCCTGGTCATCCTCAGAGAACTCCTCATAGCCTTCTCCATCTGGTACCATCCGGGATTTTTATTGACGACACAACAAGTGTCAGCTCACCATGCTCAGCAAGTATAACTATGGGGATGCAAGGCCCAAAGGCTTGACACAGGTTTAAGTGGTCAGCATTTTAGTTGGTTATATTTTAATTAACACTTAAGTTACTAATTTAGTGAGAAACCCATAACCATGCGAGAAACAACTTATTAGCATCAAAATTAAAGATAGCTCCTAACCATCCACATATCAGGCTATACAAAAAGGATCCAGGCTGCTCGTGTCCGAGAGCCCGGCTGATATACCAGTTTGATCAAACTCTGCGCAGAGGTGTATACTTTCACCTTGAGTCGTGATTCTCATTTTCCCGAGGCGGCCAACCTCTGACTCACTTCCAAGGTAAGTCGGCAGGGTCTCACTACGAAGCCTTTCACTAATTACCCTAACAAGTTAGTAGCCACGAGGTTTCAGCAGCTAGGCGAATAGAGCCTCCCTTCAAGATTGGCACACCTGTGACCGCAGCCCAGCACACATTTTGATAGGCAAGAAGCCATTCTGCAACCTAGGCCCCCCTCTTGCGCCGAAGGAATTCGTTAACTACTAGCAAGTTGGAGAAAACTAGTTATATGACTAAGACCGTTCCCACTTTGATTCTCAAGGCTGTACTAAATTCCTAGGTTGCCACTTTCAATAAAAGTCCTTATGGAGAGTAACTAAAGCATCTTTAATCCTTATACCATATATCATTAATCAAGTTACATTTAAGCATTATTAAGCGTAGCAAAACTTATCCTTCTAAATGCATAAACCCTCCCATAGGTAACAAGGATCTATAGATAAAGTACTCCTAGGAAAGTCTCTATGGTTATCAAATTAAGACACATGCAGTATGTATAAAAATGATTAAAAGTTGTTGGGTAACAAGGAAACCATAGGCTATACTTGCCTTGCTCACCAACTTGGTCCTGGTACTACTCCTGGAACTCCTATTGCTCGAACACTTCACCCTTTATACGCATGACCATCACCAAACAAGATATCCAGACAATCATCACATGCAAGAAAGATATACTTCTATTAGAACATTACACCATGAAATAGAAACCTATAGAGAAACACTTACAAAACTATTCTACACATTTCTATGAGCATATGAACGCAAAGATCACACTAATCGGACCTAAGATAAGAAAATTATGAATTAAATAATTTACACAGCATTTCTATAAGTAAATATATTTTTCTAAGGATCTTTAGCCTATTACCGATTGCCTGAAAACGTTGGCAAACTAAAAACAGAGAGCTTGCAAGGCTAAAACTCAGCTCTGGCCTCCGGTCATAAAAACCATAGAAGACAGGATTCCAACTGCTAAAAATAGGGCCTTAAACTAAGGTTTTCAGAACTAGCATGGACCTATACATGATCTCCAAAAACTGCAGGGGCCTAAGCGCAAAGCGGCGGTTGCTGTCGGCGGCGTGCCATGGGGTGGCTTGGGCTTGCCGGTGAGTAGCCGAGTTGGTGCTCCCGGCCACGGCTTGTGACACGGGCAACAACAGGGCAATGCGGGGGCGACTGCGGGCTCGGCTAGGGGCTCGACGCCGGCAGAGAAGCTCACCATGGTGAGGGCGATGTCAGCGAGATCTTGTAGAGAGAGAGGGAGAGCTCCGGTGAGGTCTAGGTCGCGCGAGACGAAAAGGAAGGGAAAGAAGATGAGCTCACGAGGCTTGGGACTTGACTTTATAGGCCAGCGGGGAGGCGGTGGATGGCCGCGGGCGCGCCACTATGGCCAGGCGAGGCGGTTGAGTGGCCATCAATGCCACTCATGCTGTGGTTTCGGGTGGGAAACGGACGGCGGCGTCCTTCACTCGGCGGGTGGTAGGGGAAAGGGCGTGGGGTGCTGCCTGGTGGGGCCAAGGCGGGCGGCGAGGTCGGGCTGGCCAGGCAGGCCAAGCAGGCCACGATCTGGGCCGCGGGGTGGGCTGCCTGCACGCAGGAAAAAGAGAAAAAGGGAGAAGGAAGAAGCTGGGCCAGCTCTGGCTGCAGGCCAAAAGAGAGAGGGAGGTAAAAGGAGAAAAGAAAAGCCTTTTCTATTTTCTGGTTTTTGCAAACTTGTTCAAATTCAAACAAAGTTTGAATTCAAACCACTCAGCACTATTCCTGCACACAAACAAAAACATTATGCACCAGCATGAATGCAACAAAAGTGTTCCTAGGCCTTGTGTTCAATTTTAATATTCATGAAAATTAATATTTGGCCTAGGTGAAACATGATAACATAAATAAGAAACAAACAAAATTAATTACTATTTCTGAAAGTGATTTTTAGGGTGTTAAAATTTGTGAGGGCGTCTCGAAGTGTTTGTATTACCCTTCTCTCTTAGTGATATCTCAAGCTTTCCTTCATGATTGCTTGAGGGAAGAGACCTTTGTGGTCGGACCTTTGTGGTCACCTCAACAACGAGGACGTAGGAACTCCTATGTGGGGATTGCCAAACCTCAGGATAAATCTTGTGTCGTGCTGTGGCGATAGCATCAACTACCCTTGTTCTTGTGTTCTTCGTGTTCCTCCTCTCTACCCCCAAATTTCATAGGTTGGAGGAGCCGATCTATGATTTGGTGAGGTGCCAAGCTCGGTGGAGTTCAACATCATCATCAACAACATCTAGGAAGGTGTGGTAACAGTTAGAATTGAAATCATAACTCATTTCACTTTGTTTTTGTAGCACTCATAGGCGTCGGAACTTCTGATAGTTAGAGTCAAAACTTCTGACAAGTCGGAAGTTCCGACCCAAACTGTTGGAACTTCTGACAGTTGCTGACAAGTGTCTTTAAGTTTTGAGTTTTAGATTTCTATTATCGCCTGTTCACCCTGTCTTTAGGCCAATTAGATCCTTTCACATCCGTTGTGGGAGATTTGGACGGCTGCACCTGTTTAGGTCTCCACACCATCTTGTTTGTCTTTGGAGGTGCAGCGATTCATGGTGCAGGTGGTGTTTGGTTTTGCTGCACCAGTTTATTTGAAGTCATGGGGATCTCCTCCTTCTTTGCCCCCTTGTTTTGAGGAACTGTTTTTCCCTTCTGCTCCTTCTTGTGTTGAGAAGGGGTCTTGTTTTGCTTTTGTGTAGGAGCTATTTTATTCTTTTGCTCCTTAATCTTTTTAGGAGCCGCCTTTTTCTTTTGCTCGGTCTTTTGATTTATTTCTTTTGTGAACCCGGGGGTGAAGCTGGTGCCTTGCGGTTGTATTTCTACCTCAGTGATCCTGTGGTTGTTTGGCTCATACTTGATGCAAATCATTTTGCATTCCTCTTGCTTGCGAGGCCTGAATTCGAATATCTCTTTTTTTCCATTGTTGTTAAAGTGGATTTCTCCTGCTCCGACATCAATCTGTGCTCTCGCAGTGCTCAAGAATGGCCGCCCAAGGATAAGCAGTGTCTCTTTGGTGAGTTCCATGTCAAGCACCACGAAGTCAACCAGCACACAGTACCCTCTACAGGGATATCTTTAGCGATCCCTGCCGGGTAATGGATGGAGGAGTCGGCCAACTGGAGTGTCATGGTCGTAGGTGCTAAATGTGTATAGTTTAGCTTGTCAAAGACCATTTTGGGCATGACACTAACGCTGGCCCCAAGATCACACAAGCATGGTCGAACTGTTGAGTCCCAATTGAGCATGTGATAGTTGGACACCCTAGATCTTTCTTCTTCTTAGGCATACGGTTGAGTATAACTACGCTGCACTCTTCTGTCAGCTTTACCACTTTTGTGGATGGCAGAGGGCGTTTGTTGTTGATGATGTCCTTGATGTACTTTGCATAGGAAGGTACGTGTAGGACATCCATAAGCGGGATGCTCACATGTACCTTCTCTACCATCTCAACAAACCGTGCAAACTACTCATCCATAGCCTGCTTCTGTGTTCTTGTGGGAAATGGTAGGTAAGATGCATCTAAAAACTCGAGTGGCGTGATTCTTTCTTCTGCACTTTCTTGTACTACTATTGAAGATGATGTTTGTTCTTCCTGCCTTGCTCCTTGCTTTCCTACTGCATGGTTAAGATTGAGTGGATCATGAGTGGACTTACTACCCCCTCATGGTCACTGAGTTTACATTTTTAATAGAATTTGTAGGTTGAACATTAGGATTAATAGGAACAGCAGAGCTATTCGAGCAAACTGGGTTTCTATCATTTTATTAAAGATTAGTTGGTTCTTGATAGTAGTAGATAAACCTTCTATTTTGGTGTTTATGTTTTCTAAGATCTTATCATTGTTAAGCATCTTTTTGGTAAGATTTTCATTGATTTTAGCTTGGCCTAAAACCAGATCCTTAAGCGAAGATTGATTCGAATTGTAATTAGAGTGATAGTTTGAATTACCTTGGAATGGTGGACGGGATTGGTTATTCCAATCGTTATTACCTCCTTGTTGTTGGCGGAACCCGTTGTTGATGTATGCTGCATCTTCATGGGTTTCAAGGCAATCGTTCCCCGAATGGCCAACCTTACCATAGACCTCGCATGTCATGCGAGAATCCATGGCGTTGACGGTGCCGGATGTGTCTTCAGGGGCACGTTCGTCAAACTTCTTGAGGAGTAAATCTATTTTTGCGGCAAGCATATCCGTCTCCTTCACGTTGTGCATGCTTTTTTTGCTTTAGCGAGAGCTCTTTCCTCCCCCAAGCTTGATTTTCTACCATTATGTTGATTAGCGCCGTAGTGCTACCATTATGTTGATTATGCTTGTATGTACTGTTGTAGCCAATCCCATGCCTCTGGAATGGGTTCCATTGAATTCTGCTGGAAATTGGCATTTCTTCCCCTTAGGGCATTGGTTTTGCCCAACGGGAAGAACTTATTGAGGAACACCGTGGAGCATTTGCTCCAGGTGTCAACAACTTCCTTATCCTTGTAGAACCACTGCTTCTCTTTGCCCATGAGGGAGAAAGGAAACAGATGAAGCCTGATAGCATCTGGTGCGACGTCTTTGATGACGACTGTGTCGCACACCTGAAGGAAATGCTACAAATGGGTGTTGGCATCCTCATTGGGTAGTCCACAGAATGGGCTCGCTTGCACCATGGTGATCAGTCCGGTCCTAAGTTCAAACTTCCTATCCTCAACATTGAGAACGGGCCCGGTGGCACGTTAGCAATAGCCCAAAATCGCAGAGTGACTTCTGGGCCATGTTGTTCAGTTCAGATGATGCAGCGGCGACTGGTTCATTTGTTGGCGGAGTGGCAGAAGAAGAAATGGCATGAGACCGGTTCTTCCTCAGGAGTGCCTACAGATCAGAGATGAAGTTCTCTGGCAAGGAGAAACCAGTCATGCACTATACTATTTTCATCCACAACATGAGAAAACATACAAGTTAGCCTGCATATACAATGGTCATTTGTAATGAAGTCGTATTATTTTTTATGCTAGAGTTATTTGTATCAATGCCTTCCCCAGCAACGGCGCCAGAAATGCTTGTTGACATTTCTTAGCACAATCATCAAAATAGGCAAGATGCCTACCCTGGCGACCACGCCAGAAATGCCTTTGTTGGCGACTCTTAATATCGCTACTAGAATTGTATCTCTAGCAACGGTCTAAGAGGTGCCATGATGATAGATCGTAACCTTTGAGAGATAATATCTGCAAGTGCATGGATCTATCATTGTAGCATTTCACCCAGAAGTATTTCAAGGTATCATTATTTATATTTTCCTGTACGAGGGCGGGGTACAAATACCGCTAGCATGGATGTGTTATGACTTCATATCATTGAAATGAGGACCAAAGCTATGCAGGGGTAAAACAATATGATTTGTAGATAGTGGACACACATGGAGCAACCTTAAGGATAAAAGGTAAAATAAAGAATAACCTAAGCGGAGCAGGTACATCTTATACATTTGCATAGAACAAGTTAGTGTCATATGATAAACAGGTTAAGATACAAGTCAAGGTCAAGAGCAATAGGGAGATCCCGGCAGCTGATCTGTTAGCTGATGGGGACATTTACAAACTCCTACACAACATATGAACATGGGGAATTATGAAGGATGGACAGGACTAGGTCACTCCCTGTCGCTTACCCCTCAACCGTGGCATGCCGTCATATCCGAAGGCTCCCTCGCATCCGAACACCACGTTCGCATAGTAGGCATACCCGAAGGAACGACGAACCGTTACTCTATTCCTATCATCTTCTCTAGGTTTGTAAATCATATGAACAATGAAGAACATGTATGAACATGATGAACAATTTTCATATGGACTATAGTCGAGTTCATACTCATCGAATATATCATGATCAAGACTATACTCTAGTTCATATGCAATAATGTAAATAAGACTAAGGAACTTGAATAAGGAAGAACTCCTCATAGTATATTACCAAGAGAGTAGCACTTCTTCCCAGGAAACAAGCCCTCTAAGTAGCTCAAGCTTGCTTCAAAGAATTCTAATGTCTAGCCTAAAGAACAAGTGTAGAGAGTGAGGTAGTGAGCTCTAAATGAGTGTGCGTTGTGTGGGGTGCTCCTCCTCTCCTTAAGTAGAAGTCTAAAGGCAGTTCAAGGGTAGTTTGGGAAAAACCAGCAGCGCATGCCCTTCTCTGCCATTATTGTACCGACACGAGGCGGCTGGGCTCGAACCGTCTCTCAAGTGCACCGGCCAGTCCAAGTGCGCCGGTCGGTTCATGATCGACATCGGCCGGTGGGCTATAGATCGGGCCTGGACTACTGTGGAGTTGTGGATTTGGCCCTAGCATGCTTTGGTTGGGCTGACTTCCTTTGGGTTGGCAAATACTTTTGGAAAGCACCCTTTTTAGTGTAGATGTTCCCTGTACTTGCTGTATTTCCTGCAAAGTATCACAACTTCTAGTACAAGTGGAATTCTGTTAGTAGTAAAGGTATATGTGTGTAAAAATATATAATTCTTCCCTTTTTGGTTCTTGTCGATGGTATAAATTCATTGTTAAGGACCACCAACACTAATGAAGCCTATGCCTTAGTCGAACGTCGAGAACATGGGTGGTGAACTGGCTGGTGGCCATGGCGTGGGCGAGGGTGAGCTCACCTATGTGCGGTGGCACTGGTGGCTTGCGGTGCATCTGCGGGGGGGCTTGGTGATGAGGAAGCAGTGTCGGGACGGTCGCGGTGGTCGAGCGGTGCACCGGGGCTCCTCCGGCATGCGCGGACGGCGGCCGTGACCGTGCTCTGCTCTGGCTCCGCATCTCCTCTCCGCCTCCCTCCTTCTCCTACCCTCTCCTCTTCTCCTTGTGCAGCAAGCAGGTGGGCAGGGCATGTGTGGAGGCCACCAAGACTACGCCTGGGCGCCCGCGTCCTCCTTTTATAGCAGCCGGCAGCAGCAATGGCGGATGGGCGGTGAGGATGGGCTTGAGCCCGATCGGGTGGCAGTGGCTCAATCGAGCTGGGGTTATGGGGGTGTCATGGGGACACGCGCTACTGCAGACGCTCCGCCTCGAGATCCCAGACCAAAAAGGTGAAGGTAGTGGCCATGGCATCATGGACGTCACGTCGTCAGTGGGGGCAGAGGCAGGGGAGCCGTTGGGGGCTCACGGGTTGGCATGATGGCGGCGTGGCATGCATCCGCGTGCGCCAACGCGGTGCTGGGCCTGAGGTGGAGGGTGGGGTGTGCGGCATTGTCAATACTGTACAGCAGAAAAGCAATGGAGGTGGCCTGAATGGTAAAAGGTTGTTGCTGACAGCCGGGTCCCGTGCGTGAACGAGTGGGAGCAGGGAAGGGCATGAACGTGTCAGTGGCCTGGTGCGGTGTGGCGTTTGGTGGGCCGGTCAGCCTAGTTAGGACGTGATAGTCTGGTCAGGCCGAGGGTGCTTTGGCCGGTGTGGGAGAGAGGGGCAGCAGGTAAGCCGTCCCGCGTGGGGAGCCAAGCTGGGCCGTTTACTGCTCCGGGCTGGTTCTTCCCTTTCCTATTTCTCCAATTTCCTTTCTCATTTCTATCTTCTAAGCCAAACCATGTCGTGATCTTGTTATTGCATAAGGTTAGTGACAAATGCACAAGCACTATACTAGGTCCACTAGGGTCTCATGGGTATGTTGG
>CM041640.1:36275359-36295392 GCA_023333625.1 Bothriochloa decipiens
CTATACTAGGTCCACTAGGGTCTCATGGGTATGTTGGAAGCCATGTCCATGGTTAGTCACATATATATATATACTTGATATGAAGTTTATTTGATTTTAGTATCCATTACATAAAATCAAATAAGAAGCAAATCAAACTTGTAATTATAATGCAATGCTTCAACTAACATTAGGTGCTACTTGTGCAACAACTAGTGGTATTCCTACATGACACTCACCAACCATAGGTTACTTTAGAAAAAAAATTTGTTGGTTGTGATTTTTGGTGTTTGGAATTTTTAGGGTTGTTACAAAGAGAATTCGTTGACATCAACAAACACCTCAAGGTGATGAAACAGATGGTGAAGATGAAAATGAAATGTTCCTTGAGTACCATAGTATAGATGAAGGCAATATATCAGAAGAAGACAATGATGATGACTAACCTTTGCATTTCTGGAGCTATTTGTGAACCATGAACTTCTATTAGGGCCATTTGGATGCCTAGAATTTCCAAAATTGAATTCCTAGTACAAACTATAGCTGTAGAAGAATAATCCATGGCATCCATTAAACAAAGTCTACATTATTTAGACCATACTAGGGTCCCATGGGACCAGCGTGTCAGTTAGACCATACTTCACCCACCGACCTGTGGGTCCTACCTCTGCCTAGGGAAGCTTGAGGCCACCTCTGTCTTGCACTGTTCTCCATCCGACGTGTGGGATCAGCGAGTCAATTAGATGGGACCCATCCCTGTTCATGTGGGGCCACCGTTCCACAACCGACTTGTGGGACCCGTCTGGCGCCCTTCGCAACCTGACACGTGGGGCAAGAGCGTCAGTTAGATGGGACCTGCAACTGGGGACCCTTCTGTTCACTTGGGTCCACCCTTCATCGGTTGAACTATGGGACCCCGTCTGGCATCGTTCTCAACCTGACACATGGGGCCAGAGCATCAGTTAGATTGGACCCACAACAAGGGAACATTCTATCCACGTGGACCGTCCTTCTTCGACTAACCTGTGGGACCCGTCTATAACACTAATCAACCTAACGCGTGGGGCCAGAACATCAGTTAGATGGGACCCGCAACTGGGGACCCTTCTGTTCACATGGGACCAACCTTCTCCAGCTGACCTATGGGACCCGTCTGCAGCCCTTCTCAACCTGATGCGTGGGGCCAGAGCGTCAGTTTGATGGGACCCGCAACTGGGGACTCTTTTGTTCACGTGAGACCGCCCTTCTTTGGCTGATCCTTGGGACCAGTCTAGAACCCTTCTCAACCTGATGTGTGGGGCCAGAGCGTCAGTTTAATGGGACCACCCTTCTCCGACCGAAGTTGAATTCACCAAAAAAGGCTGGGTTCTCAGGATTTGAACCCAGGACCTAGCACGAAGACGTAAAGGTCTTTACCATTACACTATTCTTAGGATTTGAACCCAGGACCTAGCACAAAGACGTAAAGGTCTTTACCATTACACTTAGCGGTTTTGTGTGTTCTTGACTCTTTGGATCCTTTATGTAACAATATTTTATGTGCTTATGGCTAATAGATCCACTTTTATTTATATCTATATATATGAGTACTTCTATATATATATGGGATATATCCCCTGAAAGTGGAAAAGTATCTTCCCCGTTGGACTTGCAACGGAGTCGAAGGTGGCAACTGGGGATCCCCAGTGAGCTGTGGTGGCTCCATCGTCCATTTGGAGGCAGGCGGCGTGGCTTTCCCTGTGGATCATGGCAGCTTTTGCATCTGCGTCGCTTGTGTGCCGTGGTAGAGGTGTCAGATCCGATCCGTAGGTCTCCTATCTCCCCTTTTTACTGTTTGTTTCTGCATTTGTGTTTTGCCTCAAGATGGATCTACTATAGGACTTGGGGATTTCGCATAGATTGATCACCTTTGATGCATATCGCCATATCCCTTAATTTTAGATAGATGCGGGATGGGGAATGGTTCTGGTAGTCCCTGTAGCTCATGGCTATTGGATTTGTTAGGAGGCAGCAAATCAATGCCACTAATCTTTAAGCTACACTTATTCCTACACATGCCAATGATGGTCACTACCACTTGCACTTGCAAAACTGAGGTAGCCTGTTTGGGTTGTGCAGATTCAAGATGAATCCATGCTATGTTGTATTCCCAGGCCATAGGCGAGGGGTTTTCCACAGCTGGCCTGACTGCCAGGAGCAAGTTCATGGGTTCCCTGGTGGTCCTTATAAAAAGTACACCTCCTAGGAAGATGCATTTGGTGCCTTCAAATCCTATGAAGCTGAGCTCCTGTAATGATTGTTAGTGTAATGGTTAGACTTCGTCTGGCTGCATTTGTAATGGTATTGTTTGTGTGATCATTAGATTTGATTTAGTTGAATTTGTAATGGTATTGTATGTGTGATGGTTAGACTTGATTTAGCCGAAATGAGCTTGTACCATGAAAATTGTTAATGGTTATTAAAGTTGCATTTTGGTATGAGCCATGGACTTCACTGATGGATCTTTGCTGTATTATTTTCTAATTCAGTGATCTCAATACGTGTTGTGTTGTTTAGCTATAAGCTAAATTTGTAATGGTATTATATGTGTGATGGTTAGACTTGATTTAGCCGAAATTATGTTGGACTAATGGTTACAGCCACAATAACTGCTATTCTAGTTTGAGTTGTCTATGTCTATGTGCTGCTACTCTAAATTTGGATGAGCTCGTAACATGGAAATTGTTTATGGCTGTTAAAGTTGCATTTTGGTATAAGTTGTGGACTTCACTAATGGATCTTTGTTGAATTATTTTCTTCTTCATACAGTTATCTCATTACTTAGGAAGCTGAGGCCTCTTGCACACTGACGAAATGGAGCAGGCCCCCAACAAGAGGACAAACTCATTTGCCAGCCACCCAGATGATCTCGTTCTCGAGATCCTCTACTGTATCCTTGGCCCCTCCTTGTTCCGCTGCAAATTGGTCTGTCGAGATTGGAAACTCCTCATCAATATGTTCGACATCCATGACAAGATGGCCCACCAGACTATGATCAGTTTCTTCTTAGATAGGAAGAGAACATGAAGAACTTCACCAACTTCACTGGTGAAATTCCCTGCTTCAACTTCTTGCCCACGAATTGTGTAGCTGTCTTAGATTGCTGCAACAGCCTCATCCTATTCCGATGGTCTTTTCCTAAGGGATCTTGCTTCTGGGTCATCTACAATCCAATCACACGGACTTATAAGGTACCATCGGCTAGCCCTCATGCTTGTGGCCTATCTTTGGGTATGGCTCCATTAGCTGGGGTGGCTCAATTGTTTCGATTCGACAGTCTCCTCACACTTCCATGTCGTTAATTATGTGGAAGGTAAGACTGTATAGTGGAAGCTTTGCAGATCTACTCATCAGAAACTAACAGATGACTCAGTATGGAATGTGTATGGTGCAAGTGTAATGATCTGGATTTGTGTGAAACGCAAAGTGTATTTCTTAACGGTTTTCTACACAATATGGCGTATGTTAGGGCTGAGGGAACATCTGTGATAACTGCTATGGATATGGAGGAAAACACATGGAAGGAAATTGCTACGCCTACTAGTAATGATGAGCACACCCGACATCAAGCTCAGGGTCACTTGTGTGTATGTCTTGTTGATGGTCCTTGCAATCAACACAAGTTTTTAATGTGGATCCTTGAAGGCTATGGTACTAACAATTGGACATTGCAGCATACAGTCATTCTTAACAACATTTTTAGAAGCATTAATATCCAAGGGCTTTTGACCCACAAGTTGATTGCAGTTCACCCTGAATGGAATTTGGTTTTCTTAGCTTGGCATGAAGGAAAACGAATCATCGCATATGACATGAACTGCAGAAAAGGTCGTGTCATCCCAACCAGACTCTTTCAGTATCGTAGAGGTTTGATTACACTGGAAGAAGAATGCTTCCGACCAGCCTATCTTCCATATATTCCCTTGTTATTCAATTCACTACAGCCATAAGTTGGAGATCTAGTAGAGGAGTCCATCACTTTAAACCTACGTGCCATCAGATGAGGAAAGTTGCTTGTAAGAAAGGGGGACATGTTTGTTTATCGTAATGACTTTTTTAATTATTATTTTCATTTGTATGAACTTGATGTATCGATGATCATGTGTTCCCTTAAGTTTTATGTCATAGTTGTCAATACTCTATCATACTCTGTCATACGCATTCAAACATAAAGGGGTCGGACATTCTTGTGTCCAATAACATTTCCATTAAAGACTTGCTGCAATAATACCCTTGCACGTGATCTGTGGTTGAACTTTATATTAAATCAGCGAGCTCTCTGCATACTAATTGCTAGGGCTTTCAAAACAGAAGCATTCACACTTTGTCCTACGAGATCAAATATGGAGCAGTCGGACTTTCTTGCGTTCGTAGTAAAACTGAAGAGCTAAGTGCTACCCATGAAGCTATAGAGCGAGGTGAGACTTGTTGAGATGGACTCCTAGCAGCATACAAACTGATAATAAGAAGTTCTAGAGCACCAGCCAACTCTCCATTCCGTGGTGGGGGCATGCTTGTATGTACTCTTGCAGCCTCTCCCATGCCTCCAGAATGGATTCCATTGAGTTCTGCTGAAAATTGGCAATTCTTCCCCTCAAGGCATTGGTTTTTCCCATGGGGGAGAATTTGGCGAGGAATGCTGTGGAGCACTTGCTCTAGGTGTCAACAGCTTCCTTTTCCTTGTAGAACCATTGCTTCGCTTTCCCCACGAGGGAGAAAGGAAACAGACGGAGCCTGATAGCATCTGGTGCGACGTCTTTGATGACGATTGTGTCGCATAGCTCAAGAAAATGCTGGAGAAGGGCGTTGGCGTCCTCATTGGGTGGCCCACAGAATGGACTTGCCTGCACCATGGTGATCAGCCCAGTCCTAAGTTCAAAGTTCCTATCCCCAACATTGACAACGGGCCCGGTGAGCACGTTGGCAACAGCGGGAACGGAGAACTCGCGAAGTGACTTCTGGGCCATGTTGTTCAGTTCAGATGATGCGACGGTGATTGGTTCGCTTATCGACAGAGTGGCAGAAGAAGAAGCGGCACGAGACCTGTTTTTCCTTAGGAGTGCCTCCGGATCAGCGATGAAGTTTTCCAATAAGGAGAAACCAGTTATGCACTATCCTGTTTTCATCCACAACGGGAGAAAACATACAAGTTAGCCTGCATACACAATGGTCGTTTTCTAATGAAGTCATATTTATCATTTTTCTCTTGCTAGAGTTATTTGTACCAATGCCTCCCCGGTAACAGCGCCAGAAATGCTTGTTGGCATTACTTAGCGTAATCACCAAAAATAGACAAGAAGCCTATCCCTAGCAACAGCACCAGAAATGCTTGTTGGCATTTCTTAACAATGTTACTAGAATTGTTCTCTAGCAACGATGTAAGATGTATCGTTGTAGCATTTCACCCGAAAATAGTTCAGGGTATCATTATTTATATTTTCCCGTAAGAAGGCAGGGGTACAATACCTCTAGCATAGATATGTTATGACTTCATATCATTGAAATATGACCCATAGCTATGCAGGGGTTAAACAATATGATTTGTAGATAGTGGACACACATAGAGCAACCTCAAGGATAAAAGTAAAATAAAGAATAAAAAAATAGCCTAAGCGGAGCATGTATATCTTATACATTTGCGTAGAACAAGTTAGTGTCATATAATAAACAGGTTAAGATACAAGTCAAGGTCAAGAGCAACAGGGAGATCCCGGCAGCTGATCTGTCAGCCAATGGGGACATTTACGAACTCCGAGACAACATACGAACGTGGGGGCTACGAAGGACGGACAAGGCTGTCACCACGTGCCGCCTACCCCTCAATCGTGGCATGCTGTCATATCTGAAGGCTCCCTCGCATCCGGACATCACGTTCGCATACTAAGGAACTACCTATATTCCCCCAGGACTCCACCCTATGGATGGACGAGCTAGGATATAAGCAAACCCGAAGGAACAATGAACCGTTACTCTATTCCTATCATCTTCTCTAAGTTTGTAAATCATATGAATAATGAAGAACATGTATGAGCACGATGAACTACTCTCATACGGACTATAGTCTAGTTCATAATCATAGAATATAACATGCTCAAGACTATACTCTAGTTTATATGCAAGAATGTAAATAAGAATAGGGAACTTGAATAAGGAAGAACTCTTCATAGTATATTACCAAGAGAGTAGCACTTCTTCCTAGGAGACAAACCCTCCAAGTAGCTCAACCTTGCTCCAAAATATTCTAAGTAGCTAAGCCTAAAGAACAAGTGTAGAGAGTGAGGTAGTGCTCCAGATAAGTGTGTGTTGTGGGGGGTGCTCCTCCTCTCCTTTTGTAGCAGGTGGAAGGCGGTTCGGGGGTGGATTGGAAAAACGAGCAGCGCACCGCCCTCCTTGCACTGAATGTACCGACACGAGCCGGCCGGGCCTGAAATGCCTCACTGGTGCGCCGGCCGGCCCACCCGTGGGTCGGTTCGCGACCGACCTTGGCCGATGGGCTGTGGCTCAGGCTTGGACTGTTGTGTCATGATCAATTTGGCCTGAGCACACTCTGATTGGGCTGACTCTCCTTGGGTTGGCAAATACCTCTTCTGGAAAGCGCCTTTTATTACAAATATTCCCTGTACTTGGTGTATTTCCTGCATAGTGATAAATCTTCCAGTACAAGTGAAATTCCATTAGTAGTAAAGGGATATGTGTGTAAAAATATATAATTCTTCCCTTTTTGGTTCTATATTGGCGGTATAAATTCATCGTTAAGGACCGCCAACACATGTTAGTAGGAGATTAAAATGAACAACAATCTTTTTCATTACACTGATCAAGAAGATACTAGGATTACAATAGAGTACAAATGAACACAAGACCCAATGAACTTAAAAATACTCATTTCAATGCAACAACCAGGAACTCAATGGGATTCCCAAGCATCAAGAAAGTCCTGGTCAAACTGCACATATCACGAGGAACCCAGTAAAGTTCGAGGTTGTACACCTCTACCAAGATTCAATGTTGACAAGTAGGAGGACAACCCCAGAAACCAAATCGCCGTAGCAAATTCGAATCTAAAGTCGCTAAGAATCGTAGGAGCAGCACCAGGTTCATAAGTGCAACATCATCGTCGCAGTCTGCAACACTAGAAGAACTCGGATACATCTCCTAACATGAGCTAACCTGCACCACGGCGCCAAAACGACACAGCAGAGAAGAAAGCAGAGGTCGGTCCACACCAAATAGAGGTTGAACAAGCTAAACAACTCATGAACCACCAAGATAAAGGAAACAAGGAGGAGGTTGAAGAGCACTGGAAACCGAGGCACCGGAGATTGCGCCAAGTACATCACAAGCCCTACACTATCCGCCTCAACACCTTTAATAAGGCAATTCCACATCGGGGTTAGCCTGCTACTAACCCCCTATCACAAGACCTACACCATTTGCTAAGGAAGATTACAAAACGCACAAAACAAGCCCGGGGGCTCATCAAGCTCGCACACCAGCAATTCCATCACTATAAAGACACTTTGAAGAAGAGAAGAGGAACTCAAGACCACTATAAATGAATGAAGAGAAACAGGCAACAGGAAGCCATATTTATAGTCCAAGATGGGCGTATGAAGACTGAGTCTACCGAAGAAAAAGAACACCAAAGAAAGTATAGCCATGTGGAAAAGACAAAGCTCTGAAACGACTGAACGAGCATGGGAGAACAGTACATAGCCGACAGGAGGACAGGCATGCACACTGAAGACATTAAGAGCACCTGTAAAAGTCACGAGCAAATAATAAAAGCACTACAAGATAGAAGAAGCATATCTAAAAGCATATTTGGCAAAGGATAACAACAACAAAAGAATCCAACGGCCAACCAACCAACCATCAAGGAAGTACTCAAGAACCCTTCCCCGAGTTCTTTTACAGACTAAAGAACATGGGAAAAGCTCAGGGGCTGCAGGAGTACCCTCTATCAAAGACACATTTCAAAACTTCATCAAGACCTTCCAGTTTTTTGTTCCATAAAGCAAGAGGCTCGAGGGATACACTCACTGAGTGTAATTTTTTCAAAGTTGCACTCTGTGAAAATGCAATAGTGACAACCAAAAGACGAAGACCAAGCTAGACCCTCCAGCTTTTTGTACCATAAAGCAAGAGGCTCGGGGGCTACACTCAGTGAGTGCAATTTTTTTCAAATTGCACTCCCTGAAAAACAAGACAATGATAGAAAAGAAAGGAGCATCCCAAGATTCCATCTCGAAAGAACCCGGCTTCCGAGTTCCAAATCCTGGAACTCTCATGGGCTTGTCGATGGGAGATACCAGAGGCTCCGTAGGAAGAGAGGACAAGGGCGGTGGGCTCTGACCAAAGGACCCGCCGCTCGGTTCGAACAGAACACGGAGTAACACAACGTGTTAATTATCATATCCTAGACGGATCATAATAGGAAAGAGTACGAAACTCTTAGTTTAGGACTCGATCCTGGAATCTGACTAGGAAACCTAGAACCCGCAGCTAGCCTCACCCCATATAAGGCTACTGAGGGTACCCCTTGTAACAACAAATGCAACACAATCCCTCATTTTCATCAATACAACACAACAAAAATCGTCTGTCTTGTCAAGCTTATTGCTGTAACCATCGAGTTCGTAGTTCGCCTAGCTCCTCCGAACAAAAACACCCTCCTGGGTACCCCGATGGTGGGCTATCGATGATAAAACATCGACAGGAGTGACCTTGTCCTCCCCGTCCTTTGTAATTCCCCATGTTTGGGTTTGACGTAGAGCTATAGGCTGGTATCGCCTAGCAGACCAGGTGCGCTCCGGTGCCCAAAGTAAGATCTTAATGACTCGGGTATCTTTCTTTAGGGAATCGGCCATTAGAAAAGCTCACTACCCAAGTTATCTATCTCTCTCCTCGGGGCACTAGCTTAGTAACCTTCTGCACTTAACCATTTCCTCGTGGAAATTATGATACCCTATGGATCACCGGGTGAAGTGCTACAACGGTTTTTTCGTGCACTTGCGGACTTTGATGCTTTCGCTAAGAAACACCAACAAGTCCCTTCATGATCCACCACTAATTGGCCCAGAGTAGAGGGTGCATTCATAGGTAAATCTAACCCAAGCACCATGCCTACATTATCTCTACCACCTAATCCAATCATGAGTTGAACTAAGCGCTATATGAACCGATGCATAATCATATAATCGATCGAAACTATATCTAACTTAGAACTAGAACAAAGTAAGAACAAGATAAATATGATACAATTGAAGTAGCACACAATTGAATAATAAACATTACAAAGATGAATTACCAAATCTCCTCCTGAGTCGCGCTCAACTCTACTTGTATCTAGCTAGATCTAACCCTAAACTAGAAGTAGAGCTCTAATTCTCTCTAACTCTGGAAATCCTAGTTTTTGGCTCTAGCCTTCTGAATGAAGATGAAGCTCTCTCTTCCTCTAAGGGGTTCTGCCCCTGCTTATATAGCTCGGTGAGGTCAACCGTGGCCCTTGGATCAAACCGACTTTGAATGATGGTGGAGATTGAAACTCATAGGCGGTTGGAAGCTTCTCAAAAAGGGGAGGCCAATGCCAGGTGGGCCTAGGTTAGCCGACTTCATGGCCATGTTGGTCGACCTGGTTGGGTGGCACCCTGGCTCCCGGTTCGTTCTAGTGTCCTCTCGTGTCTTCTAGATCCTTCTCGAAGTGGTTTCATGGAATTCTGAGTTGATTTGATACATTTCCTTGGCCCTTACTCCTCCTTAGATTATTCTGTCAGGTCCTGGAAAATGATAATTCACCAAAGCTATGGAATTTATCAGGTTAGTCCTTAAAACTCTTGACTTGGTGATGAGTTCGGTGTCTTTAGAATATTTTGAGTCGTATGCTTTAGGGACTCTCTCATCGGGACTCCAAATATAGTAAATGATAGGTCCATTTCAATCATCTCGATGAGCTCTTCATAATGGTGTGATTAAATTCATCACTTGGGATACTTTTATGCAGTGAAAATATTCAATATCTACAAAACAAGTGAGAACTACACAACTCGTGGAACTTGTTAGAATGAAACCCTACAACTATGCTTCGATCATCATTTCATGTGAGAGTTAAGCAATAATTGATGGTACAAAATTGACATTAATGAGTGCCAACACAGCTTCTGCTTGATCGGATTGGCGGTCTTCGAGACATCTAAGGAGTGCTTGACCAGGTCCCTTGGAACACCTAGCATATCCACGGGTTTCCACGCGAACACGCTGATGTGCTCCTAGAGGAACCTAACGAGTGTGTCTTCCTATTTGGTGATCAGGGTCGTCTTCATAGCATTGCTAGGGATGAGCTGCATTGTCTTGTGTAGTCTCTCTTGTTCGAGGAATGCCGAGTCGCGTTGGTGGGAATCTCTAGTTCCGGCAGGGACATTGGCCTCCAAGGAGGTTTTCTCCATCTGCGCCTTCAGGTTGGCGATCTTTGCGGCTACGTAGGTGCTGGTCTTACACTTATGTGCTAGGAGGACATTGCCACACAGAGATAAGATCTCCTGCTCCATCGGAATCTTGAGCACAAGGTACCCATAATGAGGAACCACCATGAACTTGGCGATCCCTGGTCTGCCAAGGATGGCGTGGTAGATCTCTTTGATGTCGGCCACGATGAAGTTGACATGGTCGATGTAGAAGTGCTGCTTGGTGCCAAACTAGACAGGCAAGGTTACATGCCCGAGAGAGAAAGGAGCATCATAGGGTTGGAGGTCTTCTAGGTTCAGGCATAACTCTTTGAAGGTCGGAAGGAAAAGAATGTTGAGGGTGCTGCTTCTCGGGCTCCTTGTAGGCATGACGCGGGTTCTTGTCCTGGGCATCATCTTCATCCATGTCATCATCATTGTCATCTATCTTGCCCTTGCCATTGGGGGTAGGACGTGGCTTCTTGTGAACCCCGCATTTGAGAGCCTTTGCTAGGATATTGCACTCGCCCAACATGTGGCCCTTGCTAGGATGACAAGGGCGATCCTGGTTAAGGACTATGTCGAGCTCCTCATCATGGTCATGCTTCTGGCCCATCACGACATTGATGGAATTGTCATTCCGATTGCGATTGTGATGATTGCCATTATAGCCCTGCCGATCACGCCGCCTATACGTATGGTCGTCGTCACGCTGGTTGGCGCCGCGGTCATCGTGGCAATCCTCATGACTAACGTTGCGGTAGTTGGGACGCCGATCATCTCGACTATCCCGATCACAATCACGGTCCCGGTCGTCATCGTGATGGTAGTTGCGGTGAGAGGGCCCGGCGGCATCCTCGAATAAGTCGCCATCGATGCGCGTGAAATCCTGGGCTATGAGGAAGAGCTGTTCCATCGTCCTTGGTTCCCTGCGAAGCAGTTCCTTATGGAGGTCCTGGCCTTGTGGTGATAGAGCCCTTGGATAAAGAGATGTATCGCTTCACCCGGAGTGACATCAGTGACATTATTCCACGTGTTCGATAAGCGTCGGATGTAGTATTGCAGCAGCTCATTCGGGTAATCCCGAACCTGTGTTAGGGCATACTTGGTGCTCGGCTAGTCACAGGTGGGCTTGAAGTAGTCGATCAACATCTGGTGAAGCTGGTCCTAATTGCGAATAGAGCCCATGCGTTGGTGTAGAAGCCATTGGTTGGCTTTCTAACTCAAGACTACCGACAGGTAGTTGGCCATGACAAAGTCATCACCTCCAGGTCGAGGTCGTCCTTGCCATCATAGAGCTTCACATTGCCGATCGGGAAATTCCTCGGCCAGATGACTACCTGAGTCGTTCTGAGGAAGGCCGTGGTCCACCTATGGCTCGATGAGCATGGTATCTTTCATCGAGGTGATCGTGGAGGTCAGAACCTCGATGTTGATTGACCTCTCGCTCGCGCTAGGGGCGTCGGTTGTCACGCTGATGCTCCTCTGATCGATCATTGCGTCCACCCTGACATTTGGTAAGCACGATTGCCCTATGGAGGATCATTGCCATGGTGGTTGTGTCGATCTTGGTCAGTAGAGTTGTCTACAACTCCTTTAGGTGGAGGTTGCGATGGCTACGGTTGTGTCGAGAGCGGGTGCGATGGCTCCAACTCATAGTTGTCCGCAGGGACCCAGCCTCCTGCATGAGGTTGACTTGGCCTTCAACAGCTATCAAATAACTGATAGCTTCTTGGAGCACGGGCGTTCCTGCAATGAGTGCCTCCAGCTGGTGCTTGGCCACAACAATGTTTGTTGTGGGAGTCTTGTGGACCGGGCGGTCTTTGACCAGGTCGAGTTCGTTCACAAGGTCGTGATGAAGACGAAGATGTTGCGCATCATTTGCCTGCTTTTGGCGCTACTCCTCTTGCTCCTGTTGTCGAGCACGTCGCTAGGCTTTATCAGCGTTCCGCGCCTCCTGTTGGACTCTGGCTAAGTCTGTTTTATTGGCTAGCAGATCTTCGTCACAGCTGACCACCAAACACAGTGGAAATCTGGGAAGTCTAGGGTTAAGTCCACATGAGTGTTCGGGACTTCATCAATAAGAGTGGTTGGCGCTTCTTCCCTAGCTGGCCCATTGGTTTGAACCTCAGGGTCTTCCTCGTTGGAGAGGATGTAGACGGTGTTATAAGAGCATGAAGGTGTTACATCTAGCCCGACGAGTTCGTCAGATTCAACGGTGCCTAGAGAAGCAGTGGTAGCCTAACCGGCGCCGATCTCCATTAGGCGCACCATGTTGACCAACGGTCTTGGATCTTCTCCATGCGGAGCGTTGGAAATATCCATATCTAAAACATTGTTGTCATGACACACAGATAGATTAGGAAAATTCCTCGCATATGACGAGACTGCGTTCATCAACTCGTAAGGAAACATGGCTGCTGTTGACACTAAATGTGGCAAGCAGGTAAAACCGCAAGCGCACGGTTGTCAGAGTAGCTTTCACCAAGGAGTATTCCAAGGTATCGATTTCCACAGGGGACGTGAGTGTTCTACTAAGACTCAAGGTCGTCCTAAGATAACAAGGTGTTTAGGATAGATAGGATAAAGAGGGTCTTAATAACTAAAATACTAGACCAAGGAAGAGTTTTCTACTATTGTTCACTTTGGAGCTCTGTTTCGGTCAAGCACCGCAAAAGATAACTTGTGTCGTTATAGCTTCGGGCCCTACGCTTTAAGAACTTACACAAACAAGTGGTGGACTACAGAGACTAGATGAGGCTGTCACCACCCACTAGCTACCACACATCCGCGGTGCAAGCCACACACTGGTAATCGATAGCCTAAGCACCATGCTTACACTATAAATTACTACTCTAATCTAGGTATACCAAAGATAGACTAGAGCACTCAAGTAATTGAATAATGTACCAATGAACAATAGAGTAGACACTTACAGAGCCAAGTACCTTATATTAATAAGAACCCGGAGCAGCTCACTCGAAGGAGACATGCATCCGTAGGGGTACACGCCAGAGATGGTGCCGACAAGCCCGACACTCCTCCATACTCTCCTCCACTCTCTCTCTCATTTCTACTTCATATGTATGAGCTCTCTTTATTGTGGAGTGTAGAGTGTGTGTAGAGAGCTGTGTTACAAATGAGAGCAAGGGCTGGTATTTATGGTGGGAGGTGGAGTTGAGGCTACTCCAATGCCATGTCAGTGATCCATGTGACCTTCGTCGCCCATCGTTGGATGAAACCGACCTCAAACCGTCGTAAGATCAATGGTTGAGGCATTTCCAACATGTGCTTTGCATGTAGAACATGCAGGAACTCAGTTTGGGGTCAGGAGACATGGAGGCCAGGGCGCCCACCCTGGCCAAGGTGGCCGCCCCCACACTGACGGGTGGACCTTTCCCCCTTTGGTGTCCCGCCTCCTGGATTGTATTAGAGTGTGGGTATAACACACTTGTGTCAACTTGGGCACAAACAAAGAGTGGATGACGGTGGCCCAAGGATCCATGTGACATCAACCGAGAGCCATCGGATCAAATCGACTTCAATTGACGGTGTAGAGGCCGTGGGAAGGTGTTGTCGCGGATCGGTGATGTGGTGATGGTCGGGAGCTGGCACCACCAGGGCGGCCACCCTGACCAGGGCACCCACCCTGGCCAGGGCGGCCGTCGTGGGTTTGAGGGCGGGCCCCTCACCCCAGTCAGGTTGCAGCCCTGTCACGTTCCATTGCCTCCCCTTGGTTCATTTGCACAAGTTTTTGGTGTTTTTCCTGCATACAAATATAAATTCCAAGTACAAGTGGAACTAGGTGAATTATAAACTTAAATCACTACTTAATTGTTGGTTATTCCCATTTTAAAGCAATAAAGACTGTCAAAATTGGTAGTTAAGGACCATCAACAAACTCCCCCACACTTGCTCTTTGCTCGTCTCGAGTAAAGGTTAAGATAAAGTAAACATAAACATAGCAATTCAAGGTACAAAACTAGCATAATAATTATTCCAAAACATACCTGGTATCTGTAGGATATGTGGATTGGCTAACATATCTCCTTAAGCGGTTGAAAAGTGGAACAGCTCTTAACAAAGTCAACCCATACCATTTTCATATCTTTGTAACTTGGAGTTTTTAGAGAGTTTTCAGAAATAAAAGCATAGTCACAAGTACTCCTCAAATGGCACTCTCAATCTCTCATTGGTGTGTATATGTCCTCACCAAGGCATTGATGTTCTGCCTTCCTTCCTACATCTAATAGGCTTATGTGGAGTTTGTAGGTAAGGGAGATATAAGCATGGCATACATTGAAATGAATATATTGCTAAGTCAAACACCCGGATCACGGGGAGAAACATGTCATACAAAATGATCAAGATGTATGTGGTATTTGGTGGTACTCCTTAAGAACCCCCTCTAGCTTCTTGGAGAGCATGGCTATTTTTTTATTCTCTCTCCTTTTTTCTTCCTTTTTTTACTATGGATCTTTTGCTCCTTCATTTTTTGGAGCTTTTTTTCAATTTTTTTTCTCTCTATTTTTTTTGATAGCCCATGCCTCTCTCTTGATGGTAGAAGATAGCTAGAGGGGGTATAGACATGTGTCTAAAATGGAGCATGTTGCATACTTCTAGTATAGAAGTAGCAAATGGGTGCATGAGTCTTGATCAAAATAAGCATGACAAGTTTCTCTACCCAGATCAACAAGGCTTAACAAAGCTCAAAACACTCAAGCAGCTATTTGTGTGGTTATCATATCATTTCTAGAGAACATGTATTTGGCTCTGGTAGGAATTTATCACCATTGAGGAGTATGTGAAGCTATGGATTTTGACATTTTTATTTAAAGAAAATTCTCCAAGTACTTCGAATAGAAAAGGTTGGATTTCCATGTCAATGCCATATCTCACTTCACAATAACTTAGTCAAAATGATTTTCCTATATAATATTTTTTCCAACAAAGCACAAGTATATGTATAGGGAACAAAGATTATGCAAGTCAATCTCAAAAAGCTATATTCATGTACACTTTCAAATTTTAATTCTAAGTGTGGCACTTTGTTCTTTTTATTTTTGCAGGTTTAACATGATTAGAGCAGGAGAACAATTATATGAAAGAGGTGTAGGAAGATCAAACCATAATATGGGAGCATGCCACCTTTTTTGAGTGCATGATCTTCGGCGAATTTGCACATAACGGGGTTGTGGAACACCCCACACTTCGATGAAACGGTACCTGGCATTTATTCATAGATAGAAGATGTTAAAAACAAAGGGGACTCCACTGGTGGGAAACACCAGGGAGTCAGTTTATTCAAATATATATATAATTTGTTTAAAACTAAATAGGAAAAAAAGTAAAAGATTGAAACTTTTATGCTGGATCAATAAAGTGCCAAAATTCACTAAGGTCAACTTCTTATAAGCTCATTATTTTAGGTTGGCACTATTTTATTCAAAAGGAACATGTATGATTTGAAAGGTAAACTGCTATTTTTTGTTATTATCTTTTTATGATGATAGAAACAAAACAAACTTTATTAAATTTAAAACAACGAGTACATGGGTTATCTCCCGGCAGTGCTTTGTTTTAAGTCATAAGCTAGACCTTTACAGTTAGGCTACAAGAACATGTGCCGATGCAATCTACGAGCTTTGGAGTACTTATGGTAAATAAATGCATCCACAACCATCCTTTTGAAGGTTTCATAAAGGAGAGACATATGATGGTTGCTACTCTCATAAGTGCTAGCGGCAGCCAGAAAGATGGACTCAGGAGATTTCTCATGCAAGTGTGGATGTTGTGGTTCTTCAAGAATATATCTTTGATGTGTGTCCACATTATCCATCTTATTGGACTCCAAATTTGATCCCTCAAGAATGTCTATAGACCAAACATATTCATGAATCCTTTCTTGTCTATGACATTCTATGAGTGGATCTTCATCCTCCTCAAATTGTAAAGGATGAATTTCTTCTTCCTTTTGTATCCCTATGAATGGTTTAAGAATTGGGGTGATAGCTAATGGTATGGATTGAATTGGTAAGGATTTAGCTATCGAAACTTTTCTTGCACGGAGGTTGGAATGTCCTTGTCTTTGGGGGAGTCATCATAGACATCGGTGTAGAGGTAGTTTTCTAGGATCTTCTCAAGGATGGCTTTCCCTTTACTAACGAGTTTATGTGAGAATGAGCCTCCTAAAGCGATGTCAAGATGTAGAGCAGCTTCCTTGTTAAGACCACGATAAAAGTGATAGTGTAGGACCTGGTCAGGCAAGGAAAGGGTTGGACCGGAATTGGTAAGGCTTATGAACCTAGCCCAAGATGCTCCTAGTGTCTCCTTCTCTTTTTGTTTAAATGTTAGGACTTCTATTCTAAGATCGGAAATTTGAAAAAGAGGGAAAAAAGTAAGACAAAATTTGTCCCGAAGTTCATCCCAATTTCCATTTACGCCTCCTACGGAATGAACATACCACTTTTTTGCTATTCCCAAAAGGGAGAATGGAAACAATTTCCATTTAATGGTCTCTTATGTCATGCCAGGTATAGCCCAACAAGAACACAAGTGCTCAAATTCCTTAAGGTGGGTGTATGAATCTTCGTTTGCTAACCCAAAAAAGGATTTCTCTCGAACCATGGCTATTAGATCAGGACGAAGCTCATAGCCATCTGTAAGAAAGGGGTGAAGATGGTGGAGGCTCCAACAAGTCATCCTTTGGAGCAAAGTATTTATAGATAGGAGTGAGATCCATGTGGTATGGGTGTGGTAAGAAAAAGGTGGTAAAAGGAAAAAGGATAAATGGACGAACTTGGTTCGATTATAGAATAGCTACCGTTCCCCGGCAACGGCGCCAGAAAGCTTGTTGACACGAAATGTGGCAAGGAGGTAAAACCGCAAGCGCATGGTTGTCAAAGTAGCTTTCACCAAGGAGTATTCCAAGGTATCGATTTCCACAGGGAACGTCAATGTTCTACTAAGACTCAAGGTCGTCCTAAGATAACAAGGTATTTAGGATAGATAGGATAAAGAGGGTCTTAATAACTAAGATACTAGACCAAGGAAGAGTTTTCTACTATTGTTCACTTCGGAGCTCTGTTTCGGTCTAGCACCGAAAAAGATAACTTGTCCCATTATAGCTTCGGCCCCTACGCTTTAAGAACTTGCACAAACACCTGGTGGACTACAGAGACTAGATGAGGCTGTCACCACCCACTAGCTACAACACATCCGCGGTGCAAGCCGCACACACTGGTAATCGATAGCCTAAGCACCACGCTTACACTACAAATTACTACTCTAATCTAGGTATACCAAAGATAGACTAGAGCACTCAAGTAATTGAACAATGTACCAATGAACAATAGAGTAGACACTTACAGAGCCAAGTAACTTATATTAATAAGAACCCAGAGCAGCTCACTCGAAGGAGACCTGCATCCGTAGGGGTACACGCCAGAGATGGTGCCGACAAGCCCGGCACTCCTCCATACTCTCCTCCACTCTCTCTCATTTCTACTTCATATGTATGAGCTCTCTTTGTTGTGGAGTGTAGAGTGTGTGTAGAGAGTTGTGTTACAAATGAGAGAGAGAGCTGGTATTTATAGTGGGAGGTGGACTAGAGGCTACTCCAATGCCATGTCAACGATCCACGTGACCTTCGTCGCCCACCGTTGGATGAAACCGACCTCAAACCGCCATAAGATCAATGGTTGATGCATTTCCAACATGTGCTTTGCATGTAGAACATGCAGGAAGTCGGTTTGGGGTTGGGAGCCGTGGAGGCCAGGGCGCCCACCTTGGCTAGGGCGACCGCCCCCACACTGATGGGTGGACCTCTCCCCCTTTGGTGTCCCACCTCCTAGATTATATTAGAGTGTGGGTATAACACACTTGTGTCAACTTGGGCACGAACAAAGTCGGTTTGGACTGACTTTGGTTCACTTGAGTGGATGATGGTAGCCCCAAGGATCCATGTGGCATCAACCGAGAGTGGATGACGGTGGCCCCAAGGATCCACGTGGCATCAACCGAGAGCCATCGGATCAAACCGACTTCAATTGACGGTGTACAGGCCATGGGAAGGTGTTGTCGCAGATTGGTGATGTGGCGATGGTCGGGAGCTGCACCACCAGGGTAGCCACCGTGGCCAAGGCGCCCACCCTAGCTAGGGTGCCCACCCTAGCCAGGGCGGCCACCGTGGGTTTGAGGGCGGGCGCCCTCACCCCAGCCGGGTTGCAGCCCTGTCATGTTCCATTGCCTCCCCTTAGTCCATTTGCACATGTTTTTGGTGTTTTTCCTGCATACAAATATATATTCCAAGTACAAGTAGAACTAGTGAATTATAAACTTAAATCACTACTTATATTGTTGGTTGCTCCCATTTTGAAGCAATAATGAAGGTCAAAATTGGTAGTTAAGGACCGTCAGCAGCTACTCTGCTTTGCTCTGGAGCGCCCAGACTTACTGGTATGGGACCAGTAGCCGGCGGTGGTTGACATAGGACCTGACGTGCTGGAGGAGGTTGGACCATGGCCAGATTTAGATCTGGACGGCATGACTGGTCGACGTGGTTCGTACGCCCACGTCGACGGTGATGCACATTAATGACACCACACTGATTGACAGGTGGCGGAGCTCGAGCCACGGCCAGATTTGGATCTGGGCGGCGCGATTGGTCGGCTTGGCCCGTGCGTCCACGCCAACGCTGGTGGTTTTTGATGAAGCCGTCCAGATGAACAGGCGGCGGTGCTCGGACCGCGGCCAGATTCGTATCTGGGCGACACGAGTGGTTGGCTCGATTCATGCATCCTTGTCGATGGTGCTGGTTGTTGGCGACACCACTCTGACGGACAGGTGGCAGTGCTCGGATCGCGGCCAGATTTAGATCTAGGCCGCGCGAGTGGTCAGTGCGGCTCGTGCGTCCGCGCCGACAGTGACGAATGATGGTGAAGCCATCCTGGTTAAGTTGAGAGCGAACAGATTCAACCAGAGATAGGGTTTCAGCCAAACCTTCACCGTGCTGATCGATTAGATCGATCAGATCGGAGTTGTCCATTTGCCTAACGGGGAAGCAACCGACGAGTTGTTGATGCAGATGACCCCGGGGCGGCCCCGAGATCAAACTTGTCGGCGTGTGGTCGGAGAAGTTGGTGCAGATGCGGCTGCACCGCTCCCACGATCCTGACGGTTGTTGCCACGCTAGAAGTCCAGGTGAACGCCCCGACGGTAAAGGATCTATCTCTGGTCAATTACAATGCTTCGTATCCTTGGAGAGTATGATAAAGATCCTAACCGACTAGGCTTCCTTGTACGCCAAGTAGCCTCCGAGCACCCGTGCGGGCCTCCAACTGGTCTGGAGGCATCCCACGGGCTTGGTCTTGTGATCCAGGCCACCATGTCCGAGCGGCCCAAGGCCCAGCCGTGAGGGTATAGGGGTTTATACCCCCACACTCCCTAACCTCTCTAGCGGTTCACCTCCCAGCGTCTTTTTCGGCGCGGCGCCTGGTGGTCCTCCCCGATAGGAAGCCGATCTTCTCGGCCCTCGCCCTTGCTGGATGTGGAGCACCAGGCGCGGTGGCTCTT